>JAWHQI010000079.1:5196920-5809130 GCA_033032865.1 Dactylorhiza incarnata | reverse complement strand
TTGTGAATTTGTTCTCAAGAAGGAAGCTAGACAATGTCTCATACCAGGCTTGGAGTGCCTGTTTGAGACCATACAGAGCTTTATGTAAATAATAGACATGATTATGAAAGTTAGAATCTACAAAACCTGGAGGCTGAGCTACATATACTTCCTCTTTAAGGTCTCCATTCAGGAAGGCTGACATCACATCCATCTGGAATACCTTAAAGCCCTTATAAGCAGCATAAGCCAGAAATAATCTGATGGCTTCAAGTCTTGCTACTGGTGCAAAGGTCTGATCAAAATCAATCCCTTCTTCTTGCATGTATCCTTGTGCAACCAGTCTTGCTTTGTTCTTTGTGATGATGCCCTTTTCATCAAGCTTGTTCCGGTAGACCCATTTGGTTCCGATCACGTTCTGTCCTTTGGGTCTTGGTACCAACTCCCAAACTTTACATCTCTTGAATTGGTTGAGCTCTTCTTGCATAGCAAGGATCCAAGATGGATCGGTGTTTGCTTCTTCAAACTTCTTCGGCTCAATCTGTGAAAGAAAACTTAAATGTAAAACTTTGTTAGTTGTACCTCTTCTTGTTAGAACTCTGCTTGAAGGATCTCCGATAATTTGGTCAACTGGATGATCTCTTGAATATCTGACTCCCAAGTTGCTTGCATTTTCAGGAGCAACTTGAGGTTCAACTACTTCTGGAGCATCTTCTCCTTCATGAACTTTTTGTTCATCTTCAGAGTGATCTGAGATCTCTTCTGCCAACTTCTGTGCATCATCTGTGGTGTTTACTCCATCTTGCATAGAAAGTTCCTTTAGCTTTTCACCTGCATCTTCAATGAACACACTAGACGAGTTGCTATGCAGCAGGCTCGTCTCATCAAATACAACATGGACTGTTTCTTCTACCACCAGAGTTTTCTTATTAAAAATCCCATATGCCTTACTATGGCTACTATATCCTACGAAAATACCTTCAAAACATTTTTCACTAAACTTGGTTGTAGGATGCTTCCCGTTGTTAAGTACATAACATTTACTACCAAAAATTCTAAAATATGAAATCTTTGGTTTTCTGCCCTTTAGAATCTCATATGGGGTCTTACGATGGTTCTTATTGATGAGTGCTCTATTTTGCACATGGCAAGCTGTGTTGATAGCTTCTGCCCAGAAATATTCTGGAAGAGCAGAATCACTCAACATAGACCTGCCAGCTTCTATGAGGGTTCTATTCTTTCTCTCGGCTACTCCATTTTGCTGTGGAGTACGAGGAGAAGAAAACTCATGGGAGATACCTTGACTTTCACAGTACTCTATCATGGCCCCAGACTGAAATTCTGTTCCATGGTCACTTCTGATTTTGACCACTGAACAGTCAAGTTCATTCTGAATAAGCTTGACAAAATGAGTGAATATGCCGAAGGTTTCTGACTTAAGTTTTAGAAAGAACACCCATGCAAACCGAGAGTAATCATCAACAATAACCAAGGTGTAAGCTTTCCCACCTAAGCTTCTAACTGACATTGGACCAAATAAATCCATATGCAGCAGATGAAGACATCTGGTAGAATTATTGCCAATTATGCTCTTAAAGCTAGCCTTTGTTTGCTTACCCATTTGGCAAGCATGGAAAGGGCTTTCTTTAATGCATTTAACTTTGGGGGCATCCCTTACCAAGTTGTGAGAAAATAACATAGATATAGTTTTGAAATTAATATGTGCTAACCTCTTGTGCCATTGGTCACAGAGAGATGCACTATCTTTGGCAACAAAACACACTGGGGTAGAAGACTGTAAGCATATAAAATCTAAACAGTAAATACCACTACTCCTAGAGCCTGTTAAATTAGTTTCCGCAGACAGGGACATCTTTATCAGGCATCTATCTCTAAAGAACTCAACGGTATAGCCTTTGTCACACAGTTGGCTTATGCTAATCAGATTGTATTTCAATCCTTTCACATGAGCTACACGTGTGAAAACGACTGAGTCGTTGGTTATTGAACCATAACCAATAATAATACCTCGTTCAGATCCGCCAAACTTTACTTTAGGCCCGTTCTCAACTGGAACATAATCCTGAAGTAATCTTCTTCTCCCGGTCATATGCCGAGAGCAACCACTGTCGAAATACCAGATGGGAATTTCATTGGCCTTTGGACATTCCTGCAAACATGATCAATACCCCTTAGGAACCCAAACATTTTTGGGTCCTTGGTTCCTTGTTAGTGGAACACCACTTGGAACATTAACTTTGCAAGTGGTCGGCCTTGCACTGTAAACTCGTGGAGTTCTTGGCACAGCATGATTGAACCAACAATCTATGGCGAAATGACCAATTTTGCCACAGCACCAGCATTCAAATCTATTGTATCTCCTCTTTGTGTTCTGCTGAGCCTTTTGAATGGGTGGCTTAGCAGGAGGGGCAACCTTGGAGGTAGAAGCCTCGTTGGTGCAACATACACAATTCTTAGGCACAATAGGCTTGACCTGCAGTGCTTTCTTAGCATTTGATCCATGAACGAATGGTCCATGATGCTTCAATTGAACTTCTTCATAAGGAGCCTTGAGGGAGCTAGATCCAAAGTTTCTGGGTCTGGTCCACACTGAGTTCACCTTGGCAGGCTCAACATGAGTTGGTCTGCTGAAGTGACCATACATGCTTTCAAAATCATAGGTGTTCGTAGGAAAAATCACCTTCTTGAAATTTGGAGCACACTGTGGACCTTTACCCTTGGCTTTAGCAGCTCTTCTTTTGGCTGACTTACTTAGACTCTTTTCAGCAAAATGGCCCAAACCACTATTACTAGAACCAGCAGTGAAAGTGTCTATGATAGGCAAAACTGTCTTGGGCTTAGAGAAGTTCATTGTGATCTTCTTTTCAGCCTCAAGCTGTTTCGTCAAATCATTGATAATTTCACTTTTTTGAATGCCTGCTGAAGTGGCCTCGGAGAGAGCAATCTTCAAGGATAAGATTTCATCTCTGAGTAGGTTAGATTCTTCAATCTCCTTTCTCAGGTTTGATTCTTGATCCTTTAAGGATTGAATCTCCTTTGATTGAGTTTTAACAAGCTTTCGACACTTGTTAAACCCCTTCAACATTTCCTCATACTTAGAAGTCAACTCAGAATCCTCTTCCGAGTAGTAGCTTTCATTAGCATCAGATGTTGTTTCAGAACATGAAAGAGGTGTAGAAGATAATACCTGACCGGTGAAAGGAACAATATCCTTGTCATCATCTGACATGGCCATTAGTCCAAAGAATGCCTCTTCATCTTAGTTAGACTCATTTGAGTCACTATCACTCAGAGTCTTGGACTTCTTGGTAACAAAACTCTTCTCTTCTTTCTTATTTCCTTTGAAGGACTTCTTTTCTTCTTTTCTTGAAGATTCCTTCTTCTTGTGTGGGCAATCAGCTATCATGTGCCCTGGCTTTTTACAACAGTAACAAACGGGTTCAGTATAATCATGTTTGTTTGGTTTAGAACCATACCTGTCGTTTCTGTCACGGTGTGATCTCCTGTGATCTCTTGAGGAAGATGAGACTTTTCTCATTTGCTTCCTTTTGCTAAGCAACTTCTTGAATTGCTTGGAGAGGAGGGGAAATTCTCCTTCAGATAGTTCTGAATCTGCAGAACTGCTTTCAGCTTTATCTTCAGAAGATTCATCCCTCAAAGGGGACAGAGCCCTGCTTCTCCGGGAGCCTTCATCCTTTAGCGCAATGGGCTTCTCCTTCCCAGAGCTCCTACTGCTTTCCTCTTCTGACTTCCTGATGTTCAACTTCAGCTCATGGGAGAGCAGCTTCCCATACAGAATTTGTGGCTCCGTAGTAGCCAACTTACCATATTCTCTGATAGCTATCACTTTGGGGTCCCATTCCTTAGACAGGGATCTAAGAAATTTATCGTTTAGTTCACCCATGGTGAATTCTCTACCATAATTTCTCAGACCATTTACAATCTTGAAAATTTTCTCGTAGGTGTCAGAAATTGTGTCTTTGCCTTGTTGCTTGAAGGCTTCGTATTCTTGGTTCAGCAAAGACTTCCTGTCATCTCGAACTTCTTCAGTACCTTCCATCAAAACCACAAGAGAATCCCACATCTCTTTTGCAGACTTGCAGTGAATCAGATTTTGTAGCATAGAATCATCAATTGCACCTGCTATGATGTGTTTTGCTTTCTTGTCTAGAGTGACAAGTGCAATTTCATCCTTTGTCATGTCCATCGTTTTCTTTGGCACTTGTTTGGTGGCATCAATGGTAGAAGCAAACATGGGAATATGGGGACCTTCCTTAACTATCTGGGAGATTCGGGGATCATTGGCTTCCATGTAGAAGATAACTCTTTCTTTCCACATGGGGAAATTCTCCTTAGTGCAAACTGGGAGCTTGGAGGAAAACCTTTCCATGCCTCTGTCCATAGAGAGAGATCTTGACAACGTAGAGGGATCTTTAATCTAGGTGTTAACCTCTTAAAGACAACCTCGCTCTGATACCAATTGAAAGAACTAGTTGTCTACCTAAATCACCTAAAGGGGGGGGGGGGGTGAATAGGTGATCTCTACTGCGATTGCGGAATAAAAATTTAGCACACACAACAATAAAAATCACAGCACAGAGACACAAGATTTATAGAGGTTCCCCAAGGTGGGTACTCCTCTCTCCCTCTCCGCCTATCTAGCACTTCGGGCTAGCGTCGGCAACTTCACCAAAACTCGGATTTATCAACAAATCCTACACTCGGAGACAACGGCTCCTACAAGCTCGGAGAACAACCTCTCCTACCAAAACACTCGGAGATAAACTCCTACAACTCGGAGTAAACAACTCCTACAAAATAACTCGGAGTGAAAACTCCTACAGAAAACAAATAGAGATTGAAATAAAATACTTCTTCTAAATCTCAACAGAGATTAACTTTCAGATCTTGAAAGACTGAGTCTTCTTCTTCCTTGAGAAAGAAAGTTTGGATCTTCAAAGATTTGGAAGAGAAGAAACTCAGCAAACGTGATCTGATTAGGCCCTTTGATTTATTTGAAAAGATCTTCAAAAAGAGAGTAGAAACAAGATCAAAGGCCTTCTTATCTGAGAAATCTTTAGCAGCACTGTAGAACGAATCTTGAGCGATGCAGAAGTTAGATCTCAGAAACTTGTTCAGTAAACGATCATGAAGACGGCTAGAATAATATCTCTTCTTAACATTCATCTTTGCCCTAAAAATAAAGGAGTATTTAAAGGGAAACCTCCAACGGCTTGAGTGACAGATAAGGAGAGGTCGTCACGTGTACTGGAAATGTTGGTCAACCCTAATTTTCAAAAACGAAACGTAAATTTGAAATCCGTCTGTTCGTCATTCGTCGAGACTTCACGTGAACATTCGACGAATTGACTTAGCCATTGGAAATGCTGATCAAGCCGTGGAAAACACCTTCTGTTTTCATTCGTCGGGATTCGTCGGGAGTTCTCGAGAACTTTCAACGAATTGACTTAGCTGCACAGATTCCTTCACAAAGCTGCCTTTTTGACTTCTATCAGCATTCGTCGATATTCGTCGGGAGTTCACGAGAACAGCCGACGAATGGACTTAGCCACATAAATTCCTTCTTCAGACAGGAAAACTGGCTTCTGTCTGGATTCGTCGACATTCGTCGGGAGTTCACGAGAACAGCCGACGAATGGACTTGGCAGCAGAATTTTCTTCTTCAAAATGGAAGATTTGCTTCTGTCAGGATTCGTCGGGAGTCATCGGGACTTCACGTGACATCTCGACGAATTGACTTAGCAAAAATTCCTTTTTCTTCTAAAAACCTTCTCCACTCCTCAACCTTGAAAGCCTTCAGTTGTGAGAATATGAAGTACACCCCAAAAGAGAGATTAAACATGAACCAACACTTTGTTCTACATAATGAGGGATTACATTGTCTAGAACTGTGTTTGGTGATCCATTGCAACCTGACTTTGGTGTGCACTTAGCATTATGACCTGTCACAATACATCTGAAGAGAAATCATCAAATACATACTCAATTCAATTTAGTTCATTAGGGGGCACCTTCAAATCCAGGTGATTGTGGATACAATACCCAACAGTATGCTTCTAACACATCAACACACATCATCAATTCACAACAAACCAAGGGTACTTACCATTTCCCCACGAGCATGCAAGCCCAAGGCTAAGAACTCCACTGAGACCTCACCCCTTACATGACTCATCTTACCAACGGGCGCATCAACATACTTGTTCTCGCCATAATCACTAAGCCAAAAGCCAAGAACTCCACTGAGACCTCACCCCTTACATGGCTCATCTTGCCAACGGGTGCATCAGCATACATGTTCTCGTCAGTTGGCCCAAAAGGGGACTTGTCTTGTCGGGACACTCTCCCCACATGAATCCAAGCATTCACGGGCAAGCCAGCCGACCACAAAGACAAAGTCACACCTTTACATACAAGTGGCTTCACAAGCCATTCATTACCCATACAAGTTACCCTTTCCAAACCACTATTCGCACTCACACGAAACATAAAGGCAACACATACGACGTTTTCGCCGTCATCGGATGTCTAACAAAATCCCTAAAATGCACGTTAAGCAACATCACCTAACCAGACAACCGATCATGATTTCGGCTTCACCCACAATGTCTAATCCACTAACAGAGCGGATCTCTAATGCAAAATCATGTCGGCGATGGACTCAATCAACCCGATGGTTCTTCTTGAACCAAGGAGACCCAAACCCCTCTCATTTGAGAGATCCGGTTCCATAAATTTCAGAAAAGAGAAGGTAAAAGCAAAGATGCCATGCACACATTCTAAAACCGGGAGGAGAGATGTCGTTACCCTAAGAGTTTTCTTCCTTGCCATGAATCGGTTGAAAGGCACAGATAGAAAGAAGCGCCTTCTAGTCCTCTCCACGGATCTGGTCTCGGATCGGTGAACGGAGCTCCGGTGCTCCAACAATGGTGGATCTAACCTTTTTCCTCCTCCAAACCCTCCTCCTTTCCTTAGCCTCCAAAAACACCAAAAAGACTTCCAGGAATGGAAAGGAACTCCTCTGCCCTATTTATGACCTTAGGACGAACTTATCTGAGCCATTGGATCAAAGTTTAGGAAGATCGGGCGCCCAGAAAATCGCCACTTACGGATCTGGTTCTGTGGGCTAGCGTCGGCGCTAGCGCTACCGCCTGCGCTAGCCACTCTATGAAAAACCCCTCGACGAAGAACAACTCAACGTCCCGACGGAACTCCATTACCCGACGAAATGCTATCGCCTAGTGCTAGCGCTACCGCCTGCGCTAGCTCCCCGACGAATTCCCTTCGATGAATCCGCCTCGACGAACACCATCGAACACAAGAGTTTTACTCGACGGGATAGCTAACGCCCGGCGCTAGCTCCCAGCTACGAAATACTTGCCCTACTCCTTGGGCATTCCACCCTCCGCACTCAGCGAAAACTGGGGTGTTACAACTCCACCCCCCTTAAAAGAAATTTCGTCCTCGAAATTTAAGACATTAACGAAAGCACAAATAACACACATACTTGAAATAAACAGTTCCGGGAAATCATCCTGCATTGCTTGTTCGTGCTCCCCGAGAACTCGTCTCGTCCGCAATTATCCCAACGCACTTTCACCAGCTTGACCTCTTTGTTCTGCAGTCTTCGGACCTCAGAATCCTTCACACAAACCAGTCGAACGACCGTCCTCAAAACTTTGGCTACGGGAACTATCGAAGACTCAACAACATCTTCTGGCTCCACCAATACTTTTCTCAGCACCGAAACATGAAATACATCATGCAATCCACTTAGCTCCGCGGACAATGCTAACTGATAGGTTGCTTCGCCTATGCACTTCGTAACCTCAAACGAACCCAAATACCTCGGACTCAATTTCTTGAGTCGTCGAATCCGTGAAATGCCTTTGAACGGTTTAATCTTCAAGTAGACCATATCACCCACCGCAAACGCCATATTTCTGTGTCGCGCATTAAAATACTTTGCCTGCCGATCCTGAGCAACCTTCATGCACTCCTAGATCATTCGCACCAACTCACAAGCATCTGCCACCACTTCTTTCCCTAACAGCTGGGTATCTCCCGCTTCTATCCAAGACATCGGCTTTCGACACCGTCTTCCATATAAAGCCTCGTATGGCGCCATTTTGATACTCGCCTGGAAACTATTATTGTAGGCACTCTCCATCATGAATAGGTGGTCATCCCAACTCTTACCGAAATCGAGAGTACACATCCTCAACATGTCCTCCAACGTACGATTCGTTCTCTCCGTTTGAACATCAGTCTGCAGATGAAACTGTTAGAGACTATGTTCCGCATCTCTTGGTTTGAGAATAACAAATACTGTGTTGTATTTGATCTAGTATTTTGTATGTTTATAGTGTGCAGGTTGTACAGGAACTATAGCTACACATTCCTTGAATAGTATACTGAATGGAGATGACTCTCTAGAAAGAGAGCTAACGCTCCGCGTTAGCTGTTAACGCCCTGCGTTAACATCCATTGAGAAGGAATCCGTCGAGAAGAAATGTCGTCGAGAAGAAATGCGTTGAGAAGGCAGAGAGAAGGCAGAAATAACGCCAGGCGTTAGTACTTAACGCCGGCGCTAGCCGTTTGACAAACTTTACCCTCCGTTCGATGAAATTCTGCCTGAAGAAACTGCGTTCGACGAACAGGACCTGCGTTCGACGAACAGGACCTGCGTTCGATGAACTGGACCTGCGTTTGACGAACTGGACCTGCGTTCGACGAACTGGACCTGCGTTCGATGAACTAGACCTGCGTTCGACGAAATGCGAAGGGCGATCGACGAATTTGAAGGAGAACGACTCAACGCCAGCGTTGACCCTTAACGCCCGCATTGAATCCACAAACTGCCACGATCTTAATGGTTGCGCGATTTCAGCCACGACAGTGCACGTTCACTAACATCGACGTTAATCCTTAACGCTAAGCGTTAGCTTCCGAGGCTATTTAAAAGTACAGCTCCTCTCTTTTAAATGGACAAGAGATGATTCCAGAATTTTGATACTTTGGAGAGAGGTTCGTGTACAATAATTAAGAGATCTCCACTGAGCTAACATGATGATCTAAAGAAGATTTTGAAGGAGAAGGTCTACAACACATATTCCATACGAAGGACGATCGTTTCAAGAACGCCAACATCTACATCGACTTTGTCTTCACCTTCAGAATTTCTTGGGGAGTTTCTCTTTACTTATCTTGTAATCTTTTATTTTTCCTTTTTGTATTTTGTGTGGAGAAATCGTTCGGTGAGAACGTCAGATTCCGGGAAGGATTCCGTGGGTAAATTCGCCTTGTGTTAGCGACTAGGTCCTTGTGAGGCTTAGGGGCTAATTCGCCGCCTTGTGCGTGGCGACTAGGTCGAGGGTAGATCTAGGGGGTGGCTAGAGGCCTTATCTGGGGATAGATAGGCTATAGCCAACCGATCCTTGGGAGAAGGACCGGTGAAACAACAAAAAGTGTTTTTACATATTTTCGCCTTGATTTCTAGCGTTATAGAAATTAAACATTTGTGTATTCAATTTATTATGAAATAAAATCATGTCTTTTAATGTTCTATTCAATTGATTTTATTTCCTCTTCAAGAATGTTTTAATTTATATTTTCATCAAAGTATCAAAATTAGCATTTGTATAATTATCTTTGAAATACAATAATTATTCTCATTATCTCTGATTTTCTGGAATTGTGTTTCATTTAAGATTTCATAAGTAAAATCACTGTGGCAATCTTTTTGTTCTGAGGAATATTCTCTGGAGAGCTAATGCCCAGCGTTAAGACTTAACGCCAGGCGTTAGCAATAGTCAACAAAAAGTTTTGTTTCAATTATTTAAAAAGGAATCTTCATTACAATCCTATCTGGAATATTTAAATATATTTTTCTATATAATATTCTGAAACTTCAGTCCCAGAATCTGATAAACTTAAATAAGATTTAAATTCCATAAAACCCTTATTCATCCCCCCTCTAAGGGCGCCATCAGATCCAACACGTGGTATCAGAGGGTAGGTAATTCCAATACAGCTTCACAACCGGGAATAATGGCGCTTCATGATCTCGCATCTTCTAGAGGGGATAATTTTTATGAAAATGAAAAATCATTATGTCCACCATTATTTATGTCTGAAAATTATAATGGGTGGAAAACACTTATGGAAATATTTCTTAAAACTTTGGATATTGAAGTTTGGAATATTACAATTAAAATGCCCCCAAGTACTTTAAGTAAGAATGAAATGTTTTTAAATGCCAAATCTATGAATAGTCTATATTGTGCTCTAGATCAAAATATTTTCAAACTTATTTATATGCTTCCTACTGCTTTTGAAGTTGGGAAACTTGAGAATACTTATAGTCTTCCTTCCACAGATGATGAACAAGAGGAATTCCTTATGGATCCAAGAGAAGAAATCGACGAGGACTCATTCTTGGAGGAAGATCAATCTAAGAGAGAAACACTATTGAACTCAATTGATGGCAAAACATCAAGCAAAAGAGAACACGTAAACTATAGCAAGGTAAGAAAATCTAAATCTTCTCTTTTAGTAAGTAATTCTATTTCTACATTTCGTGTGCTTAAATTTGCTAAACGTAAAATTTCAAAGTTGAAACATGCTAATTCCAAATTACGTTTAGAAAGTAAAACTTTAAAAGCAAACGCTAAAGTAGAATCTTATATTGATGTTTCAAATTCTCTTTCATGCTCTTTAATTGAAAATGCTAAACCCTGTTTTGATTATAATTCTTTTAAAGAACAACTCAAGGTTTTAAAAAGGGGTCTTTTAAATTCAAAAGAGCATAATGAAAATTTGATAAAAGAAAATGATAATTTAAAGGATAAACTAGAATCATTAAAAATGTTTATTCAAAACTTTTCATATAATAAAACATCCTTTATTTCTAGTTTATCAAATTATCAAAAGTCAAAAAGCTTAACTTCATATTATAAGAGTATGTCTATAAGAAAGAGTGGAAATGAAAATCATCAAAATAAGAACCAATCATTTAAAACATATTGTAACCCACTCTTTCAACATTCAATTCTTAAGAAAGACCATCACTCTTATAAACTCTCAAAGAATCAATTTAATAAAATTCATTATGATTATCAACATCAATGTATTTTGAAAAGTAATTTGAATAAACATAAATCCCAAATGAATTATTTTTCAAACAACTATCATTCCAAAAAGATGTCAAATAATCATAATATGAATTTAAAAGATAAACAACCAAAGTATGAATGGAGGCCCAAAATTAAAAACGAAACACTAACTCCACTTATAAAGGACCATTCATCACTATCTCTCCAAAAGCCTACACGATGTATTTGGGTACCCAAAGGAACCATCACACTTGGTCCCCTTTGGATACCTAAATCTCTCATTCACTAAGAATCTGTGTATTGCATGAAGTAGACTTAATTATAAATGAAATATCATTACTCTACTTCATGATATGCTTAATTGCTTCTTCTTTTGTTTATTTTTTATTTTTGAGCCAACTTGTTTATGATCACTTTATGTATCATGAGATATGACTTTCATTTTACACCTAATGTTTAACAAATCAAATTGAATTAAATTGAACATAAAGTCATATATTTTCTTAAGTGATCTATCTTTTCTTTTTAAATGTTTTATCCTTTTTAAATCCTTTGCCTATAAATGTCTTATATTATCATTATAAATTGAATGCTAAATTTGCTAAATGATATTATCAAGACTAATGAAATTACTTTCAAAATTGGATTTAAATGGATTTTTAGGGGTCTTAGGCTAAAATATTAAATGCACAACTTATTGCATATTTGTCTATTTTTCGTTGCTGCATACAATAGGCCCTATAATGAAAAATTATAATTAAAAAATAATATTACAAAAATGATGAATATATGAATAATCCATCAAGACCTATCTTAAATCAACTAATTCTATCAACCTTAAGAATTATGAAATAATGATTGCTATTAATATTATAGTATCATATCTTGTTTTGTGTGTGTGATGTGCATCTCTATTGTTTGTATGTATCTCATTATCTTTAGACCTAAGAATTAACTTGAAATAAACAAGATGAAATCAAATAGAATTGTCACTTCGCTCTAGGTCTATGAAAATTCAAAACTCTATGTTTGAATACATGCAATTCAATTATATATTTGTCCAATTTTACTTAGCTTTGCAGCTTGTAATTCATCATACTAGCATCATCACTTACCATTGGTAGAAATCAATATCCATGCTAGTTATATAACTTGCAATGCTAAAGTAAATTATATTACTAAAATATGAAAATCATAATTTTTTGTAGTTATTTTCATGAATAAAATGTATTCTAAATGGATTTAAAATCAACAATCATCGATATAATTGTAAATCCAAAACTAATCATGCAATTATACCATAGTTAATATATTTAAGGCTTACACGCTTAGTATGTCCATAATCATTAAACCTATGACATGTGTCTCACAATAGCGAGGGCGTAGGATTGTGTGCATTAGAGACCTAACCTCTAAGTAATGTCTTGTCCTTAACCGGGGAGGGTTCCAGTGGGGCCTTGAGAGGCACTGGGGGGAAAGAGTGCTAGGTTGAGCGTCATCTTTTGTATGCATATGGGATTAACACCCCAACCTGCGACATGCGTGCAGCTCCTCATGCCCATCCGTCACTTAGTACGAGGCTAGAGTGTAGTCATGTTGTTGTGGTATCTTGATCTTAGATATACTTATATTATATTCATTGCATGAACATTATCTCACTCTTTATACATAAATCATGCATATTTGTTTTTGTTCTAACATTACATCTTGTGTTTGCATATTTTATTATTTTGAGCTTTAATAATTTTACAAAACACAAGTACTTGAAAAATCACCAAAAACATGCTAAAAGAGCCTTCAAATCTAATCAATATACTCTGAAATTTCAACTGAATGAAGGCCTCTTTATAATACAAATGAATTTTGAAAAACATTTTTCAAAAATTAAAGAAATGCAGTTCAGTTTTGGCGTTAAGAAGTCAACGCCTGCTCCAAATTTTTTTTTGTTTTTGAATTATTTCTGGTATTATTTTAATATTTTGTGTGTGTGTTTATTTCTTTGTTTGTAAAAAGTTTTCTATCTTTTTATTTCCTTTAAAACAAAATTTTATTTTAAAAAAAATATTATATGTATTTTCTTATGCATTATTTCTCTGGCATAGAATATCATTTACTGAAAGGGCTATTAAAGACTTCTATGTTTTCCAGAGAATATATATAAAAAAACAAATACAAAATTACAAAACAATTTCAAAGAACAAAAATATGTTTTTCTTTATGTGTGTTTTTTCTTTTGTGCATATATAAAAAATTCAAAAAAATTATAAAAACGGATTGTTATTCATTGCCATTGTCAAGGATGATTAATTATATCAATTAAAGATTAAATGCAATGTTTAATTTAACTTTCAAGTTTCTTAAAAGACATTGTTTTGTATTTATCATGCCTTGAATATTATCGTGTTATGTGCAATGAAATTGATTGTAGATAAACATGTGTAGAAACGCTTAGCATGCCTCTATGTATGAGTAATGTATTATGTTTGATAATGATTCATTCACTCACTTATTTTTGATAACCTACATGTGTTTACAATCTTATTCTTACATGATTGTGTAGTGTAATAACATAAATAATTAAAATGCTTAAATAGATTACCTACACAACATTGAATTGGTTATTACAATTCTTTGTCTTTCATGCACTTATTCTTTAGAGAAATGTGGTTTAAAAAAATGCTATGTTTGCAAATCAAGTGAATTCGGAGTCCTTAGTCACTAAACTAAAAAGCAAATAATAAATGACAAGGAAAACTCCACCAAGCACTACTCATCCTCCTGATAAGTCTTAATGAGCATTGTGAGGTTGAGCACCTTGGCTAAGAATTGTAAAGTGTCTTGTAGCAAACAATTTATACACCACTTCTATTAGTACACCGGATCATAAAAATTTGAAAATAAAGCTAAAAAGTATAAAAGTGATCCCCCAAGCACTACTTTGCACCCTGATAAGTCTTAATAAGCATTGTGTGTGCAGAGCACCTTGGTAGTTGTACTATTTATTCATGTGCATTGAAATAGTGTGGTAGTAATATTATTTGTGTATTTTAATGTTGTGTTATTTCATTATATATGTCATGTGTTTTTGATTGATTCACTTGTATACTTTATCAAAACACTACTTTGTACACATCATTATCTTTCATAAAACTTCTACTCATGAGAATTGGATCCTAATGCTCATATACTCAAATCTCTACAAACTTAAGTAAATGCACTAGATAAAAAAGCATGATCGCTACAATGTTTATGTTTACTTGAAATGCAAATTTTATTACATTGTAGTTTGTGTATCTTTTCTTGATATTATGAAATCATGCTTGCAATACTATCTTAATGGAATAGCATCTCTTCAATCTTTAACTCAAACATCAACTTTTCAAATTTAAAACTCATTATCCTTTGTATGATTTTATCTTCTAAAAATGATGTTTATTTTTAAGAGTGCTTATTCTTCTGCTAAGATTACCACTTATGCTCATTCATGTCTATTATTTTTAACACCATGGTTTCAACAAGTGGTATCTTAAAATAAGAATGCTTACTTTATCATTTCTGTTATGTTACTTACTACTTTATGTTACACCATGCTTATTTTCTTTAACAAGTAGTATTTAACAAACTTTTGATTGCATTTTATTTTTTCTTCTCGACATAAAATATATTACTCCTTATTATACATACTCACTCCTAATCCCTCTTTTGATTCTACCAAAAGGGGAGATAAAATTTCATAAATCTAATATTTAGGGGGAGTGCATTATAATAATATTAAACAAAAAAAAGGGTATATTTGTAGGGGGAGTAATCATATAGGAGGTGCATACACTATCATATGCTCGATCATGAAAATCCTTCAATAAGTGGTTCCTTATCTATCTTAAAAGATATACACTCATCCCTACCCACTTTTGTTGATAACAAAGGGGGAGAAGAAATTGAGAAATCTAGTAAAATAGATATTTATGGGGAGTAAATAATAAGAGAACACTTATGTAGGGGGAGGACTTCGTAAAGAAAAAGTATGCATTATCACTATCAATTCTATCACGCTCTTAACCTGTTATTCATGCATATATTATTACCTCACTTATTTATAAACATAAATGGTTTTAAGTTCACTAATTTCTCATACAGGTATTTGTTATTATCAAAAGGGGGAGATTGTTGGAGCCTATGTTCCGCATCTCTTGGTTTGAGAATAACAAATACCGTGTTGTATTTGATCTAGTATTTTGTGTGTTTATAGTGTGCAGGTTGTACAGGAACTATAGCTACACATTCCTTGAATAGTATACTGAATGGAGATGACTCTCTGGAAAGAGAGCTAACGCCCCGCGTTAGCTGTTAATGCCATGCGTTAACATCCGTTGAGAAGGAATCCGTCGAGAAGAAATGTCGTCGAGAAGAAATCCGTTGAGAAGGCAGAGAGAAGGCAGAGACAACGCCAGGCGTTAGTACTTAACGCTGGCGCTAGCTGTTTGACGAACTTTCCTCTCCGTTCGACAAAATTCCGCTTAAAGAAACTGTGTTCGACGAACAGGACCTGCGTTCGACGAACTGGACCTGCGTTCGACGAACTAGACCTACATTCGACGAACTGGACCTACGTTTGATGAAATGAGAAGGGTGATCGACGAATTTGAAGGAGAACGACTCAATGCCAGCGTTGACCCTTAACGCCCGCGTTGAATCCACAAACTGCCATGATCTTGACGGTTGCGTGATTTCAGCCATGACAGTGCACGTTCACTAAAGCCGGCGTTAATCCTTAACGTTGAGCGTTAGCTTCCGAGGCTATTTAAAAGTACAGCTCCTCTCATTCAAATGGACAAGAGATGATTCCAGAATTCTGATACTTTGGAGAAAGGTTCGTGTGCAGCAATTAAAAGATCTCCCCTGGGCTAATATGAAGATCTAAAGAAGATTTTGAAGGAGAAGGTCTACAACGCATATTCCATACGAAGGACGATCGTTTCAAGAATGCCAACATCTACATCGACTTCGTCTTCACCTTCAAAATTTCTTGGGGAGTTTCTCTTTACTTATCTTGTAATCTTTAATTATTCCTTTTTGTATTTTGTGTGGAGAAATCGTTCGGTGAGAACGTCGGATTCCGGGAAGGATTCCGTGGGTAAATTCGCCTTGTGTTGGGGACTAGGTCCTTGTGAGGCTTAGGGGGTAATTCGCCGCCTTGTGCGTGGCGACTAGGTCGAGGGTAGATCTAGGGGGTGGCTAGAGGCCTTATTTGTGGATAGATAGGCTATAGCCAACCGGTCCTTGGGAGAAGGACCGGTGAAACAAAAAAAGTGTTTTTACATATTTTCACCTTGATTTCTAGCGTTATAGAAATTAAACATTTGTATATTCAATTTATTATGAAATAAAATCATGTTTTTTAATGTTCTATTCAATTGATTTTATTTCCTCTTCAAGAATGTTTTAATTTCTATTTTCATCAAAGTATCAAAATTAACATTTGTATAATTATCTTTGAAATACAATAATTATTCTCATTATCTCTGATTTTCTGGAATTGTGTTTCATTTAAGATTTCATAAGTAAAATCATTGTGGCAATCTTTTTGTTCTGAGGAATATTCTCTGGAGAGATAACGCCCAGCGTTAAGACTTAACGCCAGGCGTTAGCAACAGTCAACAAAAACTTTTGTTTCAATTATTTAAAAAGGAATCTTCATTACAATCCTATCTGGAATATTTAAATATATTTTTCTATATAATATTCTGAAACTTCAGTCCCAGACTCTGATAAACTTAAATAAGATTTAAATTCCATAAAACCCTTATTCACCCCCCCCCCCTCTAAGGGCGCGATCAGATCCAACAGAAATGCGGTACTAAACTTCAATTTTGTGCCCAAACTTCTCTGCACTAACCTCCAGTTCTTGGACGTGTACGTCCATCACGATCACTCACAATGCTCGCTAGAATTCCGTGCAACCACACAATGTTACGAATGTAAAGCTCCACGAGCTTCTCTACGCTATCGTCCTTCCGATTTGTAATGAAGTGGGCTACCTTGGTTAGGCGATCCACAATCACCCAAATCGCATCGTTACCTTGCCGCGGTCGAGGCAAACCATGCACAAAATCCATGGAGATGTCGTCGAATTTCCACTCGGGGATAGAAAGAGGTTTCAAGAATCCACCCGGCCTTTGGCATTCAGCCTTCACTAAGGCGCATGTCTGACATCGGCTTACGTACAGAGCTCCATCCCGCTTCATCCCATGCCACCAAAAGGATTTCTTCAAATCCAAGTACATCTTCGTACTTCCTGGATGAATGGAGTACTTCATGAAGTGAGCCTCAAACATCAACTCCCACGGAACTTGCCAAAACGAGGGACACACACCCTTCCATTTCTCTTTAAAAGTCCACCGACCATCTCCAAAGCACTGCCTTCGCTTTGCTGAGCTTCCAACGCCAATCGCTGACACTCCTCATCTGCACTGGTCGCCTCTCGAATTCGATCTGCTAGATCACACTGCATCTCGATCCAGTTCAGCCGAGCTGCGCTGGGCTCACCCTTAGCCACAAACACAATGCCAAGAGACTCGAACTCTCGCACCAAATGCTCGTCATGTGCTGCAATCCAATTTCCCTGCCCGGAATACTTTCTACTCAAGGCGTCAGCCACCACATTGGCCTTGCCTGGCGTATACTGAATCGCTACATCATAGTCCCCAAGGAACTCGACCCACCTACGCTGCCTCAAATTGAGATCCTTCTGATCTAAAAGATACTTCAAGCTTTTGAGGTCCGTGAAGATTTCCACCCTCGCACCGTACATGTAGTGCCGCCACAACTTCAACGCAAAAAAACACCTCCGCCAACTCCAAGTCGTGGACGGGGTAATTTCTCTCATGAGTCTTTAGCTGCCTCGACCAATAAGCTATCACGTTGCCATGCTGCGCCAGCATGCAACCCAAACCGCAACCCTACGCGTCGCTAAAAATCTGAAATCCTTCAGTCCCACTAGGAAGACTTAGGATTAGAGCAGACATCAATATTTCCTTCAAGGTCTCGAACGCACGGGCACACTCCGGCGTCCACACAAACTTCTGGTCCTTTCGGGTAAGAGTGGTGAGTGGCAAAGCCATCCGCGAAAAGTTCTCGACGAATCTTCTGTAATAACCGACTAGTCCAAAGAAACTCCGGACTTCTGCCACGGTTCTCAATACAGGCCAATCTCTAATGGATTCAATCTTTGCAGGATCCACTGTCACCACATCTCCACTAATCACGTGACCCAAGAAAGCCACCTTCCCAATCCAGAACTAGCACTTTGAGAACTTAGCATAAAGTCGGTTCTCTCTCAGAGTCTGCAACACTAATCTTAGATGAGACTCATGTTCCGCCTTCGACTTCGAATACACTAGGATGTCGTCGATGAACACCACCACGAACGAATCCAGGAATTGTCGAAACACTCGGTTCATTAAATCCATGAACACTGATGGCGCGTTTGTCAAACCGAACGGCATCACCAAGAACTCAAAATGACCATATCTCGTCCCAAACGCCATCTTGGGAATATCCTCTTCTCGAATCTTTAACTGATAGTAACCCGACTTCAAGTCCAACTTGGAGTACACCGTTGACCCCACCAACTGATTGAACAAATCATCGATTCACGGAATCGGGTACTTATTCTTGATGGTCAACTTATTTAACTCGCGATAGTCTATGCACAGCCGCATACTACCATCATTTTTCTTAATGAACAACATCGGTGCACTCCACGGTGAGGAGCTGGGCCTAATGTACCCCTGCTCGAGCAACTCTTGCAAATGCACCTTTAGCTCGGCCAGTTCCTTCAGTGCCATCCTAAATAGAGGACGCGACACCGGCCTCGCACCCGACACCAACTCAATTGAAAAGTCGTTTTCACGCTGAGGAGGCGCTCCCGGAAGCTCCTCGGGGAACACATCCTCGAATTCCTCCACCACTGGCACTTCTCCGATCACCAATTTTGTGGAGTGAGTCTCCAACAAAGCGACAAATGCCTCACCCCCTTGATTCACCGCACGCACCATTTGCACGGCAGAAATCAGGGAGCAGGCCACTCCGCATAGGCCCTCAAACTTGACCTCCACTCTTCCTTCACTCCTTAAGGTCACCACCTTCAACAGGCAGTCAATACTAGATCGCTGCTCTGCAAGCCAGTCCATCCCCGGGATGATGTCAAATTCGGCTAGTGGTAGAATTGTTGCTACCAACTCGAAATCACACTCGCAAATCCTCAGCACAATGCGTCCTTTCCTTCCAGTGGTCATGAAAGATCCATTCGGCATGTGCACACTAAGCTCCGCCTCTGCCTCGACAGTCTCAACACTGATCCTACGAATAAAGCTTTCCACGAGAAAAGAGTGTGACGCTCCCGTGTCGAACAACACTCGAGAGGGGTAGCCAGAAACTAGCACGAAGCCTAACACGTGTATAACGAATATAAAAGGTCGCAAACAGGTTAAAGCTATTAAATGAAACTCTGAACTTTCGTACCTGTCACCACGTCAGGTTGACGAATTGCTTCTTGCTGCCCGAGGTTGTACGCTCTAGGCTGCACAGGAGGGAAACGAGAAGCGCTGGACTCCGCCGCTTTCCCTTTCTCCCCAACACTAGGGCCGGAACGCACCGACTGCTCTTGCCTCTGCTCTGGCTCAACTCCACTCTCGAAACAGAACCGAGCTATGTGGCCCACCTTGCCACACTTGTAGCACGTCACTGGTCCCTTGGAACAGAACTCTCCAGAAGCCGTGCCGCTCCTCTAGCCAGTCCTACAAGGACGGGGCTTTTTCTTCCACCAACTTTTCTCAGACTTCCCCTGAGACTGAGATGGCTTACCTTCTCCCTGCTTTGCCGCCAAGCCCTTGCGGCGCTGGGTTCGCTCTATATCATTCTCCAAAGTTCGAGCAGCTTCAACTAACTCATTGAACCCCACATTCTTTAAGGCTATCAGAGGTTGCCTTAAATTCTCTCTCAGACCCTGATATGAGAGGTTATCCCTCTCCTCATCGTCTACTATGGTCATCCCCGCGTAACGACCTAACTGGGTAAACTCCTGCAAGTACTCGTCTACCAACTTCTCACGCCGCACCAAGTGCAAGAACTGCCGCTGAAGGGCTAACCTCGTCGAAGAGGGGATATAGCGCTTCAGGAAGGCATTCCCAAACTCTTCCATGGACGGGGCACGTCCCGGGAAATGACGACCGCTATGATTCACCCACCATAGCTTGGCATCGCCTTCTAACATGAACGCCGCAAACTGGGACTGCTTGTCCTCAGGGGTCTCTGCCGCATTTAGGAGTTCCAGAATTCTCGCCAAACCAATCCTCGGCGTCTGTCGGAGTGCCAACTCCTTTTAACGTCGGAGGATGGAAACTCAGATAGTACTTCATCTGAAGGTCTCCTTGCCCAGCTGCTCTCTCGGCTAACAGCTCTACCTGCCTTAATCCCACCTCCGGTGTCACAGTAACCAGAGTAAAAGGAGTCGCAGCCTGCACAACAGGCGTAGCAATCTGTGGCATTGCCGCAGCTTGAGCCACCACCATCTCCTCCGCTAGCACACGACAGAAGTCTGCCGGGGACACACCCATATTCATAAGGGTTGGGGTCGTAGCACTGCTTGCCGATGGCTCCTCTTGACGCCTCTACGTCCCCGCATCGTCGCCACCATCCTAGCATAAGCAAGGAAACACGAATCAAACTCTATTCGCAAGACAAAAACGTAAGGACACTCATGGTCCCGCAAGGTACTCCTATATGGACAACTTCTTAATGCGATCCAAACACGCTAAACCTCTACAAGAACGCCAACCTAGCTCTGATACCAAATTGTAACACCTCCCCTGCAATGATTGTATAATATAGGTCCGGCCAGGACCCTGATGCGCTATTTCGGCACTGCTAATTAGCAGGCACGGAATGCGATACGACGGCAGTGCACGGGTCGTTGTCAAGTAATAAAATAGGGAGGAACTCCCCGAATATCGATCTCTTAAGGACCGCAAGTTGGGTAGTACAATTTGCTCTTGCAGGAAATCAGTTCAAAGGATAAAATAGTAACGACGGGGGTTTTGATTTGGTTTCCTATGCTATTGCAGAATGAAGAAAGATGCGGGTCTAAACTCTGCTTCGCACGGCGAGATGGGTGCAACGGCCGCGATGTCGTGCTTCGGAAGGCACGTGGGCAGAATATCACTATGACGGTTGAGGGTCGCACACACCTCTTCTCAAAACATTACCGCTAGCTTTTGCTAGCGGCTTCAACCACAACATAACACAGAAAATAGCAAGAAACAAAGGGGCTATTCATGCCACCACAATAACATTGCATATGAAAACAAGCAGTAATCCATAAGATCTACTTAACACGCATTCATAAAGCAACTGCAAACGAGTTCAAGCAACAAAGGTTAGAGAGGACCACAACGAAGAAATCACGTCTTGGGTTCACGTCCGGAATGAGAGGTTGTCGGGCTCTCTCCGGACTCGGCCCTCAGATGGTGAGCTTGGCTCGAAGGAGGCTGTCACCGCTCCTACGATCTTCAGCGCTTCCTTGGTCTCCTTGGCGAGGAATGCTTGACCTAATAGTGGATGAAGCTTCCTAGTGCTCCTCGATGGAAGGATGGAGGTGGAAAGTCACCGGAAATGGCCTTGATGGTGGAGGAAATGAAGGAGAAGCCTTCACCCCTCAAGAGCAGCGGGAAGGAAGAGTTTTCCCGCCCTCAGAATCGCTCCCGCTCGTGCCCTCTTCGTCCTCCTCTCGTCCTCGATTCCTGCAGCTTTTATAGGAAACAGGCTGAAAATTGGTCACGCACGGTCGAACGCACGATCGTGCGCAGACCGTGCGATATTAACGGAAGAAATAAGGCTTGGAGAAGACGCTGCGCCGCCCGTGCGATTTGTTCACGCACGACCAACGCCGCCCGTGCGTTCAAACACACGGGTAAAATCCGACGCTCTGAGATCATAAAGATACAGGTCGACCGTGCATTTTACTCACGCACGGGCGAATTCGCCCGTGCGTTAAAACGCACGAGTAAACCCCGACGCTCCATTTTCTTCACAGACACAAACACACGACCGCGCAGACCGTGCGTCAAGGAAACGCACGATCGTGCGATATGCACAAAAATTACATTTGGGGGAAAACGGGACGATCAGGTCACCTGCAAACAAGATATACTAGCTCGGAATACACGTCCAGCACAGGGATACATAAAAGAAGGGAAGGGGAGCACAATGTGCTTACCCCCAACAACGAGGAATGCAATTGAACACCGAAATGGGCTTAATGGTGCACCTAGCATGGAATAGTATATGTAAATGAAAACGTGACTAAAATGTGGTGCAAACACCAGAATATCAGCCCAAATGAGTCCAAATATATATATATATATATGGGACTCATCACACCCCCAGACTTAACCATTTGCACGTCTCGGGCAAACTACTTAGCTCTCCTGTCGGAACAATTGAATGTTAGCATAAGTTTGAGCGGTAGAGATTTATGCGAAGTCGCATGCTCTCGTACGTAGAAATACATTAGAACAGAATTAAACCCAAGGTTATATCTAATTATTTCTAAAACAGTAGTTTGGAATTTATATTACTTGGATGGTGAATCCTGGTGAATCTTTCGGTCGCGCAAAAGTGAAAATAGTGTGACTAATGAGTAAAGTATTACTCAAATCGAAGCTAGGGACAATCTCCTAAGAAATCCATCAAAGTCGGTGTCCATAGGCTTGCACGTTCACACCCTCTCTACTGCATGAGACGACTCGTAACTAAAATCAATAGGACTTATAGGCAATTATTGGGCTTAGGTTGAGTATAGGTTAGGTAAGTAGAAGGACGATGAGAATCGCACTCAACACAACCGTCGCACTCAAGAGAATGACAATCACCCATACAACATTTTCAGTAATTACACGACACCCCCGGACTTCAACTGAACAATAGGTGCGTGTTGAGCCAGATATACGAATATTTTGCCGAGAGAGAATTATTGCACAACTCTTTTATTTTTATTTTCTTTCTTTTCTTTTCTTTTCTCTTTTCGGCAAAAGTACATTTTTACACACAATAAAACAGCTCGTTTAGCTACATTAAAGCATCCATACATACATAGATGACACCAAATACGATTGAGAAAGAAATTTCTTTCAGCTCAACGGTTGGTGCGAACATAGGTTCGGCTGTATGGCTTTGGTTACATTATTAGTGGAGCTAAACAAGGAGGAAGAGTAGGCTCAAATGGGCTTGCAATGGTGATTACATAGGTAAGGATTTCAAAAGCACAAATGGATCAAGAGGTGGCCTATATCACATTTCATGACGAGTACATCAACACAATCGTGTCGAGAGTCGCCTAGTGCAAGTTCTAGCCACCGAGAAAGGTTGTCCTTCCTTTCGACCCTAGTAATAAGCTACTACTAGCATGTAACACTCGACCTATTGCTACCGTTGGATTCACCGGATTCACCACTAAAGTAAAATAAATTTCATCAACTATAACAGAAATAATTACATTACAACTCTGAATTTTATTCTACCCTAATTGAATTTCTAGGTGTGACGGGAGCACATGACTAGAGCACTACTCGAGTCAACATTTTTCTCTACTCCTCACTCAAATACTAACAATTCAATTCTTATGAGCGGGAAAACCTCGCAGCGATACCCAAAAAGCACGCGTGATCAAGTGCGCGTGAACTAGGTGCACATGTATGCAACAAAATAAAAATCCTAACTCAGCACATTCTAGCATGTCATGCAACGTGTGTGCACTTGCACAGCTCGCTCTCTTCCCCAGAATAAACGATTCAAACATAAATAGGAGAGGGGTAGAGTTGACCTATGCTCACAAAGGAGCATGCCAGAAGTGCGGTAATCCCAATTTCTCTAAAAATAAACCTCCTTCCACGCGAGAGAAAAGCTTCACCTACAATGTTAGCAAAACTGAAATAACAATACGCAAAAAGGATTAAAAAGATAGACGGAACCGGGTGGTTCCCCATGGGTTGTCTCCCAAGAAGCCCTTTTGTTTAACGTCCTTTGAGGTGGACCAAATACCTATATTAATCATTGTTTAAGCAGCAGAAAGATATTGTTCCAAACTAAATAAAAACGACCAACACAGCGAAGTGACAAAATAGAGCACAAAAATCAGATGGAAGAAACAGCGCAATCACAACCCCGAGACCCCACCACGCATCAGCTGTATGCTGACTTGTGGTGGTTCTCCCCCGCTGCGCGAGATGGGAAAGAGGTGAAGGCTTTAGGGCCCAAGGGGGATGTCTCCACCTTGCCCCTAGCCTCTTCCTTCCCGCGTCGGAGGGCAGCAGAGCATGATTCATGCAGCAATTTTTCTTTCCTCAGCTTCTCCACCGTTGGAGAGCGCCAACGTTGATAACTGGCATAATTTCCCGCCTTAGTAGTGGGTGGCTTCACTTCCGTTGCCGCCGTGGCAACCGGATCAGCCCAATGGACCTGCTTAAAATGTTCACATTTATTACTTTGAAAAAAATATATAAGACGCTTTGTTCCACCATCTCCCTCGTCATTCAACATTCTGGTTTCAGTGCTGCCTCTTGCCTCCTTTCCCTCTTCCGTCACAACTTGCAACTTCTCTTCATTATTTTCTTCTTCTGGTGATTCTGTTCTTTTCTCGGCTTCTGCATCACTACATGGTTTATCAGTAAAAACAAGGGGGGAGTGGATTACCGCTTCTGATACAATCTTGGGACAAGTGGAGGGCGTCACCTTACAGGGTAAGACAACACACCCCTTAGAAAAATCTAAGGTGGCACCGTTCTCTTTTAAGAACGGTACTCCCAAGATGGGAATGGATTGATTCAGACTTGGTCCCAAGACTTGGAAGTCGGCAACTACTACCGTCCCTTCAATTGTAACTTCCATATTCCTGACTTCTCCCTCAGCCTTAACTACGGTCCCATTAGCAAGCACTAGTGACTTCCGTTCATCCGTATCCATATTAAGTTGCAGTTTAGCAACATCCTGCAAGGCGAGGATGTTGCGAGATGAACCGGAATCACATAGGGCTGCCGTTTCAATATTGTTAATGGAGCAAGCAACTACCAACTCACTTAGTTCACCAACTCCCGCGTCGGAGAGACTCTTCCCTTGGTTGATTGGATTTTTTTTGTATTACTGGGAAGGGTCCCCTGCGCACGCTCGGTTAGCACTTGAGCCAGTTGGCCCACTTGTGTCTCCAAGTTACGCATGGACGCAGTTTGGTTCACCATATTAGCGTTGGCGACTTCCATAAACCTCTCCATCATCTCTTCCAAATTACTTTTCTTAGGGACCGGGGCACCTTGATTATAACCCGACTGAGGCGGCCTTGGTTGACTTCCGGATGCTTGAGCATCGTTTTGATGCTGGCCCGGTTGCCATCATTGGCCTGCAGCATTTTGGTTCCATGAAAAATTGGGGTGATTTCTCACACCCGGATTATAAGCATTTCCATAGGGTGCCCCCTAGCTTGATTTCCAACGAAATGCACAGATTCATTTAAACAAAGCTGAGAGAACTCACCTGATGGCTCGCTACCTGGACACTCGTATGAGTGGTGACCACCGCCTCCACATCCTTCACATGTAATGTTCGATGCAGGCGCAGCATCGGGAGGTAGTGAATCCACCACGAATAATCCCCGAGCGCTTCTAGGCGCATTTCTCCACGCTGTCCAGAAAGTGTTGTGGGACGCGGTGTCCTGCAGAATTCTAATAGCTTCCTCAGGCGTGTGGTTCATCAAGGTTCCTCCTGCAGTAGCGTCAATCATCGCTCGATGGTTGGGCTCAATGGCGAAGTAGAAGGTCTCCACAATGTTCCACGGCTGGAGCTCGTGATTTGGGCATTTGCGCAGGAGGTCAGAAAGACGCTCCCAAGCTTCTGCGAGGGTCTCCTGCTCAGCTTGCCGGAAGGTGGCGATTTCACGCCGAAGGCTCACAATCTTGTCCATCGGGTGGAATTTAGCGAGAAACTTGGATGCGATCACATCCCACGTTGCAGCAGTTCCTGGAGGGATAGAATGAAGCAACGCCTTGGCTTTGTCACGCAATGAGAATGGAAACAGTCTCAACTTGATTGTTTCGTCAGTGATTCCAGTATACCGGAAGGTACCGCAAATATCAAAGAACTCAGCCAAGTGAAGATGTGGGTCTTCACTGGGCATCCCAGAGAACTGCGCGTTGTTACGGATGATGTTCAGGATGGCGGGCTTGATTTCGAACTGATTGTTCATGATGTTAGGCCCAAAACCAGGATACACACTCCCAACTGTAGGAGTGGTGTAGTCTCTCATGGTCCTAGGTCTCGGCCTGACCACTTCATTTTCGTCAGCCACCTGACCCACGACCGGTGCATTTCCCACTCCAGGATTAGCCTGATTTCCATTAACATCCATGGTGGCAGCAGCACGGAGACGCGCCCGCAGGGTACGCTCTATTTCAGGGTCAAATACTGCGCACTCACCAGGATCTCTTCTATGCATACACCGCTATTCAACACAAAACAGAAAAAAAAGTAATAAAAAAACAAAAAGACCTTAAAACGGATCTCCAGAGGAAAAACAAATTGTACACGCTTGCAGTCCACGGCAACGGCGCCAAAAACTTGATGCGCTATTTTGGCACTGCTAATTAGCAGGCACGGAATGCGATACGACGGCAGTGCACCGGTCGTTGTCAAGTAATAAAATAGGGAGGAACTCCCCGAATATCGATCTCTCAAGGACCGCAAGTTGGGTAGTATGATTTGCTCTTGCAGGAAATCAGTTCAAAGGATAAAATAGTAACGACGGGGGTTTTGATTTGGTTTCCTATGCTATTGCAGAATGAAGAAAGATGCGGGTCTAAACTCCGCTTCGCACGGTAAGATGGTTGCAACGGCCGCGATGCCGTGCTTCGGAAGGCGCGTGGGCGGAATATCACTATGACGGTTGAGGGTCGCACACACCTCTTCTCAAAACATTACCGCTAGCTTTTGCTAGCGGCTTCAACCACAACGTAACACAGAAAATAGCAAGAAACAAAGGGGCTATTCATGCCACCACAATAACATTGCATATGAAAACAAGCAGTAATCCATAAGATCTACTTAACACGCATTCATAAAGCAACTGCAAACAAGTTCAAGCAACAAAGGTTAGAGAGGACCACAACGAAGAAATCATGTCTTGGGTTCACGACCGGAATGAGAGGTTGTCGGGCTCTCTCCGGACTTGGCCCTCAGATGGTGAGCTTTGCTCGAAGGAGGCTGTCACCGCTCCTACGATCTTCAGCGCTTCCTTGGTCTCCTTGGCGAGGAATGCTTGACCTAATAGTGGATGAAGCTTCCTAGTGCTCCTCAATGGAAGGATGGAGGTGGAAAGTCACCGGAAATGGCCTTGATGGTGGAGGAAATGAAGGAGAAGCCTTCACCCCTCAAGAGCAGCGGGAAGGAAGAGTTTTCCCGCCCTCAGAATCGCTCCCGCTCGTGCCCTCTTCGTCCTCCTCTCGTCCTCGATTCCTGCAGCTTTTATAGGAAACAGGCTGAAAATTGGTCACGCACGGTCGAACGCACGATCGTGCGCAGACCGTGCGATATTAACGGAAGAAATAAGGCTTGGAGAAGACGCTGCGCCGCCCGTGCGATTTGTTCACGCACGACCAACGCCGCCCGTGCGTTCAAATGCATGGGTAAAATCCGACGCTATGAGATCATAAAGATATAGGTCGACCGTGCGTTTTACTCACGCACGGGCGAATTCGCCCGTGCGTTAAAACGCACGAGTAAACCCCGATGCTCCATTTTCTTCCCAGACACAAACACACGACCGCGCAGACCGTGCGTCAAGGCAACGCACGACCGTGCGATATGCACAGAAATTACATTTGGGGGAAAACAGGACGATCAGGTCACCTGCAAACAAGATATACTAGCTGGGAATACACGTCGAGCACAGGGATACATAAAAGAAGGGAAGGGGAGCACAATGTGCTTACCCCCAACAACGAGGAATGTAATTGCACACCGAAATGGGCTTAATGGTGCACCTAGCATGGAATAGTATATGTAAATGAAAACGTGACTAAAATGTGGTGCAAACACCAGAATATCAGCCCAAATGAGTCCAAATATATATATATATATATGGGACTCATCAGACCCCATAGCATATAATCGTTACATCTTTAGTATTAAAAAGTGATATAGATCTAACCATCTCAAAACTCAGAACCAACACAGCAGAAACATTAAATAAACCACAGAAGTTGTCCACATCTACATAAGAGTACCACAGCCTTAATGCCTTACAAAACCCATACTCAAGTCAAACAAACAGGACATAGAAAATGTCCAACAGATCATCAAAAACCTAAGCTACCTCAACCTACAAGCCGGAACAGGTAAAGACATCATAGTCAAACAAGAAAGCAGAAAAAGTGCACTTCATGGAGCTTTGGCCTTTTTGGTCGGCGAGCTAGGTCCAGCATGCGATCCTTGCCCTGCATCCAAATCACAAAGAGTGTATAACGAGGGTCAGCTTTGGCTGACCAACAACGGTGTAACAACACCCCTCCTCCCGATCGTCCTAGGGGACCCCGGGGAACTACATCACCCTGCAAGTCAGCACTTCGTATGCAAATTTAATAAACAGTAATAACATAAATACGACAGCCATGAGTGTCACAATCGTCATCCACGTTCCTATGTTGAGCAATAAAAGTAAGGGGCCTAGCAATGCAGCATGTATGCAAACCTGGGTTTCATCCAATGCACCCTATGGCGTGTATGCTTCTAACACATCAACACACATCATCAATTCACAACAAACCAAGGGTACTTACCATTTCCCCACGGGCATGCAAGCCCAAGGCAAAGAACTCCACTAAGACCTCACCCCTTATATGACTCATCTTGCCAACGGGCGCATCATCATACTTGTTCTCGCCACAATCACTAAGCCAAAAGCCAAGAACTCCACTGAGACCTCACCCCTTACATGGCTCATCTTGCCAACGGGTGCACCAGCATACTTGTTCTCGTCAGTTAGCCCAAAAGGGGACTTGTTGTAACATCCCCACTCTAAAATTGGGTCTAGCCGATTCAGTTAAACCCTTGGAGGAACCTAGGATGGGTCATAGGACAACCACGACCCGACGTTCACCACATAGTGGTGGTTATTTAGGGAACTAAATAACTATTTTGGGTGGAATTGTGCTTCGCCACAACACCGAAGTAGTTTATGAAGCATATGTGCTTCGAATCGACTTCCGTCAGTTGCGTTAGACTCGTATAGTTGATACGAGTGCAATGGAACTCGTTTCGTTTGGATCCGAGGTCATATGTAGAATATGACTATTTTGAGTATCATAGCGCGTCACGACGACGCAATTTTAGAATATGGAGCATACGTGCTTCGAATCGACTTCCGTCAGTTGCGTTAGACTCGTATAGTTGATACGAGTGAAATGGAACTTGTTTCGTTTCGATCCAAGGTCATATGTAGAATATGAATATTTTGAGTATCGTAGCGCGTCACGACGACGCAATTTTAGAATATGGAGCATACGTGCTCTGAATCAACTTCCGTCAGTTGCGTTAGACTCGTATGGTCAATACGAGTGCAACAGAATTTGTTTCATTCCGATCCGAGGTCGTTTTGAGAAAACGACCATTTTGAGTATCGTAGTGCGTCACAATAAAGTCATTGGGGTACAGTGACCATACACACTCTGAATTGACTTCCGTCAGTTCCATTAGACTTGTATGGTCAATACAAATGCAACGAAGCTCATTTCGTTGCACTCTGATGTCGTTTCGAGAAAACGACTATTTTGAGTAATATCAAGCGTCGCAACAACGCCATTTTCAAAGGTTAAGCTAGCGTGCTCCGAATTGAATTCTGTCAGTTGCGTTGGACTCGTATGGACGATACGAGTGCAATAGAATTCATTTCGCTCAAATCCGACGTCGTTTGGTCGATTAAATAAAAATATTGCCCGTAAAATTATACGAAGCTTTGAGATACGTAAACGCTGGATTTCAACCCTGCCACATTCATTGATGACCCGACACTCGACGACGCGGACGCATATTGACTATAACATGCATGGGGAGGGACCCACTTAGGGTTGACTTTGGTCAACCCCCTTATAAGAAGTGATTTTTGATTCTAAACCCTCACCCAAACTCCACTTAGTCCAAGCCACTCATCTTCATCCAATGGGTGGACCATAATCCCCATGCCATCCACTGATTGGATTCTAACAAAACCAAGAGAAAGCTGAGCCCAAACCCTCTCTCTCTCTCTCCCTCTCTTTCTCTCTTTCTTTTTCTGCACATGCTTAATAGCCTAGCTAGGCTTGTAGGGTGTACAACCCACCAATGAAGGGTTGCCACCTTCCCCTAACCATCTAGGAGGAGCCAACCCTCTCCTCCATGGGAGAATAATCCCACATCAGGGAGAAGAGGAAGGGGGCACATCAAAATCCTATATAAGGACCCGTCTCCCCTCTAGTTGGACACACTCCTCTCCCCCAGCTCAATCGAGCCCAAGCCACTGATGCGCGAATCTCGCACACCGCTATAGGCGATAGCTAGACTGCGGCACGAAACGGCAGTGTACCGATCGTTCAAGTAATATAAAATGGGAATGAATCCCCAAGTATCGATCTCAAAGGAACACAGTAAGGTGGAGTTTACTATTGAGGCAGGACTTGAGATTGAAGTCCTTTAGTCGGATGGGTGCGAAAGTGGGTGATTTGGGTTGTGGAAAATAAAGGAAAATACTACAACTACTCCTATGCAATGCCGCTATGCAATGCTTCGCTTGGCGGGATGGAGACTAGGCAGGCCTTAAGCGCGCTGCTTCACAAGGGCGGATGGACGAGTAGGCAAGCGAAATCGAATTGTGCAGGCCTTGAGCGCGCTGCTTCGTTAGGCGAATGGATTACACGGGCCGCTATGCCACACTTCGCTAGGCGGATGGAATGGTTCGCACCGGCGGAGTCGGAATGGATTACATGGGCCGCTATGCCACACTTCGCTAGGCGGATGGAAGAGTAGGCATACGGATGGAATGGTTCGCAAGCACCTCGTCGACAAGCACGCCGCTAGCAATTGCTAGTGCGGCACACGAACGTGACGGTGGGATGGAGGATGGAATGGGGCGCACCTCAAGCAACTTAAACACCTAATCATTTCACATAGACATGAAATAAATAAATACAAACAAGTTTAGGTGCCACTTCATCATAATATAAATATCTAACTACATACACACATCAATAAGAGAAGAACAAGGCAAGAAATCGACCGAATTCGAAGGCTCATTGTAGATTCACGGTTGGAATCGCCGGGTTGTCAATCCGCATCCAAGCTCGGTCCGCAACTATGTCCGGGGTAGAGAGAGCTGTCACGACTCTCCAATGAGCCCGTCTTCTTCGTCTCATGATCCGGTAAAGGTTGCAAACTTCCCCTTGCTTGATGGTAATGGCGGCTAGATCTCCCTTGAAGCTCTAGGATGAAGGAGGAGGCCTAGAGGATACTCTGGCTCAAGATTGGCGTGAAGAACAAGCCCGGAGCACCTCCTGAAGGTGGGCGGCGATGGACGGCGAAAAGGGCGCGGAACTGGAGCTCTGGGAGCGGGAAAAACGATCGATCCGAATAGGGCAAGACCTGCGGCTTAAATAGAGATTCTGTCAAAAAATGGTCACGCATGGTCGAACGCACGACCGTGCGCAGACCGTGCGCAGACCGTGCGCAGACCGTGCGCAGACCGTGTGTTATTAAATGATAAAACTTGACTTGGGGAAGACGCTGCGCCACCCGTGCGAATTGCTCACGCACGACCAATACCGCTCGTGCGTTCAAACGCACGGGTAAACTCCGAAGCTCTGAAATCAGGAAGACACAGGTCGACCGTGCGTTTTACTCACGCACGGGCGAATCCGCCCGTGCGTCAAAACGCACGAGTAAACTCCGACGCTCCATTTTCTGCCCAAACACAAACGCACGACCGCAACCGACCGTGCGTCAAGGAAACGCACGACCGTGCGATATGCATAGACATTACTTCTGGGGAAAATGGGACGATCCGGTCACCTGCATACAAGATACAATGGCTGGGAATACACGTCCAGCATCAGAAAAACATAGAAGAAGGGAAGGGGAGCACCATGTGCTTACCCCCAACAACAAGGAGCGCAATTGCACACCGGAATGGGATTAAAAGTGCACCTAGCATGGAATAGTACAAATGAATAAAAACGTGCCTAAAATGTGGTGCATAGACTAGAAATACGGCCCAGATGAGTCCATAAATGTATATATAAATGGGACTCATCACACCCCCAGACTTACCTGTTTGCGCGTCCCGAGCAAACAAATCCCTCAAGCGGATAAGAAAAATATAAGCTGACATAGAAATTGTAAAGCGGAGTACCATGCGAAGTCGCATGCTCATGCGCGTAGAAATACAGTAGATAAAATTTCTAATTATACATATTTGTTTATAATTTTCTAGGGGCGTATTTATATATTACATTTACTCAAAAAGTGAATCACGGTGAATCATAAGGTCGTACATAGGAAGAAAGTAAACTGAACGCTGAGGCGAGCATTGCCAAAGATCGGGGCACGGGACAAACTCCATTGAAATCCATCAATGTCGGTGACCATAAGCTTGCCCGGTTGCACTCTCTCCACGGTACTGGTTTGACTCAAATGTGTGAATAAATAGAACTTTAGGTTTTAGATGAGGCTTGGGTTTAGGTGAGATATACAATGATAAAAATGATGGCTCAAGCACTAAACCCAAATGAGCTAATGCAGAAATTATCCTCAAACACCACGCATACACACGGGTACACTACACCCCCATACTTGAACCTGGAAACATGGGTGCATGCACCGCCTACTCCCAAACATATATTTATACAGATTTTTCAATAAAGCTCATCACTTTTTCTTTTCTTTTCACTTCCTTTCTTTTTCTTATTTTCTTTTCTTTTCTTTTCAAACCATATTCAGCAAAATGAACAATGAAGCGCAACCACATTTTCACAAAAGAAATCACCACTTCAACACCCCAATCTTGAAAATAATATGCAGACTAAAGCTCAAATTTGGGTGTGCGACTAGGACTGGCTTTTAGGCTCTGGTGAAATAAAAGTGGGGCTGAATCAAAGAAAGGGTAGGCACAACTGGGCTAGCGAGAATATAGCGATAGGAATAGGCACAAAGGCTCAACCGGGCCAAAATGATGGCCTATATCACATTCACACAAATGACTAACCGTATACCCATGCTTCAAGAATCGCTTGGGGAAAGTTCTTAGCCACCGAGAAAGATAATCCTTTCTCCCGACTCGGGCAATACGAGGCTAACGAACGTCTACACACATTCCCATGCTACCGTTTGATTCACACCGAATTCACCAATTTTTTTTAGTAAAGTAAACAATATCTACGCTAGCAGAAAACTATAATCTAAAAGCATAAAAAGAAATTGAATCTACATGAGTTTCCATGCAAGACATGAGCACTCGACTAGGAGCACTATAGAAGTCGAAATTTTACTCCGACTCACAATCCCACGCCAGCACAATGATTTTCCAAATCACACAAAAAGAAATGAGTTCAGCTCAAGACGTGTCAACAACTAAGTGCACGCTCAAGTGGGTGTAGTGGTGTGCGGTGCATATGAATCAACACAAAATAAATAAAATAGAAATACTTCTAGCATGCAGTGCAATAGTGCACGTGAGTGGGCACACAGAACAACTCTCCCCCAGACTTAAACTAGGCAATACACAAAATATATAGCTATGAAATTCAGAAAAGAGCTCGAGGGAGAGAGTACCCAATGCTCAGTAAGTGAGCATACCAGAAGACGCGTGTAAACCAAGAAAAAGGTGCAGCATCCGCCATACAGAAGAAGGACCTGCAGGGGTGAGCTCCGCAAAAACAAAAGAAAAAGACAAACTAAAAGAAACTACAGCTCACTAAACATGATTAGAAGAAATAAAAATGCAGGAAAAGTAAGATAACTACTGGGGTTATTGTCCTCCCAGCACGACTTATTCAAATTGAAAACAGTTCTAGCTAATGGGTCTATGAAAAGAAAAGTGCACAGGTAACTGTTCTAATACGCATGTCGGCAGCGGGTATCGATACGGCGACAGAACAATTACTCCCCTACCTAAATAAAAATACCTGCTCTTCACAGGTAGGGGAAGCAGAAAGTAAGAAGTGGAGGAGGAGTCCTCCTCACTATTCTCACCAAAAACATCCTTGCCCAGCAAGGTGTCATCTTCAGAGAGGCGGCAGGAAGAGAAGGCAATGAATGAGGCTTCCTCTATGGAGGAGGGATCAACCTCCTCATATAAGAGGATGCACTCATTATTGACTTGAGCAGAATGCTCCAAGTCCTCCTGACGTACCTGTGACGACTCAACCCACACAGGCTCAGATGAAGAAGAGGGGTCAAGGAATAAAGAAGAGGAAGAACATAAATAAAAATCAATCGGGGGAGTGGTCCCGGTCTCACTCCCATTAGGATGGGAAAGTAAAATAATGTTAGCATTGTCAACAATGCTACAAGGTTCGGCGGGATCAATAGTAGCCATGCCTAAGATTTGGACTTCCTCCACCGGTGCTGAGGAAAGCTCCTCTTCACCTAGAAGGTTGTCCTCCTCCATAGGAACAGGCATAATACTAAGATCACCTGCCTCATTCTGCAACACATCATCAACAATGTCGTCAGAGACGAGTATAGTAGTGTGCACAACAGGGGGAAGAATAATGCTCGGATAAAAGTCGAGCACCGATTCCTCACGAAGAATCAAGTTCATGCATGGTGATATATGAACAGGGGAGATGGGCTCAGTCATGTCAGAACCTAGATCAGCCACACATCTGGTGACTGTGTCCACGCCATACCCTTCAAAATGTGAAGGTGGCATACACACATACCCGGATGTTGAAGGTGTGCTGCCAGAAGTAGGAGTCGGGACGATCCGGATATCCGGCTCGTCATCCTCGTCCACTTGGCGAAGATAGGCAGCACAATCCTTCAAGGAATGATCCGTGCTCTAACAAAACAAGCACTGCCTTACGATCTTCTTTGGCACAGCAGGTGCTGAAGCCGAAAAGAAGTATGACGGTAAAGGCTCGGCAGAATAGCCATAGGACTTACGCGCACCATATGGAGTACCAGACAAATTCGGTGCTCCATATGCTGGGCCTTGAGTGCTAGGGCTATTATCTCCCGATGGGCATCTATCACTAGCATGAGAAATATCTCCACACCAACGGAAACGAATATTGAATGAAGCCCACATAGTGTGAAGATAAAATGATTCAAAATGAAAACACTATTGTGCAAAATACTACACCTAACAAAAATTTACTAGAGCAACCTAATATAAACAGTAAAACAGAATAAGAAGAAATAAAACAAAAAGGACGCGATAAACAAATGGAAGGGCTTCTCTCTCAGATTCTCCCTCTCCAGAAAACTCACACGTCTGTGTTCCCCGGCAACGGCGCCAAAAACTTGATGCGCGAATCTCGCACACCGCTATAGGCGGTAGCTAGACTGCGGCACGAAAAGGCAGTGTACCAATCGTTCAAGTAATATAAAAAGGGAATGAATCCCCAAATATCGATCTCAAAGGAACACAGTAAGGTGGAGTTTACTATTGAGGCAGGACTTGAGATTGAAGTCCTTTAGTCGGATGGGTGCGAAAGTGGGTGATTTGGGTTGTGGAAAATAAAGGAAAATACTACAACTACTCCTATGAAATGCCACTATGCAATGCTTCGCTTGGCGGGATGGAGACTAGGCAGGCCTTGAGCGCGTTGCTTCACAAGGGCGGATGGATGGGCAAGCGGAATCGAACTGTGCAGGCCTTGAGTGCGCTGCTTCGTTAGGCGAATGGATTAAACGGGCCGCTATGCCACGCTTCGCTAGGCAGATGGACGAGTAGGTAAGCGGATGGAATGGTTCGCACTGGCGGAGTCGGAATGGATTACACGGGCCGCTATGCCACGCTTCGCTAGGCGGATGGAAGAGTAGGCAAGCGGATGGAATGGTTCGCAAGCACCTCGTCGACAAGCACGCCACTAGCAATTGCTAATGCGGCACACGAACGTGACAGTGGGATGGAGGATGGAATGGGGCGCACCTCAAGCAACTTAAACACCAAAGCATTTCACATAGACATGAAATAAATAAATACAAACAAGTTTAAGTGCCACTTCATCAGAATATAAAGATCTAACTACATACACACATCAATAAGAGAAGAACAAGGCAAGAAATTGACCGAATCCGAAGTCTCGTTGTAGATTCACGGTTGGAATCGCCGGGTTGTCAATCCGCGTCCAAGCTCGGTCCGCAACTATGTCCAGGGTAGAGAGAGCTGTCACAACTCTCCAATGAGCCCGTCTTCTTCGTCTCACGATCCGGTAAAGGTTGCAAACTTCCCCTTGCTTGATGGTAATGGCGGCTAGATCTCCCTTGAAGCTCTAGGATGAAGGAGGAGGCCTAGAGGATACTCCGGCTCAAGATTGGCGTGAAGAACAAGCCCGGAGCACCTCCTGAAGGTGGACGGCGATGGACGGCGAAAAGGGCGCGGAACTGGAGCTCTGGGAGCGGGAAAAACGATCGATCCGAATAGGGCAAGACCTGCGGCTTAAATAGAAATTCTGTCAAAAAATAGTCACGCACGGTCGAACGCACGACCGTGCGCAGACCGTGTGTTATTAAATGATAAAACTTGACTTGGGGAAGACGATGCGCCGCCCGTGCGAATTGCTCACGCACGACCAATACCGCCCGTGCGTTCAAACGCACGGGTAAACTCCAAAGCTCTGAAATCAGGAAGACACAGGTCGACCGTGCGTTTTACTCACGCACGGGCGAATCCGCCCGTGCGTCAAAATGCACGAGTAAACTCTGACGCTCCATTTTCTGCCCAGACACAAACGCACGACCACAACCGACCGTGCGTCAAGGAAACGCACGACCGTGCGATATGCACAGACATTACTTCTGGGGAAAACGGGACGATCCGGTCACCTACATACAAGATACAATGGCTGGGAATACACGTCTAGCATCAGAAAAACATAGAAGAAGGGAAGGGGAGCACCATGTGTTTACCCCCAACAACTTGGAGCGCAATTGCACACCGGAATGGGCTTAAAAGTGCACCTAGCATGGAATAGTACAAATGAATGAAAACGTGCCTAAAATGTGGTGCATAGACTAGAAATACGGCCCAGATGAGTTCATAAATGTATATATAAATGGGACTCATCAGCCACCCCCTGTCGGAGCCCCACCTCGCCGGAAAATGCGAGTCGAGCCTCCACCACCCTCCACCACCTTCCATGGCGGATCTTGCCGAGAGCTCCCGGAGGCCTCCAAACCAGGTGGATCCTTCTCCTATCCTCCCTACCTCACTTCCGGACACCTCGGATGTCAACTCCGGCGGCTGAAGCGCCACCGCTGCCTCTCCCCTCTCCTCCGTCCGAAACAGGAAAGCAAGCAACTCCGGCGGTGGTCGGCGGCTGCAGGCCACCGGACCACCTCGGGAGGGAATGCCCGTGTTGGAACAACCCTAATTGTGATTTGGGCTAGGATCACTATATGTTAATTAAGGACAAGTTGACCCCAATGTATAGTTTATGGGTCAAGAGTTTAGGAAGAAATTTGGCTGTTAGAACTAGAAATTTCACTAAGACTCAGCATTCGTCGAACGCCGCTCAGCATTCGTCGAACGACGCTCAGCATTCGTCGGACGGCGATCGACAAAATATCAAGGAAGCGGTCAATGAAATCCAGCCATCTCTGCGTTCGACAAATGGCTGCCAGCGCTCGACAGATTCCAGCCAGCGATCGACGAATTCATGCCAACGCTCGACAGAATTCCAGCCAGCACTCGACAAATTCTTTATTAAGGCTCAGATCGACAAATACTGATTCCAGATCAATTAATACCTTAAATATTAGTTCTCTGAACACAGATCGATGACTTTAACGGATCTATTCAAATATCTTTGGACATATTCAAGTCAGATAAGTAAAAATATTATATTCAGTTATTATATTCTTTCTTTCCTTTATTCCAAGGCAAAGATAGCCGTTGACAATTAATGCAAAGGAATATTTCACGGCTAAGGAATTAAAGGACCTTCCAAAGTCGTTTGGTTTTTGTTGTCATTCCAAGAAAGAATTAAAGGTTGCTTACTCTATTTCCAAAAAGAGAAGATATCAAGACAGACTTTATTGTCTTAGCTCTCGAAAGAATTCAAACATATTCTTACAGAATACAGAGAGAGAACATATACAAGAATAGAGAAAGAAAAGAGAAGAACACTCAGTCAAAATATTCTTAGTCTTCTTCTTCCTCAAGCTGCAATCATCATTTCTCTGAGAACATCTTCTTCAAAGATCAAACCCTCAGATATCTCTTGCAAGTTCAAGTCTTCTAAAAGAGCAACAAAGAATCTGAAGAACTACTTCTTCCAAATCAATCTACTATAGAAGATTTCTGCTTCAAGAGAAAGCCTCTCCACCATCTGTCAAATACTTCTATCAGACAGGGGGAGCTTTACAACAAATCCATTAGAGTCTTCTCTCAGCATCTTGACAGAGAAGAACACTATAAACTCTTTCTCACCTCTCCTGTACAGGGTTAATACTCCCTAAAAGTGTAACTAACTGGTGGCAAGACACCTTATCAAAAAATCCTTGTTTGGTTTTTAAGCACCTTATCAAAAGCTTATCGGTGATTTGGGCACCTGATCAAACTCCCATTGGTGTGTGGACACCTTATCAAAAATCCCTTGGTGTGAGGGCACCTTATCAAAAATTCCTAGTGGATTCCTACCAAGGGTGGTAGAAGAGTAGACGTACCCAGATTTATTGGGGAACTACTATAGCTCCTTGTGTCTTCTGTGTTTGATTTCTTTTCTGTGTTGTGTTGTGCTGATTTTCTCTACTTAGTTTTTATTACTCACTCTGCTTACACATATATATAACACTATTTTTTATTCCGTAACTAAAACTAAGGAAAAGTTTTTAATACTTTATTCCCCCCCCCCCCCCCCCCCCTCTAGAGTAACTTAAGATCTAACCTCCACTTTCAATTGGTATCAGAGCTAGGTTGATTCTTTACAGGCTAACACCTGAATCATAAAGATCAATTAGATCTTAAATTATTTTAGAGTTTTTATTGTTTTTTATTTTCTGTTAAAACTCATGGCACAAAACAAAGAGTATTCAAGCACAAGACCTCCTATGTGCAATCTCAGTAAGTTTGCACTGTGGAAAGCAAGGATTAGGCTTTATATGAGCTCTATTGATGAAGAAATCTTTAATGTCATATTGACAGGACCTCCTGCTCCCTCAGCATCAATAAGTACTGAAGCAACAATAGACAACCATGCTGTCCCACCTCCTGAGTGGACAGAAGCACAAAAGAAGCAAAGGAGTGCTGATGTAAAAGCCATGAATATTCTGGCTCAAACTATGTCTGATGACATCTTTCAGAAAGTGGTGGACTGCACCTCAGCTAGAGAGATTTGGATCTCACTAAACAATATGGTTGCAGGTTCTGCAGATGAAAGGAAAGACAGAAGATCACACTTGATCTCTCAGTATGAAAACTTCAAGAAAGGAGAAACAGAATCAGTTGCAGATATGTACACTAGATTAAGTGTAATTATAAGTGAACTGAAAACACTAGACAAGGAAATCTCATTAACTGAGATCAATGACAAGATCCTAATGTGCTTCCCCAGCACTTGGGACTCTAGGATCTGGCCTATCAAGGAAGCCAGAAGCCTCAATGAGATTAGTACTGAGACACTGCTAGGAAAGCTCAAATCCTATGAGCAACTCATCAAGACAAGAGAAACTGAACAAGTAAGCACTTCCTCTCCAACAAAGAAGGACAGGAACATTGCCTTCAAAGCTACAGAAGAAGAAGGAAAGAATCCTGAAAATGAGGAGTTCATGAGCCTTATAGCCAAGAGATTCTACAAAATGGCTAAGAAATACTTCAGAAAGAAGGACTCCAGATCAAGGGAAAAGCCAAGGTATGACAAAAACAATTCTAAAGAAATTATATGTTTTGGTTGCAGGAAACCAGGACACATAGCACCTGATTGTCCAGAAAATCAAAACAAGAAGGACAAGAAGGAAAAGAGAAAAGAAAAGGAAGAAAGAAGAAACTCCAGCAAATCTTCCTCCCACAAACACAAAAAGAAGGGAAGAGGATTTGTTGCTGAAACTTGGAGTGAAACTGAATCAGATTCATCATCCAGCTTTTCTGATGATGAAGATAATGAAGAAGAAAGAAGTCTCTGTATGATGGTTATCAATGGCTCAGCAAGCAATTCAGATGAAGAATCAGAATCTGAAGCTGAAAATGATGCAGATCAGGTAATATCTACCTTTGATTTTACCTCAGTTGAATTCAAAGATGAATTCAAGGTTCTTTGCCTAGACTTAATTAAATCTGAGAAAGAAATAATCTCACTCAGACAAAAGCTAGCTGAAATGAAAAATATAAGTGAAGAAAATGTAAATCTTAAGAAAGATTTGGCTTCCTCTAGAGAACAAACTATTCTCCTTGAGAATAAACTTTCTGAGGCCAAGAAATTTGAAGAATCCCTAAATGGGAGAAGCATCAAACTGATGGATATCACAAGCACAGTAAATGCTAGACTTAATAGCAAACTTTGCTTGGGTGCTTCATCAAGTGAGCCACCTCTGATTAAGAAGAATATATTATCTACACCTATAAAATTCATCTCTGCTAAGAGCAAAGAGGTTGTAGATGAAAATAAAAACATTTCAAGTAAGACTGTCGAGAATAGCAGAATTCAGCAGAATTCGTCGAACGGAGCTCGACGAAATGCATCAAATTTGTCGAACGGAGCTCGACGAACTCTGAAAACAGATTTTCTATATAGTAATTATATGAACGGCGCTCGACGAAATATCAGTCATTTGTCGAACGTAGCTCGACGAACTCAGCCCAGTTCATATAACAGAAACTATACAGCAAATCTGAACAATTCATATTCTTCACATTCTAAGAATCCTTTCACTGAATGGATTATACCTCCAAGGAGATATCATCCCCAAGGTTACAAGGACCAACCTGAAATGTCTTTTATTTCATATTTTTGTGGAAATACAAAAAGACCCAAGGTAGTCTGGGTCAGGAACAAATAGTTCTTTTTGTTTTTTTTTGCAGGTACACAGTTGTCCAAGAATAAATGAGAAATGGTATTTGGACAGTGGCTGTTCAAAACATATGACAGGGAACAAGGCCAATCTGAACTACAAGGCAAAGCTTGGACCAAAAGTCATATTTGGAGACTCCAACTATGGACAGACCAAAGGCTATGGAAAAGTCAAGGTTGGAGAAGTCACCTTCAAAGAGGTAGCTTATGTAAAGGGACTGAAGCATAACCTTATCAGCATAAGTCAATTATGTGATGAAGGATATCAGGTAACATTTAATAAATTAAATTGCCTTATTAAATCTACTGATGATATTATTATTTTATATGGTATTAGGCAAGGTAATATATATTTAGTGAATATCAATTCATCTACTTCAGAAGTTTGTTTATTTAGTGATTTAAGCAAACCTAGTGAACTTTGGCATAAGAGATTAGGACATGTAAACCTTAGGATCATTGCTAAACTATCTAAGGACAATCTTGTTAGAGGTTTACCCTTAGGTTCATACAAGAAAGAAGGACTTTTTAGGGCATGTGCACTAGGCAAGCAAACTAAAAATAGCTTTAAATCATTATCTAAAAGTGATTCACCTAGAATCTTATATTTGCTACATATGGACCTTTTTGGACCTATAGCAACAAAGAGTTTAGGGGGGAAGTCTTACACTCTAGTTATTGTAGATGACTTCTCTAGATTCACTTGGGTGTTCTTTTTGAGAGAAAAGTCAGATAACTTTAAAGTTCTTACAGACTTTCTTAAGAGCATACAGATTGAGTACTCTACTGTAGTTGCATTGATCAGAAGTGATCATGGAACTGAGTTTGAGTCTCTTCTTATGCAAGAATTCTGTAAGAAGGAAGGTATCAGGCATTGCTTCTCAGCTCCTAGAACTCCTCAACAAAATGGGGTAGTTGAAAGGAAAAATAGAACTCTAATTGAATCAGCAAGAACATTGCTTGCAGATGCTAATTTGCCCCTATCTTTTTGGGCAGAGGCTGTTAGCACAGCAAATTATGTTCTGAATAGAAGTTTGATACACAAACTTAAGGGAAAGACTCCTTATGAATTACTTAAAGGGAAGAAACCTAAAGTTAACTATTTTAGAGCATTTGGTTGTAAATGTTTTATTCATAATAATGATAAGAAATATCTTAGAAAATTTGAACCAAAATATGATGAAGGAATTTTCTTAGGCTATTCACTAATCAGCAAAGCATGTAGGGTTTATAACAAATCCTCTCTTAAAATAGATGAGTCCATGCATTGTTGGAACTAACCTATTAAATGAGGAGGGGAACACTACCTTTACCAGAAACATTGTGCAGGTACCAGAAGTCACTTTCAATTGGTATTCAATTGACATCAAACCATCAGAGACCTCAACTGATATTAGAGGACTTTCAATTGGTATCATAGCAGAACATAGATACTCAATTGCACTTTCAATTGGGATCAAACTATCAGTTGCAGAAATAAAAGAAAGGGTTTAAACTCTCAAGACAAAGATGCAAATGAAATTGCAAGAACAACAACAATATAAATCTTGCATCCTTCCCTACCTCCATCAAATGCCCCTTCTTCAAGGGGCCTAGCTTCAGGCCTTTCCTGAAACTAGGCAGGGGGAGAAGTTTTATGAACAAGCTCCATTTGATACACTATTTTGCTCAGGGGGAGTTGTTCTATAAACTAGGCAAGGAGAGAAAGCTGAAGAATCTACAGTCTCAGGGGGAAACACTCTCAGGGGGAGTTACAGTTTGAAGAAAAGCTTGATAAAGCTTACAGCAGATTGCTGATTACAGTTTAATGTTTCAGATGTAGATACAGCTCAGAAGAAAATTTTTGTTTTAGCTAATTCAATATCAGTTATTGCTACAGCTTAGCTAATCAAAATTATAAAGCTGATCAAAAGAAGAAAGCAGTTTGCAGATTCAGATTTCAAAATATTTATATACAGACATTCAGAAATCAGATAAATATTCAATTCAGAATTCAGAACAATACAGTTCAGTTCAGATCAGAATTTAGAACAACACAGATCAGACAAAATCAGAATTTCAGAATTCAGAAGCAGCAGAATTCAGAAAAATCAAGGTTCTGATTGTATTTTCAGTTTTATTCTTATTGAAATGTATTTTCAAAACTCAGAGTACTTTTCATTTCATATCTGATAAAATATTTAAAATATATCAGATATATTCATACTCTGTTGTTTTTGATGTTTTAGCATTTGTTTATTTTTCAACTTTTGTCAAATAGTGTCCTAACCCAAATAGGGGGAGATTGTTGGAACAACCCTATTTGTGATTTGGGCTAGGATCACTATATGTTAACTAAGGACAAGTTGACCCCAATGTATAGTTTATGGGTCAAGAGTTTAGGAAGAAATTTGGCTGTTAGAACTAGAAATTTCACTAAGTCTCAGCATTCGTCGAATGACGCTCAGCATTCGTCGAACGACGCTCAACATTCGTCGGACGGCGATCGACGAAATATCACGGAAGCGGTTGACGAAATCCAGCCATCTCTGTGTTCGACAAATGGCTGTCAGTGCTCGACAGATTCCTGCCAGTGCTCGACAGATTCCTGCCAGTGCTCGACGAATTCCTGCAAGCGCTCGACAGAATTCCAGCCAGCGCTCGACAAATTCTTTATTAAGGCTCAGATCGACAAATACTGATTCCAGATCAATTAATACCTTAAATATCAGTTCTCTGAACACAGATCGATGACTTTAACGGATCTATTCAAATATCTTTGGACATATTCAAGTCAGATAAGTAAGAATATTATATTCAGTTATTATATTCTTTCTTTCCTTTATTCCAAGGCAAAGATAGTCGTTGACCATTAATGCAAAGGAATATTTCACGGCTAAGGAATTAAAGGACCTGCCAAAGTCGTTTGGTTTTTGTTATTCCAAGAAAGAATTAAAGGCTGCTTATTCTATTTCCAAAAAGAGAAGATATCAAGACAGACTTTATTGTCTTAGCTCTCGAAAGAATTCAAACATATTCTTACAGAATACAGAGAGAGAACATATACAAGAATAGAGAAAGAAAAGAGAAGAACACTCAGTCAAAATATTCTCAGTCTTCTTCTTCCTCAAGCAGCAATCATCATTTCTCTGAGAACATCTTCTTCAAAGATCAAACCCTCAGATATCTGCTGCAAGTTCAAGTCTTCTAAAAGAGCAACAAAGAATCTGAAGAACTACTTCTTCCAGATCAATCTGCTACAGAAGATTTCTGCTTCAAGAGAAAGCCTCTCCACCATCTGTCAAATACTTCTATCAGACAGGGGGAGCTTTACAACAAATCCACTAGAGTCTTCTCTCAGCATCTTGATAGAGAAGAACACTATAAACTCTTTCTCACCTCTCCTGTACAGGGTTAATAGTCCTTTCAAAAGTGTAACTCACTGGTGGCAAGACATCTTATCAAAAAAATCCTTGTTTGGTTTTTAAGCACCTTATCAAAAGCTTATCGGTGATTTGGGCACATGATCAAACTCCCATTGGTGTGTGGACACCTTATCAAAAATCCCTTGGTGTGAGGGCACCTTATCAAAAATTCCTAGTGGATTCCTACCAAGGGTGGTAGAAGAGTAGACGTACCCAGATTTATTGGGGAACTACTATAGCTCCTTGTGTCTTCTATGTTTGATTTCTTTCTGTGTTGTGATGTGCTGATTTTCTCTACTTAGTTTTTATTACTCACTCTGCTTACACATATATATAACACTATTTTTTATTTCGCAAATAAAACTAAGGAAAAGTTTTTAATACTCTATTCACCCCCCCCCCCCCCCCTCTAGGTTCTTCAGCCCCCTAGGATTCGGTCGGGGGTGGAACTATGGCTAGCCGGCGGCCGGGGAGGCCCGTAAGGGGGCGGTCTGGTGCAGGCGGCGGAGGAAGTTTTAACAAAATTATAAATTTATAAAGTTTTTATAATTTTATAATCTAATTTGTTATGTGAATTTTCTGCGCCTTAGATGTACCCCAAATGCAAAAAACTTTGAACATCCAAGTTGCTCATCTTGGCAAGGGCTAGCTTCTGTAAAAATTTCATAATTTTTGGAGGAGGCTAAGTATTTTTAGAAATTAAAATACTGTGATATTTTGGGTTTTTGAATTATCAGAGGGTCTTAATAGTGATGGAAAATTCTGATAAAATTTGGGAAGCTTCCTACTACTGACCTACACTTACTGTAATTATTTTGGAATTTTTGAAATAGGTTTACTATTTCTAGATGCTTAAGACCTATGTTGTAAATTAATAATGAATTACGCTCTCCTCCAACATATATCCAAAAATTATGGGCTGCTATTCTAATGATCTTAAAATGGAATAATAACTCAACGAGCTGCGATTAGAATAATGCCTGGATATTGGGAATCACCTCTTCTGAGATTTTAAGAAACTCATAATATCGTTGCTGAGTCCGCTTAAGTCACGCTTAAAGGTTGCAATAAAAACCCAAGGTCGGACTATAACAAAAGGCCGAATTTGAAAGAAACTCCTATGAACGGAGATAGAACAGAACTTTCCTCCTAAGAACGGAGATGGAACTGAAGCCTCCTGATTATGGAGTGATTGGACTACTAACCTGTTTATTTGTTTATTTCCTCCAGTCCCGTACTGGTCCTGCATTTACTGCTTTCAGTTAGTACTTTCAATTACTCCAGTCCCGCACTGATCCTGAATTTACTACTTTCAGTTAGTACTTTCTTTTACTCCAGTCTCGTACTGGTCCCGCTACTTTCAATTTCAGTACCTTTTGTTTAGTTTCTTTTTAGTTTTACTCCAGTCTCGTACTGGTCCAGTTCAGTTACTGCACTTTATTTCAGTTACTGTATTGTATTTCAGTTTTGCCTATAATTTAGAGTTGACGTGAAGATGGGGCATTCCTTTAGAGGCAACTCTAAATAGTGCCGAACTGGCCGCCGCTTGTAGAGCAGAGCGGACAGATCGATGTTTTGGCTTTTCCTTCTTTATTGCCTATAAATTTAGAGTTGACGTGAAGACGTGGCATACCTTCAGAGTCAACTCTAAATAGTGCCGAACTGGCCGCCGCTTGTAGAGCAGAGCAGGCAGATCGATGTTTTGGCTTTTCCTTCTTTATTGCCTATAAATTTAGAGTTGACGTGAAGACGTGGCATACCTTCAGAGTCAACTCTAAATAGTGACGAACTGGCCGCCGCTTGTAGTGCAGAGTGGACAGATCGATGTTTTGGCTTTTCCTTCTTTATTGCCTATAAATTTAGAGTTGACGTGAAGACGTGATACCTTCAGAGTCAACTTTAAATCGTGTCGAACTGGCCGCCGCTTGTAGAGCAGAGTGGACAGATCGATGTTTTGACTTTTCCTTCTTTATTGCCTATAAATTTAGAGTTGACGCGAAGACGTGGCATACCTTCAGAGTCAACTCTAAATTGTGCCGAACTGGCCGCCGCTTGTAGAGCAGAGCGGACAGATCGATGTTTTGGCTTTTCCTTCTTTATTGCCTATAAATTTAGAGTTGACGTGAAGACGTGGCATACCTTCAGAGTCAATTCTAAATAGTGTCGAACTGGCCGCCGCTTGTACAGAAGAGCGGACAGATCGATGTTTTGGCTTTTCCTTCTTTATTGCCTATAAATTTAGAGTTGACGTGAAGACGTGGCATATCTTCAGAGTCAACTCTAAATAGTGTCGAACCGGCCACCGCTTGTAGAGCAGAGCGGATAGATCGATGTTTTAGCTTTTTCTTCTTTATTGCCTATAAATTTAGAGTTGACGTGAAGACGTGGCATACCTTCAGAGTCAACTCTAAATAGTGTCGAACTGGCCGCCGCTTGTAGAGCAGAGCGGACAGATCGATGTTTTGGATTTTCCTTCTTTATTGCCTATAAATTTAGAGTTGACGAGAAGACGTGGCATACCTTTAGAGTTAACCCTAAATAGTGTCGAACTGGCCGCCGCTTGTAGAGCAGCGCGGTCGAATCAATGTTTTGAAGTTTATTCTTGTATTGACAGTAATAAATATTCCTACGGGAATATATTGCGCCTTCGAGAAATATTCCTACGGGAACATATTGTGTCTTGAGAAATTATTCCTACGGGAATATATTGTGCCTTCGAGAAACAATTCCTACGGGAATGAAATGTTACCTTGGAGAAAGTAATTCCTACGGGAATGAAATGTTATCTTGGAGAAGGTAATTCCTATGGGAATGAAATGTTACCTTCGAGAAACTAATTTATACGGAAATGAAAGATTGCCTTGAGAAATTATTCCTACGGGAATTATATTGTGCCTTCGACATATGTTCCTTCGAGAATATATTGTGCCTTTCAGAAATATTCCTACGGGAATATATTGTGCCTTCGAGAAATATTCCTACGGGAATATATTGTGCCTTCGAGAAATATTCCTTCGGGAATATATTGTGCCTTCGAGAAATATTCCTTCGGGAATATATTGTGCCTTCCAGAAATATTCTTACGGGAATATATTGTTTCTTCGAGAAATATTCCTACGGGAATATATCGTGCCTTTGAGAAATATTCCTACGGGAATGTATTGCACCTTCGATATATGTTCCTACTGGAATTATATTGTGCCTCCGACATATGTTCCTTCGGGAATATATTGTGCCTTCCAGAAACATTCTTACAGGAATTATATTGTGCCTCCGACATATGTTCCTTCGGGAATATATTGTGCCGTCCAGAAATATTCCTACGGGAATTATATTGTGTCTCCGACATATGTTTCTTTAGGAATATATTGTGCCTTCGAGAAATATTCCTACGGGAATTAAATGTGCCTTCGTAAAATGTGCCTTCGGAGGATGTCGGATGGCCGATGAGTTTTACTCTAAGGCAACCCGCACGACGGACTGTCTGGGAGGGCAACCCGTGTGAAATTAATAGAACTACGTGGGTCTGAGACCGTATGCAGGATGATACGGAGTACGTAGGCGGTGGCTGTGGGAAGACTGCCTCGGCCCAATAAGAGTCCAGATATCCCCTCCCTTATAAATGTTATATTATGTTTGTTTGTTAGTAGGGGTTGGATTCTGTTCGTTGTTCTAATAACTTGTCTTTAGCACAGGTGACAGGTGCGGATGAGAGACAGCACCCATGTGTGGATGAAGCCACGGAGCAGGCTACATCAGGTACAAGTTGTTAAGCCGCATCCCTTTTGTTGTGCCCCACCTCACTACATCTATATATTGGCAATGAATCCTTGATGGACAGGATTTAATGCGACGGAGGTATGGAAATTATCTATACAGGTCTTGAGTTTAAGGTTTCTGTGATAGTTAATCTTCCGCTATAATACTACGTCTTCCGCTAAGTGCTATAAAGTGCACTCTTTGATGATGTCTTCCGCTAGAATACTGCTTCCCTACTCTGTTGATGTGTGGTGACTTTCGCTTAACATCACCCCTGTGAAAATTTTCCGTAGATCTAGGAGTGAGCAGGAATTGTACAACTTAAAGTTACAGGCAACAACCAGAAGCACATGAAGCAACACAATCTTTATTGATAATAGCAGAAATCTTCATTACAGAGCGAGGTATACATGGCGAGACATGATTTCGCCAGTACACAAAACCAAAATGAAAATACAGAGCTGCAGAAAGATAAATGGCGGTCTGAACACTGAGATCGCCTGACCGCCCGACCTGGGTGTTCGCGCGACTAGAAAATGAGATCGCATGAACAGACTGTCGGCGACTTAAATCAACACCACTGAAGCTCCGCGACCTCCCTAACTCCACTGATTCTCCCGAACTCCAGCAACCCGCACTGTAAGCCGCAAGACCGCCCGAACACCTTAGAAGAAGAGGTGACCGCTGATGTCCGCACAATCCGCAGAAGCTGCACAAGGAAATTTCAATCAGTAAACCGGCCGGTCACAAAAGAGAGACCGCAAGATCAACGCGCGAGCTCAGCTTACACTTGGTGCGATTGATTTTGCTGCTACATTGGCTCCTATTTATAGGCGTGGGACCAGATCCAGTGACCACCCTATGAGATAGAGTCACCGCCCTGACCGCGCGACCAAGACCGGTCAACCCGCGCGGTCAGAAGATCGCTCTGCGCCTGTGAGCTCGCCGACTTCAATCCTGACCGGAGATCGCCACTCCTCCAAGAAGCCGCGTGATCATGACAACTCGCATGGTCATGACGCCCACCACCAGTGTTCGCCTATACGAGACCTCCTCCAGAGACCGCGAACACAAAGAGGATACCGCGCGACTAAGAGAGCCTTAGTCCGCGCGCACCATCAAGAACCCGGACAGTCACCACACCGGACTGCCCCACCACGCGGTCACACATACCAGACCGCGCGGTCTCACCTTACAAAGAACATCTCGCCACGCGGTCTCACAAGAACTAGACCGCGCTGCCTTACTTTTCTAAAAACTGCTCGCCACGCGGTCACACGAAATAGGCCGCGCGGCCTCACCTCGGCAACCTTGGACAGAAGAACAGCGGTCACGCTGAAGAAGCTGCGGCTAGACCAGACCATAGAAGGAGACCGCAAGACCGAGCAGTTAGACCAGACTGCGCGGTCACCTCCCAGACCGCCAACTTCCACTTCAACATTTTCAACACTCCCCCTTGAAGTGGGAAGTTGAAAACAGCCCAAGTAAGCTCCTCGGCCGAGTGAACGGCCCCTTCGCCAGCGCCTTTGTGAATATGTCAGCAACATTGTCCTGACTCCGAACATGCTCGACCAAAAGAGACCCCTCCGGCACCTTCTCACGAATGAAATGATGCTCGATCTCGATATGCTTGGTCCTCGTGTGACACACTGGATTAGTAACCAGTTTGAGTGCACTCTCATTGTCGCCGCGGAGCAGAGTCAGACCCCGAACCTCCTTATGGACGTCTCCCACCAACCTTCTAAGCCAGATGGCTTCTTGAGCTGCCAAGGACGAAGCCTTGTATTCCGCTTCCGTGGTAGAGACAGACACGGAATCCTGCTTCTTGCTGCACCATGATATAGCCATGGGGCCCGCCATGAAGACGAATCCAGATGTCGACTTCAGATCATCTGAATCTCCCCCGTAATCAGCATCCATGTACCCATGCACCTCGAAGCCTGCATCCCTCCTATATAGGAGACCCATATCCGAAGTCGCCTTGACATACTTCAAAATATTCTTGGCCGCTAGTAGATGAGCCATCCGTGGTTCCGCCATATAACGGCTCACCCTGCCAACTGCATACGCAATATCCGGCCTAGTGATCGTCAGATAAATCAAGCTCCCAACCAGAGCTCGGAACATAATCAGATCTTCCAGAATCCTCCCCTCATCCTTCCGAAGTTTCATGGCCTTCTCCAGAGGTGTAGAAATGCACTTCCCTTCCTTCATGCCGAATCGCTCCATGATTCGCTCTGCATATCCAGCCTGGGACACTAGCACTCCACTTTCCTTCCACTGCACTTCGAGTCCAAGGAAATGGTGGAGTTCACCTAAGTCCTTCATCTCAAATCTGATAGATAGCTCAGCCCGAAGCTTTGCTACCTCCTCCTTCGAATTCCCCGTCACGATGATATCGTCGACATAAAGCAGCACGATGACTTGAAGCTCCCCATTCTTCTTGACAAACAAGCTTGAATCAGAGTCTGAAGTACCAAATCTACAGAATAAGAGATATTCTGCAATCTTCCCATACCACGCCTTCGGCGCTTGCTTCAACCCATACAGGGCCTTCTTCAGCTTACAGACATAGTCTGGAAAATCTTTAGATACGAAACCTGGCGGCTGTACCATGAAAATATCCTTGTCAATCTCATCGTACAAGAAAGCATTCTTTACGTTGAGTTGCCAAATCTCCCACCCAAAGAAAGCCGCCAAAGCAATAATGAACCGAACTAAAGTCATCTTCGCCACCGGACTAAATGTCTCTTCATAATCTTCACTGTATTGCTGCGAGAATCCACGAACCACAAGGCGAGCCTTGTATCGCTCGATACTGCCGTCTGCCTTCTTCTTGAGCTTGTAGACCCACTTGCATGTCACATGGGTAATGCCCTTGGGCCTGGGCACCAGAGACCAAGTCTCCTTCTTCTCAAGAGCTGTCATCTCTTCTTCCATAGCCTAATCTCACTGCTTCACGCCTTTGGCCTTCTCAAAGCTCACTTGTTCCCGCTCATCCAGGGGACCAGCGAAGAAACACGAGACAAAGCTCACCATGTTTCCTCCTGTATAGCGATCATGGGCAATGATCGTTCGCTTCGATCTCCGCAACACCTTCCCCTAACTCGCATTATCCTCAGCTGCTTCTTCCCTAGCTCCTCTTCTAGACGTACTAGGAGCATCACTCCCCCTTCTTCCTGATCCAAAATCCTCCGCCTCAGAACTAGACATGGATGGACCACCTGGTGACAAAGGCAGCTCCACCTGAAGATTTTCCACAACTCTTCCGACTCCTCCGCCCTGCTTTCTGGTAACACTACACCAGAACTTCCCTTGTAAGACGTCACCTCATCAAACACGACATCGCGAGATACAACAAATCTCCGCGTCTCCGGGTCCATACACTTCCAGCCCTTCTTCCGATCATCATATCCCACGAAGACTAGCTTTCTTGCTTTCGCATCTAGCTTCGTCCGAAGCGCATCTGGAACGTGCACATAGCAGGTGGAACCAAACACCCGAAGGTGTGCCACGCTTGGCTTTTCCTTGAACATCATCTCATGCGTGGTCAACATGTTGATGGGACTGAGAGTCATCCTGTTGATGACGTAGGCAGCACAAGACATTCCCTCCGCCAAGAAGGACCTCGAGATACTCTTGGCATGCAGCCAACACTTGCAGGTCTCCGTCATATGACGGATCTTCCGCTCTATAACTCCGTTTTGTTGTGGAGTTTGCGCACAAGTAAGCTCCCTCCGGATGTCCGCCTTCCTGCAAAAACTAGAGAACTCACCAGAGGTGAACTCCCCCACATTGTCAGTTCTCAGCTTCTTTACCCGCAGGCCTAGCCGACCCTCCACAAGCTCCTTGAACTCCACAAACTTGGAAAATGCCTCCGCATTCTCCTTCAAGAAATAAACCCAGACATATCTGGTGTAATCGTTGATCAACACCAGTATATACATGCTGGCTCCGAGGCTTGGGGTAGCTGATGATTTGATTCGGATTTTTCTTCTTTTGTTTGTTTTGGTTAACCTTTATTTGACAAGATTAGAATCCGACGGATATTTTCGAAGAGTCTCGCAAGTACTCCTACTTTGAGAAATTAACCGTTATCCTATCGAAAGATAGAAGTAACGGTCTTTTTCTTCTTTCAAAATATTGATGATTACACCCCGACTACAACGCCGAATTCTATTGATTTTTAAAATAGCAAAGGAGAGTTTTGCAAGTTTCGGATTTGAAAAGTGTTTGTTTAAATTTTAATCCAAATTAATCATATAATAAAGGCAAGTATACCTTATCATGAGTAATACCGGATATTTTGTTTTAGAAAATATCGAGTTAGTATATTTCCACGGATCGTGTTGATTATACTACTTTGAGGAACGAACTATTATTTTATCGGAATAAGTTTTTAGTGTGGGTTTTTAAAAGAAAACGATAATAAGCGTATAACTAGAGTTCTGAACGATGACAATAATAGCGCCCGATGTCGAATTACTTTGAGATGGAAATAGTCTTTTTTTAGAAGTAAAAGAGATGACTTTTCAAAACATTAAAATGGGTTGGCCGTGGGGGTTCCATAATTATGAACGCTCCTCTCTCGAGGTTACGCCCACCTGAGATTATAAATATTCGACCGAACTCTCGTTCTATAATCGAATCTTCTTAATACTTGCTTTATGTTGTGAACCCCGCTATTGGTTTTTTACTTCCAATTTGGGAGACTTACTGTAACATCCCAACTTTAAAATAGGGTCTAGCCGGTTCGGTTGAACCCATGGACGAGCTTAGGCCGGGTCAGAGGAAAACCACGACCCGACCTTCGCCACTTAATGATGGTCATTTAGAGAAATGACTGTTTTGGGTAGCATTGTGCTTCGCCACAACACCGAAATAGCACAATGAGCGTACGTGCTCCGAATCGACTTCCGTCAGTTGCATTAGACTCGTATGGTCGATACGAGTGCAACGGAATTCGTTTCATTCCGATCCGAGGTCATTTGGTGAAAATGACTATTTTGAGTATCATAGCGCGTCACGGCGACGCAATTTTGGAATATGGAGCGTACGTGCTCCGAATCGACTTCCGTCAGTTTCATTAGACTTGTATGGTCGATACGAGTGCAACGGAATTCGTTTCATTCCGATCCGAGGTCATTTGGTGAAAATGACTATTTTGAGTATCGTAGCGCGTCACGGCGACGCAATTTTGGAATATGGAGCGTACGTGCTCCGAATCGACTTCCGTCAGTTGCATTAGACTCGTATGGTCGATACGAGTGCAACGTAATTCATTTCATTCCGATCCGAGGTCATTTGGTGAAAATGACTATTTTGAGTATCGTAGCGCGTCACGACGACGCAATTTTAGAATATGGAGCATACGTGCTCCGAATCGACTTCCGTCAGTTGTGTTAGACTCGTATGGTCGGTACGAGTGCAACAAAACTCGTTTCGTTCCAATCCAAGGTCGTTTGGACAAAACGACTATTTTGAGTGACGTCGAGCGTCACAACAACGCCATTTTAGATTAATGAGCAAACGAGCTCCGAATTGAATTCTGTCTGTTGCGTTAGACTCATATGATCGTTACGAATCCAACAGAATTCATTTCGCTCGATTCCGACGTCGTTTAATCAAGTAAATAAAATAATTGCTCGTAAAATTATACGAAAACTCGAGACACGTAAACACTTGATTTCGACCCCGTCACATCCACGTTAACTCGACGACTCGAACCCATATTTACCTTGGCATATATGAAGGGGGGGACCCACTTAGGGTTGACTTTGGTCAACCCTCTTAAAAGAGGTTATTTTGGACTCTTTAAACCCTCTCCACCCCAAGCCATCCACCCACCAAAGTCATCCTCCTCCTATGATGATAAGCAGCTGGTAGATGAGATGATCAAGGCCAACCAAAACCCCCTACCTCATCTCCTCCACTCAAACCAAAAGGGGAAAACACAAATCCAAGAGGTGAGCCCTCATTGGACTATCCAAGCTAGCCTAAACCCCTAGGACTAACCTATGTGTACCCTCCCACCATTGGGAGGCTGCCAGCACACTTACCTAAGCCCAACCATGGTTGCACCAACCATGGCCTGTGCATGGCCAAGAGGGAGGAGGGCTCACGGCCACTCCTATAAAATGCCTCCCAAGGCTTCTCCAAAGGGACACACCTCTCCCCCAAGCTCAGTCGAGCAAGCCCCACCCTCTGCCGGAGCCCCACCTCGCCGGAAAACCCAAATCCGAGCTCCACCACCCTCCACCACCTCCAATGGCGGAACTTGCCGGAAGCTCCCGGAGGACTCCAAACAAGCCGGGACCTTCCCCTCTCCTCCCTCCCTACGATCCTGACGCCTTGCATGCGAGCTCCGGCGGCCGGAGCGCCGCCGCCACCTTCCCCCTCCCCTCCGTCCGAAGCAGGAAAATGAACAGCTCCGGCGGTGGCCGGCGGCGGCAGGCCACCGGACCACCGCCTGAGGGAGCGCCCGCCCCCTAGGAGTTGGCCGGGGGCGGAGCCATGGCCGGCCGGCGGCGAAGGAGACCCGTAAGGGGGCGGTTTGGTACAGCGGCGGGGAAGAGAGTTTAACAAAAAAAAAATAATATAATTTTATAAGTTTATATTATTATAATCATATTTTTGTAATTATTTTCTGGAGGGAGACATAGGGCTCAAATGAAAAAGTTTTGAACATGAAAGTTGCTCATCTTGGCAAGGGGGAACTGCTGTAAAAATTTCATAATTTTTGGAGGAGGGTAAGTATTTTTAGAAATTAAAATACTATGATTTTTTGGCTTTTTGAATTATCAGAGGGCCTTAACAGTAATGAAAAATTCTAAAAAAATTTGGGAAGCTTTCTACTACTGACCTACACCCACTGTAATTATTTTGGAATTTTTGGAATAGGTTTACTATTTTTAGATGCTTAAAACCTATGTTATAAATTAATAATGAATCACGCTCTCCTCCAACACGTCTCCAAAAATTATGGAAAGCTTGGGAGGTTGGATCGCACCCTCTAAAAAGTTTGGGTATTTATAAAAAAAAATCGATGCGCAGTTAAAGTCACAATCGCGAGGCGACGCCGTCAATTCAATAACCTTAAGATAATCAAAAATGTGAAATCAAGGCATACGAAAATAAGGAACCTCATAAAATATAAGTAAACTCCTATGGACGGAGAAAGAACAGAACTTCCTCCTATGAACGGAGATGGAACAGAATTTCCTCCTATGAACAGAGATGGAACAGAACTTTCCTCCTAAAAACGGAGTCGACTTTGAAGCCTCCTGTTATGGAGTGATTGGACTACTAACCTGTTGATTTATTTACTTCCTCCAGTCTCATACTGGTCCTTATTTACTGCTTTCAGTATCTTTAAATCCAGTCTCGCACTGGTCCCCCGCATCTACTTTCTGTACTTTCAATTCTCCAGTCTCGCACTGGTCCTGATATTATGGCCTCTGCTTTCGGCCTATTTTACTGCTTGATATTATGGCATCTGCTTTCGGCCTATTCTACTGCTTGATATTTTGGCATTTTCTTTTTTATTGCCTATAATTTAGAGTTGACGTGAAGATGGGACATTCCTTCAGCGTCAACCCTAAATAGTGCCGAACTGCCCGCCGCTTGTAGAGTAGAGCGGACAGATCAATGTTTTGGCATTTTCTTCTTTATTGCCTATAATTTAGAGTTGACGTGAAGATGGGACATTCCTTCAGCGTCAATCCTAAATAGTGCCGAACTGCCCGCCGCTTGTAGAGTAGAGCGGACAGATCAATGTTTTGGCATTTTCTTCTTTATTGCCTATAATTTAGAGTTGACGTGAAGATGGGACATTCCTTCAGCGTCAACCCTAAATAGTGCCGAACTGCCCGCCACTTGTAGAACCGAGCGGACAAATCAATGTTTTGGCATTTTCTTCTTTATTGCCTATAATTTAGAGTTGACGTGAAGATGGGACATTCCTTCAGCGTCAACCCTAAATAGTGCCGAACTGCCCGCCGCTTGTAGAGTAGAGCGGACAGATCAATGTTTTGGCATTTTCTTCTTTATTGCCTATAATTTAGAGTTGACGTGAAGATGGGACATTCCTTCAGCGTCAACCCTAAATAGTGTCGAACTGCCCGCCACTTATAGAACCGAGCGGACAGATCAATGTTTTGGTTTCTCTTCTTTATTGTATATAATATAGAGTTGACGTGAAGATGGGGCATTCCTTCACCGTCAACCCTAAATAGTACCGAACTGGCTGCCGCTCTCGCAGCAGCGCAGACGAATTGATGTTTTTGGGTTTTATTCCGTATTGACATTCATTTAGATTTGACGGGAACACCATATGCCTTCGGGAAATAATTTCTACGGGAATGAAATGTTGCCTTCGAGAAATAATTCCTACCGGAATGAAATGTTGCCTTCGAGAAATAATTCCTACGGGAATGAAATGTTGCCTTCGAGAAATAATTCCTACGGGAATGAAATGTTGCCTTCGAGAAATAATTCCTACGGGAATGAAATGTTGCCTTCGGGAAATAATTCCTACGGGAATGAAATGTTGCCTCCGAGAAATAATTCCTACGGGAATGAAATGTTGCATTCGAGAAATAATTCCTACGGGAATGAAATGTCCCTTCGGGAAATGTGCCTTCGGAGAATATAGGATGGCCGATGAGTTTTAATCTAAGGCAACCCGCACGACGGAGGGTCTGGGAGGGCAACCCGTGCAAAACTAATAGAACTACGTGGGTCTGAGACCGTATGCAGGACGATACGGAGTACGTAGGCGGTGGTCGTGGGAAGACTGCCTCGGCCCAATAAGAGTCCAGATATCCCCTCCCTTATAACTGTTATATTATGTTTGTGTATTAGTAGGAGTTGGATTATGTTTGTAGTTCTAATAACTTGTCTTTAGCACAGGTGATAGGTGCGGATGAGAGACAGTACCCAGGTGTGGATGAAGCCACAGAGCAGGCTACTTCAGGTACAAGTTGTTAAGCCGCATCCCTTTTGTTGTGCCCCACCTCACAGCATCTATATATTGGCAATGAATTAATGCGGCGGAGGTATGGATGCTATTCATACAGGTCTTGAGTTTAAGGTTTCTGTGATGATTAATTTTCCGCTATATTACTACGTCTTCCGCTAAGTGTTATAAAGTACACTCTTTGATGATGTCTTCCGCTAGAATACTGCTTCCTCACTCTGTTGATGTGTAGTGACTTTCGCTTAACACCACCCCAATGCGTGACCTTGGAGTGTTCAAGGAAGGGGGTTGAGGAGGCTGGTACCTTCACCCTTCGTGATCGCTCTGGCGTCGTGCAAAAAGGGTGGTGTGCGATAAGATCCCCCGGTCGGACCGTCGATTTTGGAGGGGGGTCTTACAAATGGATCAGAGCGCAACCGATCTTGTCGACCTATTCGTGATCACAGAAACACCTATTGCTCCGCTAATCGCTGTACCGTGGTTCGGGACGAACCACTGCAGCGGAAGCGATGGTGGACCTAAAAGGTAAAAGTTGGCAACAAACTTGGTATATATATGAACATTTTCACTCGAACTTATCAAATTCAGTTTTAGTTATGTAAAATTTTTTTTATGACTCAGATCGACACTTAAATGTCTTTTACTTCATCTGATCTCGAACAATCATCTATCTGATTCACATAAAACACTCTCTTTAAACCCTACAAATGATCATTTCAAATTTTAAACTCTGGGTTTAAGCCTCTTTGTTTTATAGGGAGCAGATGCTCGTTTTCAAAATTCCATTCGAGGTGAACTAAGCAAATGGAATTTTGTGTATAATGTAAGAACTTCATTACTAATTTCTAATCTCAGGTTTAAGCCTCTTTGTTTTATTGGGATTAAAATTCTCGTTTTCAAAATTTCATTTAAAGTAAGCTAACTAAATGAAATTTTGCGTGTATATGGAGAATTGCTCTAACGATTGCAAATATGAAGTATGCTTTGACTTGATCAATTTGACGATCTGTGAAAATAAAGTCGTGCAATCGTAAAAGAAGTATGATAAAATGTTAGTCTTTTCAATAACGTTAACATTTCAGGAAATGATTACTGAGGCGACGTGCTGGATTGAAGTAAATTTGTGGCAAATTTATAAAAGCTTGTATACAAACCATCTTAAAAGTACATTGTTAGCATTCGCGGGACTTGCGATGTTTGCATACTCAGCCAACCGGGAAGCCTCGTTAAAAAGAGTAAGCCACTGAGGACCCGAAGGTGATGGTTACCTATTTTATTGCTTGCTTGCATTGGGAAAAGTGGCGGGTCGGTCATGCCCGTAGACCGTACGTACCGGTGCGGGAAGGTTGACGACTCTAGGCGACAGGGAGGTGTGCACCCCGGGAGCTCGGTTGTATCTTATATGCCCCGCTGGGTCCCTCCGCTGGTTGGCCAAATTTAGTTATTGCCGGATGTCTCCTACGTCTGAGGGTACACAGGGTTGTACGTTGGGGCCTGGGTAGTGCGGTACATCTACACCCAGAAGTGGCAGGACCGGCCACTGTCACCGACGGCCACATCGGTGAGGCCCGCGGGGTTCGCTACCCTACAAAAAGAAGCGGTCAAAATATGGCAACATAAGAGCAAATTGGTAAAATATTATATGTGATTACCGTGGCGAGTCAGTCATGCCCAAGGACCGTTCATACAGGAATGGGAAGGTTGACAACTCATGAGGCACTAGGGAGAGTGTGAACCCCGGGAGGTTATTAATTATTTCCCCGAAGGGTCCCACCGCTGGATAGCCGATTTTTGTAATCGACGGATGATGCTCACATCCAGGAGTACACTGGGTTGTACATTAGGGCCTGGGTAGTGCGGTATGTCCACACCCAGAAGTGGCAGGACCGGCCACTGTCACCGACGGCCACATCGGTGAGGCCCGCGGGGGTCGCAACCCTGCTGGAAGGAAAACGGTCAAACTGTTTCAACATTGTGTGTTGTGATTTAGTCGTGAGTACTCGTTATGCATGACTTGCATATGCATCAAAACATACATATTCGCATATGCATCATTTGCATCAAAACATACATATCTGCGTATACCATTAACATATAACCTTCGTATGGGAGTTGGTTATATGTTTATGGATTTTTACTGCTTATTTGCAATTTTATCTGTACCATTAACATATAACCTTCGTATGGGAGTTGGTTCTATGTTCATGGATTTACTCTGCTTATTTACAATTTTCATCTATTCCACCAATATATAACCTTCGTATGGGAGTCGGTTATATGTTGATGGGTTTTACAAAAGCTTATGCAAGTTATAACCTTTATATGTTCCACTGATACGTAGCCCCGTAAGAGAGTTAGATATATGTTGATGGATTTTTACTATATGCCTTTCGGACACAACTCATAAATTTTGCGTCTCAGATATGCAAACATTTGGAGGTATTCGACTTTTCTAGAATTACTTACTCGATATAATTATCTAAGCTGGTAATTCCTTTAGCGAACAACTTGCCGCACAAAATATCCTCACGAACAATATATATCAAAGTTACGGCGAAACTGACATGGCTACGGTCAAGCTAACCCATAGTTTACTTAAGCTACTAATATATTACATGGCAGGGGACGTCAACACCGCTCATTAGGTAAAACCAAACCTATAGACTCTTAAATATTGGGATTGTCTGACACCTATAGTGATCTATAGTAGGCCCCGTTTTGAATCTCCGTGACCCACTCGAATTTTCGGGGACGAAAATTTTCTTTGTTTTATTGGTTTGTAACATCCCAACTTTAAAATAGGGTCTAGCCGGTTCGGTTGAACCCATGGAAGAGCTTAGGCCGGGTCAGAGGAAAACCACGACCCGACCTTCGCCACTTAATGATGGTCATTTAGAGAAATGACTGTTTTGGGTAGCATTGTGCTTCGCCACAACACCGAAATAGCACAATGAGCGTACGTGCTCCGAATCGACTTCCGTCAGTTGCATTAGACTCGTATGGTCGATACGAGTGCAACGGAATTCGTTTCATTCCGATCCGAGGTCATTTGGTGAAAATGACTATTTTGAGTATCGTAGCGCGTCACGGCGACGCAATTTTGGAATATGGAGCGTACGTGCTCCGAATCGACTTCCGTCAGTTTCATTCGACTTGTATGGTCGATACGAGTGCAACGGAATTTGTTTCATTCCGATCCGAGGTCATTTGGTGAAAATGACTATTTTGAGTATCGTAGCGCGTCACGGCGACGCAATTTTGGAATATGGAGCGTACGTGCTCCGAATCGACTTCCGTCAGTTGCATTAGACTCGTATGGTCGATACGAGTGCAACGTAATTCGTTTCATTCCGATCCGAGGTCATTTGGTGAAAATGACTATTTTGAGTATCGTAGCGCGTCACGACGACGCAATTTTAGAATATGGAGCATACGTGCTCCGAATCGACTTCCGTCAGTTGTGTTAGACTCGTATGGTCGGTACGAGTGCAACAGAACTCGTTTCGTTCCAATCCAAGGTCGTTTAGACAAAACGACTATTTTGAGTGACGTCGAGCGTCACAACAACGCCATTTTAGATTAATGAGCAAACGAGCTCCGAATTGAATTCTGTCGGTTGCGTTAGACTCGTATGATCGTTACGAATCCAACAGAATTCGTTTCGCTCGATTCTGACGTCGTTTAATCAAGTAAATAAAATAATTGCTCGTAAAATTATACGAAAACTCGAGACACGTAAACACTTGATTTCGACCCCGTCACATCCACGTTAACTCGACGACTCGAACCCATATTTACCTTGGCATATATGAAGGGGGGGACCCACTTAGGGTTGACTTTGGTCAACCCTCTTAAAAGAGGTTATTTTGGACTCTTTAAACCCTCTCCACCCCAAGCCATCCACCCACCAAAGTCATCCTCCTCCTATGATGATAAGCAGCTGGTAGATGAGATGATCAAGGCCAACCAAAACCCCCTACCTCATCTCCTCCACTCAAACCAAAAGGGGAAAACACAAATCCAAGAGGTGAGCCCTCATTGGACTATCCAAGCTAGCCTAAACCCCTAGGACTAACCTATGTGTACCCTCCCACCATTGGGAGGCTGCCAGCACACTTACCTAAGCCCAACCATGGTTGCACCAACCATGGCCTGTGCATGGCCAAGAGGGAGGAGGGCTCACGGCGACTCCTATAAAATGCCTCCCAAGGCTTCTCCAAAGGGACACACCTCTCCCCCAAGCTCAGTCGAGCAAGCCCCACCCTCTGCCGGAGCCCCACCTCGCCGGAAAACCCAAATCCGAGCTCCACCACCCTCCACCACCTCCAATGGCGGAACTTGCCGGAAGCTCCCGGAGGACTCCAAACAAGCCGGGACCTTCCCCTCTCCTCCCTCCCTACGATCCTGAAGCCTTGCATTCGAGCTCCGGCGGCCGGAGCGCCGCCGCCACCTTCCCCCTCCCCTCCGTCTGAAGCAGGAAAATGAACAGCTCCGGCGGTGGCCGGCGGCGGCAGGCCACCGGACCACCGCCGGAGGGAGCGCCCGCCCCCTAGGAGTCGGCCGGGGGCGGAGCCATGGCCGGCCGGCGGCCGGCCGGCGGAGGAGGAGACCCGTATGGGGGCGGTTTGGTACAGCGGCGGGGAAGAGAGTTTAACAAAAAAAATATATATATATAATTTTATAAGTTTATATTATTATAATCAGATTTTTGTAATTATTTTCTGGAGGGAGAAATAGGGCTCAAATGAAAAAGTTTTGAACATGAAAGTTGCTCATCTTGGCAAGGGGGAACTGCTGTAAAAATTTCATAATTTTTGGAGGAGGGTAAGTATTTTTAGAAATTAAAATACTATGATTTTTTGGCTTTTTGAATTATCAGAGGGCCTTAACAGTGATGAAAAATTCTAAAACAATTTGGGAAGCTTTCTACTACTGACCTACACCCACTGTAATTATTTTGGAATTTTTGGAATAGGTTTACTATTTTTAGATGCTTAAAACCTATGTTATAAATTAATAATGAATCACGCTCTCCTCCAACACGTCTCCAAAAATTATGGAAAGCTTGGGAGGTTGGATCGCACCCTCTAAAAAGTTTGGGTATTTATAAAAGTAAAAATATCGATGCGCAGTTAAAGTCACAATCGCGAGGCGACGCCGTCAATTCAATAACCTTAAGATAATCAAAAATGTGAAATCAAGGCATACGAAAATAAGGAACCTCATAAAATATAAGTAAACTCCTATGGACGGAGAAAGAACAGAACTTCCTCCTATGAAAGGAGATGGAACAGAATTTCCTCCTATGAACGGAGATGGAACAGAACTTTCCTCCTAAAAACGGAGTCGACTTTGAAGCCTCCTGTTATGGAGTGATTGGACTACTAACCTGTTGATTTATTTACTTCCTCCAGTCTCATACTGGTCCTTATTTACTGCTTTCAGTATCTTTAAATCCAGTCTCGCACTGGTCCCCCGCATCTACTTTCTGTACTTTCAATTCTCCAGTCTCGCACTAGACCTGATATTATGGCCTCTGCTTTCGGCCTATTTTACTGCTTGATATTATGGCATCTGCTTTCGGCCTATTCTACTGCTTGATATTTTGGCATTTTCTTCTTTATTGCCTATAATTTAGAGTTGACGTGAAGATGGGACATTCCTTTAGCGTCAACCCTAAATAGTGTCGAACTGCCCGCCGCTTGTAGAGTAGAGCGGACAGATCAATGTTTTGGCATTTTCTTCTTTATTGCCTATAATTTAGAGTTGACGTGAAGATGGGACATTCCGTCAGCGTCAACCCTAAATAGTGCCGAACTGCCCGCCGCTTGTAAAGTAGAGCGGACAGATCAATGTTTTGGCATTTTCTTCTTTATTGCCTATAATTTAGAGTTGACGTGAAGATGGGACATTCCTTCAGCGTCAACCCTAAATAGTGCCGAACTGCCCGCCACTTGTAGAACCGAGCGGACAAATCAATGTTTTGGCATTTTCTTCTTTATTGCCTATAATTTAGAGTTGACGTGAAGATGGGACATTCCTTCAGCGTCAACCCTAAATAGTGCCGAACTGCCCGCCGCTTGTAAAGTAGAGCGGACAGATCAATGTTTTGGCATTTTCTTCTTTATTGCCTATAATTTAGAGTTGACGTGAAGATGGGACATTCCTTCAGCGTCAACCCTAAATAGTGCCGAACTGCCCGCCACTTGTAGAACCGAGCGGACAAATCAATGTTTTGGCATTTTCTTCTTTATTGCCTATAATTTAGAGTTGACGTGAAGATGGGACATTCCTTCACCGTCAACCCTAAATAGTACCGAACTGGATGCCGCTCTCGCAGCAGCGCAGACGAATTGATGTTTTTGGGTTTTATTCCGTATTGACATTCATTTAGATTTGACGGGAACACCATATACCTTCGGGAAATAATTTCTACGGGAATGAAATGTTGCCTTCGAGAAGTAATTCCTACGGGAATGAAATGTTGCCTTCGAGAAATAATTCCTACGGGAATGAAATGTTGCCTTCGAGAAATAATTCCTACGGGAATGAAATGTTGCCTTCGAGAAATAATTCCTACGGGAATGAAATGTTGCCTTCGGGAAATAATTCCTACGGGAATGAAATGTTGCCTCCGAGAAATAATTCCTACGGGAATGAAATGTTGCATTCGAGAAATAATTCCTACGGGAAAGAAATGTCCCTTCGGGAAATGTGCCTTCGGAGAATATAGGATGGCCGATGAGTTTTACTCTAAGGCAACCCGCACGACGGATGGTCTGGGAGGGCAACCCGTGCGAAACTAATAGAACTACGTGGGTCTGAGACCGTATGCAGGACGATACGGAGTACGTAGGCGGTGGTCGTGGGAAGACTGCCTCGGCCCAATAAGAGTCCAGATATCCCCTCCCTTATAACTGTTATATTATGTTTGTGTATTAGTAGGAGTTGGATTCTGTTTGTAGTTCTAATAACTTGTCTTTAGCACAGGTGATAGGTGCGGATGAGAGACAGTACCCAGGTGTGGATGAAGCCACAGAGCAGGCTACTTCAGGTACAAGTTGTTAAGCCGCATCCCTTTTGTTGTGCCCCACCTCACATCATCTATATATTGGCAATTAATTAATGCGGCGGAGGTATGGATGCTATTCATACAGGTCTTGAGTTTAAGGTTTCTGTGATGATTAATCTTCCGCTATATTACTACGTCTTCCGCTAAGTGTTATAAAGTACACTCTTTGATGATGTCTTCCGCTAGAATACTGCTTCCTCACTCTGTTGATGTGTAGTGACTTTCGCTTAACACCACCCCAATGCGTGACCTTGGAGTGTTCAAGGAAGGGGGTTGAGGAGGCCGGTACCTTCACCCTTCGTGATCGCTCTGGCGTCGTGCAAAAAGGGTGGTGTGCGATAAGATCCCTCGGTCGGACCGTCGATTTTGGAGGGGGGGTCTTACACTTACCTCATCCTCTCTTGAGGGTAGAGCGCACTTCTCTTTACCCGTGAGCGATCAGTCCGTACGCACGAGCCTCTCGGCTAACTAGTGTACGGAGACGGAAATGAAAACCACACATCGATTATGTGGCTCCACTCAACGTTATTCTCGGGTAAACTTTAAACGTTAATTATTTTAGAAAGAGATGTTTTAATTTTTATAAAAACTATTTTTGTGTCCCAATGCTCTTCGACATCGTGCGCTAAAGGAAATTAGCCACTCATCAGAATGGAGACGGCATTAATAATTGGAAAATACATGTTAATAATTTAAGCGGATATAAGCCGGAAAGAAAGAAATAAAAGGCTTATATAAAAGCAGTAATAGTATCCGTCCCAACCGTCTTAAACAATCGCTAAAATGTTCTTAGCCTCTTATCCAGGACGGGGGTGGTATAGAAATGAAATACTTATAAATGTGCAGAAATAATATCCGTCCCAACCGTCTTAAATAAGTGTTAAAGGAAATTAGCCTCTTATTCAAGATGGGGGTGGTATAAACAGTTATATAAAGACTTGAAATAAAGCTAAGTTACAAAAAAGAAAAACACTATCTCATATACGCACGCACTCTACTTGTAATAAAAAGACTAAATCGAAAGAAAGTGTTTAAGCGAAAGCGATAAATAAAGCGTAAAAGAAAGCGATAAACTATTTTTATGAAACAATAAACCTAAATTATGAAAGCAATAAACTAAGTTATGAAAGCAATAAACTATTCTCATACACACACACACTAACATAAATAAAAAAAGGAAGATGATCCAAATGAGAAAACAACATTTTATTTCTAAAATAAGCATTACAACTAGACTAAAAAGGCGAAAATTACAAACGAACATAAACTTAATTGCATAAAGAAAAACTAACAATCACTCAAATGAACTCAAATACACTAACAAGCACTCAAAATTTGGATGAAATTTCCTTCAGCCGAGCCCTCCTATTTATAGGCAAAATATTATTTTTACACGCCCTAGGTCACGGGCGTGTCTTGTGTGTCACGGCCGTGACTTAAGGCGTGACATTTGCGCGTGCTTTAGGGGTCGCATCCGCCGTCTTCCGGAAGGTTCAGCCGTCAAACATGGCTGCACACGGGCGTGACTTGAAGTGTCACGGGCATGACTATGGGCGGCACATATCTGTTTTACCTAGGCCGTGACGGCTGGCGTGTGCGCTGGATTCTTCGAACGCCTGGACAGAGAGAGTTCGTCGAAAGCAGAGAGAGTTTGTCGAACGCTGAGACAGTTCGTCAAACGCTGAGACACGTTCGTCGAACGCTGGATGGGGGAGGGTTCATCGGACGCTGGGCGCGGAGAGTTCGTCGATCTCAGAGCGATTTTCGTCGAATGCAGCTTGATTTCATTGAACACAACTTGATTTCATCGAACGCAGCTCGGTTTCGTCCAACGCAGGGCAGAGAGCGTTCGTCGAACGCAGCTCGATGTTCGTCGAACGCAGAATGAGAAGTTGGCGTTTTAAAATTACACGCCCATAGGTCACGGGCGTGACTTGTTGTCACGGGCGTGACTTGACAAAAATTGCCAAAATCTGCAAAAACAAAAATAAAACTAAGTTAGTAAGGAAATAATGAAAAAGGCAATTTATTTATTAATTTACATAAAAAATTCACAATATTAATTAAAACTATACTAATAATTATACTAAAAAATACATATATTTTACTACTCATCAAATACCCCCATACTTAAACTTTTGATATTCCAGAGCAAAAGTAAGAGAGATCTATATGGGATTAACATAAGTTCTAATTTTTAGCTATCGTTTTATTTTAATCATAAGAGACTGAAAAATAAAAATTCGGAGTAATAAGAGTTAAGTCCTAAATTATGCAAATGATTTAAGTAGAAAGAAATGTCTTAGCCAAAAGACTTCTTAATTAACCAAATAGCAAGCAAAATTGCAATCATTAGTAAACGAGATTAAATTGAAATTATAATAACATTTGTTAAAAGAAATGTGAAGGAAATGTGTAATTTACTAATTATGCTCTCAAATGATTTTTTGAATTAAGTCCAGAAACAATAAATCGGCTAAGGGAAAAGGGGGTAAAAAGCTATGGCAAAAAGAAGAGTGCTTGAATTAGGAGTGGTGGTTTGTATCATTCCACCTTTCCTTTTTAGTTTTCTTTGGTGCTCACCGTGATATACGGGGGAAAACTGTTTTTTTTTTTTTTTTGCTTTAATAACCCAATGTTTATGTTTACGGAATGAAATTTTATTCTCATTGACACAAGATCATTTAAAATTTTTATCGGGTGCCTATGTTTACGGAACGAAGTCTTATTCTCATTGACATATGATCTTTTTCTTCTTTTATTTTTCTTGTCATGCATACAAAGGGGTTTGCGAGAAAAAATTCTTAGAAATAATAAAAAAAAAGGTTTGAGAGCAACCTTAGTAATTTGAAAATTCCTAGATTCCTATAGACATAGAGTATGGATAATTACAGTCTAAAGTTGTTTTGCCAACATAATACACATGTCTCTATTTTAGCTAGTAGAAGTAGTGCTTGAAAACAAAGCCCCTATTTAAATTAAAAACACAATATATTCTTTAAAACTTAACCACGAACGTTTAAATCTATCGATCTTAGATAAACGAACGAATAGTAAAACTAGCGATTATAAAAATCCACAAACATATACTCTCGAAACTAAATGCTTTTAAGAATAAAAGTAAAGTAGGGTTTATTTTTTTTTTGGATTTTTGCATTTTTGTACTACGACAAAGTTAAGGAAAAACATATTGTTGAATTTTTTTTTAATTTTTGGTTTTAAAATTCTTTTTTGTAGTTTTGTTTAAGCTTATATTTACAAAAGTAAGCAAAATGCAGAATAAAACAGGAAATGTTTTTTTATAGTTTTGTTCTTTTTTAATTTTTTTTTGGAAAATGTTTTCTAAGTTTTTAAAACATGAAATCTTTTTTGAAATTTTTTTTCTTAGTTTTGGTTTAAATAAAAACAGTAAAACACCTTCATACTTAAAATCCAACATTGTCCCCAATGTTGTAATGTAAGTGTGAAGAAGAGAAACAATAAAAGATGCGGTATGTACAAAAAAAGAGATAGAGAGAGAGAAAAAAGGCTTCCCTGAACTAAAACTGGCGGGGCCAAACGAAACCCTGCATAAACATATAAAAGAACAAAACATAATAAAATATTAGATAAATATGGGTGCCTCCCACGAGCGCTTTGTTTACCGTCGCATAGCTTGACTAAACTAAAGTACCGGGATCATTGTTTGATAGGGAGTATTATAGTGAGGGATTAACGTGCAGAGTAACTTCATCGTCTCCCACCCGAAGGAGGAGTAGACCATTACTGACATCAATTAGCACACGGGAGGTGGCGAGGAAGGGGCGACCGAGGATGATAGGCACCTCAGCGTCTTCCTCGATGTCCAGGATGACAAAATCTACCGGGAAGATAAATTTGTCCACCTAGACCAGAACATCCTCCACTACCCCTATAGGGTACTTTATCGAGTTATCCATAAGTTGGATACTTATCTTTGTCGGGCTTGGGACGCCCAAGTCGAGTTGTTTAAAAAGAGAAAAAGGCATCAAATTGATGCTGGCGCCCAAGTCTGCTAGAGCATACTTTAATAACATATTGTCGAAGACGCACGGGATGGAGAACCGTCCCGGTTCGTTTAATTTTGGCGGCAATTTGTTAAGGAAAATAGTCGAGCAGTCCGCGTTAAGGGAAACGCGCGAAACATCGTCGAGTTTCTTCTTGTCAGAAAGCAGCCCTTTCAGATATTTGGCGTATTTCGGCATTTGGGAGAGTGCCTCGCAGAAGGAAACGTTTATTACAATTTGTTTAAAAATTTGTAAGAATTTTCGATATTGCTCGTCCTTCCGCTCGTTGTTTATTTTTGAGGGATAAGGAAGAGGCGAGCAAGAAACGTTCGGCACGATCGGAAGACTCGGTGATTTATCTATCGAAGGAGAGGGTGTAGGGGTCGGTGTCGAAACATGTACCTTAGGCTCGACCCATTTTGGGGAGGTTACCTCCTTGCCACTGCGAAGATTTATAACGTTGGCAGTTTCTCGGGGGTTCGGCTCCGTGTTCCCTGGTAGATCCCCATATGGCCGCTCGGAGACCATCTTTGCCAGCTGTCCCACCTAATTTTCCAAGTTTTTAATCGATCCGGTAATATTCCGGATATTTGACTCGGTGGACGCAACGTATTTAGCAAAAATATCTTCGAGCGGAGAAGGTTTTGGAGGTGGAGGCTGAAATTCGTTTGGAAATCCTTGCGGATTTACATTTGGGGGCTTCTGAGCATTATTAGGATTGCTCCAGGAAAAATTTGGGTGGTTCCTCCAACCAGGATTATAATTATTAGTATACGGATTGTTATTAGGGTTGAAGAGGGGTCTAACTGGGTTGCCTAGGTAATCTACAGTTTCTTCGACAAAAGAATTATTATTATTATTATTAAGCCAAGCGGGAGTGGAGGAGGAAGCATTCATCCCTGCCACTTGCTTACTTAACCTTTCTACTTGAGAGGCTAAGTAGAAGTGGCATCCACTTCATATATCCCAGTTGGTTTAGTAGGGCGTGATCTAGGCGCATTCCATTGATAGGCGTTCATGGCCATTTCCTCGAACAGAGCTTGGGCGGCCTCCGGGGTTTTGTTGTTTAACGCTCCCCCCCGGCTGCTGCATCTATCATCTGTCGTGTGGAAAAATTTAAACCATTATAAAATGTCTGGACCTGCAGCCAGGACGACAGCGCATGATGAGGACACCTACGCAAGAACTCTTTAAAGCGCTCTCAAGTCTCATAGAGAGACTCAGAATCATATTGAACGGAAGAGGCGATATCTGTGCGTAGTTTAGCGGTTTTAGACGGGGGAAAATATTTTGTTAAAAAAATTTCCGTCAATTGTACCCACGTAGTTATGGATCCTCTGGGGAGAGAACTTAACCATGCCTTGGCTTTCGTCCGCAGTGAAAATGGAAATAAGAGTAAACGAATAGCGTCATCAGTAACGCCATTAATTTTAAAGGTATCGCATATTTCTAAAAAACTAGAAAGGTGTAAATTCGGATCCTCATCTGGCAAACCGTCAAATTGGACTGACTGTTGTACCATTTGAATGATGTTAGATTTTATTTCAAAATTATTATTAGCCACTGTTGGGCGCGTAATGCTCGATCCGGTATCTTCCAGATTTGGCCTGGCATAATATGCCATGGTCCGTGGCGGGGCCACATCTGGAATTTGCTCGGCCATAGGTTCAGTGTAAGTATCTCCGACAGACTCTTCGGGAAATTCGAGTAAGTTTTGATCACGAAGTCGTAGGCGCTCACGATGGGTGCACTCGATTTCGGGGTCAAAAGGGATATTCGAATCGTCCGAGGAGTTTCCTCGGGTCATATATTAAAAATAAAAATGATATATTTTTTGCTTTTTTCTTTTCTACGTTTTTTTTCTATTTTTATTTATATATATATATATATATTTATTATATATTTAATATATATGATAAAAGTAATAGTAATTCCTTTTTTTCAAATAACAACACTACTGTCCCCGGCAACAGCGCCAAAAACTTGATGATTTGATTCAGATTCTTCTTTTTATTTGTTTTGGTTAACCTTTATTTGACGAGATTAGAATCCGACGGATATTTTTTGAATAGTCTCGCAAGTACTCTTACTTTGAGAAATTAACCGTTATCCTATCGAAAGATAGAAGTAACAGTCTTTTTCTTCTTTCGAAATATTGACGAGTACACCCCGACTACAACGCGGAATTCTATTGATTTTTAAAATAGCAAAGGAGAGTTTTGCAAGTTTCGGATTTGAAAAGTGTTTGTTTAAATTTTAATCCAAATTAATCATATAATAAAGGCAAGTATACCTTATCGTGAGTAATACATGATATTTTGTTTTAGAAAATATTGAGGTCGTATATTTCCGCGGATCGTGTTGATTATACTAATTTGAGGAACGAACTATTATTTTATCGGAATAAGTTTTTAGTGTGGGTTTTTAAAAGAAAACGATAATAAGCGTATAACTAGAGTTCTGAACGATGACAATAATAGCGCCCGATGTCGAATTACCATGAGACGAAAATAGTCTTTTTTTAGAAGTAAAAGAGATGACTTTTCAAAACATTAAAACGGCTAGGCCGTGGAGGTTCCATAATTATGAACGCTCCTCTCTCGAGGTTACGCCCACCTGAGATTATGAATATTCGACCGAACTCTCGTTCTATAATTGAATCTTCTTAATACTCTCTTTATGTTGTGAACCCCGCTATTGGTTTTTTACTTCCAATTCGGGAGACTTACCTCATCCTCTCTCGAGGGTAGAGCGCACTTCTCTTTACCCGTGAGCGATCAGTCCGTACGCACGAGCCTCTCGGCTAACTAGTGTACGGAGATGGAAATGAAAACCACACATCGATTATGTGGCTCCACTCAATGTTATTCTCGGGTAAACCTTAAGCGTTAATTATTTTAGAAAGAGATGTTTTAATTTTTAGAAAAACTATTTTTGTGTCCTAATGCTCTTCGACATCGTGCGCTAAAGGAAATTAGCCACTCATCGGAATGGAGACGGCATTAATAATTGGAAAATACATGTTAATGATCTAAGCGGATATAAGCGGGAAAGAAAAAAATAAAAGGCTTATATAAAAGCAGTAATAGTATCCGTCCCAACCGTCTTAAACAAGCGCTAAAAAGTTCTTAGCCTCTTATCCAGGACGGGGTGGTATATAAATGAAATACTTATAAAGGTGCAGAAATAATATCCGTCTCAACCGTCTTAAATAAGTGATAAAGGAAATTAGCCTCTTATTCAAGATGGGGGTGGTATAAACAGTTATATAAAGACTTGAAATAAAGCTAAGTTACAAAAAAGAAAAACACTATCTCATATGCGCACGCACTCTACTTGTAATAAAAAGACTAAATCGAAAGAAAGCGTTTAAGCGAAAGCGGTAAATAAAGCGTAAAAGAAAGCAATAAACTATTTTTATGAAAGCAATAAACCTAAATTATGAAAGCAATAAACTAAGTTATGAAAGCAATAAACTATTCTCATACACACACACACACTAACATAAATAAAAAAAGAAAGATGATCCAAATGAGAAAACAACATTTTATTTCTAAAATAAGCATTACAACTAGACTAAAAAGGCAAAAATTACAAATGAACATAAACTTAATTGCATAAAGAAAAACTCACAATCACTCAAAAGAGCTCAAATACACTAACAAGCACTCCAAATTTAGATGAAATTTCCTTCAGCCGAGCCCTCCTATTTATAGGCAAAATATTATGTTTACACGCCCTAGGTCACGGGCGTGTCTTGTGTGTCACGGCCGTGACTTAGGGCGTGACATTTGCGCGTGCTTTAGGGGTCATATCCGCCGTCTTCTGGAAGGTTCAGCCGACAAACATGGTTGCACATGGGCATGACTTGAAGTGTCACGGGCATGACTATGGGCGGCACATATCTGCTTTAACTAGGGCATGACGGCTGGCGTGTGCGCTGGATTCTTCGAACGCATGGACAGAGAGAGTTCATCGAACGCTGAGACAGTTCGTCAAACGCTGAGACGCGTTCGTCGAACGCTGGATGGGGGAGGGTTCGTCGGACGCTGGGCGCGGAGAGTTCGTCGATCTCAGAGTAATTTTCGTCGAACGCAGCTTGATTTTGTCAAACGCAGCTTGATTTCATCGAACGCAGCTCGGTTTCGTCGAACGCAGGGCAGAGATCGTTCGTCGAATGCAGGGCAGAGAGCGTTCGTCGAACGCAGCTCGATGTTCGTCGAACGCAGAATGAGAAGTTGGCATTTTAAAATTACACGCCCATGGGTCACGGGCGTGACTTGTTGTCACGGGCGTGACTCAGGGCGTGACTTGACAAAAATTGTCAAAATCTGCAAAAACAAAAATAAAACTAAGTTAGTAAGGAAATAATGAAAAGAAGCAATTTATTTATTAATTTACATAGAAAATTCACAATATTAATTAAAACTATACTAATAATTATACTAAAAATACATATATTATACTACTCATCAGTAGCAGTCGGCCCATCAAGTCACTGTGGATGCACTCCAATGGCATACTACTCCTTGTCTGCGACTTATGAAACGGCAGTCGATGAGACTTGCCGAACTGACATCCCACGCAAACATGACCATCACCGTAGGAAGATAGACTAGGCAGGCCCTTGACCATACCTTTTATCGCCATAGCCTTCAGCTTATCCATCCCTACATGTCCCAACCTCTCGTGCCATATAACGACACTATCATTTGTCCTCATCTTGTCGACATAAGAACTTGTCCATAAAACGAACAAGTCTTTTGCCCTTCTCCCGACATGAACGACATCGGCCTTCACCACCTCAACATTTCGAAGAAACCTCACTTCTGTTGGACCGAACAGAACGTGATACCCAGCGTCAACAGCGTTGGTCACGGAGAAGAGGTTTTTTCTCATTCCGGGCACATGATAGACACTCTTCAACGTTAATGGCCCCCTATCACTGCCCAAGGAAACAATCCCCACCTTCTCGATAGCATGCACAGTATTATCAACAGTTATGATGGCATCATTACCTAAGTAAGGCTGCGCTATAGAAAGCTTCGACTCATCCCCGGTGAGGTGATGACCACACCCCGAGTCCACGATCCAGTCCTCCTGATAGTTGACAGGAGCCGCAGCTCTGACAGAAGCCGAGAAGGCTCCTCCCCATCCTCCATCATTTTGCCTGGCCTCAGCTTCCTCCTTCCCTGCAGCAGCATGCCCTGGCTGAAGATTCACCCGGCAATCCTTCCTGATGTGACCAAGCTTTCCGCATCTAAAGCATTTGGGTCCTTCTCCCTTCTTCTTCCCTTCAGCCTTGGGAGCATAGCCCCTCTCCTGCTGCCCAGAAGTTGAAGGCACATTGCCTTCAGTGGTCTTCTTCTTCTTATCCCATTTCTTCTTCTTCCCTGTGAAGAGCACCTCGCCTTCTCCCCCAGACACTGACACCCACGCCATCTGCCTTGCCAAGCTCTCCTGCGATGCAAGCAGATTCTCCAGCTCCAGCAGAGACGGCTGATTTGTCCAACCCTGCACTGACGTCACAAAGGCCACATACTCCTTCCGCAAGTCGCGGATGATGTGCCTCTTCAGCTTCGCCTCAGAAATTGGCTCATCAGGATCCAGTGCTGAAATCTCAGCGCACAGGTTCTTCATCTTCAGGAAGAACGTAGAGATAGATAGATCTCCCTGAGCCGACCTAGCCAGCTCATTTTCCAGAAACTGTAGCCTCGCTACATTCTTCTTGTTAAACAGCCTGTCCAGGGCTCTCCAGATCTCTGCAGCAGATCCACACCCTAAGATGTGATCGAATAGGTCAGGTGATATTGCCCTTTTCAGAGTGAACTCTCCCTTCACATTGATCCTACTCCAATTTCTCACCTCATGACCATTATCCCCAACTAGGACAACTTACTCTGTACTATCTCCTCCAACAACCTCCCAGAGGTCCTCACCCAGAAGATAGCTCTGCATGCACGACTTCCACTTCTTAAAGTTAGTCGACGTGAGCATCTCAATTCCAATACCTCTTGCTTCCATGGCTCTACCACTGGTTCCTTCTTCACAAAGGCGATAGCAACTTTTAGTTGTTCATAGCTCTATCCACTCCAACCTCCCTCCGATACCATGTGAAAATTTTCCGTAGATCTAGGAGTGAGCAGGAATTGTACAACTTAAAGTTACAGCCAACAACCAGAAGTACATGAAGCAACACAATCTTTATTGATAATAGCAGAAATTTTCATTACAGAGCGAGGTAACATGGCGAGACATGATTTCGCCAGTACACAAAACCAAAAGGAAAATACAGAGCTGCAGAAAGATAACTGGCGGTCTGAACACTGAGACCGCCTGACCGCCCGACCTGGGTGTTCGCGCGACCAGAAAACGAGACCGCACGAATAGTCTGTCGGCGACTTGAATCAACACCACTGAAGCTCCGCGACCTCCCGAACTCCACCGATTCTCCCTAACTCCAACAACCCGCACAGCAAGCCGCAAGACCGCCCGAACACCTTAGAAGAAGAGGTGACCGCTGATGTCCGCACAATCCTCAGAAGCTGCACAAGGAAAGTTCAATCAGCAAACCGGCCGGTCACAAAAGAGAGACCGCAAGATCAATGCGCGGGCTCAGCTGTTGGGTTTTCTACAACCATACATCATATGTAGGCGCAGCGGAAATAAAGAGAAAAACCCAAAAGAGTTAGGTCCGGGCCATGAAAATGAATCAAGAAGTAATCAAAACTACTAGGCATAAATTACCTTAGTGGAGTTGGATCGAATCCAACCAAGGTGCTCTAAGAGAAATCCGAAATCTGCTTTGAATTCTTCAAGGATCGAAATAGATCGATCCCTCTACAGAAGTCCGCACAAGCGATGAAGAACCCTAGCTTCTTGTCGTACAAGAACTAGGTCGGAGAAGGAAGCTCTCAACGTCCTCACGAACTGCTAGGTCCGATCCAGAGGAGGCGGCGACCGGCGGCGACGTCTAGCGGCGGCGGAACGACGATCGGCGGACGAAACGAGAACAGCCGGAACACTTCCGTCGTTTCTCTCTCGCGAAAAAGGCTTGATCTGAAAAACCGTCGTTGTCGAAGCCCTAATCATGTCCTTTTATACGCAAGGCATAAAATCGACTATCCGCAGACCAGAGGGAAAAACAAAAGATCTGTCCAGATTTACATTCGCCTAATTCGACTAATGACATTCGCCGAATTCGACTAATGACATTCGCCGAATTCGACTAATGACATTATTCGACTAATCATTCGGCTATATAAATTCGGCGAAACCATTTCGTCGAACTGACCGGATTCGGCTAAACCCTTTAGTCGAATCTGTAATAAATTCGGTTAATCATATTAGCCGAATTTCTTTAGTCGAATCAACATAATTCGGTTAATCACATTAGCCGAATTTGACATAATTCGGTTAAACCCTTTAGCCGAATTTGTCATGAATAAATCCATTCGTTTAAACCCTTTAAACGATTTCCCGTTGAGACATTCTCAACTTAATTCCAAGCAGTCACAGGATTAGTCCTCCACTCATATCCAATATGAGTAAGGCCAACTCAATCCTTTCTCCAATTTCTCCAAACGCTTTTATGTGCGACCCTATAGGCTCACATTGCGTTGGCAAAAAGACTAAGTGTTGATTGCTTTGAGATCATCTCAGAAACTCCAACATCAGCTTACACTTGGTGCGATTGATTTTGCTGCTACAGTGGCTCCTATTTATAGGCGTGGGACCAGATCCAGTCACCACCCTATGAGATAGAGTCACCGCTCTGACTGCGCGACCAAGACCGGTCAACCCGCTCAGTCAAAAGACCGCTCTGCGCCTGTGAGCTCGCCGACCTCAATCATGACCGGAGATCGCCACTCCTTCAAGAAGTCGCGCAATCATGACAACTCGCATGGTCATGACGCCCACCACCAGTGTTCGCCTATACGAGACCTCCTCCAAGAAATCTTGACATTTAGAACGCTTCCAAATACCTAGATTTGCAACAAGGCTCTGGAGGAGGTCTCGTATAGGCGAACACTGGTGGTGGGCGTCATGACCATGCGAGTTGTCATGATCGCGCGACTTCTTGGAGGAGTGGCGATCTCCGGTCAGGATTGAGGTCGGCGAGGTCACAGGCGCAGAGCGATCTTTTGACTGCGCGGGTTGACCGGTCTTGGTCGCGCGGTCAGAGCGGTGACTCTATCTCATAGGGTGGTGACTGGATCTGGTCCCACGCCTATAAATAGGAGCCACTGTAGCAGCAAAATCAATCGCACCAAGTGTAAGCTGATGTTGGACTTTTTGAGATGATCTCAAAGCAATCAACAGTTAGTCTTGCTGCCAACGCAATATGAGCCTATAGGGTCGCACATAAAAGCGTTTGGAGAAATTGGAGAAAGGATTGAGTTGGCCTTACTCATATTGGATATGAGTGGAGGACTAATCCTGTGACTGCTTGGAATTAAGTTGAGAATGTCTCAACGGGAAATCGTTTAAAGGGTTTAAACGAATGGATTTATTCATGACAAATTCGGCTAAAGGGTTTAACCGAATTATGTCAAATTCGGCTAATGTGATTAACCGAATTATGTTGATTCGACTAAAGAAATTCGGCTAATATGATTAACCGAATTTATTACAGATTCGACTAAAGGGTTTAGCCGAATCCGGTCAGTTCGACGAAATGGTTTCGCCGAATTTATATAGCCGAATGATTAGTCAAATTCGGCGAATGTCATTAGTCGAATTCGGCGAATGTCATTAGTCGAATTCGGCGAATGTCATTAGTCGAATTAGGCGAATGTAAATCTGGACAGATCTTCTGTTTTTCCTTCTGGTCTGCGGATAGTCGATTTTATGCCTTGCGTATAAAAGGACATGATTAGGGCTTCGGCAACGACGGTTTTTCAGATCAAGCCTTTTTCGCGAGAGAGAAACGACGGAAGTGTTCCGGCTATTCTCGTTCCGTCCGCCGATCGTCGTTCCGTCGCCGCTAGACGTCGCCGCCGGTCGTCGCCGCCGGTCGCCGCCTCCTCTGGATCGGACCTAGCAGCCTGTGAGGATGTTGAGAGCTTCCTTCTCCGACCTAGTTCTTGTACGACAAGAAGCTAGGGTTCTTCATCGCTTGTGTGGACTTCTGTAGAGGGATCGATCTATTTTGATCCTTGAAGAACTCAAAGCAGATTTCGGATTTCTCTTGGAGCACCTTGGTTGGATTCGATCTAACTCCACTAAGGTAATTTATGCCTAGTAGTTTTGATTACTTCTTGATTCATTTTCATGGCCCGATCCAAACTCTTTTGGGTTGTTCTCTTTATTTCCGCTGCGCCTACATATGATGTATGGTTGTAGAAAACCCAACAACACATACAACGTTTTCACCATCATCGGATTTCTAGCAAACTCCCTAAAAGGCACGTTAAGTAACATCACCTAACCGGACAACTGGTCACGGTTTCCACTTCACCCACAATGCCTAATCCACTAACTGAGTGGATCTCTATTGCAAAATCATGTCGGGGATGGACTCAATCAACCCGATGGTTCTTCTTGAACCAAGGCGACCCAAACCCCTCTCATTTGAGAGATCCAGTGCCATAAATTTCAGAAAAGAGAAGGTAAAAGCAAAGATGTCATGCACGCATCCTAAAACCGGGAGGAGAGATGCTGTTACCCTAAGAGTTCTCTTCCTCGCCATGAATCGATTGAAAGACACGGATAGAAAGAAGTGCCTTCTAGTCCTCTCCACGGATCTGGTCTCGGATTGGCGAACGGAGCTCTGGTGCTCCAACAATGGCGGATCTAATCTTCTTCCTCCTCCAAACCCTCCTCCTTTCCTTAGCCTCCAAAAGCACCCAAAAGACTTCCAGGAATGGAAAGTAACTCCTCTGACCTATTTAGGACCTTAGGACGAACTTATCTGAGCCATTGGATCAAAGTTTAAGAAGATCGGACGCCCAGAAAATCGACACTTACGGATCTGGTTCCGTGGGCTAGCATCGGCGCTAGCACTACCGCCTGCGCTAGCCACTCTAGGAAAAACCCCTCGACGAAGAACAACTTAACATCCCGACGGAACTCCATTACCCGGCGAAACGCTATCGTCTGGCGCTAGCGCTGCCTCCTGTGTTAGATCCCCAACGAATTCCCTTCGACGAATCCGCCTCGACGAATTCAACTCGACGAACACCATCGAACACAAGAGTTTTACTCGACGGGACAGCTAACGCCTGGTGCTAGTGCTAGCGTCGGCGCTAGCTCCCAGCTACGAAATACTTGCCCTACTCCTTGGGCATTCCACCCTCCGCACTCAGCGAAAACATGGGTGTTACACACCGAGTCGAAGACATCGTGACTCTCAGCATTCCCGGGACATGGGAGATCATCGAAATTTGTGAAAAGGGACCATCCTGGATGACACTTCTCCGAGCTTACATTGAACATGAAGACCATCCCAACGACCGCTTAGAAGCATGACGACTGCGAGTTCGAGCCGCCCCACACGTTATCATCGAAGGGGAACTTTACAGGCGGGCCTTCTCTGGCCCTACCTAAAGTGCCTTCCGGCAGCGGAAGCAGAGTACGCCTTAAAGGAAGCCCATGGCGGGATATGTGGAGAGCACCTAGGCACAAGAGCCCTAGTCTGAAAGATCCTACGTTAGGGGTTTTATTGGCCAACAATGAAAAAGGACGCCGCCGAATTCGTTCAAAAATATAAAAGCTGCCAGCTCCATGAAATGCCCCTCATCAGCCCCCGGTAGCGCTTACGACACTCCAAGGCTCCTAACCATTCGCTTAGTGGGGAATCGATCTCCTCGGTCCCCTCCCCATGGCCTCCGACTAGAGAAAGTTTATCATCATGGCCATCGATTACTTCACAAAGTTGGTAGAAGCTGAACCCCTCGCCAAAATCACTGAGGAGAATGCCAAACAGGTTGTGCGGAAGAACATCGTCTGCCGCTTAGGAATCCCGACAATAATCATTGCCGACAACGACACTCAGTTCACAGGAAAGTGGTTCACCAAGATGTGTGAATACTTGAAGATTAACCTTCGCCATACGACCGTAGCTCACCCACAAACAAATGGCCAAATTGAAGTAACAAATCGCACCATCCTCAAAGGACTCAAAACCCGCCTTCAGGAGGAAGGAGGGCAGTGGGTGGACGCGCTTACAAATGTACTGTGGGCATGTCGTACAACGGAAAGGACTCACACAGGGGAAACCCCGTACAATCTCTGCTACGGCATAGAGGCGATCATCCCCGTGGACATCGGCGTCCCCAGCAGTCGCGCAAAAACCTTTGATCGCGAAAAGAACGACGAGCTGCTCCGAGAAAACCTAAACTTAATTACAGAAGTCAGGGATACACCTGTGATAGTTTATATAGGTGTAGTCAATAATACCTAGAGGGGGGGTGAATAGGTTCTACTTATTTTCTTTGTTTGATCCTAATGTTTCTAGCTGCAGAAAACACAAGCACAGAAAACACACAAGGATGTATAGAGGTTCCTCAAGAAAGGGTGTCTTGAGTAGTCCTCTTTCCCCCTTCACCTTTCTAACAATGAGTTAGACAAGGCCATTAACTCCAATCTCGGCTCCTTGAGCTTACACCACAAGTTCCTCAGAACTTCTCAGATCAAGAGTGATCCTACCTCAGACACAGCAGCCCTACACTCAGGCTCAGCAGCCCTACATCTCAGGCTCAACAGCCCTACACTCAGGCTCAGCAGCCCTACACCTCAGGCTCAACAGCCCTGCACCTCAGGCTCAGCAGCCCTACAGCTCAGAGTTATGAAATCCTACCACTCAGAAATACCACAGATTTCCTACCTCAGACCTATCAAGAAGTCCTACCACTCAAGCTGTCAACACAGCTTTACACACAGGCTCAACAGCCTTTTACTCAGGCAACAATGCCTTACAAAGATGTAATAGAGTTTGAGTTAGATACAAAAGACACAAGGATTTACTCTTAGGTCTTCTTGATCCTTTCTTCAGATCTGAAAACAATAGCTTCAGATTTGTATCCCCTTGATCTTCTCCTTCAGCAAAGCAGAAGATAAACTTGCCCCTCTTGAGTTTGTACAGGAAGAGCTAACTAATCTCCCTTAGAAGATTAACTTCAGCTGCAGAGAATGACTTCAACTGGCTGAATCGCGAATGCTTGATTGCGGCGTGTAACAAAAGCTTCTCAATTGAACAGTTCCCTTGATGTGCCCTAACATCTTCTTTTATACCCCCAGAAGGCTCCAACGGCTATATCAATCCTCCTAACACAGCATGGGGCTGATTGGACTTGCTTTTCCCTCTCAAATGTCATTTGCGCCAAAAGCAGATCCCGTCAAAACATTTGGATCTGTCTCAGCGGTTGGGCTGAGACAGCATCCAGTCTCAGCGGTTGGGCTGAGACGGCTTCCAGTCTCAGCGGCAGATTCAGTTCCCTTCTCAGCGGTTGCTCCAGTCTTCTTCTCAGTGGATCCGCTGAGACGGCTCCTCGTCTCAGCGGGTCTGACCCATCGTCTCAGCGGTTATGCTGAGACAGATCTTCATCTCCTTGTGGATGATTTCTTCTTATCTAGGGCCATGTGTGGCCCTTCCTTTTGAGTCACCTGTGCCTGTATATCCTTCACAAGTATAGCTTTGTTAAATACAATATGTCCTTAGCATTAAGAGTGATGCCTCTTCAAATCAAGATTATATTGAGGACAATATACCCAACAATCTCCCCATATTTGAAGAAGGCAGAACATCCCCAATGTTAAGGTCCATTAACAATAGAAATCTTATCACAGAAAAAAAATGATCTTTTAGAGAAGTAATCTGTGAAGCATAGGACCTAACACCCTAGGCATTTGCACTGGCCCTTTTTCCCTTTCTCCAGCATTGGTATTGGACCTATCTCCCCCTTTCTGGCTTTTTCAACCTTAACTTACTATGTCCCCCTTAACTTGCTATGTATAGAGAGATAACATCTATAGATCCTTTTGGATCAACCTGTAGGCTAACCTATATAGTCTGAGCAATTGCTAACTTCCCTTCAACCTGAGCAGGGAGTTTACTCCCCCTCAATTGGAGAGCTATTTGCTATAATAGCTTATCCATTTCAATCTGAACATCCCATTTAAGGTAGTGAATACTAAAGATAATAAATACATAGTACATATATCAATAGTAACAAACACAATATTATGATCAGAATATGAAATTTCATTGCATTGTAAATGTTCAGTACAGATATTAAAGAAAATTAAACTTATAGTTGTACATTTAATTCAAAAGAAATGTCAAGGCTGGTTTTCCAAAGATTGACTCTGGGAAGAACTTTCTCCATCTGTAGACTTTCGTTTCCTAGCTTCAGCAGCTGCTTTGATCTTTTCCTTGACTTTGAAGTACAAAAGTGGCTTGGGAAGATATCTTGGGGGAATCCTTAAAGGAGTTTCCCTTCTTACCATATTTTCTTTGAGAATCCTTTCCCTTAAAGATTCCCTTTCAAGATGTTTGATCCACTCAGCAACCGTATAGACATGGTCAATGTCTTTCATTGGATTTCCATGGCTCACCCAGGTATTGACAACAATTGTGTCCAACTCCAGATTGTCATCTTCATGGAGTGGATCCTCTAATCTTTCCATTCTCTTTTGTGCCATGTATTCTTCAGCAGTTTGAATACCTTCTACCCTTCTCCTCTTTGCTGCTCTTTCATCAGCAATCAAATTTGATTGACTTTGGAAGTCAAAGTCTTCATTTCTTGAATAGCACTGGAAGCATTGTTGACCATTTCCACCATTTGCTTGCTGGCTTCTTCTTGATTGGAGAGTATCAGTTTGTGGGAGGACTCCATGTTGCCATACAGCTGTATGTGAGCTCCTTTCAGCTTAGCATGTAGATTGAGTATCTTCTCCTCTCCTTCTTTGCTATGTTCCACTATCTTCTTCTCAATTTCAGAATGTTGATCCAATATGGATTGAGAGAGAGTTTGTAAGGAGCTGTCCACATCATCCAAAATATATTCCTTTTCCTTGTCAATGTGGGACTTGACTTGGCTGCTTGATGTGTTAACCACTTATGCCATCCTTGTAACTGCATTCTCCCAGACATTTTGGTTTTTGTAAAGATGATTCTTTACATATGTGATGTCCTTTGTGGAATCCCCTTGATGGTCTGCAATATCCTTCAGAATTGTGTGCTGGGCAGCAACAGTATTTTTGGCCATTTCAAACCATCTTGTCATCTGCAGAAGGATATGATCTGATGCAGTTTTGACATCATTGACCTGGGCATTGAGCTCAGTTCTCACTTCAGCTACTCTTGAGTCCATTCTCTGCTCACTGGCCTGAATCTCCTGAGTCAATGCAGCTCTTGTTGTATGCAATTCATTCCTTATTTGGGTAGATACATCCTGGATCTTCTCAGCAACAATCTCTTTCATAGACAACATCTGACCCTCAATCATTATTTGTATTGAGTTTATTAGGTCAGATGTGTCCAGAGCTGCAACTGTCTTTTCTTGGGGTAGTTCCTTTTCTACCATCTCTTCTGCTCCACTCTGAGCATTAGCCCTCTCATTTTCAGGGATCTGCTCCCCCTCAGATGGGGCATTAGGTGATACCAATTCCTGTTGATGTTCTCCCTCACTAGCATACCCACCTCCTCCTTCATAGGCTGGGCTATGCTCCCCCTCACTTGGGGCATCCTCAGGAGGAGAATTTTGTCTAAGGTCACCTGAAAAAATGATTTATGAATTAGACACCAAGACTGTGCTATTGATAGAGAAAAGGGACCTAACTGAAATCCTAATTTACCATGGATAGGTGAGTTGGGAATTTCATCTTCAGTATGATGAACAGCTGGATCAGCATTCATCTGGGTTGGCTTAGGATTGGGCACAACACTTCCTTGGGGTTCCTCATTTGTCATGGGGACCTCTTGATTGTCAATGTTCATTGGGTTGCTGGCAGATCTATGATCAGACCCATGACTATCCTCATTGTCAGATCCAGCTGACTTTGAGGATGAATTTGATTTCTGCTGGGATACTTCTTTCTTCTTTTCCTTTGCCACAGTTGGCTGGCTCATAGGGAGCACTTTAGAGAATCTATCCAGAGTCTTAATGTCCATTCTTTTGAGGTAATGGAGATTTGACCCCTTGGAGTATGCAAAGGTCTTTGAATAACTATTCTGTAGGTACAGAGATAGTATTCTTCCCATATTGGGGGCTTGCGGAGATCCTTTATCCTTTGAAAGATGACTTCTCCCCATGAGGTTCTCTTGGACAGAATTATCCTTGCCATTAATTCAAACATGAACTGTGAGACAGTGTCATGTGAACCAGGCTTGCATAGGATAGCTTTGCCCACAATATCAGACAACAACTTCCCTTGTTGATTGAAGAACTTCCTTCTTAGACAACTGGTCTTACTTTCACTGTATCCTGTCCACTTTAGGGCAGTCTGCTTGTCCTTTTCAGATATCCCTTCCTCTTCAGTTTTACTGCAGGGAGTTAATTTTAGCCCCTTCTCCAGCCTTTTAGCTGTAATCTTTATCTTCTCACCTCCTATCTTGGACATTAGGATGGTTTTGGATGGAGATAGTTTGACATGGTTGAACCATTCCAGAACTTCAGCTTTGAGAATGCAGCATGGTTCAGACAGCATGTGCTCCAGACCTTGAGCTTCCATTAGATGAATCACTTGTCGAATTTCTTCAGAGGCATGAGAGAATCCATTTCTTACTATTTCATACCCCTCCAGGAGATCTTTCGAGCTTTTTGCGCCATGGAAGCAGAGAATCGATGCGCTGAGACGGAAGAGAAGATGAATCATCTCGACGGCTAAGGGTTTGGCTTTGTGTTTTATTTTAGGTTACAGTGTATCTATTTATAGATTTTTAGTTTCGATTTTATTAACCCTAGGCTTCTAGACTTAATTACCTTATTGTTTCAAGGAATTTTTGGGTTAATTATCCGATTTATATAGAACATACCCCATCTCAGCGGTTCAGCTGAGACGGAGACTTAGGCCGCTGGGATAGTAAAGTGTCAACTGCTAGGACAGTTTGCTCGTCTCAGCGGTTCAGCTGGGACAGTGAACTGTCAACCGCTGGGACAGTTTCCTCACCTCAGCGGTTCAGCTGGGATTTTTCTCAGCTGATTCAGCTGAACATACTCCTGCATTTTAGCTGATCATAGGTTTTAGACCTAATGTAGATATTTTGGCTTAAGATGGGTCCTAGTCATGTCACTAAGTTGTAGTGTACAGTAATGTAAGGTTTGATAATTCACCATTCATAATCAACAATAGTGACAGCTATTACTCATACATTTACAACTACTCTACACTAAGCATGCCAAGATCAATTTTGAAAGCATTGAATTTGGATTCATCCAGTGGCTTTGTAAAGATATCAGCTACTTGTTTGTCAGTGGGGACAAATTCAAGACAGATGTCTTTACACTCTACATGTTCTCTAATAAAATGATATATAATCTCTATATGCTTAGTCCTGCTATGAGAGACAGGATTTTTAGCAATAGAGATTGCACTGGATGAATCACAATACAAAGGAGATTCCCTTACCTTGAGGTTGTAATCCTCCAGCTGATGCTGTGTCCAAAGGAGTTGTGCAGAACAGCTACCTGCAGTAATGTGTTCAGATTCAGCTGTGGATATTGCCACACTAGTTTGTTTCTTGCTGCTCCAAGATATTAATCTTCTCCCTAGGAATTGACAAGTACCACTTGTACTCTTCCTGTCTTCTTTGCAACCTGCAAAATCTGCATCTGAAAAGCATGTTAGTTCAAAATCATTGTTCTTAGGGTACCACAGGCCAAGATTCAAGCTGCCCTTAAGGTATCTCAATATCCTCTTCACAGAGGTGTAGTGAGATTCCTTGGGACAGGCTTGATACCTAGCACAAACACATGTAGCATACATAATGTCTGGCCTACTAGCAGTCAAGTACAACAGGGATCCAATGATACATCTATACATGGACTCATCAAAGGTCTTTCCCTTTTCATCCTTGTCTAATGATACATTTGGCCCCATGGGTGTTCTCATGGTGGAGGCCGATTCCATCCCAAATTTCTTGATGAACTCCTTAGTGTACTTGGTCTGAGAGATGAAAATTCCATCATCAAACTGTTTCAATTGTAGCCCAAGGAAATATTTGAGCTCACTCATACTGCTCATTTCAAACTCCCCCTGCATTAGATTGGCAAATCTCTTGCAGAGGTTGTCATCAGTAGACCCAAAGATTATGTCATCAACATAGATTTGGACTAAGAGACACTTGCCCCTTGTTTCCCTAAGAAACAATTTGCTATCAATCTTTCCCCTCATGAACTTGTTCTTGAGGAGAAAGTTGGACAAAGTCTCATACCAAGCTCTTGGAGCTTGCTTGAGACCATATAGTGCTTTCCTAAGAAGATAAACATGAGAAGTTAGGGTTGGATGCACAAAACCTGAGGGTTGTTCAACATATACCTCTTCCTTCAGGTCTCCATTTAGAAATGCTGATTTGACATCCATCTGGTAGACTTTGAACCCCTTGTGGGCAGCATAGGCCAGGAATAGCCTAATTGCTTCCAACCTTGCAACTGGTGCAAAGGTTTGATCAAAGTTTATACCTTCCTCTTGCCTGTATCCTTTGGCTACCAATCTGGCCTTGTTCTTGATGATTGTACCATTCTCATCAAGCGTGTTCCTGTATACCCATTTAGTCCCAAACACATTGTGTCCCTGAGGTCTTGGCACCAGCTTCCATGCTTTGCATCTTTTGAATTGTAGGAGCCCTTCTTGCATTGCTTCAATCCAGAATGTGTCTTGATTGGCCTCTTCAAACTTCTTGGGCTCCATTTGAGAGAGGAAGCTCAAGAATAGTTCTTCATTATGAGCTCTGCTTCTTGTCAATATGCCTTGGGTATGATCCCCAATTATTAGCTCTCTTGGATGATCTCTCAGGTGTCTTGCAGCAGCAGGAAGAGGGTCCTCTGGTGGCTGTGTTTGTTCCATTGGTTCAGCTATGACTTCATCGTGTACCTCTTCTTCTTCAGGAATTGCAGCAGCTGTTTATGTGTTGCTGCTGCTGGGCTTGTCTTGGACAATCAGCTCATGCATCCCTTCTTCATTTCCTGTCACAATAGAAGAACTAGACCATTCTTTGTAGAGAAGGCTGGTCTCATCAAATACAACATGCATAGATTCTTCTACAACATGGGTTTTCTTGTTATAAACTCTATAAGCTCTACTATGTGAGTTATACCCGACAAGAACTCCCACATTGCATTTTTCTGCAAACTTTGTTAGCTGAGATTTTCCATTATTTAAAATGTAGCATTTGCAACCAAAGATCCTAAAGTAGGAAATTGTAGGTTGTTTGCCTTTCAGAATCTCATAAGGGGTTTTCCCAAGGACCTTATTGATGGAGGCTCTATTGAGAACATAACAGGTTGTATTGACTGCCTAAGCCTAGAAGTATTCTGGGAGTGAGGAGTCACTAAGCAATGTTCTTCCAGCTTCTATCAAGGTCATATTCCTCCTCTCAGCCACACCATTTTGCTGTGGAGTCCTTGGAGAGGAGAACTCTTGGGTGATACCAAATTCTTGACAAAATTTTGTCATGGCTTCAGATTGAAATTCTGTACCATGGTCAGTTCTAGTCCTGACCACATTACATAGTAGATCATTCTGAATGGCCTTGACATAATTTATAAAGACATGTAAGGTATCTGACTTCTTCTTAAGGAAGAATACCCATGTATACTTTGAATGATCTGTTGGGTTTTTCTAAAACCATACATCAAATGTAGGCGCAGCGGAAATGAAGAGAAACAACCCAAAAGATTCGGATCGACCATGAATATTGAATCAAGAAGTAAATCAAAATGCTAGGTATGAAATTACCTTTGCGGGATTGGATCAAATCCAACCTAGATGCTCCAAGAAGAAGATTGCCTTCGTCGGCTTTGCAAGAGTTCTCACGTAGAATAATGTCTACGTCTCTACAGCAGTCCACACGAGCCGGGAGAAGAAGACTACACCTTGCACTTCCACGGATTGCTAGATCCGCTTCAGGAAGAACAACACCGACGACAATCGTCGGAGAGGAAGTCGGCGGAGGCGATTCAGAACGGCGGAACACTTCCGTCTAGGGTTCGAGCGAGAGCGGAACTCCTTCCGTCGGCTTCTATTTCGTAAGTGCTGAGAACCCTAAAAGAAGTCCTATTTATACCCAAAGGATAAACAGCTTCTAGAAGAATCGCTATCCGCAGACCACACAGCAAAATAGGGGCTTCTGTTACAATTCGTCGGGATTCCACGGAACAGCATTCGTCGAGTTTTCACGGCACAATCCGACGAATTCCGACGAATCACATCAGACGGCAACATTTGCCGAGTTAATGCTCTCTGTGACAATTCGTCGAGATTCTACGGAACAATCCGACGAATCCCGACGAATCCGACGAATCATGTCAGACGGCAACATTTGCCGAGTTAAGGATCTCTGTAACAATTCGTCGAGATTCCACGGAACAATCTGACGAATCCCGACGAATCCGACGAATTCTATCCGTGTAAACCCGACGAATTCAGACAGCAACATTTGCTGGACTTCCCCCATTCTATATGGTGATTGGTAACCTTTACCAACATAGTCAATCTTCCAACTTCTCCACATGCTCTTATGTGCGACCCTGCAGGATCATATCGCGTTGGCAGTGACATTAAATGTTTGACCACTTCTAGATCACAATGGTAACTCCAACATGATCATCTACAATTACCAAAGTATACAACTTCCCACCTAAGCTCTGAATTGGCAAAGGACCAAATAAGTCCATGTGCAATAGGTATAAACACCTTTCAGTATCCTTGGAGCCAATACTTTTAAAGGTGGCCCTAGTTTGCTTACCCATTTGGCAAGCATAACAGGGACCACTTTTAACACATTTTAGTTTAGGACTATTTCTAACAAGGTCTTTAGAAAATAATTTATACATTGTCTTATAGTTAATGTGGGCAAGTCTCTTGTGCCATTGGACACAAAGGGACTCACTTTCATTAGCTACAAGACACACAGAGGAGATAGAATAATTGCAAATGAAGTCTAAGCAATAAACATTTCCACTCCTAGTGCCTGAGAGAATGGTCTCCAAGTCATTAGACTTTTTGATCAAGCACTTATCATTGTGGAATTCAATGACATAGCCTAAGTCACATAGTTGGCTTATGCTTACAAGGTTGTGTTGAAACCCTTCAACATAAGCTACCCTTGTGATTGAGACTATGTCATTGGAAATCATACCATATCCTTTGGTGACTCCCTTTTCAGATCCACCAAAGATAACTTTGGGTCCATTCTTCACTGGATGGTAATCCTTTAGAAGATCCTTAGTTCCTGTCATGTGCCTTGAGCACCCACTGTCCAAGTACCACATTTGGTTGAGACTGGTACTTGAACTAACCTGCAACACAAAATTTAGTGTACCTTAGGGCCCCAACTGACTTTGGGTCCTAGGTTCATGTTAACACCATAGAGAATATTCCTAGAGAGGGCTGGTTTGGCTTGAGGTTCAGTCCTTGCCTTTGGCACATTGGGGTTGTGCCAACAATCAATTGCAAAGTGTCCCACCTTGCCACAGCACCAACAATCATGAATATTGTATCTCCTTTTCTGAATAGTTTTTTGAATTGGTACAACACTTTGTACATGTTCAACAGAAGGGATATCAGCATTCTTCCTATTTCTTTCAGCAATAATCTGACTGAAGGATAATCTGTGGACAGTCTTGCTGCTCTTTGTTCTGATGGCCTCAGTTTGCATTGACTTGGCAGTCATACAAGATCTGATGGAATCAGACACTGTGCAGCAGGTCTTGTCAACAGATTTGACAGCAGTCTTGCTTTTTGCTGAAGCAGATTTGGAAGAGCTTGCTTCCATGTTCTTGACTGAATGTGCTGAGACACCAAACACAAATGGTCCAGGTTGGACCATTTGTATTTCCTCATGTGGAGCTTTCATTGCACTCAATCCCATGCCCTTTCTATTTCCATAACTGTGAGCATTCTTGCTCAAGTTATAGGAACTTCCATTTAGTAAGTGACCATGAATACTTTCTTGGTCATACTTGTTTGAGGGCATCAAGACCTTCACAAAGGAGGTCTTAGATTCTTTTGAGTCCTTGACCTTTCCCTTAGTGTTGCTAGTAGATGCCTCTTTGTTGAAACCAACACCTCTCATGTCATGGGAGTTGAAGGTGTCAATAATAGGCAGCACTGTCTTGGGCTTGGAGAACTTAGCCACCAGCATCCTTTCCTTGAGAAGCTTTTCTTCAAGATCCTTAATGATCTTGTTCTTGTGGCTTATGGTGCCCACATGGATGATTGACATTCCCCTTAGCTTGTCAATCTCCTTGCTCATTAGAGCTAGCTTGGTAGCATGCGCAATGCACTCAGAATCTGGTAGCAGAATAGTTTTCTTCTTCCTGATCAGCAAACAGCCCCAAGTAGGCTTCCTCCTCACCATCTGAATCTGAGGATGAAGATTCAGATTCACTCCAGCTCTTGCCTTTCTTAGCTAGGAAGGATTTTTCTCCCTTCCTTTCCTTCTGGTGATGAGGCTTCTTGTCACCTCTCTCCTTTCTCTTGACTGGGCAGTCAGCAATGACATGTCCAGGCTTACTACAACAATAGCAAATTATGTTAGTTGAAACATGTTTACTAGTTTTAGAGTCATACTTGTCCCCTTTGGGATGTTGCCTCTCAGATCTGTAATGATCCTTCTTGGGATGAGAAGAAGAGGAAGGTTTGTTCTTCCATTGTTTCCTCTTGATCATCTTCTTGAACTGCCTTGTGAAGGCAACAAACTCCTCATCAGAAGAGGAGCTGTCAGATTTGCTGCTCTCAGATTTCTCAGATTCAGCAGCCTTCCTTGGAGGTGACTGCACTCTAGTCTTGTTCTTCTTAGAGCTTTCAGCTTTGAGAGCAACAGATCTCTCCCTTGTGTGAGCCCTAGAGGAAGAGTCCTCCTCCTTTCTTGCAGAAAGCTGCATCTCATATGAGAGCAGTTTCCCAAACAGTGTATGGGTGGGGGTTTCTCCAAGTCTTGCCCCTTCCCTGATTGCACAGATTTTAGTGTCCCATTCTCTAGTTAGAGATCTAAGGAACTTATCATTGAGTTCATAATCTGTGAACACCCTTCCATAGGTTCTTAGTTCATTTACAATCCTAAAGAACCTTTCATAGCATATGGAGATATTCTCCTGGCCCAGCTGTCTGAAGGCTTCATACTCCTGATTGAGGAGTGACTTTCTATCATCCCTTACTTCAGTTGTTCCCTCCATATAGACAACCAATGTATCCCACATTTCCTTGGCAGTTTGGCAGTGTACCAAGTTCTGAAATGTAGTGTCATCAATGGCATTTACTATTATGTTTTGGGCTCTCTTGTCCATAGTGTACAGTGCTATCTCATCATTGGTCAGTTCAGAAAATACTTTAAGTACTTTTCTAGTAGGGTCAATAGTGGAGACTTTCCAAAGGTATAAGGACCATTTTTGACATTCAAAAAGATCCTTAGGTCTGATGCTTCCATAAATAGCCTTACCCTTTGCTTCCATATCCCAAAGTTTTCTTTGGAGCATATGGGCAACTTCATTGACCCCAACTCCTTCTTCATTGCACTGTTGGCCATTAGATTTCAGATTTGACTACTCCTGTATAGGATCTGATCAGACTGTTAAGTCTTTTTGATCAACCTCGCTTTGATACCACTTGATAGTTTATATAGGTGTAGTCAATAATACCTAGAGGGGGGTGAATAGGTTCTACTTATTTTCTTTGTTTGAACCTAATGTTTCTAGCTGCAGAAAACACAAGCACAGAAAACACACAAGGATGTATAGAGGTTCCTCAAGACAGGGTGTCTTGAGTAGTCCTCTTTCCCCCTTCACCTTTCTAACAATGAGTTAGACAATGCCACAAACTCCGATCTCGGCTCCTTGAGCTTACACCACAAGTTCCTCAGAACTTCTCAGATCAAGAGTGATCCTACCTCAGGCACAGCAGCCCTACACTCAGGCTCAACAGCCCTACACCTCAGGCTCAACAGCCCTACACTCAGGCTCAGCAGCCCTACACCTCAGGCTCAACAGCCCTACACCTCAGGCTCAGCAGCCCTACAGCTCAGAGTTATGAACTCCTACCACTCAGAAATACCACAGATTTCCTACCTCAGACCTATCAAGAAGTCCTACCACTCAAGCTGTCAACACAGCTTGACACACAGGCTCAACAGCCTTTTACTCAGGCAACAATGCCTTACAAAGATGTAATAGAGTTTGAGTTAGATACAAAAGACACAAGGATTTACTCTTAGGTCTTCTGGATCCTTTCTTCAGATCTGAAAACAATAGCTTCAGATTTGTATCCCCTAGATCTTCTCCTTCAGCAAAGCAGAAGATCAACTTGCCCTTCTTGAGTTTGTACAGGAAGAGCTAACTAATCTCCCTTAGAAGATTAACTTCAGCTGCAGAGAATGACTTCAACTGGCTGAATCGCGAATGCTTGATTGCGGCGTGTAACAAAAGCTTCTCAATTGAACAGTTCCCTTGATGTGCCCTAACATCTTCTTTTATACCCCCAGAAGGCTCCAACGGCTATATCAATCCTCCTGACACAGTATGGGGCTGATTGGACTTACTTTTCCCTCTCAAATGTCATTTGCGCCAAAAGCAGATCCTGTCAAAACATTTGGATCTGTCTCAGCGATTGGGCTGAGACAGCATCCAGTCTCAGCGGTTGGGCTGAGACAGCTTCCAGTCTCAGCGGCAGATTCAGTTCCCTTCTCAGCGGTTGCTCCAGTCTTCTTCTCAGTGGATCCGCTGAGACGGCTCCTCGTCTCAGCGGGTCTGACCCATCGTCTCAGCGGTTATGCTGAGACAGATCTTCATCTCCTTGTGGATGATTTCTTCTTATCTAGGGCCATGTGTGGCCCTTCCTTTTGAGTCACCTATGCCTGTATATCCTTCACAAGTATAGCTTTGTTAAATACAATATGTCCTTAGCATTAAGAGTGATGCCTCTTCAAATCAAGGTTATATTGAGGACAATACACCCAACAAGCTGCCCAACACTTATCTCACTACCAAAGACGTGTGGCCCGACTTTACGATCGAAGGGTGAAACCTAGGCCAATTAACGTAGGGGATCTGGTCCTACGCAGCATCGAGGCGGCCGGTAAAGGCCCGCAAGGAGATAAACTTTCGCCAACTTGGGAAGATCTGTACATTGTCATTACCGTCATAAAGCCCGGAACATACAGACTCAGAACGGCGGAAGGGAAGACTCTACCACGCACCTGGAACGCCCAGAACCTGTGCCGCTTTTATCAGTAATTTGAATCTTCTATCACGCCAAAAACCGCTAGCTCAGACTCACGCAAACTTATCTTATATTATGTACAAAGTCGCGAGCTCAGACTCGCACAAACTTATCTTAAAAGCTGCGAGCTCGAACTCACGCAAACCAACTCTATATTATGAAAAATATGTTTTAACACCGACACTTATATTTGAGTAAAAATAACATACATCTTCCTCACCGTCATAAATACTTTTTATCATTAATTTTGGGACCTTGCCCCGGGGACTTTGCATTGTTGTCGATTGAAGGTTCGTCCTTCTCCACCGCAGTAAGGTCCCGACAACGTAAGAGCCTGCCCCTCTTACATTCATCCCCGGTTTGAATACATATGCTCTTCACCGGCCACTTTGGGGCCTTGCCCCGAGGACTTCGCATTGTCGTCGATTGAAGGTTCGCCCTTCTCCACCGCAGTAAGGTCCCGACGTTGTAAGGGCCTACCTCTCTTATGTTCGTCCCCGGTTTGAATACATATGCTCTTCACCGACCACTTTGGGGCCTTGCCCCGAGGACTTTGCATTGCCGTCGATTGAAGGTTCTCCCTTCTCCACCGCAGTAAGGTCCCGACGTCGTAAGGGTCTGCCCCTCTTACGTTCTTCCACGGTTTGAATACATATGCTCTTCACCAGCCATCCTAGGGCCTGCCCCCCCCCCCCCCCCCCCCCGATTGACGCTTCGACAATAACTATAGCAATAGAGTCCCAAGATGCCAAAAAGCACCGAAACAAGGTTGTACGAATCAAGAAGAGAATGCGGAAGACGAAGTGAAAACAGCCTCGCACTTATCCCTCGACAACGACTCCAATCCAAGCCACCACAAGGAATAACGTCAAAACCTCTGAACTCCTCCACATAGTAATTCGGACTCCGAAGGTTTGGGGGACTTATGATGTGCATCCGTAGAGATGACATTCATCCATGGATTTATAAGAGTCATGGGGCGCGTTTAGAGAAAACTCCACTAAGAGAAAGTGGAGTTAGTAGGGTCAGAGTCCAACCCATGACCGCGAGAGTGGAGAAATCCACTACGGACAGTTCACGCTGCGACGTCGGCAGGCGCGAACAAGACCGCTCCCCCACCTCGGCAGAGCGCGGTCTAACCGCACTCCCCATGATGGGGGTGCGGCCTAACCGCTCCCCCTTGGGGTGCGGCCAAGCCGCACCCCTAGTGGGGCGCGATCAAGTTGCACCCCTCTCCGCAACGGGGTGCGGCTAAGCCTCCTCCCCCCTTGCGCAGGGGGCTCGCAGAGGGCCCGGCCGAAGTCACGCCCCTCGTAGGGTGCGGCCGAAGCCCAATTCCTCTTTGGGGCGCGACTCCTCATTTCTACGTGTTCACTATGCGCTCAGAACGCACCCTGCGCGCTCAGAACGCTCAAGTGTTCAATGCGCGCTCAAAACGCCTCCTCGCACGCTCAGAACGCTCTCATGTTTGTTGCGCCCTCAGAACACTTCCTCGCGCGCTCAGAACGTTTCCACGTTCCCGACACACGCGCAGTTAACATTTCCTAATTTCTCAAATTGCAGGATCCGTTCGTCGCCTTCATCACCATCAACGAAGCTGCCCAAACTGCCTGAACTGCCCGAAGGGCGAGATGGTTATTTAAGAAAAATGGTGATCCGTGTGCTCCAAATCGACCATCGTGATTCACCCCGTTAGGTGGTTACGATGGCAAAATTACCGGGCTACCCCCGGCGAAAGCTATAAAAGGAGCTCAGAGCCTTCATTTCAAGACATCTTGCCTTCTACGCCCGAGAGAGCTCCTTCGAAGATTTCCCTAAAATTCTCCTTCGGCGCTTGAAGATCTCCTTCGGCGCTTGAAGATCTCCTTCGGCTCTTGAAGATATCCTTCGAATCTTCGAAGATCTCATTCGAGCTTTCGAAGGTCGCGAAAGGCGACTCATCATTCTCACTTTTGTTCCCACTGTCATTCTTAGAAGAAAAAGTACTTAGTTTTTCGAGAGGTGTTCTATCACCTTTGGAGTTCTCTCTCTCTCTCTCTCTCTCTCCCTCTCTCATTGTAACGAACAGCGGTCTGTCGCGCTCGAATTCTCAATCTCTAATTGTAACCCCCCTAAAGATAGTGGAAGTTGGCCGGCACAGCTCCGACCGTGTGGTTTTTCACCCTTTCCGGGTTTTCCACGTTAAAAGTCATTGTGTCACTTACTGATTCACTCATTGACTGTTTGCTCGCTCGGTTCGCTTTCGAGCTAAGGTGGTTCAATTCGACCGGTCTACCAAAGCACCCGAGTGATTTGCAACAGACTCGTATGCTATTTATGAAGGGTTTTTTTAAGGGATTTTTTCCATAATGTGTTTTTCATATTCTTTGGAAGACATTTTTTTCCACAAGGTGTTTTTCCTATTCTTTGAAAAGGTATTTTTTTGTAAGACATTTTTCCTAATCTTTATATTACACCATGTACATTCTAAAAAATGGCAAATTTACTAAAATAGTATTAGTGGCAGAAAAATCACAGAATTTACTAAAACAATATTATTGACCAAAAAAAATTTATTTTATTTTTTCTTTCGATGACGCGTGATTCGTAATTTTATATGTTTTTTTCAACATAACAATAACGAGAAACTAGAGTTATATACTCATAAAAGTGCAAGTTTTAGGCAAAGTAGGACAGGAATAATTCATTCTTTTAAGAATAGAATTTTCATCAAAAAATTGGTTCCTTCCTTCCAAATGATTTGTGGTTTTTTCATCGATTGATATACAAGTACACAATCACAAATACGATAAAAAAATCAATAAAAATAATAATTATAATTAATAAATGATTCTTGCACTCACCATCAGCTTAATCAACAAACAACTAATATCCAAAATATTATGCACACGTAATTAATTATTTTTACTATAGCCATATAAGTAAATGTAATATAAAATAGTCAAAAAAAAACTAGAGCTTGTGCTTGGGTCTTTCTATTTGCATTAGTGGCAATACTTAGTCGTTACTCAATCCTCGTATAATATATCATATTTCACCTCATATAGTATGAGGCCCAAGGGGTGGATTCAGAAGACGGTCAAAGGGACGCTGACACCCCAATTTGTTTTGCGATTTGTTGTAAGTAGATCAAATTTGGGCTATTCGTAAACCAAATTTGGCTATTCGCAGATCAAATTTGGTTATTCGTAGACCAAACTCAACTATGTGCACCACCCACATTAATTTGGAACATTTTCTGTACTATTATATTTAAAATAAAAATTATGGATCTCCATTTCTAATTTTCTGAATCCGCCGTACGAGGGATATCAAACTGAGTTCGAATATTGTTGCCTCTTGCATTGCTGACAATAAAACTCATCTCATATCTAATATTTATTAAATTTAACTTCTCAAATCCAAATAATTTCAGTCTTGAATAATTAAGGCTCCAGTTTGGCACGGAGTTTTGCTCCGGTAAGTTTGGACAAAAACTCCACCGTCATTGAATGCATGTTTGTCATGACAACGGTTATGACCACCACAAACAACAGAAAACTAGTTTTGAACATAAAAGTGGGCGAAGTTCCTTAGGTAACGGTTCATAACCACCGCATTCATGACCCCCACCAACGTGCCAAACGAAACTTAAATTTTAGATATCAAATTACAGGATAATAGTACTGAATAACAAGATTATTTTATTAGTATATACGTACTGAATAGTATATAGAACATGATCATTGATTTGTAAGCCATTATGCAAATAATTAATAGATATATTTAAATAATTTTCAAAGAGATTTAAGTAACCGTTTGACCTTTCCTCTGTGTTTCTCTGAAAGGAAACAAAAACAGAAGCGATAGCCAGCATTTCATATATGTAAAAAAACCCAGTCTTTACCAATATATCGACTGAAAACAATTTATACAAGGAATATGAAAAGCTTCCATTCTTCCCCTCTCACCGTTAATACAAATGAAAAATTTCAAATATCAACTAGCCGTTAAGCTTGCCTTCCATGATTTTCATCTCCACACTATTATATATCCTTCCAACGTTCATCAAAGGGAAGAAATCTAGAGAAAATCTCCCCCTCCTCTACCCCAAATCTATGAAAGATTTTTGTTAGATTTTGAGAAAATACAATCTAACATTTGGATTTTCGAAGATCTTACGCGAGATTATCATGTCGGGTTCGTTTTCAGCTTCGAATATCTTCCTACAATCCAACATTAATGGCGGACGAAGATGTGCGGCTTGCAAGTACTTGAGAAGAAGATGCTCGAATGATTGCATTTTAGCACCTTACTTCCACCATTCTCAACCCGAGAGATTTGTCTGTGTTCATAGGATCTTTGGGGCCAGTAATGTGGCTAGAATGCTTCAGGTGTTTACCCAGCTTATAAATCCTCCAAACTACATTATTTACTTTAATTTTCTAATTAATAGAATTTTAATTTTCAACAGGAAATACTTTAAAAATTATTAATTTGTGGCATATTTCCTTGTGACGATTACAAAATGCAAGAATTTATTTATTATTATTTTATTGAATTTTAAGTAGATGCTTATCTTAACCATTACATAATTAAGATTTATTTATACTATTTAAAATACTCTTGAAAATTTATGTTTATTACAAAATACATTACCCGTAAACCTCATTATAGTCAAATAATTTCTTTATGCAAATTAATACTTATTATTGTTAAATTTAACAGCAAATAATTTCTTTACCCAAATTAAAACTTATTATTGTTAAATTTTAGAAACAGGAGCAAATAATTTCTTTATCCAAATTATGACACAACATGACTACTAGCATTTAAGTTGAGCATAGGTAAGAAATTGTTGTGTTAGGCCATTTGATGTGTCTCTTTATATAAATAAATCCATTCATTCATTCAAGTGCAAATAAAGCCCGACTCTGAAAGCTTTCTCGGGGTATGTTCATTGGATTAGGCCTGTGCACTGGCGGACGTAAAATAAATTTTTTATGTGGGCGGAGTGCTAATTCATTTGAAATTTTAATTACCAAATATTAAAAAAAAATTATAATATATTAATGTCAAAATTTTTTATATTATTTTCTTAATTTAAATAATTTTTTATACAATTTGTATAAATATATAGAAAGTATGTCTATACTTTTCAAAGAATTTTTTCTTACAATGTCTAAATATAAAAAAATATATCTACACTTTTAATGAATTTTTTTTATCATATATTTCTTTAATTATAAAAATATATCAACATTTTAATGATTATTATTGTCTAAATATTGCATTTTGGCAAAAATATCAAAATTTTGGTATTATGAGGATTTCAATTCAACACCTCTCAGTAAATTTTAATAACTTTAACATGATGTTAAAACCACAATGCAAAGCTTAATTTATTCTCAATTTTTGAATAAATATTATATATAATATTTATACGACTATAAGAACAAAAAAATGTAACGTAATATTCTTAGTTTTTTTTAATATAAATATATCAACATTTTAATGATTATTATTGTCTAAATATTACATTTTCACAAAAATATTAAAATTTTGGTATTACGAAGATTTCAATTCAAGACCTCTCAATAAATTTTAATAACCTTAACATGATAACATGATGTCAAAACCACAATGCAAAGCTTAATTTATTCTCAATTTTTGAATAAATATTATATATAATATTTATAAGACTAAGAACAAAAAAATGTAACGTAATATTCTTAGTTTTTTTAATATAAATATATCAACATTTTAATGATTATTATTGTCTAAATATTACATTTTGACAAAAATATCAAAATTTTAGTATTACGAAGATTTCAATTCAATACCTCTCAATAAATTTTAATAACCTTAACATGATAACATGATGTCAAAACCACAATGCAAAGCTTAATTTATTCTCAATTTTTGAATAAATATTATATATAATATTTATAAGACTAAGAACAAAAAAAATGTAACGTAATATTCTTAGTTTTTTTAATATAAATATATCAACATTTTAATGATTATTATTGTCTAAATATTACATTTTGACAAAAATATCAAAATTTTGGTATTACGAAGATTTCAATTCAAGACATCTCAATAAATTTTAATAACCTTAACATGATAACATGATGTCAAAACCACAATGCAAAGCTTAATTTATTCTCAGTTTTTGAATAAATATTATATATAATATTTATAAGACTAAGAACAAAAAAAATGTAACGTAATATTCTTAGTTTTTTTAATATAAATATATCAACATTTTAATGATTATTATTATCTAAATATTACATTTTGACAAAAATATCAAAATTTTGGTATTACGATAATTTCAATTCAAGACCTCTCAATAAATTTTAATAACCTTAACATGATAACATGATGTCAAAACCACAATGCAAAGCTTAATTTATTCTCAGTTTTTGAATAAATATTATATATAATATTTATAAGACTATAATAAGAACAAAAAAATGTAACGTAATATTCTTAGTTTTTTTAATATAAATATATCAATATTTTAATGATTATTATTGTCTAAATATTGCATTTTGGCAAAAATATCAAAATTTTGATATTATGAGGATTTCAATTCAAGACCTCTCAATAAATTTTAATAACTTTAACATGATGTCAAAACCACTATGCAAAACTTAATTTATTATCAATTTTTGAATAGATATTATATATAATATTTATAAGACTATAAGAACAAAAAATGTAACCTAGTTTTTTTTTTTAAATTTAGTGTGGGCCGCCCAAGCACTACCTCATGTAGGTCCACCCCTGGGCCCGTGCCCAGGCCCTGCCTGGACCTAGAGGGCTTACAAGGCCTCTATAATAGCTGGGCATTTGCCCAACTATATAATATAATAGCTGGGCATTTGCCCAACTATATAATAAATATAGTTGCGCTGTCCAACTATTTTAAATATAGCTCGGCCTAGCCGGCTCTGGCATACCACTTTTTTAGGGGTGTCGGATTTGGCTTAGCCCGATTTGACTTGGGCCCGGCTTGGTCCCGGGAATAAGATAAGCCGGGCCCGGACGGCTTTATTTACCATGCCTACTCATATATACATAAACAAATTTAAATAATATTATTTTGGTAATGCAGCATGTCCCGGCCCATAATCGGGCCCAAGCAGCGGACGCAATAGCGACGGAAGCATATATGCGCGTGGAGGACCCGATCTACGGCTGCACGGCAATCATCGCGAGCCTTCAACATGAGATTCATAAAGCCCAGAATGAGCTCGCAATGATCAAGGCCCATATAACGATCCATAAGGCCTGCGAACAGCAACAGCCTCAGAATATTCCGGGCCAGTCCGACCATCAATTAATGTGCCCAGCAGAAGAAGAAATTACCCATTGGGACATGGATGACAATGCCTTGCTTCTGCCAGATTTGCCGCCAGATTTATTTTAGGGAAAAAAAGTTTATACTTTTCATTTAAAAAAAAAACAAAAAATATAATTCCAAACAATAGTTTGTTTAGGATGCTGTTATCCGCACTGCAGCTTTGGCCGTGTACAAGCATTTTTAGGAAAAGTGTTAAACACGAAAGTTGTATATCTTGTTGAGATCTACAACTTCCGTGTTGACCACTTTTTCTAAAAAATGCATGCACAAGACGTATTTCCGCCTTGATTGAAAACTTGGCGTATCTGTAGCGAATTTTTGGAAATACGCATTATACGTGCATTTTTAGGAAAAATGTTCAACACGAAAGTTTTAGACCTCTACGAGATCTACAATTTCCATGTTGATCACTTTTCCTAAAAATGCATGTACAATGCGTATTTCCAAAAGGCGTGTAATATTATCTCATGCAAATAGAGTGCGAATAGCCAAAACTGCAGTGCGGATATCAGCGCCCTTTTTTATCAGCATCAATGTGTTTTTGAAGTAGTCTGTAGTTTTCTCATCAGTGTTTTTCTGACAACACCATTCTCACAATTATTTTCTCAAATCTCATCAGCATCAGCTGTTCCAAACATAACCTAAACATATGACATGCTCTTTTTTTCATTATACATTGTATTTTTTTAGATAATTTTGTAACAGAGCACTAGTTGTGGGTCCAACTATAGCAAGCATGCCTATTTTATTAGTGATTGAGAAAATGTTTGAGAGTAAATTTTGTTGCGGGTCGCACACGGTTCTTCCGCGGTCCGGTCTAAATCGACCGCCTTAGCTCGGGAGTCGAGCCGGTGCGCGCAAACAGTCAATGTAGACGGCAATAGACAAGGAGACTTTTTACCGTGGAAAACCCCAAGGCGGGGTGAAAAACCACGTTGTCGGGACGGTGCCGACCGAACTTCACTATCTTCCCGGGAGGTTACAGCTTTCGGAGAAGGAGAGGGTGACAGGCCGCGCCTCTTTACAATTTTGAGTGAGAGAGATGCTCAGAGGGTGACAGGCCACCTCTCACGATGCTGTGTGACTCGGAAAAATATTCTAAGTGTTGGACCCTTCGGTTGTAGAATTGTGCTTTTGGATGATGACCGCTTCGCTGATGCTCCGAGTTTTGCCTTGTTCAGGGGTCTCGCTGCACGTTGGGAGAGCGTGTATGCTGGAGTCAAGTGCGTTCGTCGGAGGCGAACGGACAACGCTCGCTTTAGCGGAACGGACGACGCTCACTTCCGCGGAACGGACGACGCTCACTTCGGCGGAACAGTCGGAGTTCGTTGGAGGATTTTCCGGAGGCAGAGTTCCTTCAGAGAGAGAGAGAAATCCGATCCCCCAAATGAAGACCCCTGGGGTCCTATTTATAGGATTCGGAGGTGGTTACGGTAGTTATGGTGTGCGGTTAGCATTTTTAAATAAATAAGTAATTAAATAAATATAAAAAGAGGATGATCGGACGGCCCATACGCGATCCTTTCATGACCGGGCGGTTTGGTAACCGCCGGGCGGCGATCTCGCCGGAGCGGCAGCGTCGGCCACCGCCGGAACCCCAAAAATGGGCGGCGGTGGCGGCGGCCTTCTTCTTCGCGGGGAAGAAGGGCCGGCCGCCGCCTTCCCTCAAGGAGGGAGGGGCGGCCGGACTCCTCCCTCGAAGAGGGAGGGGCGGCCGGCCCTTCCCAAGGAAGGGGAGGCCGGCCCCTTCCAAGGGAGGGGGCGGCCGAGGCCGGCCCCTTCAAGGAAGGGGCGGCCGGCCGGGTCGACCCCCTCCAAGGAGGGGGCGGCCATGGCCGACCCCCTCCATGGAGGGGACGGCCGGTCCCCTCAAGGGAGGGGGCGGCCGGCCCCCTCAAGGGAGGGGGCGGCCGAGGCCGGCCCCTCCAAGGAAGGGGCGGCCGGCCGGGCCGACCCCCTCCAAGGAGGGGGCGACCATGGCCGACCCCCTCCATGGAGTGGGCGGCCGGTCCACTCGAAGGAGGGGTCGGCCAAGGCCGGCCGACCCCCTTGAAGGAGGGGGCGGCGCCCGGCTGCCGGCGGCGGCCCCCTCTCGAGAGAGGAGGGGTGGCGGTTAGCCTGAATTAGGCTCGGCGGTTTGCCCATAGTGGGCGGTTACGCCGAGCGGGCGGTTACGCCGAGCGGGCGGTTAAGCCGAGGGGGCGGTTACGCCGAGCGGGCGGTTACGCCGAGCGGGCGGTTACGCCGAGCGGGCGGTTACGCGAGGGGCGGTTACACCGATTGGGCGGTTGCGCCGAGTGGCGGTTGCGCCGAGTGGGGGTTGCGCCGAGTGGCGGTTGCGCCGAGTGGCGGTTGCGCCGATTGGCGGTTGCGCCGAGTGGCGGTTGCGCCGAGTGGCGGTTGCGCCGAGTGGCGGTTGCGCCGAGTGGCGGTTCCGCCGAGTGGCGGTTCCGCCGTTTGCTTGCCACATAGGAGATAGTTGGGTAGTGGTTTGACCGGTCATGATGGAGAAAGTGAGGTTAGTGGGGGTTTGGAAAACCGCCCACTAACCGCCCGAACCCGGGCTATAAATACGAGTACATATTAATTGCCCCCCAAGACCTTTGACGGGGAGAACGTTCGGCTAAGGAGGAGAAGGTCTTTCCTCTACGGACGCTTGTTTCCATCATGGCGGAATGCGACGAGATTGTGCGCGAGGTAAGTGAATCCGTTGCGGGGGATAGGTTGTGGAGAAGGGGCGGAGTACCCAAACGAGCGCGGTGAGTGGAGTGTCGGGCGCAAGCGGGTGCGCCCCGGGCTGCCGCTTCCAACAGCGTGCACGGGCGTGCGCGCCCCAGGTGAATGCGCGCGGGCGCGTGCGCCCCGGGGGAGTGCAAGCGGGCGCGCGCGCCCCGGGAGAGCGCGCGGGTGCGCGCGCCCCGTGTGTGCGCGCGCGGGGTGCGCGCGCCCCGGGCAAGCGCGTGCGCTTGCAGGGAGCGCGGGCGGGCGTGCGCGCTCCGGGCGAGCGCACGCGGGCGTGCGCGCTCTGGGCGAGCGCGCACGCTCCGGGAGAGCGCATGCGGGCGTTCGCGCTTGGGGTGAGCGCGCGCGCTCGCGGTGAGCGCGCGCGGGCGTGTGCGTGTAGGGCGATCACGTGCATGCGTTCGCGCCTATTGATAAGTAATAAAATATATGTATTTTTGGTATAAGTATTAGTATAGTTTTAATTAATATTGTGAATTTTCTATGTAAATTAATGAATAAATTGCTTCTTTATTATTTCTGGTTTCTAACTTAGTTTTATTTTTGTTTTTGCAATTTTTTGCAAAATTTTCACAGGTCACGCCCTCAGACACGCCCGTGACCAAGGGCGTGTAATTTTAAAGATCAAATATCAACGGGACGGCTCAATTCAGATCAAATCCCGACAAATCGCTCAAGTCACGCCCGAGGTCACGCCCGTGACCAAGGGCGTGTAATTTTAAAAGCCAAATTTCCAGCTGGCAGCCGTTTTCAGGTGAAATCTCGAAGAGTTGATCAAGTCACGCCCGTGACTCTACAAGTCACGCCCGTGTTCCAGCAGAGTCACGCCCGTGAGCCGCCAGCGCGTCACGTCTCGAAGCCGCACCCATGCTGCCGACATCAGCCACCCATAGTCACGCCCGTGACTCACCAAGTCACGCCCGTGACATACCAAGTCACGCCCGTGTGCAGCCATGTTTGACGGCCAGACCTTCCAGAAGGCGGCGAATACAGCCGAGCAAATGTCACGCCCTAAGTCACGGCCGTGACATTCAAGTCACGCCCGTGACCTAGGGCGTGTAAAACTCAAATTTTCCCTATAAATAGAGGGGCTCGGCTGAAGTAATTTGCATCCAAATTTTGAGTGGTTTTTGTTGTATTGTGAGTTCTTTTGAGTGATTGTGAGCTTCTCTTCTGCATTTCAGTTTAAGTTCGTTTGTAGTTTTTTTTCGTCTTCCTAGTCTAGTTGTAATGCTGATTTCAGAAATAAAATGATGTTTTTCTCATTTGGATCATCTTCTTTTTATTAATGTTAGTGTGTGTGCGTGTATGAGTTTAGCTTTATTGCTTTCATAATTTAGTTTTATTGCTTTTATAGTTAGTTTTATTGCTTTCATAATCTAGGTTTACTGTTTTCATAGCTTAGATTTACAAGCTTTCATAAAATAGTTTTATCGTTTTCTTTTTCGCCTTATTTTATCGCTTTCATTTTAAACGCTTTCTTTTTCAGTTTCTTTTAGAGTGTGTGCGTGTATGAGATAGTATTTTCCTTTTTTGTAGCTTAGTTTTTATTTCAGTCTTTATATAACTGCTATATACCACCCCCTTCTCAAATAAGAGGTTAATTTACTTTAGCACTTATTTAAGTCGGTTGGGACGGATATTATTTCTGCACCTTTATAAGTCTTTTCATTTCTATACCACCCCCTTCTTAAATAAGAGGCTAAGAACTTTTTAGCACTTGTTTAAGGTGGTTGGGACAGATATTATTACTGTTTTTATATAAGTCTTTTTATTTCCTTTTTATCCGCTTATATCCGCTTTAATTATCAAACATGTATTTTTCAACCGATAATGCCGTCTCCATTCCGATGAGTGGCTAATTTCCTTTAGCGCACGACGTCGAAGAGCATTGGGACACAAAAATAGTTTTTCTATAAAAATTAAAACATCTCTTTCTAAAATAATTAACGCTTAAGGTTTACCCGAGAATCACGTTGAGTGGAGCCACATAATCGATGTGTGGTTTTCATTTCCGTTTTCGTACCTAGTTAGCCGAGAGGCTCATGTGTACGGACTGATCACTCACGGGTAAAGAGAAGTGCGCTCTACCCTCGAGAGAGGACGAGGTAACTCTCCCGAATTGGAAATAAAAACCCAATAGCGGGGTTCGCAACATAAAGCGAGTATTAAGAACATTCGATTGTAGAACGAGAGTTCGGTCGAATATTCATAATCTCAGGTGGGCGTACCCTCGAGAGAGGAGCGTTCATAATTATGGAACCTCCACGGCCAAGTCATCTTAATATTTTGAAAAGTCATCACTTTTAATTCTACGAAAAATCTATTTTCGTCTCAAGGTAATTCGACGTCGCGCGCTATATTTCTCATCACTTAGAACTCTAGTAAATCGCTTAAATCATCTTTCGCATTTTATCATTTAGAACTCTAGTTAAATCAACTAAAAATATTATTCTGATAAAATAATAGTTCGTCCCTCGAAGTAGCATAATCAACACGACCCGCGGAAATATACGATCCCGATATTTTCTAAAAATATCCTGTATTACTTGCGATAAGGTATACTTGCCTTTATCAAATGATTAATTTGGACTAAAAATTCAAACACAGCTTTTCAAACTCATTTAGTGCAAAACTCTCCTTTTCTACTATTCAATTCAATAGAATTCGGCATTGTAGCCGAAGCGTAATTGTCAATATTCCGAAAGAAGAAAAAGATCGTTACTTCTATCCTTCGATAGGATAACGGTTAATTTCTCAAAGTAGGAGTACTTGCGAGACTCTTCGAAAATATCCGCCAATTCTAAACTCTTAATATAAAGGTTATCTTTTATTTATAAAACAAAAAGAAGAAGCCCAAGTGATCATCACCTATCCACCGCGTCCGGCCGTATGCCTGGGGCGCGCATCGCGATATTTCTGCATGTGCTGCCCTTTGACCGCGGAGACGCGTGGGGAGTGTAGGGGCTAATGTTGGCCGATTTTTAACTTGTTTTTCTGCTTTGCTCTTGCAGGGATCTAAGCGTGGAGGTTCCGGGCGCCCGATGAGAGGTCGTTCTTTTCTGAATGTTGAAGGTATCGCTGTCTAGAGGAAGCGGTATAATGTATCTGACGACTTAGAGATCAAGGTGCCGGGGATCCAAGAGCGGACCCAAAATCCTCCAACCGGATGGATGACTATATGCGACTCTTCCTTTCGATCTGGCTTTCGCCTGCCTCCTTGCGAGGAGGTGGCGGAGATTCTGAGGTTCTTTGCGTGTCCGGTCTCTCAGTACACGCCATTGGGCATGATGCGGATGATGGGTTTAGCCGCCTTCTTTCGAGAGCACGGGTCTCGGATTTCGCTGGACTTATTCCGCGAGTGGTGCTTTGTTGAATCCGATGGTGGTGGACGCATCGGGGTTCACAGCAATAAGCGATGGCTCAGGTTTGAAAGTCGCGTCGATCGTCGGCATGGGAATACCTTATATGGATATGTTCGCAATTCCTGGTCTCTTCCTGAGGAATGGAGATCACTTCCAGGTCGTAGTCGCAGAATTTCTGGAAGAGAGCATGAGTTTGCCCCGGTGCTAGGCTTTATGGACGCGGGTTCGCTATCAAAGGCCCTTTTCCACTTGTCGAACGGCGTGGAGGAGAAGCGTTTGCTTCTCTGCGGGTTGTCCACTGACGCAGGACGTTCTGTTGTGGCTCCTTTGGGCCGCGGGACGAAGAGGCGTCTTGTCTTCCGTAATGTTGATCGAATTTCGGCCCCTCGATCTCCAGACAGAGGGGGAGAGCAAGTAAAAGATGCGGCGGTTGGCGAGTCTCAAGCCGAGGGTGCGCCCGACGTCTCAGATGTGGAGGTACTCGAGTCTCCTGCCCCCCGAGTTCCCGATGAGGTCCCTCGCCGGCGCCTGGTAAAGGGAGTACGAGTATCGTCGTCGCTGGAGGCGATGAATGCTGCGGTGAGCGTGATTTCGATTCTCTTGTTTTTTCTTTCTAATGTCGTTCATGTTCTGAGCATTTTCTTGTTTCTTGCAGATTGGTGTTCAGACGAATATCGCCCTCACCTGGAATGACCATTATGTTGGTCTGAAGGATAGCCACGAGCAGCTTCAGAGGGAGCTCCGGGAGTCCCAAGTGTCCCTGTTGATTTCTAGGGGTAGGCGGGAGCGCGATGTGTCACGATTCAGCCAGGTTGAGTCTGGTCTGCGCACCGAGCTTAGACAGTTACAGGGGGAGCTTCGTGCTGAGAAGGAGCAGGCAGATGAGTCTGCCCGTCTTCGGGTGGTGGCCCTTGAAGACGTGGCTCGTTTGGAGGCAGAGGTGGGGCGCCTTTCGTCCCAGTAGCGAATTGCCGAGTTACAGGATGCGGGGGTTGCTGAGTACCGAGATTCGCTTGACTACGAGAAGGAGCGTGTGACCTTTGCCGAAGAGATCCGTGGTGAGATTTGGAGCTCAGAGGTGGAGCCACAGCTGGAAGATGATCGCGAGGTCGCCTTCCGTCGAGGTGCGGCGAAGGCTTTTCGCCTGATCGCTAGAGTCCGTGATGTGGACGTGGAGGGCCTCGGGGTCGGCGACCTATCTGAAGATGATGCCGATGCCTCGGAGGGCGAGGCTAGCGTCTGACGCATAGCCGTTTGTTTGCATTCTTGTACTTTATGTGTATCCAGTTGTATGTTGTTCGTGTGTTTGCCGTGATATCTGTCCCCGTTCGTTGACCGGATTTTGTACATCATCTTTCTTTGTTTTTGTGATGATATGTTTAAAAAGACACCTGGGGGAGTTGTTGGAGCTTACTTTCCGCATCTCTTGGTTTGAGAATAACAAATACCATGTTGTATTTGATCTAGTCTTTTGTGTGTTTATAGTGGCCAGGTTGTATAGGTTCAATGAGGAGACAAGTCCTCGTTCATGGGCATGATCCGAGAAAGACAAGTCTCAGTTTGGATGAGTTTTGTGTGCTGATCTTAAAATGGCCATAACTTTCAATCCAGGAAGAGTTACGGAATGTGCCACCCCATTTCGGAGATGAGAACGACTCAATCTACAGTCTGGAGAAGTTTCGGATGGCAATAATGAAGAGGAGATGTCGCCCAGGCGACAGTCACTGTCGCCCAGTCGACAGTCAATGTCGCCCAGACGACAGTCAATGTCGCCCAGGCGACAGCAGAGAAGTTATAACTACTTTCCCCCACGCCAGCACGACGAAAAGCAGTTTTGAGATGTCGTGTTTTTGAATTTTGATCTTTTGTAGTTGATTTTTCATAATATAAATAAAACAAAAATAACAAAAGTCAGAAACACAACAAATAAGTAGAAAATATGAACCAACATATTTTTATGGATTTTCAGAAATTTTAAAAATCAGAAAAGTCCAACACCGGCGCTAGCGCTAGCGCTGGAAAAAGTACTCGATTTTTTGAGAATTTTAAAAATCTGATTTTTTATTTTGATTAAGTGTCCTTAGAGTAGTTCCATGCTGAAATTTCAGAATTTTCTGAGATGTCTTGATTGCTCAAATTTGCATAAAACTTTAGCTTTTTCAAATACATGTGTTTTACAAAAACATTTAAGCTCAAAAAGATAAATTATGCAAACACATGTGGACATTTTTATTAAACAACCCAAAATATGCATGATTTAAGTGATAAGTAAATAAAATGTTCATGCAGTACGTAATATAGGTATGTCCTAAGATTAGAAACTACCCCGACTAAATGTCTACACCCTAGCCCCGTACTAAGTGACGGATGGGCATGAGGAGCTGCACGCATGCCGTAGGTTGGGGTGTTAGTCTCATATGCACACACTAGAGAACACTCAACCTAGCACTCTTTCCCCCCAGTGCCTCGCAAGGCCCCACTGGAACCCTCCCCGGTTAAGGACAAGACATGACTTAGAGGTTAGGTCTCTAATGTATACAACCCTACACCCTCGCTATTGTGAGATATGAAGTCATAGGTGAAATAATCTTTTGGACAACCTATGCTTTTAAAACAAAGGGTTGGTATATAAACTATGGGTTTTGTTTAATGTGATGAGTTATAAAGCCGCATAGTTTTTCTACTTTTATGAGATGATGATATATGATAACTAGCACAATTATTAATATTCAATAAGTGACAATGCTAGTATAATGAGTTTTGGGTTTAATGTCATGTCATAAGAATTATATTGAAATTACATGTATTCCAAAATAGAGTTTCAAATTATAGATCTAGAATAGAGTGATGATTAAGTTTGATGTATATCTTCATTGCAAAGTTGATTCTAGGGTTTACAAATATGAGAGATACATACAATCAATAGTAAAGCATATCAATACATCAAATAATGTAAAGAAAACATTATTTAAATTTTTATCATAAGATTCATAATTCTTATTATTGATTTGAGATATTTCTTGATAGAACATGAATTATGATTTATGATTATAGTGAATTTTGCATAAAATATATGTTAGATCATCATGATGTATGAGAATTCTAATCCTTCTAGACTTATGATATAGTGATATAGTGATTTTCTTTTGAAAGAACATGATTGATTTGTAAGTCTAGAAAAATGATGATCATGTAGTCATATCAATGACAAAGATCAAATATATAATGTTTTGAAATTTTTAATAAAATTTGCATTCATTAATCGAATCTATTGTTCTTTGGTTTTGCATGATAATATATGATTTATGATATAATATTCATATATATATTCTAATGATTAATCCATAAACTATGTGTTTGTTGGAATTTTAATATTCTATATAATTTCAAATCACATAGTTATCATGAAAGTTGAATAACATTGTAAGTGTTCTACCCAGCATAAATATATAAGCATAGACCAAGAAGCAATGCTAGGATGATGAGTTTGAATGCAATGTTATTACATAGGATTAATGGAGATTATGTTGCATGAAATATGAGAAGTTTTCAAATTAATTTTCTTTAGACCTAGAATGAAATGATTAAACTTTTGATTTGATCTTAATGATACAAGATGATTCTAAGGTCTAAGTTACATGCAAACATAGGTGACACACATCACACACATAATATAAAATATGAAACAATTATTCTAAGGATAGCGTGTGATGAAAAAATTCATAAACACAGAAATTTCCAAATCAAGCAAACTAAGATAGCTTTTAAAAACGGAGTTGTAATTGGGAAAGTTGACAGCACCAAGAGAACTCAAATGAACAAGCCTAGATTGCCATTGGATGGAGATTTTTGTGCTCTTTCCAAAAATATATTAAACGCAAAAATCAGGCGAGCGGATCAAACGATATGGATGTTTGAAGTTTTGATCGTAAACTCGCATTTTTGAAAGTTTTAAACATGCGTTTAGATGAATTTTTGTTTTCAATTTTTCTAGATAATATTCTTCATTATAAGGGCTATCATATGCAGCAAATAAAATAGAAGATTACCATAACATTGCGCATTTTAATTTTTAGCTTAAGCCCTTTAATAAACCATTTAAATCCATTTAAAAAAAAATTCATTAGTCTTACAAAAAAAAATTCAATATTCAAATGATAATGTTAATTCAAGACATAGATGGATAAAGGATTTAAAAAGGATAAAGAACAATCAAAGATGAGATATAGATCACTTTGAAAAATATATGACTTAATGTTATAAGTTAGGCTTAAAATGTAAAAGTCATATTTCATAATATATCTAAGTGACCTTAGCGTGTTGGCTCAATAATAAGAAAAACAAATAAAAGAAAAAGCAATTAAGCATATCATGAAGTAGAGTAATGATATTTCATATTTAATTTATTTCTACTTCATGCAATACGATAATTCTAATGAATAAGAGATTTAGGTATCCAAAGGGGACCAAGTGGGATGGTTCCTTTGGGTACCCAAATACATCGAGTAGGCTTTTGGAGAGAAAGTGATGAATGGGCCTTTACAAGTGGAGTTAGTGTTTCGTTTTTAATTTTGGGCCTCCATTCATACTTTGGTTGTTTTTCTTTTAAATTCATATTATGATTATATGACATCTTTACATGATTATATTTGTTTGAAAAATAATTCATTTGTGATTTATGTTTATTCAAATTATTTTTCAAAATAGATTGATGATGATAATCATAATGAATTTTATTATATGGATTCTTTGAAAATTTATAAGAGTGGTTGTCTTTCTTTAGAATTGAATGTTGAAAGAGTGAGTTACAAAATGTTTTAAATGATTGGTCCTTATTTAGATGATTTTCATTTCCACTCTTTCTTATAGACCTACTCTTATAATATGAAGTTAAGCTTTTAGACTTTTGAAAATTTGATAAACTAGAAAAAAGAGATTTTTCATTATATGAAAATTTTTGAATAGACATAAAAATATGTTGGTTCATATTTTCTACTTATTTGTTGTGTTTCTGACTTTTGTTATTTTTGTTTTATTTATATTATGAAAAATCAACTACAAAAGATCAAAATTCAAAAATACAAAATTTTTTTTTGTTATTTGTGTTTTTAATCATATTATGAAAAATCAACTACAAAAGTTCAAAATTAAAAAAATATACAAAAATATGTTTTTGTTATTTATTTTTTTTATTATGAAAAATCTATTACAAAAATTCAAAATTCAAAAATTACAAAAATATGTTTTTGTGATTTTCTGTTTTTATTTGATTTAAAAAAAAATGATTAAACTTAAAAAAAAACTGTATGATCTTTATTGCCAATATCAAGCATGTATGAATTCTATTATTTAGAATTATTTACAATGTTAAAATTTATTTCTTGAAATTTCTATGAACATTGTTTTGATTATCATGCTTTGATATATCTATTTAAGTGCATCAATTGTATTGAAAAATGTGTAGAACCAAGCTTAGCACGCCTCTAAGTATGAGTAAATGTTTTATGATTGATTATGATATATTTCACTCACTTATTTTGGTAATCAACATGTGTGTCTAAATCTAAAATGCTTGCTTGTGTATTGTATTTGTACAATGAATTAAAACTTGCATAAGTTTTTTTACCTACACTACATTTGAATTGCACTTATGAAATTTAGAAAAGTGGTTAAAAGTTAACAAAAAAATTGGGTTTGCAAAACAAGTGTATTCGGAGAATGTTGTCTCACAAATGTGAACAAAAAAAATATATATATATATGTAGACAAATATAACTCCACCAAGCACTACTTGAACCTCCTGATAAGTCTTCATAAGCATTGTGAGGTTGAGCACCTTGGAAAGAATAGTAAAGTGGCTTGTGCAAACCTTAGTTATTACACCACTTTGTTAAAAAAAAATTTAAATTATGTGCATTAAAAGTGTGTGAAAGTAATTTACTTATGTTTTATTGTGCACTTTACTTTACATATGTCTTGTATTTTGATGATTTAAATCAATTGTTAACATTGCCCAAAATACACTTATGTGCACATCATTATCTTTCATAACACTTCTTCTCATAAGTATTGGATTCTAATGCTTTATCTATACTACTCTTTATATAAAAATGCACTAGATAACCTATCATGATCTCTACAATATTTTGGTATCTCTTGAACTTAAAATTAAGTAACATTGTAGTATAATCTCTCTTTAATATGTTCATTTCATGCTTGGTATCTTTATGAAAAACTTTGAGATTTCAAAAAGATTAAAACATCTTTCAATTTTGAACTAAAACTCATATTTTTACTTATGTTTTTCATGCTTACAAAAAGGATGTTTCTTATAATCTTCCGCTTGCTTACAACTCTTATCTTTTTATTTGAAATCTCTTTTATATACTATGCTTCAACTCTTTATCATTTCATATATTTAAAAGCTCGATCATGCTTTGTTATTTAAATGCCTCCTTACTACCCTCACCCCACCTTCTTTTGATAATACCAAAAGGGGGAGATTAATTCAAGAAATCTAGAAGATTAAGGGGAGAATAATTAAATAATGCACCATTGCAATTAATTATAACATTTAGGGGGAGCATACATTTAGGGGGAGAATACAATTTAGGGGGAGTATATTAAAAAGTTTTCATGGAAAGCGTCTATTGCTCGATCATGACAACCCACTTTTGGTAATAACAAAAGGGGGAGAATAAAATGAGAAATCTAGTGACATATATATTTAGGGGGAGTAAAATCTGTCACGCAGTAAACCTTTTATTCATGCATATCTTTTATCGCACTTATCTATAAACTCACTAATTTCTCATATGGGTATTTGTTATTATCAAAAGGGGGAGATTGTTGGAGCTTGCTTTCCGCATCTCTTGGTTTGAGAATAACAAATACCGTGTTGTATTTGATCTAGTCTTTTGTGTGTTTATAGTGGTCAGGTTGTATAGGTTCAATGAGGAGACAAGTCCTCGTTCATGGGCATGATCCGAGAACGACAAGTCTCAGTTTGGATGAGTTTTGTGTGCTGATCTTAAAATGGCCATAACTTTCAATCCAGGAAGAGTTACAGAATGTGCCACCCCATTTCGGAGATGAGAACGACTCAATCTACAGTCTGGAGAAGTTTCGGATGGCAAAAATGAAGAGGAGATGTCGCCCAGGCGACAGTCACTGTCGCCCAGGCGACAGTCAATGTCGCCCAGGCGACAGTCAATGTCGCCCAGGCGACAGTCAATGTCGCCCAGGCGACAGCAGAGAAGTTACAACTACTTTCCCCCACGGCAGCACGACGAAAAGCAGTTTTGAGATGTCGGAAATCCGACATCGATGTCGCCCAGGCGACAGCTCGGAGGTTACAACAACTGCCCACGACAGCACCACGACCGGCAGTTTTGCGCTGTCGGAAAATTCCGACAGTCACTGTCGGAATTTCCGACAGCGATTTTCTATAAATTGACACATTGTGTTCGTGCATTACAACCACTAAAGATTCTAAGTCCCTTCCTGAGTGCATTCCATCCAGAGAGCTCCAGAACCTCATGAACTCCCATTTATGCTGAGAAGGTTTGAAATTGAAGACGAGATCGGACGCGCTTCTATATCAAGGATCATCTCGAGGCTTCAACCTTCCTTTCAGAGATCTGAATTTCTAGGGAGTTCTTATTTTATCTTGTATTTTCATTTATATATATTTTACTTTGTATTGGTAGGGAAAATCGCTTCCTTGTGCGGAGCGTCTAAGTCCTTGCGTGGCTTAGGGGAAAATCGCTTTCTTGTGCGGAGCGTCCAAGTCCTTGCGTGGCTTGGTGGGAAATCGTGGCCTTGTGTGCTACGTCTAGATCTTGGGAAGATCTAGAGGATAGGCTTGGGCTTGGTCTAGGGAGAGACAAGTGATAACCTTCCGATCCTTGGGAGAAGGATTGGTAAACAAAAAGAAATTTACATTTGTACGCCTCCGATTTCTAGCGATATAGAAATCAAATTTATGTAAACACTTTTTCATATATATAATCATGTCTCTTTTGTGTTTACTTGATTTGTATCATTTGGCGTAATCTCTATTATATTGTGTTCTAAGTTTTCAATTCTAAATCTAAATTGTTTATTTCAATCTCCTTCATTATAAAACAATTTAGTAATTATCTTGAAAATTATAGAAAGAATTTTATTCCCTTATTCACCCCCCTCTAAGGGCGCCGTAAGATCCAACAGGAGTGTGATTGTGAAAGAGCTCCGTGGTTGTTTTATTCGTCTTGTTTGGCGTAGTTGCAGTCCTTTTACCGAACTTGCCTAAGAAGAGCTGAATCTCTATTTCTTGTTCTGGATGAGGGACGTCGATCCGATCGTCCATTAAGATAGGTGTTGGTACGGTCCTTTGACCGACTTTGCCTTCAAGGAAGGACCGAGGGTCCTATCACTTGTCTTAGACAAGGACCGAGGGTCCGGTCGTCCGTTTTCGATAGGTGTAGGTGCGATCCTTTGACCGACCTTGCCCCCAAGGAAGGACCGAGAGTCCTGTCGCTTGTCTTAGACGAGGACCGAGGGTCCGGTCGTCCGTCTTCGATAGGTGTAGGTGCGATCCTTTGACCGACCTTGCCCCCAAGGAAGGACCGAGGGTCCTGTCGCTTGTCTTAGAAGAGGACCGAGGGTCCGGTCGTCCGTCTGCGATAGGTGTAGGTACGATCCTTTGAGCGACCTTGCCCCCAAGGAAGGACCGAGGGTTCTGTCGCTTGTCTTAGACGAGGACCAAGGGTCCGGTCGTCCGTCTTCGATAGGTGTAGGTGCGATCCTTTGACCGACCATGCCCCCAAGGAAGGACCGAGGATCTTGTCGCTTGTCTTAGACGAGGACCAAGGGTCCGGTCGTCCGTTATGATAGGTGTAGGTACGATCCTTTGATCGACCTTGCCCCCAAGGAAGGACCGAGGGTCCTGTCTCTTGTCTTAGACGAGGACCAAGGGTCCGGTCGTCCATTATGATAGGTGTAGGTACGATCCTTTGACCGACCTTGCTTCCAAGGAAGGACCGAGGGTCCTGTCGCTTGTCTTAGACGAGGACCAAGGGTCCGGTCGTCTGTTATGATAGGTGTAGGTACGATCCTTTGATCGACCTTTCCCCCAAGGAAGGACCGAGGGTCCTATCGCTTGTCTTAGACGAGGACAAAGGGTCCGGTCGTCTGTTATGATAGGTGTAGGTACGATCCTTTGACCGACCTTGCCTCCAAGGAAGGACCGAGGGTCCTGTCGCTTGCTCGTCATTTGCTGTATTGATATGGAGCTCCCGAGGGTCCGTCCTCGGGAGATAGCGAGGTTTCGCGGATCCTTAATTGCGCGTGATTGTAAGTAAACTGGCTCTAAGAATAGCTATGCATTTACTAAGCAAAGAGAACGAGCAACATAGGTTCACATATAACGAAACGGTAGTTCGTGTGTAAGTGGCTACTTGCGACCTTTAAGTTCTGTAGTTGTTTATAACACAAACATTAGTTCCTGAGATAAAAGATGAAGTCGAGGAGGTCGTTCATCTGGTGCTTGAAGTGCCGGCGTGCGAGGTTGCTCGGACGTAGGGCTGCACTTGTTGTAGGTAGCATGCTCGTGCTGTCTCTTGGTCTCCGCGAACGACTCCTACCCCGGCTGGGGTGACAAATTTCATGGCGAGGTGCGGGATGGACAGGATTGCCCCAAATGCTACCTGGAGCGGACGACCGAAGATCGCGTTGTACGGTGATTCCGTTGTAACTGCCACAAACCGAATGTTGTGAGTCGCCTGTTTCGGGAACTCTCCCAAGGTTACCGGGAGGGAGATGGTCCCCTCACCAGGGACCGGATTTCCGCTGAATCCATGTATGGGCCCTGGAGCCTGCTGAAGCCTTTCCCTCTGGATCTTCATTCCTTGGAGAGCGGTCATGAAGATGACGTTCACCGAACTACCGTTGTCTATCAGTATTCTCTTGACGCGGAAGCTGGGATCTCCAATCTCTGCGCTTATGACCAGGGGGTCCTGGTGCGGCGCGAGCAGCCCCTCGAGGTCCTTGTCCCCGAAAGAAATTGTCTCCGAGGTTTGAGTGTTTCGGTCTTTGCCCCGTTCCCCATGCTCGGCGATGGAGTTGACTGTGTCATAAAGTGATCCGTAGATGGTTTCTACGATCCCTACTATTTCTCTGTTCCCTGGACCCCCCTGGGGAGCCGGTGGCTGGTTCCGGGTACGGTCCTGTATGAACCTTCCGAGAACGCCTTGATGGATGAGGCGTTTGATTTCATCCTTGAGCTTTACGCATTCCTCCGTTGTGTGCCCTGCTCCCCTGTGGAACTCACAGTACTTCGAGGGATCTCCTTTGTTTGGCTGGATTTCCCGTGGCCTTCGCAGCGCCGGGTTGTCCTGAATCGCATAAAGCACGTTAGCACGAGAAGTGTTGAGCGGCGCATACTCTCGGTACGTGTTGGATCCTTTGTTGTCGCGCCGATCCTGTCACCGGGCATTGTTCCGGTGTTCTTCCGGCTGCCGCGGGGTCAGCTCTTCCTTCTTTCTCTTTAGTCCTCCCTCGAACTGCTGGCGATGGGCCTCTATCGCTTCGTCAGCTGCAATTTGAGCCTCTATCCGGTGGATGAGGTCGGGATAGCTTGGGACGGTTTCCCTCATCAGAGTTGAGTAGAAACCGCTGGGTCGGAGTCCGCCAAGGAAAACCCCTCGGAAGAGCTCCGGGTCTACCCCGGGGATTTGTCGAGCCTCGGTGGTGAATCGGCGGAAGAAGTCCTTAAGTGTTTCTCCTTCGTTCTGACGTATTCCGGAAAGGTGGGAGGGATCCCGGACGACTCTTCTATTTACCACAAACTGTTCGACAAACACTTGGGTCAGCTTGACGAAGCTGTTGATCACCCCCTCTTTAAGCGAGTGGAACCACGTCCGGGCCTGCCCCTTGAGTGTCGCTGGGAAGACTTGGCACATGAGTTGATCACTAGCGTTGTAGATGCGCATTACAGTTGCGAAGTGGTTGATGTGTTCGAGGGGGTCGTTGGTCCCGTCAAAGGTTTCCATGCTGGGCAGCTTGAACCCATGCGGGACTGGGTAAGCTAGTATCTGGGGATTCAGCGGGGATCCACGTCCGAGTTCCTCCCGAGCATAGGCGGAGGGCCGCCCCAGTTGTCTGCATTCTTCTGCTACCACCTCACGGATTTCCTCCCGTGTGATTCTCCTCATCTCCTGATCGGGGACTGTAGTTGCCGAATGGTGGCGGTGAAGCGGATGGGTAGAACTAGCGGTGTCGGACTGCCCATCTCTCGCAGTGTGATGTACGTCAGCGGTGTGTCCGCCGCGGAGTTGGCTCTCTGCCAGAGGTGGTATGTCGTTCTGTTGTGGAGGGGGATTGGGAGCACGCGGTGCTGCGGAGTTCCTGAGGAGCAGGAGCATCTCGGTTTAGAATTCTTCCAGTCGGTTCATCCGCTCCTCCATGGTCGCCATAGGCGTGACGACCACTTCTTCACCGGGGGCGATGTTGACGCCTGAGAGCGAGGGCGCAGATCCCGGCCGCCCCTCGTGAGCGGGCTCTTCGGTCGTACGAGGAGCCTTTCTTGCCATTTCCGTCGGTCGAGTATCACTGTGCTGGGATACTGTCTTCTGAATTCTAGAGCTTTTGGGAACGGTTCCCACAGACGGCGCCAAACTGTTGCGGGTCGCACACGGCTCTTCTGCGGTCCGGTCTAAATCGACCGCCTTAGCTCAGGAGTCGAGCCGGTGCGCGCAAACAATCAATGTAGACGACAATGGACAAGGAGACTTTTTACCGTGGAAAACCCCAAGGCGGGGGGAAAAACCAGGTTGTCGGGACGGTGCCGACTGAACTTCACTATCTTCCCGGGAGGTTACAGCTTTCGGAGAAGGAGAGGGCGACAGGTCGCGCCTCTTTACAATTTTGAGTGAGAGAGATGCTCGGAGGGTGACAGGCCACCTCTCACGATGCTGTGTGACTCGGGAAAATATTCTAAGTGTTGGACCCTTCGGTTGTAGAATTGTGCTTTTGGATGATGACCGCTTCGCTGATGCTCCGAGCTTTGCCTTGTTCAGGGGTCTCGCTGCACGTTGGGAGAGCGTGTATGCTGGAGTCAAGTGCGTTCGTGGGAGGCGAACGGACAACGCTCGCTTTAGCGGAACGGACGACGCTCACTTCCGCGGAACGGACGACGCTCACTTCGGCGGAACGGTCGGAGTCCGTTGGAGGATTTTTCGGAGGCAGAGTTCCTTCAGAGAGAGAGAAATTCGATCCCCCAAATGAAGACCCCTGGGGTCCTATTTATAGGATTCGGAGGTGGTTACGGTAGTTATGTTGTGCGGTTAGCATTTTTAAATAAATAAGTAATTAAATAAATATAAAAAGAGGATGATCGGACGGCCCATACGCGATCCTTTCATGACCGGGCGATTTGGTAACCGCCGGGCGGCGATCTCGCCGGAGCGGCGGCCACCGCCGGAACCCCAAAAATGGGCGGCGGTGGCGGCGGCCTTCTTCCTCGCGGGGAAGAAGGGCCGGCCGCCGCCTTCCCTCAAGGAGGGAGGGGTGGCCGGACTCCTCCCTCGAAGAGGGAGGGGCGGCCGGCCCTTCCCAAGGAAGGGGCGGCCGGCCCCTTCCAAGGGAGGGGGTGGCCGAGGCCGGCCCCTTCAAGGAAGGGGCGGCCGACCGGGTCGACCCCCTCCAAGGAGGGGGCGGCATGGAGGGGACAACCGGTCCCCTCAAGGGAGGGGGCGGCCGGCCACCTCAAGGGAGGGGGCGGCCGAGGCCGGCCCCTCCAAGGAAGGGGCGGCCGGCCGGGCCGACCCCCTCCAAGGAGGGGGCGACCATGGCCGACCCCCTCCATGGAGGGGGCGGCCGGTCCCCTCGAAGGAGGGGTCGGCCAAGGCCGACCGACCCCCTTGAAGGAGGGGGCGGCGCCCGGCGGCGGCCCCCTCTCGAGAGAGGAGGGGTGGCGGTTAGCCTGAATTATGCTCGACGGTTTGCCCATAGCGGGCGGTTACGCCGAGTGGCGGTTACGCCGAGCGGGCGGTTACGCCGAATGGCGGTCACGCCGAGTGGCGGTCACGCCGAGTGGAGGTCACGCCGAGTGGCGGCCGAGCGGGCGGTTACGCCGAGTGGCGGTTACGCCGATTGGGCGGTTACGCCGAGTGGCGGTTACGCCGTTTGCTTGCCACATAGGAGATAGTTGGGTAGTGGTTTGACCGGTCATGATGGAGAAAGTGGGGTTAGTGGGGGTTTGGAAAACCGCCCACTAACCGCCCGAACCCGGGCTATAAATACGAGTACATATCAAATTTTATTCGGATATTTCACACTCATAAACAATTTATGAAAAAAAAAATGAACAATTTGGAGAAATATGTTTTGTTATCTCCTTTAATATATCATTCCTTCATCACTATCTTCATACAATCTTGTCGAAATTCTCTTTACGAAAGACAACACACGTCTCACAAATATATTGAGTTATTGATCTAAACCGAACATATTCACGACTTGCATCGTTGTGAGAACTTGAAAATTTTGATATAGATGAAATTAATTTTTGAGATTTAAATGACTAATAATTTTTTTAATATAGATGAAATTAAAATAAAAGTTATATGAGTAAATAACATGACATACTTAATTAGATTTATGAGAATTTAGAATTTTAACTTTATGCATGTTTACAAAAAAAATTAAATAAGTTAATTCAAGTAATTATTTGACTAATTTATACAAGTGAAACTTTCAAAATAATGAGTATCAATGGCTAAAATTGATGAAGCATGGTAACTAAATTAAAATAAAATTTTAATATAATTAATCAAATGTATTTCAAAACATAAATACACAGAATTTAATTCTTTGGATGTTGCTTTCATGACAGTCACGAGGCTCCGCCCCTATCCCCAATTATGACAGTATCCCGATCACAACAGTACCCCGACCATAATATGACCACGGCCGCGACATCAGTTGCAAACGGGCTCCGCCCATCCATGAGTTGCTTTGTCTAAAATTCTAAGTTTCAAGCAGCTTCACAATTGAAGGGAAGCCGAACACAAAATGAATTTTAAGAGCAAAATGTAGAGACCATCCAAAATGTAGAGATTTTGTATGGGATTCAAGTGAACATTACCTGACTATTACAACACAAAATGAAAATTAAGAGTACACACTAAAACACATCATGAAAACAACATTGATTAAAATACAACATGAAAATAAGATTAATAATTTAAAGAAGCCCGGGGTCGTCATCACACAATCAAATTAATTCGTGCCGTCTACTTAAATATGACTAAGGCTCTGTTTGGGGGGACTTATTTTCACCGGTCAAGCGGTCACGACCGCATGAATCGGACCTTAATTAAAGTCCGGTTCATGCGATCGTGACCGCTTGACCGATGAAAATAAGTCCCCCCAAACGGAGCCTAATATCATCCACTTGATTTTTATAGATGCAAATATAATAATTTTATGATAATGATTGTAAACTTTGGCCGGGAAGGAGAACATGTTTCAATTTAGCAAGGATGAAACCAAACAAATATGTGAATTGAACCAAAAAAATGAGAATGTGTGCATGATTATGAGATGCAATAATCAAACAATCAGGTCATTACCACTACCTGTGTTGCAGAGCTCCCAACAATTAATCATCTGGTCTTGAACAACTCTCAAATGACCTAGAAATGAGAACACAAAAGTAAAGTTGCTGTTAACTTGCCAAAGCATGCAAGGCATGAAGCTAAAAAATTAATTGGGCAAAAATCTAGGAAAACAATGTTTGTTGAGGAATGAATGCTCATTTATATGCATTCATTTATGATAAATCTGCAAAATTCTAGGTACTTAGTGATGGTGAACCTGTAAGAAAAAAATAAACACATTAATACATGCATTGATGTTGTTGTAGATGAAATCATCGAGCATCAATCCATGCTAATGAATTCTGCCATCCGGTGATTGGATCGGGCCAAGACATGGAAAGGAAGTAAAAATGATAGGGTTTTCCATCTACGGTAGCTTCCAATGTTGTCCTTCCAGCCAAGAATCCTTCACCTAATTGGCCGAACACTTGGTGGTCAAGATCCCCCAAGACATTTTGAGAGAAGAGCAGGAATCTGGATGGGCGACACTCTTCTTGAAGTTGTGGTAAGGTCGCGACACCATATCCACGGGGAAGAAACCAGAAGATATGTTCGAGTTTGGGTTTGAAAGCACCTTGGGCATTGAGGTCACTGCACTGGATGTGGATTCGGAAGAAGAAATGTTGTCTGTTGCCACCGCTACCACGACGTCCGAATGAGAGAGAAGTGGATCAATAACGGAGCTAATCAAGTAGCCTTTGGTCCACCCCCCCCCCCCCCCCCCCCCCCCATCCCCCATCCCCCATCCCCCCAAGGTTCACTTCAGACAATTCTGTACCTTCCTTGTGTCGAGCTAAGCCTTGGTTTGGGAGTGCAAGTTCCAATAAACTTTCGGGTACGTGGTGATACCTCATCACTGCTGCTTTTTGTAACATCTCCCAAACAACTAGACCCCCAAGTTGGTTTTGTCATGACTAGTTCATGACAAAATCATAGGAAGAGCTTAAGACCATGTGAGCTTGGGTGAGAGGAAGAAAACCCAAGTGGTCTGCAAATAGCAGTTTTCAGATACCTAGCCTAGAGTTGGACTTTAGGGCCTCACCTTGAACCCTGACCCCACTATAGTATCCCTAACCCATTAGGGTTCCCCTTGGAGCACCAGGGACCCATTGGGGTCAACCAAAGAGGCCAAATTGACCAAAGTCAACCATAACACTAAATTGGTCAAACTAACTCAATTAGGGCCAAATGGCCCCCTCCATGCCAAATTTACCATGCCCCTACCCTCATAGGGACACTAGAGACCTAATGTACCAAAAATCCCCATCATGGGACCTCCAATTTGGCCAATTTTACCAAAGTCAACTCTAGCCCTAATTTGGTCAAAAGTGCCTTATTAAGGGGCAATAAACCCTCACCTTGACAAATTGACTCCACCTAAACCTTCCTAACCCATAAGAGAGTCCAATGGGTCACTATTCACCCATTGTGGTTGAAAGACTTTAATTAAGGGTAGCTAATCACCTAGAGGGGGGGGGGGGGGTGAATAGGTTATTTAAAAAACTATTGTGATTCTTGATTATAACCGAGATGAAACTGATCAGAGCTTTCAAGAAATAAAAACATACACAGAAAAGAACACACAGATTTTTATAGTGGTTCCCCATATCTTGGGTAATCCACTTTCCCCCTTCTCCCCTTCTAGCAGTGTGCTAGATAGAGGTTATAGCTCTTCCAGATCTCAGACCACAAACAGGTCTTACAGCTCAGATCACAACAGATCTTACAAACTCAGATCACACAGATCTTACTAACTCAGATCATACAGATCTTACCTTAGCCTTTATATCTAGGCCTATAGCTCAGATTCACCCCTGAATCCTACAACTCAGATCACACCTGATCTTACAACTCAGATCCTTGACAGATCCTACACTCAGATCTGACAACTCAGATCCTACAGAAATTTATAAAAAGAATAACGAATACTTAGACTCAGATTTGAGATTTGTTGAGCCTTCTTGATTTGCTTGAATGATCAGACAGAAGTCTTCAATAGAACAACAGCAGCAAATGATCTTCTTGATTCGTCAGGCTGAGATGACTGTTCTTCTTCTTGGGAAGACATATTCTTCCTTCTTGATCTTCTTCTTTCAGAAAGAGGTATCAGCACCAGATTGCTGAATGAGATCTTCAATTTAGATTGGTTCTGAAAGGGAAGACAACTTCTCCAGATTCTATCTCAAACTTTCTCTCAAAAAGATGGAGACGATAATGGCTTTTGAGAGGAGAGGAAAACTTTTCTAACTTCACTTTTTTTCACTTCATAACTTGGATTGATTTTTCAACTCATAGGTCATGCCTTCTATTTATAGCCCTCCATCTGCAATGTCTGTTACACTTCTCCAAGTCAGCATGACGTCACATCTTCAACGGTCTTTAATGAAAACACAAGCTCAGCTAGCTGTGGAAGATATTCCTCAGTTCAGAGTATTTGAAGAAGAGGCATTGAGCACTTAACATCTCTGTCGACGCTTTTCAAGTTAGGCGTCGAGCGGTATTTAGACGCTCGACGCATACTCCTTAAACTGAATCTCTCGACTCCTCCTTCTCAGGCGTTGAGCAAACATCACTTAGTCGACGCTTTTAATCTGAAGAAGTTGAGCAACGTCCAGGGGATCGACGCTTCTTAACTAATCCTTCATATCTTGACACTTCTGGTTGGCGCTGAGCTGACTGAAGTTAAGTCGACACTTCTCTTTTCAAGGCGTCGAGCGACACAGCTTGGCTCGACGCTTCCAAAATTGATCTCAGAACTTCAGCGGAGACCTTGTCTATTTGAGTAGTAGACATGAGTCAACGCTTCTGGGTCACAGGCGTCGAGCGATGTATGATGTCTCGACGCTTGTGAACTTGAATAAATTCCATGAACTTTTTGCCTGACCTGATCTCCTGCACATTGATTCTAGAGAGTATATCAAATACATTCTGAGATATATCTTTGACTTAGGAATGGACTTCTCCAAATCTAGACATTGTGGGCAATGATCCCAACAATCTCCCCCTATTTGAAGAAGTCATAATCTCAGTCAATGATATATCTCTCTTTCCAAAGATAAACAATGTGTTCTAAACTCTATATAGATAATCAAAATAAAGAGTATCAAACTTTATAAAATTAGATTACCAATACATTCTATCCACAAAATTTATCTCAGACATGGTTTCTTACATAGGCAATTCAGAATAAGTTGTCATGTAGAGAGACAGAATCACATCACATGCATATGTATATATATGAACATGAAGAATAGTTCACACTGGGAATTCATCAAGATTGTTCAAAAATATATCAATTACATTCTTCTGAAAGTGAACAGTAAAGATTAAATTTCTAAAGCTGTCCAGGATCCTTGAATTCAATTCCTCTTTTGGCTCTTTTGGAGAGTGCTTCAGCAACTTCCTTTCTCCTCTTGAAATAGCCAAATGGCTTTGGAAAGTATCTGATTGGCTCCATTTCTCCTGCCTGGACATTCCCAGCCATTTTGTCAGCCTTGAATTTGATCTTTAGTTCCTCTTGATCCCTATGCTTTAACCATTCAGCTTCAGAATACCACTTTCCTCTTTCCTCTGGGTTATTTTTCACAGCTTCCCATGCGGATAGAATCAATTCTCTGGAAGATGGAGACCAATGTTCAAAATCAACTCTTGATTGAACCTCTTCTCTGAACTTTCTTTTACTTGATTCTACTTGCTCACTGTAAAATTCTCTCTTTTACTTTTATCCTCAGGACTATACATTCTAGCAATCTGCTTTTGAACCTTAGTAAGAGAGGCTGGCCTTGTCTCAGAGACTTGATCATTCCCATAGTCTATAGGAGAATATCCAAGAGTTTCTCTTATAGAGTTTGAGGTCCACAGAGCATGTTCAGAACTAGCTTAAATCATTGACCTCTCCCCCTTTAGGACTTCTTCAACAATGTGTTCTCTCAAAGTATTCTTCTGAAATCTGACTTGACCTTCCAAGTGATTAACTCCACTTTCAATGGTTTTCTTTACTTTAAAGAGATGATCATCTATAGTATCTGCATGCAGCTTTTCTTGATCTTTTAGAACTATGGAGCTCTCATCAATTTTAGCCAAGATATCAGCATTCTGTTGTTGTAGTCTAGCTTCAATCTTATTTGTACCTGTTAAGATTTGTGCTACCTGTTCTTTATATAGAACTTGCATATTGCCACTTAGTATTCCTTGGTTTGTCTGAACATCATTCACTGTCGTTGTAATTCCAGCTTGAGATTCTTTAATAACCTTTATTGTTTCTTTGAGTACATCAAGCTGTTCAGTTGCATAATCTACTGAAACATCAGCTCTCTTAAAGAACTTTACCATCTCTTTTCTTAATGCAGATATCTGATGATTCACTTCAAATCTAACCAATTTCAGTTGAAAATCTACTTCATTTTCATTTTGTATTATTCTCCTTAATATATTGTTCTAATAATCTTCTTTGATTATTCAGCAGCACTTCCAGCTGAGGTAGAATAGGACTAAGATCCACATGGATTTCCTTTTCCATTTCAACACCTTTGCTACTCTCTTCTCTGATTAAGGAATCATCTCTCTGGCTCATATGGGAGCTAAAGGATTCTATCTTGATAACCTTCTCAGCAGATTTCTTTGGTGCTTCAGGCTCTCCTTCTACTTCCATAGCATCTATTACAGAATTCTCTCGAGCAGGGATCTCAGCCTGAGACCCCCCTCAAATGGTGCATTATCTTCAGCTGGGAATTCATCTTGAGGCTCCCCCTCAGTCTCTGCATTGATCAAATCAATTTTATCCTGAGCAGGGATCTCATCCTGAGCCTCCCCCTCAATTGCTACCTTGCTTATTTCAGAATTGTTCTGAGCGGGAATCTCATCTTGAGTCTCTTTCTCATTTAGTAACACCCCTTCAAGTCCAGCAGGAGATACATGAAGACTTCCTCCTTCTTCTTCTCCTTTCTCACTCTCATCCTTTGGTGTATCAGGAGAACTATCCCTTGCATTATTCCCCTCTTCATCTTCTGATGTTGAAAGGTTTGGATCATGAATTGGAGTAGATTTAGATTTTCTTTTGGAGGAGGATTAGCTGGATGAACTTGAAGAACTTGAAGAAGCCTTCTTCTTCTTTTGCTTCTTTGCTTTCTTCTGCTTGGGAGAAGGATTTACTGGAGGAGGGTTAGATAAAATTCTGTCCCATCTCTCTATCATTCTCATATCCATTTTCTTCATGTGGTTTATTTTTGATCCAGGTTTATTATTCACGGAGTCAGGAGAGACTTTTACCAAATATGAAGACAATATTCTACCCATGTTGGGTACTTGGATACATTCAACTATCCTGTCAAACACAACTCTTCCCCAATCTGTTCTCAGAGAATGAATAATCCTTGTCAGTAAAATAAACATTTTTCTGGAAACTTTGTCATGTGATCCAGTCTTGCACAGCAGTCCCTTTCCTATAACATCTATTATCAATTTACCTTTCGAATTCATTCCCTTTCTCTGAATACTTCCAGTGATTTCTCGTGACGTTTCAATTCCGCACCAGATTTGTGCTAATTTAATCTGTTCATAGGTCACCTCTTCTTCTTCTTCATTCCTTTTTAACCTAGGCAATTCTAGTGCCTTAGCGAGTCTAGAAGGAGTTATTTTAATCTTCTTACCATTCACACTGGTCTTAATCTTTGTATTGACGGAGTCTATTACTATGTTAGAGTATAGCTCTAATACCTCTCGTTTCCAGATGAGAGTTGATTCAGACAGTACAAATTCCAGTCCTGCATTGTAGATTAATTCGATTGTAGATTTGATCTCCACAGAAGCTGATTGGAATCCATTTCGAACAAGTTCACCTCACTCATAGAGATACTCACTGCTTTTGGGAGGCATTGTTGTTGATGAACGGAGAGAGAGAGAGAATTGATGGAGTGATTTTCTAGGGCAGACAATTTCGAACTTAGAGAAGTAGGGCACTAACGAAGTGTCTTCCCTATTTATAGAAGTTCTAGTTCAAGAAGATGAATAGCCGCGTGCCTAACTTATTTAACAAGATTGATCTAGTGGTTTAAATTCACCTTGTCTTGATGGCCTAGCTATGTTTGCATATGCGTTGAGATCGCTCGACGCCATATATCTTCGGTCGACGCCAGGTGTCGTCTCGACACCTGATATCGTCTCGACGCCAGATACTTTCTCTCGACGCCAGGTGATTTCTCTCGACGCCATGTATCTTCTTTTGACGTTAGGTAATTTCTCCACTAACCTTTTAGGACACAATCATTATTTTTCATTTATTTAATGCAACTTTAATCCATTTTTAACATACCTAATTCAATTTTAAAATTATTGAATTTAGTTTCATCCAGGGGTTTAGTAAATATGTCAGCAACCTGTTTTTCGGTTGGAACATATTCAATTGAGATATCTCTATTTTCTACATGTTCTCTAATGAAATGGTATCTTATTTCTATATGCTTAGTTCTGCTATGAGATACTGGATTGTTGGCTATAGCAATTGCACTAGTTGAATCACAAAATAGAGGAGATTTACTTAGCTGAACTTTATAGTCTTGGAGTTGGTGTTGAATCCATAGTAGCTGAGCACAGCAGTTTCCAGCTGAAATGTATTCAGATTCTGCTGTAGAAATAGCCACACTTGTCTGCTTCCTGCTACTCCAAGATATTAGTCTTTTGCCAAGAAATTGACATGTACCAGATGTACTCTTTCTATCCTCCTTGCACCCTGCAGAATCTGCAGCAAGTGTCTAGCATATACACATATATAATGATGTTTTCCAAGATAGACACACAAGGTGCATGACATGTTGTTAGTTTAACAGCATGCAATAAACATAACAGTGATTGCATATTGAATATCATACCCCAAAAGCATTTCAGGCATATGCCTTATAATCATTCATATTTAATATGAGACATATAACTTGACAAATTATTCTTAACAATACATAAGTTCAATAGATAGATGATTTTTAAATATTGAAAGGCAAGACGGCTTTGCTGGTGCAGTCTTCCTTCTTCTTCTTTCGCTTATAGTAGTGGAGTGGCTTCGGTATTTTCTTTGGAGGAGGAGGAGGACCATGGGGAAAAGCCAAATTGTTATACTTCCTTGCCTCCAGCTCTTTCTGATGATGATTCCATTCTATTGAAGAGTATACTCTTCCATGGTCGACCTGAGGATGTCCGAACGCGATCCACGATTTTGTGATGATTTCCCTTGAACGGGGACTCCATCTACTGGCTTCGGGATCCTGTTCAATCTCACTCAGCCTTTTCTTCCGGTACTCCACGCTGGATGTTCTTCTTCTCTTCTTAGATGATGATGACTCATCCGAATTACCTCCATACGCATCAGTGTCAGAGCTTGAAGAGGGTTCAGTGAGTGCATATTGACACGGGGTCACATGAAGTGCTTCTTTAACTTGATTACTCACCCACATTGCTTGGAGTGAGCAGGCACAAATATTTTTATTACCAACCTCCTTGATCTCCTCTTTAACATTCTCCTCCATCTCCTGGATGTCTTCAGATAAGGAGTGTTGCAGTCCGACTAATTGCTGCAGGGCTACCTGATTTCCTGCATCCACGAAGTCTCTAACCTCCAACATACGGGCATTCAAGTTTTGCTCATGGACATTGACCCTGTTCAGAATCAGTTCTGTGAAGTGGACATGTTGAGCATTGAAATTAAGGACTTCTTTCTTTATTGAATCTATCTCTGTTTTAGTCTCATTCTTGAATTCACTTATGATCTTCTGTATAGAATTCTCTATCTGTTCTTTCTGAGTAGCTAAAAGAGTTGAAATACAGTGGAGGAGAGGGTCATTCTGAGCTAAGGATTTTCCTGATCCGGGAATGCTGCCTTCCTTTTCCATGGGGGTGAGAAGATGAATCGACGGAGACAAAGAAGAGAAATGGGAGAGTCGATAGCTAGCACTATTGGTAGTCGTTCTATTTATAGTGCGGGAAGGTGAAGAGTCGCTCGATACCCATGCATGTTTTTATTTATCGAAGAATTGACAGTAGTCGCGTCAGGTGTCTCTAATATATTGAATTACTAGCGTTTTATTTAAGTTAATATTTCTTCGTTATGACAAGTACTATGATGTTTAAATATTTTACATAGACATGATTTCTTTCCTTGTCTGTTTTAGACAATTTTCACCCCTTCCCAGAATACTTCTTATTCCAGATATGTCCATGGAGCACCCACTGTCCAAGTACCAGATTGGAAGTTGATTGGTCTTTGGACAACCCTGCAAAGAGAAACTACCTTTTCTTAGGAGCCCACACCAAGTTGGGTCCTAGAACCTTGTTAGTATGAGCTGGAACATTTAGTTGTTGAATAATTCTTGGAGCTGTGAGAGTTGCCATAGGTTTGAATACTGGTCTCAAAGAGTTGAATCTTGGAACAGTTGAATTGAACCAACAGTCAAGTGCAAAATGCCCAACCCTTCCACAACACCAGCATTCATATCTATTATATCTCCTTGGAGGTCTTCTTACTTCTTTATGTTGACTCATATTTTGCTTGATTACCTTATTTACAGGTGCTATGTAATTTGTTTTAGTGACTTTTACTGGTTCAGTATTCTTACTATCAGTAGTTTTTACTCCAGGTCTTAGTTCATTTCTGTTGCATTTAGTATTTGCTTTAAATACAAATGAGTCATGATGAGTTAATACTTTTTCTTTGCATAGAGGTTTGGCATTATTGTTACTTGGTTGAATTAAATTATATTTGCTATTAGAGCATTCACCCTTATAAAACTTAAGCACACCTTTTTGATTATGCTTGTTTGTGATAGGCATGGCTTTGTCAAACTTTAAAGGTTGTATAGGTGCCTTGTCATTACTTTTAGGGTTTTTATCTGCATTCCTATCATATCCTATGCCACATCTGTATTGTGCAGAGAATGTGTCTATTATAGGAAGAATAGTTTGTGGTTTTGAGAACTTTGCTACAAGTTTCCTTTCTGCTAGGAGTTTTGCTTCAAGTTCTTTTATTAACTTTTCCTTGTTGCTCAAAGTTTGTATGTGAATAATAGACATGACTTTTAGTTTACTAAGTTCTTTACTTGTCTGATTCAGCCTCTCAGCTGTCTTAGAGTTTTGAGAATCAGTTTGCATTAATTCAGATATTTCTTTTTGTAACCTTTTATTATGCCTTTTGCTCTTCTTAAGTGCTTTTAGAATTAATTGATATTTTTCAATAATTTCATCTATATGAAGTTTGGAGTGTGAGTCATTTTCATCAGAAGAGAATGAATCTATTTCAGTTTCAGAATGAGAATCAGAAAGAGGAGTTTTATCAAGTACCTTTATATCAGTAGTTGTCTCCTGATTTTCTTGATCACTCAATGCCATGAGTCCTGCATTTTCTTCTTCATCCTCTTCACTATCAGATCTTGATAGTGCGGATTTTATCATAGGTCTATCATTTGGACTGTCTTCATTTTCATTGGCAGCCATCAGAGCTATGAGTGCCTCCTCACTATCTGAGTCTGATGACTGAGATTCACTATCAGTAAGAGTGACCTTGCCCTTTTTGGCTATTAGACTCTTCTCATGTCTTTTGTCAGATTTGTGCTTTCTTTCATCAGATTTCTTGTTGTTCTTTCTGTTTGAAGGACAATCAGCAATCATGTGTCCTGATTTCCTGCAACCAAAACACACAATTTCTTCTGAATTAATTTTATTGTGTTTAGAATTGTACCTGTCCTTCTTCGAGTCTTGTTTGAATCCCTCTGACAAATTTGAATGCTTCTTAGATCTGGATAACTGAGAGGGTCTAGTTTTCCAGTGTTGTTTTCTCCTCAACATTCTTTTTAGCTGTTTGGTAAAGAGTGCCAATTCACCATCTGATATTTCAGAATCAGAATTACTGGTTTCTGATTCTTCTGATTCAGATAGAATCCTGGGGGATAATGACATTCTTTCTTTGCTTTTCTTTGAGCTTTCTGCTTTCAAAGCAATAGGATTTTCCCTGCCGTGTCCTTCCTCAGCTTTTCTGGTATTCAGATGAAGTTCATGAGATAATAGTTTCCCATATAAATTTTGTGGCTGAATGTTTCCCAGATTTCCCATTTCTCTGATTGCACAGATCTTGATATCCCATTCTTTGTTCAGTGATCTTAAGAATTTGTCATTCAGCTCATAATCTGAGAAAGTTCTTCCATAAGTCTTTAGGCCATTTACAATCTTGAAGAATTTTTCATAGCAGATTGCTATTGAATCTTTCTTGTCTTGTCTGAAGGCTTCATATTGCTGATTTAGAAGTGACTTCCTGTCATCTCTAACTTCTTCAGTCCCTTCCATATAGACAATAAGAGATTCCCACATTTCTTTGGCAGTTTTGCAATGGACTAAATTTTGTAAGATTGAATCTTCAATAGCACTAACAATGATGTTCTGAGCTCTCTTATCCATGGAGGCCAGAATCACTTCATCTTTGGTCATCTCTAAATAGGTTTTAGGAGTCTTAATATTTCCATCTGTAAATGAAACTTTCATAGGAACAAAAGGTCCCTCTAGAACTGTTATGTAAATCCTAGGATCAGATGTTTCCATGAAAAGTCTGACTCTTTCTTTCCAAATACCAAAGTTTTCTTTTCTGCAGATTGGAAGCTTCATAGATGTGAATTCTTTGCTTCCTTCTGTATTAGCCATCACGACTTCAGAAATCTATCCTTAGAAGATCTTGTTCAGGCTGTTGAGCCTTTTCTTGAACAACAACCCTCTGATACCACTTGAAAGACTTTAATTAAGGGTAGCTAATCACCTAGAGGGGGGGGGGGGGTGAATAGGTTATTTAAAAAACTATTGTGATTCTTGATTATAACTGAGATGAAACTGATCAGAGCTTTCAAGAAATAAAAACATACACAGAAAAGAACACACAAATTTTTATAGTGGTTCCCAGTATCTTGGGTAATCCACTTTCCCCCTTCTCCCCTTCTAGCAGTGTGCTAGATAGAGGTTATAGCTCTTCCAGATCTCAGACCACAAACAGGTCTTACAGCTCAGATCACAACAGATCTTACAAACTCAGATCACACAGATCTTACTAACTCAGATCATACAGATCTTACCTCAGCCTTTATATCTAGGCCTACAGCTCAGATTCACCCCTGAATCCTACAACTCAGATCACACCTGATCTTACAACTCAGATCCTTGACAGATCCTACACTCAGATCTGACAACTCAGATCCTACAGAAATTTATAAAAAGAATAACGAATACTTAGACTCAGATTTGAGATTTGTTGAGCCTTCTTGATTTGCCTGAATGATCAGACAGAAGTCTTCAATAGAACAGCAGCATCAAATGATCTTCTTGATTCGTCAGGCTGAGATGACTGTTCTTCTTCTTGGGAAGACAGATTCTTCCTTCTTGATCTTCTTCTTTCAGAAAGAGGTATCAGCACCAGATTGCTGAATGAGATCTTCAATTTAGATTGGTTCTGAAAGGGAAGACAACTTCTCCAGATTTTATCTCAAACTTTCTCTCAAAAAGATGGAGACGATAATGGCTTTTGAGAGGAGAGGAAAACTTTTCTAACTTCACTTTTCTTCACTTCATAACTTGGATTGAATTTTCAACTCATAGGTCATGCCATCTATTTATAGCCCGCCATCTGCAATGTCTGTTACACTTCTCCAAGTCAGCATGACGTCACATCTTCAATGGTCTTAAATGAAAACACAAGCTCAGCTAGCTGTGGAAGATATTCCTCAGTTCAGAGTATTTGAAGAAGAGGCGTTGAGCACTTAACATCTCTGTCGACGCTTTTTAAGTTAGGCGTCGAGCGATATTTAGACGCTCAACGCATACTCCTTAAACTGAAGCTCTCGACTCCTCCTTCTCAGGCGTTGAGCAAACATCACTTAGTCGACGCTTTTTATCTGAAGAAGTTGAGCAACGTCCAGGGGCTCGACGCTTCTTAACTAAGCCTTCATATCTTGACACTTATGGTTGGCGCTGAGCTGACTGAAGTTAAGTCGACACTTCTCTTTTCAAGGCGTCGATCGACACAGCTTGGCTCGACGCTTCCAAAATTGATCTCAGAACTTCAGCGGCGACCTTGTCTATTTGAGTAGTAGACATGAGTCAACGCTTCTGGGTCACAGGCGTCGAGCGATGTATGATGTCTCGACGCTTGTGGACTTGAATGAATTCCATGAACTTTTTGCCTGACCTGATCTCCTGCACATTGATTCTAGAGAGTATATCAAATACATTCTGAGATATATCTTTGACTTAGGAATGGACATCTCCAAATCTAAAACATTGTGGGCAATGATCCCAACAGTGGTCAACCCAAGTGGTCAATTTGACCAAAGTCAACCTTAGCCTAAATTTAGGTCAAAATGACCTACTTTACCCAAATTGAACCCAATCCACTTGAGCTAGACCCAATTGATGTGGTCCACCACCTCATGGGGATTGAATGCTGCTGAGTTATCCATCCAATTTGAAGAGTCGGCTAGAAGAGAGAGAGCCCAATTTGGAAGAGAGAAAAAGAGAGGGGAGTTATTGGGGAGGAAGAAGAAACCGCCAATCTGAGCAATTGATGGCTCATTTCACTACAACAAAATACACTTTTAGTAAGGACTAAATTGTAACGAAGAAAATTTTTGTTACTAATAGCTATATTTAGTAACGAAATTTTTGTTACTAATAGCTATATTTGTTGGACATGTGTGTTGTAACACCCTGCCGGTACGAATAGTATAACAGTAGGTCCGACCGGGACCCCACGTCATACAAACTACACTAGCTAGGAGTAAAAAGGTGATAAACAGAAAGAACTACAACAGAGTATACTAAACACTAGAGGAAGCATAATGATTTAACATTTCATTTAGAACTGTCCACTATCATAGGAATGAAACCATAAAATAGAGTTACGGCCTTAAGGACTTACATTCACTAATGTACAAAACTCAGAACATACTTTGGCACGCAGGCCGACGATACATGAGAAAGCAGAAAAGGGAGGCCGGCCTTCAAGGGCCAACTCAGCAAAAGGGCCACCGCCCACTATTTCCCACTAGGCTCACCTGCACCTGCATAAGAACATTCCACCAAGCGGTGGCAAACAAAGTAACGGTCAGCACAGCTGACCAAATTATAACGACCCCACCCCTTTCCCGGGGTGGCGGAGCTTATGCCCTGCAAGCAAGCCATACTAGCACAAGTACTAATATAAAGAAAGTGCAACTACACAAGGTGAGGTTTCAAGCACAATCAATCTTCTAGGTTGAGCATCAAAATGGAGGGAACCTAGGTATGCACATGATGTTGGTTGGGTTCACCTGAAGGTTCCCCACAACCGCCTAAACAACCGCATGAGGCTAACAACATCAATTCCACAAAACACTCCACCGTAAGGGCCACCGCCTTAGGTGGGAAAAAGAGCTTTTGGTCGGTCTAGGTAAATCACCTTCCACTACCTCTCCCATGATCACACGGCTTCCATGAGGTAGGGACCTCTTACCGATCTGCATGGAAACGGGTTCGGTTTAGCTTTACCCGTGCTCTAATCGTCGCGATCTAACGCACGACGCGGGTACGGCTTCACCTCGGCCCGTAAGGGTTTAGCACTTTCAAGTGCTACACAATTTATAAGCTACGCACCTAACCCCTTCGCAAGGATCTAGGCTTCACAAATACTCAACAAGGGAGGTACAATACTCTCCGCATCAATTTCGTGGTCAAGGTTTGCCTTCATCCAATCTCAAAGCATGAGGCTTTCGTTAGGATCTTCACAAGACGCCTACACTTAATTCCCGCAATACTATAGATGATTTCACGGAGTCATTCTCCGGCACGGATTCTAGGTCTAACCTAAATGCAACGTCGCAAATCAAGCATCACCGATTCGGGCTCACGGCCACGAATAGGCTTCACACACAATGCCTAAATCCGCACGACTACCAGATTTTCTACATGCAATATGCCGGGGACGGATACAATCAACCCGGAGTTCCGAAGAACTTGAGGAGATCCTACACTTCACCCATTTGGTGAAAGGGATTCCTCATGCAAACATAGAAAGAGGAATGAAAGGACAAATAACAAGTCCAAAGTTCGGGAGGAAGAATCGTTACCCTAGGAGCATTCTTCTTCGCCATGGATCCGAGATTCTAGACGGAGGGAAACGACCGCACCGGGCTGCAGTCTCCAGATCTGGAAACGGCTCGCGAAACGGAGCTCCGGAGCTCCATCAATGGCGGGATCTCTCCTTCTTCTTCCTTGCCTCCTTCTTCTTTCTCTAACCTTGGAGAGAGAAAGGCCTTGGATTAATGAGAGATTAACCCCTCTCCAAAGACCTAAGACCCTCCAGCAACTAATCCTAGCCGTCGGATCGGATTCCAAAAGATTTGGACGGACCGATCTCCTTCTCCGCTCAAATTCGCGGAGCAGAATAAACAGGGCGCACGATCACAGGCGCACGATCACTGGTCATGCACGAAGAGGAGAAATGGTCGTGCGCACTACCCGAGACAGAACTCCGAATCCTTGCGAATTAACGCACAATCGCTGGCGCACGATCACTGGTCGTGCGCGAAGAGGGACAGTGGTCATGCGCGAAGAGCTGCTATGAAATTTCCAGCCTAATCTGAGCGCAACACCACCTCTCCGCCTAATTCGCTGAACTACGATTTTTGGGGTGTTACATGTGTCACATCTCTTTGTTTGAGAATAACAAATCCCATATTGTATTTGATATTGCTTGTAGTGTGTTTATAGTGTGCAGGAACTATAGGTGCAATACTCCACAGGTATAAAGCAGCTTGGAATAATCTTTTGAAAGGAGCAGTGCTACCGCCAGCGCTATCGCTAACGCCAGCACTAACGCCAGCGCTATCGCTACCGCCAGGCGCTATCTCCAGTTCGTGCACAGCGACGGTTTTGCAACCATTACCGTTACCGCTACCGCTAGCGCTATCTCTACCGCCAGCGCAATCGCTACCGCCAGGCGCTATCTCAAGTTCGTGCACAACGCCACGCCGCCGACGGTTTTGCAACCGCTCCACACGAACGCTACCGCAGGCGCTAGCCACTACCGCAGGCGCTAGCTCCAAGTTCTATAAAATGCTGGGGTCTCTCTCGTTTTGGTTACACCTCCTAGAGACATTACTTGTGCCCATACTCTCGTGCTGCTACTCTGCCGAAACATCATCTCCCACTCAAAGCCAAAGAAGAAATTCTGGAGAAGGAAGCCATCACGCTGCATCCGAAGAACGATCGCTTCGACCTCGCTTGTGCTTCAGCGATCCTTCATCATCATCTCCAGAAATCTCAAGAGGGAGTTTGCTTGTTATTTACTTCAATTCTTTATTTGTATCTTGTAGTGAAATCGCCTTGTTTTTGGCGACTAGGTCCTTGCGCGGCTTAGGGGGAATTCGCTGCGAGAGTTGGCGACTAGGTCTAGGGGATTAGATCTAGGGGGTGCTCGAGACCATATCCGGGGAAGGATTGGCTAGAGCGGCTTGAGGCCTTATCCGGGGAAGGATAGACTAAAGCCAACCGGTTTGTGGGGATACAAGTCGGTATAGAAAAGGAAAAGAAATTCACTTTTGTGCGCCTCCGATTTCTAGCGATATTGAAATCAAATTTTGTAAACACCATTTTTATATAATGTAATCATGATTATATTTGTGTTTATTTGATTTCTCTCAATTGGCGTAAAATTTCATTATTGCAAAATTGTTATTACTAAATTGTCATCTAATTTCCTATTAATCAAAAACAACTTAGTAATTATCTATAAAATTATAAAAAGAATTTTATTCCCTTATTCACCCCCCCCTCTAAGGGCGCCGTAAGATCCAACAAGTGGTATCAGAGGGACAGGTTATTCCAAACGGTTTAAAAACCAGAAATAATGGCGTCTTATGATCTCGCTTTTTTCGAGGGTCAGGGAATTATTATCTTATATGAATATTAAGTGCAAAATGTAGAGATTTTGTATGGGATTCACGTGAACATTACCTGACTATTACAACACAAAATGAAAATTAAGAGTAAACACTAAAACACATCATGAAAACAACATTGATTAAAATACAACATGAAAATAAGATTAATAATTTAAAAAAGCCAGTGGTCGTCATCACACAATCAAATTAAACAAACAATTAAGTCATTACCACTACCTGTGTTGCAGAGCTCCCAACAATTAAACATCTGGTCTTGAACAACTCTCAAATGACCTAGAAATGAGAACACAAAAGTAAAGTTGTTGTTAACTAGCCAAAGCATGCAAGGCATGAAGCTAAAAAATTAATTGGGCAAAAATCTAGGAGAACAATGTTTGTTGAGGAATGAATGCTCATTTATATGCATTCATTTATGATAAATCTGCAAAATTCTAGGTACTTAGTGATGGTGAACCTGAAGAAAAAAAATTAACACATTAATACATGCATTGATGTTGTTGTAGATGAAATCATCGAACATCAATCCATGCTAATGAATTCTGCCATCTGGTGATTGGATCGGGCCAAGGCATGGAAAGGAAGCAAAAATGATAGGGTTTTCCATCTCCGGTAGCTTCCAATGTTGTCCTTCCAGCCAAGAATCCTTCACCTAATTGGTCGAACACTTGGTGGTCAAGATCCCCCAAGACATTTTGAGAGAAGAGCAGGAATCTGGATGGGCAACACTCTTCTTGAAGTTGTGGTTTGGTCGCGACACCATATCCGCGGGGAAGAAACCAGAAGATATGTTCGAGTTTGGGTTTGAAAGCACCCTGGGCATTGAGTTCACTGCACTGGATGTGAACCCGGAAGAAGAAAGGTTGTCTGTCATTGCCACCGCCAGCACCAATGGCGGATCCAATTAAGGCCTAGCAGAGGCGCCCCCCCCCTCAAAAGACGCGTAAAATTTCATTAGTTCCCGATATCCTGATTTTATCAGTTCCCGGTCCTCCGTTCCTCCCGATCCTGCCATCTCGGCGCAGCAACGCAACCGACGCTCCTCGGTCCTCCGGTACTCCTTCCGAGTCCCGATCCCTGCGCTCCTCACTCCTCAGTCCTCCGGTACTCCTCCCCACTGCTCCTCCCGTTCCCCAGCAGCCGAGACTAGAGTCGACCTAGGTCCGCCCCTTCCGCGCTTCGATCTACGACGCCCCCTTTATCCTGTCTCGGCGGTGCCCGTTCAGCGAAGTAGCCAACATGCATCGATCTCTCATTTTCTAGGCAAGTCATTTCTTGTTTAGATTTAGATTTTCTATTTTTCCCCGTTTCTGATTTTCCCCTATTTTTCCATTTAGGGTTTAGCAGTGAATCAGGCACGCTTCTGGTTTTCCCATTTTTGTTTAGTGCGAAGCAAAGATGACGACAAGGAGGCAAGGAATTTCTTGAATTCCCAAGTTCTGCCCTTTTCTTTGCAATCAGCACTTGACAGTTGACAAGTGATTATCAGGTAATTGTATTAACTTAATCAATTTCTTATATCTAATTGTAACTGATTTTCTGAAATTGTATTAATAAAGTTCAGTTAGCATTTTTTTCTGAAATTGTATCGGTACCTAAACTTCAATTAGACTTTATCCATAACACTCAAATAATTAGACTGCATTTTCTGAACTTTGATGTTTGATTCTGTTCTATTCTACTTAGGACTTTAGCAGGATGGTATATGTTGTGTTGATGTTAAGCTTTTTTAACCGCGGTTTATTTTAGTATTTTGTGTTGATGTTGAGCTTTTTTTGTATTGCATGAATTAAATGTTAAATATTAATACATACTGGGTGTTGGGTGTTGATGTTGTCATGTTGATGTTGAGTTTTTTTTTACAGCCAGATACTTTGGCAGCTTGGGGCATTGGGCATCAACCATCAGGTATGGACACAGGACACCCATGTAAAATTTTGTCTCTTAATCTCTTATAGTCTTATGGTCTTTAATATTGTTTTTTTTGTGTATAAATTTAATTTTCCAGAATGGAAAAGCATTTTAAAAATAAATTAAAATCAGATGAGCAACCTAATTCTGATGTCCCAAGTACAGAAGTTATTCCAAATTCCTGTGTTGATGTTTCAGAGGAGAAAGAGTGTGCAATTGTTAGTGAATCAAGTCAATTCAAATATTTTAAACGAAATCGTGAACAGTTTAATTTAGATGAGTTAATTTCAGATCTTGGATTAAGGTCAATGATTTCTGATTATCATGTGAATATAAGAGATCAAGTTCGAAGGGCTTATTGTCTAAAAGGCTCTTGCCAACCAAGAAATCATAATTTTAGGTTTACTTATTTTGGTAAAGATCCAAGACGTTTTGTTCTAGATTGGTTTAACTTACATAGCGGTTGGTTAGAGTACAGTATAACAAAAGATGCTGCATTTTGTCTGTGTTGTTATTTGTTTAAAGTTGAATATTGGGGATCAAGGAGGTGGAAACACATTTGTCACTACGGGATGATCTCATTGGAAGAAAAGTGAAAAATTACAAATGCATGTAGGCTCCCATGCTAGTGCACATAACATAGTTTTGAAGAAATGTCAAGATCTTATAAGTCAAAATGCTCACATTCAAGTTGCATTATCTAAGCAAACAGATATTGCTAAAGCAGAGTATCATGCCTGTTTAGCAGCATCAATTGATGTTATTAAATTTTTGTTGAACCAAGGTCTATCTTTTCGAGGTCATGATGAATCCGCGACATCTAATAATCATGGAAATTTTCTTGAGCTTTTAGAATGGTCGGGAGAGCACAATGAAGATATTGCAAAAGTAATCTTACAAAATGCTCCAAAAATAATAAATTAACATCACCTCAGATTCAGAAAGATATAGTAAGTGTCATTGCTTGTGAGATTAGAGAGGCCGTAGTTTCAGAAATTGGTGATGACATTTTTTCAATATTAGTTGATGAAGCTCGTGACATATCAATTAAAGAACAAATAGCAGTTGTTTTTCGTTATATGGACAAGGCCGGAAGTATTATTGAGTGTTTTTTAGCTATCGTTCATGTCGCTGATACAACAACTTTATCCTTAAAAGCAGTGATAGATATGTTATTCTCTATGCATGGTTTGACACTTTCAAGACTACGTAGGAAAGGATATGATGGAGCAAGTAATATGCAGGGGGGAATTCAGAGGCCTTAAAAGTTTGATATTAAGAGAAAATGAATCTACGTATTATGTTCATTGTTTTGCTCATTAATTTCAACTAGCACTTGTAGCTGTAGCAAACAATGACTGTCAAATTTCTATGCTCTTTACTCTGGTTAGCAGTATTTCTAATATTGTTGGAGCTTCATGTCAAAGACGAGATAAACTTAAAGAGAAGGAGATTGCTAGAATTAGTTGAGCGCTGGATAATTGAGAAATTCAGAGTGGCCAAGGTTTAAATCAAGAAACAATTATCAAAAGCGCTGGAGATACTCGTTGGGGATCACATTATACTTCGTTAGTGAGTCTGATACTTATGTTTTCTTCAGTTGTTGATGTGCTAAATGACATAAGATTAGATGGGTCAGATTTCAAGAAAAGATCAGAGACATTTGCTATTTTAATTTTTGTTCAAACATATGAATTTGCATTCAATCTACATCTAATGAAGCATATTTTAGGAATGGCGAATGAATTATCACAGGCGTTACAAAAGAGGGATCAGAATATAGTAAATGTTATGCACTTAGTCAATATTTCCAAACAACGACTGCAAAAATTTAGGGATGATAATTGGTTTGATTTGATAAAAGAAGTTAAATTATTTTGTGAGCTTTATAAGATAGAAGTAATAAAAATGGAGGAAAACTTTAAAGTTTTGGGAAGATCAAGACGAAAGGTTGAAGAAAAAACTAGTCAGCATCATTACCGTATTGAAGTCTTTTATGCAGTTATTGATTTGCAGCTGATGAATAAAACCATCGGTTTAATGAAGTCGACACAGAGTTACTGATTTGTATGGCTTGTTTAGATCCAAGTGAAAAATATGCAGCGTTTGATATACATAAGTTGATGTGTCTTGCCAAATTCTATCCATCAGACTTCTCTCAAATGCAGCTTATAACTCTACAAAGTCAGCTTGAAACTTATATTTTAGATGCATCATCCCGAGCTGAATTTTTGAATTTTACGGGAGTTAGCGATCTAGTGAAACAATTTGTTAAATTCAAGTTGGATATGACATATCCTCAAGTATTCAAGTTGATTAAATTGACATTATTATTACCAGCTGCAACAGCTACAATGGAAAGAGCATTCTCCAAAATGAAGATTATCAAGTCATGTTTACGCAACCGAATGAGTGATGAATGGTTTAATGACAGCTTATTGACCTACATTGAGAGAGACAAATTCAAATTAGTTGAAAATGAGTCAATCATTCAACGATTTCAAGCAATGAAAACACGTCGAGGCCAATTATGATTGATTGTAAGTGAATTGTAATTTTTATTATGCATTAATATATTATTTTTTGTGATACATTTTTTAAGTATTAATTTCCGCCCCTCCTGAGATAAAATCCTGGCTCCGCCACTGGCCACCACGATGCCCGAATGAGAGAGAAGCGGATCATAACGGAGCACGACCAAAGGATCGACTGCTATTGAGGATTGATTATGTTGGGTTGGAGGAGAAGTTCAGGGAGGAAGGTGTGGAGGGGTTTTGGTAGGGCTCCGTGCGGAATGAGGTTGAGGAGGGCGGTTAGGTGTGATCTAGGCTATCAGGGGAGTAGACGAAGAAAGAGTAGCGGGGGCTGAGGAAACTGACTATATATATATTAATATATATATAAACATTCGATGCTCCTCTAGGAGCTTCGCCCGCAGGCCTGTGGGTTGCGTCAACATGCATATTCGGCGGGTAGCAATATTCGGCGGGTGACAACATTCGATGGGCGGCAATATTCTGCGGGAAGCAAAATTCGGTGGGCGGCATCATTCAGAGGCAGGATTATGTGGCGAGGGCAGGCAATGACGGGAAGCAAGGATTCACTTTGGTTCCAGGGAGATCGGGTGTTTTTCTAGTTTCTCGAGTTTGATTTGGAAGAAGAATGGTATGGGGAGTTTTCACTCGATGCACTCTTGCTGCTCTTGCAGGTAAGGGGTTGCACGATTGTATTTTATGTTATGAGTGCACAAAATTCCAAAAATAGGTTTTCATGGTATTTCTCTTCAACTATGAATATAATAAAACAAAATATTGCATAAAATACAAATATATTATGTTATCCCATAATAGGAACTAATCAAAAAATGATTTGACTGATATGCATTAGAAATCCAAACTATCATACTTATCAGATGCTTAATTATGGCTTGTTACAATAATTGAAGTTAAACCACATCTTAATCATTATCATATCAAGGTGAAATATCATGATAACGATCATTACTAATCAACAAACAATAAGACAAATGCTCAAATCAAAAGGGCTAGAAGTTTTACATTGAACAACACGTACTGGACTAGGTGGACTCACGCCAAAACATAGGTCCCAGGACCTCAAATGATGGACCACACTCCCAGAAACATTCATCCCCAAAGACAACGAGAGCTCGCCAATTTCTTGTTGATCAGCTCGCCCGCGAGTTCAGCAGAGTGGAGTTGAGCTCGACAATGAGCTCTCTATGGTTGAAGCTCTGCTCCCCTCTTAGCTCAGCCACTTGCAGAATTTGCTCGCGAGCCCCTTTTGGTCTTGCCGCCGACCTCGCTGCGTTGGAGCTCATCCAACCAGCGAGCTCGCCAACTGAAGACCCAATATAGGCGAGCTCGCCAACTGAAGACCCGACATAGGCGAGCTCGCCTAAGGTGAGATCAGCTCGCCTCCTTCAGAGGATCCCAAAAAATAGGTCGCCTAGGTACTCAGTATCTCAAGAGGGGGGGGGGGGGGGGGGGGGAGGGGATGTCTACTTGAAGACCATGTACCCCCTTTGGATTGCCTAATAGACCTCATGGCACAAGTAAAAGGCATGTTGACCCCCCATCCCCCCAAGGTTCACTTCAGACAATTCCGTGCCTTCCTTGTGCCGATCTCAACCTTGATTTGAGAGGGAAAGTTCCAATAAATTTCCGGGTGCATGGTGGTACCTCACCACTGCTGCTTTTGGGTCTGGTTTATAGGCTGTTTGAGATCACCTCTAGCTCTTCAGCTTCTTCTAGATGTAATTTTCTCGGGTCGACCGCTAGACAAGTAGCCTTTGGTCTAAACATTTGGAGTAGAATTTCTTGGTTCCAACACTTTGGTTCGGTGAACCTGGGCCGTGATCGAAGGAAGAACCTCTAGTGCGTGGTTTGATGGAAATCAAAGATGAGAGGGAGTCGGAGATTGATAACTAGCAAGTTCGTAACAATTGCTAACCTCGCGGAGTTCAAGCAGGGGATAATGAAGACGCTGCGAGTTCTCTTGACTCTGAGTGTCGAGGTCGCAGCGGCCTCGCCTCCCTTCACCACCTCGATAGAAGATGTTGAACCATCCAAGTGACACGGCAAAGGGCTCATCCTCTCTTCGAAGAAGGAGCAACCTCTATTCGATCGAAACCAATGTATCACCCTACGAGCTCTTCCTTTTTGCGAGGACGATTCAACTTGCCAACGATAAGCTCGACAAACTGGGCCGTCGAGCCCATTTTGCGTAGAGGTGTTGAGCGCGCACGTGCCATAGGGGTTCTGCGATCCCGCACTTAGTTACTATACGAGGAAGAAGGGCCCCATTAAGCACTTACAATGGTATGATGATGTAGTTTCTATCCGAACGATGACTGATGCTGTAAAATGCAGGTTTTTCATGATCACCTTCAAAGGGAAGGTCAGAGACTAGTTTCATCAGTTGCCGACGGGATCCATCTACTTTTTTGATGATCCGCATCGAGGGTTGATGTTGCATTTCACAACATCGAAGAAGAGGAAGAAGGGTCCAACCGCCCATTTTCACCTCAAGAAGGAGCCCAATCAGTCATTGAGGCATTACATCGATGGATTCCAGAAGGAGGTATTATAGATTCAGGAAGTGGAAGGAAACATCTTCCAGCTGGCGCTTACATTTGGCTTGCAGGAGGGGCTATTCAAAATGGAGGTCGATCGAGATCCCCCGGTCTCTTTTGAAGACCTGATCGATTGTACAGGGTGGTTCATCCAGGTGGAGAGCAACAATAAAAATTTCTTAGCCTCACTTATTATGTTAATGAATTTAGACCAGTCTAGGACCCCGGGAGGAGGAAAGAGACAGGAAGAGGCCCACAGGCGAGGAAGATAGTTCAGAAGGCCGGGGGCTATTTCGAAGCATAGGGACCTGAGAGGAGGTTTCAAGCCTCGGTGAATAGACCTCCTTGGAGGTCAGCAGGAGGAGGAACTCATCCGTTTGGACCAGGTTTGTGTAAGTCCTATGAGTGTCAAGCTCACTTCAATGCGCCGGAGAGGCACCGGGAGGCCATGAGACATGTTAGATCTCCTCGTCAGGAGTCTATGATGATTAGTCGTCATGCTCGCAATCAGTGGTGGAGAGATCTGAATCGAGAACAGCGAGGAGAGAACACAGTCCTACACTGCGATTGTCATCAAGTGGAAGGGCATACCACCTCGGCATGTCAAGAGTTCTTAGAAATGAGAATAATGGTGAGAGGAGCTGGGAAAGCCCTAGGAGCGGGGCATGGAGATCGACATCAAGAGGCGACAGTCGGGGTGTGATAGCCCCTACCCCTGCTCAAGGGAGATGTGAAGAACGAGTTGATGTTGGGACTCAAGGGGGTATTGTAACATCCCAAAATTTTGACCCGACCAATTGAGATACATAGGGGACCTAAGCGGTTCAATTGACCTCTTTTGCTGAGCCTATTCGGCACCAGAGTGACATTATTGGTTCGGTGAACCAATTACAATTGATTTACTCTGAATTTCAAGTTATAATCACTGAAATAAGCTTTTTAAGCAAATGAGTTTAGAATGGGCTCAGGTCAGTGATATTACACTCGTAAGACCAATATGAATTCAACGACGTTTGTTTCGTCGCATTCCGATGCATATATATATGAAGATGGCCAAAAAGGGTTGTCTGAGCTACGCGACGCCTCAAATGTGACTTTTGTGCAAATGACCTCATAATCGACCTTAGTTGGTTGTGTTAGACTCGTAAAGCTAATACGAGTCCAACGGAGCTGACCGCACTCAATTCCGATGAGTATCAGAGAATCTGTCGTGTCGACTCGACCTTAAGCCTCATAATTCACCTCAGTTAGTTTTGTTAGTCTCATGAAGCCAATACGAGTTCAACAAAACAATATGCTCTCGATTTCAATAATTATTGGAGAATTTGTCGTTCGGACGCGGTCTGCGAATAATGTATTTATCTACGATGGTGAAATCGAGCAAACAACCCCGGAATTCACCTCAATCAATTTTGTTAGACTCGTGAAGTCCATACGAATCCAACGAAACTGTCCGCGCTCGATTCCGATGAGAATCGACAAAATATGACATGGACGTGATAAAAATAATGCAAACAACCCAAAAATGTGTGATCAAACAAACGACCTCAGAATGGACCCCAGTCAGTTATGTTGGACTCATAATGATGATACAAGTCCAACAGAGCCGTTTTTTTGAAATTCTGACGTCGTTCAGGGAGTTTTTAATGCGACGCAAAATTAGGTCGTAAAAGCTCTGGCGAGCATAAAATGAGCAAAACGAACTCAGAATTGATCTTGGATTATCCCGGATGCGTGTCAGCGAGATGGTTGTAATGAGCCCGTCCAAGACAAATTCTAAGATCCATAGAACATTTTGCGCACGTTTAAGTAGAAATTCAAATGGGTCTCCTTAACCTAACTTAAACTATCATTATAAATACATCTTATAATTTAGTGTTTAGAAATCCCCTTTTTCCTCTCAGCCACAACTCATTCACGCGCCCTCCCCTACATCTAATGGCGGTAACGAGCAAGACACTCCTTTGGTCGCCTCTCTCTCTCCGGCGATCTTCTTCTCAGGCAAATTCTTCCTTGGCCGACCACCGAGCTCCTCCTCACGGCGATCCGCAACACCTCCGGCGATCTCTCTCTCTCTCCAGTTTTCCTCTGTTAAACCACCGCACTCATTTTCCATTCCAAAACCCGGGTCAAATAAAGGAGAGGCGGGGCCTATTATAAGCACAGGTGGATCGTCTGGGTAAGCAGTGTGAGACTAATCTTGGCATGCCTTTTTGGTTCATGCTGGACCGCCCAACACGCCCCCTCAGCGTGAACCTCCCTCTGATACCATATTAAACCACCGCACTCATTTTCCATTCCAAAACCCGGGTTAAAGATAGGAGAGGCGGGGCCTATTATAAGCATGAGTGGACCGTCTGGGTAAGTGGTGTGGGATTAATCTTGGCATGCCTTTTTTGGTTCATGCTGGACCGTCCAACATCCTCCTGCCATGATCAACCACCATCAAGCTCTCTCTCTCTCTCTCTCCCTCTCTATCTCTCTCTCTACAACCCCTCCAAATGGCCAAAACCTCCACCTCTCCCCAGGCAAGAAAATCCAAAGGCCGTTCGACCACCGCAGCTCCTCCCTCCAGATCTGTCCGACTATCATGCTCCATAAATGAGCAGCTCCACCATTTCCACAACCCCATACAAGTTCATTCCAACATGTAATCTTCCCCTATAGAAGTGTGGTAACTGGATGGATGTCCAATCCAACTTTGCCTCATGTTGTTATGGCTCAAGGACCTCCATGTCTTGTGCAATCTCCAAAGGTGGCCAAGACAGTGTCATGACAGTCACTACAAATGGAAGTTTGGGCTACAACTTTAACAAAGAGAGCCCTTGAATCATCAACTAATATTCAGATTTCAATTCAGTTAAGAGCATGGAGTCTTCACCTCAACAATACATAAATGGTTTCACAAGCACTGAGATCGTATAACCATCGACTTGAGTTCAATCGTTGAAGATGGGATGGGAGCAACGGACAAATGCCACCTTTACGGCGATTGGGTAGCATGCATGAACAACCGATGAGTTCTTCCTCGACTCCTCTCTCCGCACAGATCTTAGGTTTTTAATTATAGAAACCTTCTTGCAAAGGCTCCATTTTTCTGGCGACCCGCGGACACACGGGCGTAGTCGTGCTCGATGTGGCCGCGAATCATTTTGAGTGGGTCCTTGCGACCCCTCTCCGCGAGTCATGGGGTGAGACATGACGATAAATAAATATTATTGCGTGCACGGTCGAAACAACGACGATCACGTGCACGCACGATCGAAACAACGACGACCGCGCATCGATAAATAAATATTGTTGCGCGCGCGAACAAAATAACGACGATCACATGACAACAAATTATATTTATGCGCGCGCGGTCGAAACAATGATGATTGCTCGACGGTAAATAAATATTAATGCGCACGCGGTCGAAACAAGTCGTGAATACGGTGGTAAAACTGTCATTCGTGAACGGGCACCTAATGAACTTCATCCACTTTTGTGTTCAAGTGGATGAAGTTCTTTAGCTAGGCGTTCATGAATGACGGTTTTACTACAGCGTTCATGACCGCCATCACTGTACCAAACGGTGTAACATCCCCAAAACAACTAGACCCCTAAGATGCATTTTGTCATGACAATGTCATGACATTGCTCTAAGAGGCCAAAATGGCCCTAAGAACCAAAGTGAATAGGTAAAAATCACCTTGGCGTGCAAATAGCCAAATTGAGCCCAAGGCTTAGGGCTTGATATTTAAGCTTCAAAATGACAAGTGGGCCCACTAACTCTCCCGAAACCCCTTAGGGAATCCCTTGGGTCATTTAGGACCCATTGGGGTCAACCCAATTGATCAATTTGGCCAAGGTCAACTCTATGCCCAAATAAGTCAACCATCCCTATTAAGGGTCAATGAGGGTTCAAATGATCAAATTAACCCCACCAATGTATTACAAACCCTAGTTGGGATACAATGGACTCAAAAGCCCAATCATGGGGTCGCCAATTGGCCCAAATTGACCAGAGTGCCCATAAGGTCAACATAGGTCAAACCTTCACCAATAGGTCCAATTGACCCCCAAAACATGAAATTGACTTCACCCCTAGTCTTATAACATTATAGGGGACACAATGGACCCAAAAAAACCCATCTATTGGTCATTAATTGGTCCAATTTGACCAAAGTCAACTTTCCCCCAATTTTGGTCAAAATCACACATATTGGCAAAATTGACCCAATTGAGGCATCACCATGACCCAATCAACATTGGGTGGCATCAAGGGACTCAAGACCAACACATTGGACCAGCCCACTCACCTATTTGACCAAGTCAACTCAAAAGTCAACATTTGGTCAAATATGCCTAAAATGGGCTTATATGAAATCAAACCAAATCCCCATGGACTAAGGCCCTCATTAGAGGCCCATTCTGAGGCCCAAGAGACAATTACCATGCTTGACCCTCAGAAATTGGTAGAAGGTGATATGCAAGGGTGAATTTGAGATTTTCCCCAATTTGGAAAGAGACAAACCCATGAATTCATGGGGAGATCTCCACTTGGCACTCCAATGCCCTTCCCAAGCCTCCCTCTGAACCCAGGGAGTAATTCCCATCAAGTTCCAGGCTGGCCAACTTCCAGGTGGAGCTCAATTTAGAGCTTTTTGGCCAGCCAAGAGGTGGCACTAATGACAACCTTGGATATAGCCTCCCCGACCCTGTTCAGACCCCCCCCCATTAGCTTCAGAATGTGCAAAGGAGGAGAAGACCCATGATTTCAGAGGGAGACAAGCACTGAGGAGGAAGATCGAGCAAGGAGATGGAGCATGGATTCGGCCATGGCAAGTGCAGGAATTCCCCTCCACAGGCTCGATTCAAGGCAAGTTTCCTCCCCCTCTCCCCCTGTGCTAGTCCTCCCTTCTTCCCGTTTTAATTTTAGTAGAGTAATGGCGAGTTTGCCATTTTCCCGATTGGGCTCCAAAGCCCCTCCAAATCCCCTCCCCCATTTCCCCTACAGGACACCTCCGGCTGAGATACCACCGCTAATCGACGGTCAAACCTCGGCCGGAGGTGATGACGTCGGCCGTTAGGCCGGAGACCACTGGATTTGGCCGGAAATGAGCTCCAAAGTAGCTCCAAGGCGGCGAAATTGGGGCCGTCTGCTGGAGGAGGAAGATAACCTCCTGGCCGTTGAATTTCCCGTGATCTGCTATTCAAAGACCAGAATAAATAATTATGTGTTATGTATTAGGTGTCACACTTTTACCCGATTTTTATAGGTTGATTTTGAGGCCCTTAGAGGCTGAAAATTGAAAAATGCCCAGAGATATAATTTGTAGATCTTTGAGTCTACTTCATTTAGAAATTAAAATCAGATCAAATGGTGACCTGTAGCCCCTTGTAGGTATGAATTAGTGGGACTGGTCCAAATTGTGAACCAGTCATACTTCTGCTTATTCCCACTTATTGGGACCTCACCAAGGCCTGAAATTTTGGGCATTGTTGAGATACATGTAGAGGCATATACAATGGGAATTTCAAAATTTTAGGACAAAAATGTTCCATGGTTTTGGTAAACATTTACATTTCCATGTGACACCTAGATCTAGGGTTATACAAGGTCAAATCCACTCAAATATCTGGTGGATGGTAGATTAGACTAAGGATATTCCATGACCAAAATTTGGGATCATTTGGACCCATGCATGTTGATATATCACACCTGCAAGATCTCTAGTTATGATGAATAGTGATTCTATTACCCAAAGTTTCTATTTGTGAAATTAATGGAGAAATTCTCCATGCATGCCTCTGATTTCTTGGGGCTTTTGTATTTCATGAGGATATACATCATTGACATAAGTTTCATGATATTTGGAAACTATGTTCCTCAAGTTTTTAATTAAATTTAAATGGTCACACTTCTTAATTAATGAAATAATTTGAACCAAAACATTAAGGATAAATCCAAAACTCTGGGAAATGGTTCTTTGACTTGAAATACATGTTTAGGAAATTTTTTGAGAATTTTTGATCGCATAAATTTCTCTGAAATTGATTTATTTGATTAGGTCATATTTATCCACGTATGATATTTGTCACATATGACTTTGGAAAATTATGAAAATATTTTGGTGCATTTTCCTGATGAAATTTTAGCTTCGTGAATTTTCTCAGAATTGTTAGAAGAGCTTTTGCAGTAGATATCATTTTATTAAGGAAACCCCCCTTTTTGTATTTAATTAAATTAATAGGGTAAATTAGTTTGGAAAATTATAAACCTATGGACATGCTGATATTTTCATATTATGAATCTCTGGTAATTAATTCAAATCATGTTGATGATTGTACACAGTAGCCACTTCTCAAATCGAGTGAAACCCCTAGTTATGTTTAATTATGAAAATAGGGTATTATAGTTCGTAAAATTAAAATTATCTGGATATGATGATATTATCATGAGATAAGTCTCTGAAATTTATTTGAAGGCACATGGATGATGCTAGATGATAGACACTTCACAAATTATGAAATATTTTCCATAGGCATTTTAATTAATTATTGAGAAATTTAATTATAAAAAATTGCGATTCTCTGGAAATTGTAGTTTTATGATGAGACACATCAGTAGAAATAATCTCATGTTGTTTTGATGAAAATTTAGGGTAGCCCCTTCACAAACTAAGAAATGTCTTCCGTGGGCATTTTAATTAATTATTGAGGAATTTAATTATGGAAAATTATGGAAATTAGGAGTTAATGTTTTTAGGTCATTATTGTGCTATATTGATTTTCGTAGAATTTTTAGAGATCATGAGATGGTACTTGATGTGTAAAACCCTAATATCACAACTTTTATATTAAATGGGAAATAGGAGTATAACTTCTCTGGAAAAATATGGAAATTAGGAGTTAATGTTTTTAGGTCATTATTGTGCTATGTTGATTTTCTCAGAATTTTTAGAGATCATGAGATGGTACTTGATGTGTAAAACCCTAATAGCACACCTTTTATATTAAATGGGAAATAAGAGTATAACTTCTCTGAAAAAATATGGAAATTAGGAGTTAATGTTTTTAGGTCATTATTGTGCTATGTTGATTTTCTCAGAATTGTTAGAGATCATGAGATGGTACTTGATGTGTAAAATCCTAATAGCACACCTTTTATGTTAAATGAAAAATAGGAGTATAACTTCTCTGGAAAATTATGAAAATTAGGAGTTAATATTTTTAGGTCATTATTGTGCTATATTGAATTTTTCAGAATTTTTAGAGATCATGAGATAGTACTTGATGTGTAAAACCCTAATAACACACCTTTTATATTAAATGGAGATTAGGATTATAACCTCACTGGAAAATTATGAAACTTAGGGTGTGATGTTTCTAGATCATTATGGTGCTGTAGAAATTTTATCAGATAGATTCAACTTACTGTTAGAGTACTTTCTTTGTAATTTAGGTTATGACAATTGGGTAATTAATCTTAAATAGAAGCCAAATCTAAAAGAAATATGTCAGAACTCGGGTCATCCCCTAATTTACTCATCACGAACCTATGGTAAAATTTGGAACCCATTTGGACATGATAGGGTTAAGATTACATCATAGGAAACAAACCTAGTTCAATCCCCTCTTGGTCTGCGGATAGTAAAAACTGAAGTATTTGATTTAGAATCCCTACTGATCCCCACACACTCAAGTATTATTTCCTGGAACATTGGGTGCATTATAGAGAGTGATTAGTGGCCATTCCAATTTGTGACAACACATAATGCAGAGTTGAGGTGTGTTTAGCAGTTCATTGATTCGGGGTTAACAACGATATGATGGGGGGATGGAACCATAGCAAGTAAGGGTGTGATGGTATAAGGATTGAGACCTTCAGTTGTAATTGAGAGATAACATGATGAAATAGCCGACCATTAGGAGAGGTAGAGTTTCGGTGTTCAATTGAACACCGACGCTCGTCAGTTTGCGTCTAATGTTAATCCACCCTAGGATTTGGAGCAATTAGAGAGCAAATAAGTATATAAGAATGGGTAGTCACTAATAAGAGTAAATATCCTGGAAAGGGGAATTTGGGCTTCAGTCACCATCGCATTCCCTAGTACCGTTGCGAGCCCTTCACCGGGTAGCCCACGGGAAGTCCAGGATTCACCCCCAAGCTTCTAAGATAACCTAACAATAGACAAGAGTAGTAAAGTAGGAAAACTTGAAATATAATCTCCCTCCCAAATTTGGGATGGAATGAAATAAGTGAGAGACTTTAATTAAGGGTAGCTAATCACCTAGAGGGGGGGGGGGGGGGTGAATAGGTTATTTAAAAACTATTACGATTCTTGACTATAATCGAGATAAAACTGATCAGAGCTTTCAAGAAATAAAGATATACACAGAAAAGAACACACAGAATTTTTATAGTGGTTCCCCGTATCTTGGGTAATCCACTTTCCCCCTTCTCCCCTTCTAGCAGTGTGCTAGATAGAGGTTATAACTCCTCCAGATCTCAGACCACAAACAGGTCTTACAGCTCAGATCACAACTGATCTTACAGTCTCAGATCCACAGATCTTACTAACTCAGATCAAACAGATCCTACCTCAGCCTTTATAACTAGGCCTACAACTCAAATTCACCCATGAATCTTACAACTCAGATCACACCTGATCCTACAACTTAGATCCTTGACAGATCCTACACTCAGATCTGACAACTCAGATCCTACAGAAATTTATAAAGGGGATTACAAATACTTAGACTCAGATACGAGATTGTTGAGCCTTCTTGATCTATCTAAATGATCAGACAGAAATCTTCAGTAGAACAGTAGCAACAAATGATCTTCTTGATTCGAAAGGCTGTGATGACTATTCTTCTTCCTGGGAAGACAGATTCTTCCTTCTTGATCTTCTTCTTTCAGAGAGAGGTATCAGCACAAGATTGCCGAATGAGATCTTCAATTTAGAATGGTTTTGAAAGGGAAGACAAATTCTCCAGATTCTATCTCAAACTTTCTCTCAAAATGATGGAGACGATAATTGCTTTTGAGAAGATAGGAAAACTTTTCTAACTTCACTTTTCTTCACTTCATAACTTGGATTAACTGCACAACCCATAGGTCATGCCTTCTATTTATAGCCCGCCATCTGTAATGTCTGTTACGCTTCTCCACGTCAGCATGACGTTATGTCTTCAACGGTATTTAATGAAAACAAAAGCTCAGCTAGCTGTGGAAGATATTCCTCAGTTCAGAGTATTTGTAGAAGAGGCGTTGAGCACTTAACATCTCTGTCGACGCTTTTCCAGCTAGGCGTCGAGCGATATTTAGACGCTCGACGCATACTCCTTAGACTGAAGCTCTCGCTCCTCCTTCTCAGGCGTTGAGCAAACATCACTTAGTCGACGCTTTTTATCTGAAGAAGTTGAGCAACATCCAGGGGCTCAACGCTTCTTAACTAAGCCTTCATATCTCGACACTTCTGATTGGCGCTGAGCTGACTGAAGTTAAGTCGACACTTCTCTTTCCAAGGCATCGAGCGACACAACTTGGCTCGATGCTTCCAAAATTGATCTCAGAACTTCAGCGGCGACCTTGTCTATTTGAGTAGTAGACATGAGTCAACGCTTCTAGGTCACAGGCGTCGAGGAATGTATGATGTCTCGACGCTTGTGAACTTGAATGAATTCCATGAACTTTTTGCCTGACCTGATCTCCTGCACATTGATTCTAGAGAGTATATCAAATACATTCTGAGATATATCTTTGATTTATGAATGGACTTCTCCAAATCTAAGACATTATGAGCAATGATCCCAACAATCTCCCCCTATTTGAAGAAGTCATAATCTCAGTCAATGATATATCTCTCTTTTCAAAGATAAACAATGTGTTCTAAACTCTATACAGATAATCAAAATAAAGAGTATCAAACTTTATAACATTAGATTACCAAAACATTCTATCCACAAAACTTATCTCAGACATGGTTTCTTATATAAGCATAAAAACATAGGCAATTCAGAATAAGATGTCATGAAGAGAGACAAAATCACATCACAGACATATGTATATATATGAACATGAAGAATAGTTCATACTGGGAATTCATCAAGAGTGTTCAAAAAAAAATATCAATTACATTCTTCTGAAAGTGAAAAGTAAAGATTAAATTTCTAAAGCTGTCCAGGATCCTTGAATTCTATTCCTTTTTTAGCTCTTTTGGAGAGAGCTTCAGCAACTTCCTTTTTCCTCTTAAAATAACCAAATGGCTTTGGGAAGTATCTGATTGGCTCCATTTCTCCTGCCTGGACCTTCCCAGCCATTTTGTCAGCCTTGAATTTGATCTTTAGTTCCTCTTGATCACTATGCTTTAACCATTCAGCTTCAGAATACCACTTTCCTCTTTCCTCTGGGTTATTTTTCACAGCTTTCCATGCTGATAGAATCAATTCTCTGGAAGAGGGAGACCAATGTTCAAAATCAACTCTTAATTGAACCTCTTCTCTGAACTTTCTTTTACTTGATTCTACTTGCTCACTAGTAAAATTTTCTCTTTTACTTTTATTCTCAGGACTATACATTTTAGCAATCTGTTTTTGAACCTGAGTAAGAGAGGCTGGCCTTGTCTCAGAGACTTGATCATTCTCATAGTCTATGGGAGGATATCCAAGAGTTTCTCTTATAGAGTTTGAGGTCCACACAGCATGTTCAGAACTAGCTTGAATCATTGACCTCTCCCCCTTTAGGACTTCTTCAACAATGTGTTCTCTCAAAGTATTCTTCTAAAATCTGACCTGACCTTCCAAGTGATTAATCCCACTTTCAATGGTTTTCTTTACTTTAAAAAGATGATCATCTATAGTATCTGCATGCAACTTTGCTTGATCTTTTAGAACTGTGGAGCTCTCATCAATTTTAGCCAAGATATCAGCATTCTGCTGTTGCATTCTAGCTTCAATCTTATTTGTACCTGTTAAGATTTGTGCTACCTGTTCTTTATACAAAACTTGCATATTGCTACTTTGTATTCCTTGGTTTGTCTGAACATCATCCACTGTCTTTGTAATTCCAGCTTGAGATTCTTTAATAACCTTTGATGTTTCTTTGATTACATCAAGCTGTTCAGTTGTATAATCTACTGAAACACCAGCTCTCTTAAAGAACTTTACCATCTCCTTTCTCAATGCAGATATCTGATGATTGACTTCAAATCTAACCAATTTCAGTTGGAAGTCTACTTCATTTTTCATTTTTGTATTATTTTCCTCAATATATTGTTCTAATAATCTTCTTTGATTATTCAGCAACACCTCCAGCTGAGGTAGAATAGGACTAAGATCCACATGGATTTCTTTTTCCATTTCAACACCTTTGCTGCTCTCTTCTCGGATTAAGGAATCATCTCTCTGGCTCATATGGGAGCTAGAGGATTCTATCTTGATAATCTTCTCACCAGATTTCTTTGGTGCTTCAGGTTCTTCTTCTACTTCCATAGCATTTATTTCAGAATTCTCTTTAGCAGGGATCTCAGCCTGAGGCTCCCCCTCAAATGGTGCATTACCTTCAGCTAGAAATTTAACTTGAGGCCCCCCCTCAGTCTCTACATTGATCAGATCAATTTTATTTTGAAGAAGATTCTCATCCTGACCCTCCCCCTCAACTGCTACCTTGCTCATTTCATCATTTTTCTGAGCAGGAATCTCATCTTGTGTCTCTTTCTCATTTAGAAAAACCCCTTCAAGCTAGCAGGGGATACATGAAGACTTCCTCTTTCTTCTTCTCCTTTCTCACTCTCATCCTTTGGAGTATCAGGAGAACTGTCCCTTGCATTGTTCCATTCTTCATCTTCAGATGTTGTAAGGTTTGGATCATGAATTGGAGTGGATCTAGATTTTCTTTTGGATGAGGATGAGCTGGATGAGCTTGAAGAGATTGAAGAAGCCTTCTTCTTCTTTTGCTTCTTTGCTTTCTTCTGCTTGGGAGAAGGATCTGCTGGAGGAGGATTAGATAAAATTCTGTCCCATCTCTCTATCATTCTCATATCCATTTTCTTCATGTGGTTTATCTTTGATCCAGGTTTATTATTCAAGGAGTCAGGAAAGACTTTTACTAAATATAAAGACAATATCCTACCCATGTTGGGTACTTGGATACATTCAACTATCCTATCAAACACAACTCTTCACCAGTCTGTTCTCGGAGAATGAATAATCCTTGTTAGTAGAATAAACATTTTTCTAGAAACTTTGTCATGTGATCCAGTCTTGCACAGCAGTCCCTTTCCTATAACATCTGTTATCAATTTACCTTTTGAATTCATTCCCTTTCTCTGAATACTTCCAGTGATTTCTCGTGACGTCTCAATTCCGCACTAGATTTGTGCTAATCTAATCTGTTCAGAGGTCACCTCTTCTTCTTCTGCATTCCTTTTTAACCTAGGCAATTCTAGTGCCTTAGCTAGTCTAGAAGGAGTTATTTTAATCTTCTTACCATTCACACTGGACTTAATCATTGAGTTGACGGAGTCTATTACTATGTTAGAGTATAGCTCTAATACCTCTCATTTCTAGATGAGAGTTGATTCAGACAGTACAAATTCCAGTCCGGCATTGTAGATTAATTCGATTGTTGATTTTATATCCACAGAAGCTGATTGGAATCCATTTCAAACAAGTTCACTTCTCTCATAGAGATACTCATTGCTTTTGGGAGGCATTGTTGTTGATGAACGAAGAGAGATAGAATTGATGGAGTGATTTTCTAGGGCAGACAATTTCAAACTTAGAGAACTAGGGCACTAACGAAGTGTCTTCCCTATTTATAGAAGTTCTAGTTCAAGAAGATGAATAGTCGCGCGCCTAACTTGTTTGACAAGATTGATCTAGTGGTTTAAATTGACCCTGTCGAGATGGCCTAGCTATGTTTGCATAAGCGTTGAGATCGCTCGACGCCATATATCTTCAGTCGACGCCAGGTGTCTTCTCGACGCCAGATATTGTCTCGTCGCCAGATACTTTCTCTCGACGCCAGGTGATTTCTCTCGACGCCATGTATCTTCTTTCGACGCCAGATAACTTCTTCACTCACCTTATAGGTCTCAATCATTATTTTCATTTATTTAATTCAAAATATCTTTAATCCATTTTTAACATACCTAATTCAATTTTAAAATTATTGAATTTAGTTTCATCCAAGGGTTTAATAAATATGTCAGCAACCTGTTTTTCGGTTGGAACATATTCAATTGAGATATCTCCATTTTCTACATGTTCTCTAATGAAATGGTATCTTATTTCTATATGCTTAGTTCTGCTATGTGATACTGGATTGTTGGCTATAGCAATTGCACTAGTTGAATCACAAAATAGAGGAGATTTACTTAGCTGAACTTTATAATCTTGGAGTTGGTGTTAAATTCATAGTAGCTGAGCACAACAGTTTCCAGCTGAAATATATTCAGATTCTGCTATTGAAATAGCCACACTTGTCTGCTTCCTGCTACTCTAAGATATTAGTCTTTTGCCAAGAAATTGATATGTACCAGATGTACTCTTTCTATCCTCCTTGCATCCTGCAAAATCTGCAGCAAGTGTCTAGCATATACACATATATAATGATATTTTCCAAGATAGATACACAAAGTGCATAGCATGTTGTTAGTTTAGCAACATGCAATAAACATAACAGTGATTGCATATTGAATATCATACCCCAAAAACATTTCAGGCATATGCCTTATAATCATTCATATTTAATATGAGACATATAACTCCACAAATTGTTCTTAACAATACATAAGTTCAATAGATAGATGATTATTAAATATTGAAAGGCAAGATGGCTTTGCTGGTGCAGTCTTCCCTCTTCTTCTTTCGCTTATATTAGTGGAGTGGCTTCGGTATTTTCTTTGGAGGAGGAGGAGGACCATGGGGAAAAGCCAATTTGTGATACTTCCTTGCCTCTAGCTCTTTCTGATGGCGATTCCATTCTATTGAAGAGTATACTCTTCCATGGTCGACCTGAGGATGTCCGAACGCGATCCACGATTCTGTGATGATTTCCCTTGAACGGGGACTCCATCTACTGGCTTTGGGATCCTGTTCAATCTCACTCAGCCTTTTCTTCTGGTACTCCACACTAGATGTTCTTCTTCTCTTCTTAGATGAAGATGACTCATCCGAATTACCTCCATACGCATCAGAGTCGAAACTTGAAGAAGGTTCAGTGAGTGCATATTGACACGGGGTCACATGAAGTGCTTCTATAACTTGATTACTCAACCACATTGCTTGGAGTGAGCAAGCGCCAATATTTTTATTACCAACCTCCTTGATCTCCTCTTTAACATTCTCCTCCATTTCCTGGATGTCTTCAGATAAGGAGTGTTGCAGTCCGACTAATTGCTGCAGGGCTACCTGATTTCCTGCATCCACGAAGTTTCTAACCTCCAACATACGTGCATTCAAGTTTTGCTCTTGGACATTGATCCTATTCAGAATCAGTTCTGTGAAGTGGACATGTTGAGTATTGAAATTAAGGACTTCTTTCTTTATTGAATCTATCTCTGTTTTAGTCTCATTCTTGAATTCACTTATATTCTTCTGTATAGAATTCTCTATCTGTTCTCTCTGAGTAGCTAAAAGATTTGAAATACAGTGGAGGAGAGGGTCATTCTGAGCTAAGGATTTTCCTGATCCAGGAATGCTGCCTTCCTTTTCCATGGGGGTGAGAAGATGAATCGATGGAGACAAAGAAGAGAATTGGAAGAGTCGATAGCTTGGACTATAGGTAGTCGTTCTATTTATAGTGCTGGAAGGTGAAGAGACGCTCGATACCCGTGCATGTTTGTATTTATCAAAGAACTGACAGTTGTCGCATCAGGTGTCTCTAATATATTGAATTACTAGCATTTTATTTAAGTTAATATTTCTTCATTATGACAGGTATTATGATGTTAAAATATTTTACAGAGACATGATTCCTTCACTTGTCTATTCCAGACAATTTTCGCTCCTTCCCAGAGGACTTCTGATTCCAGACATGTTCATGGAGCACCCACTGTCCAAGTACCAAATTAGAAGCTAATTGGTCTTTGGACAACCCTGCAAAAAGAAATTACCTTTTCTTAGGAGCCCACACCAAGTTGGGTCCTAGAAGCTTGTTAGTATGAGCTGGAATATTTAGTTGTTGAATAATTCTTGGAGCTGTGAGAGTTGTCATAGGTCTGAATACTGGTCTCCCAGAGTTAAATCTTGGAACAGTTGGATTGAACCAACAGTCAAGTGCAAAATGCCCAACCCTTCCACAGCACCAACATTCATATCTATTATATCTCCTTGGAGGTCTTCTTACTTCTTTATGTTGACTTATGTTTTGCTTAATTGCCTTATTCACAGGAGCTATGTAATTTGTTCTAGTAAATTTTATTGGTTCAGTTTTCTTTCCATCAGTGGTTTTTACTTTAGGTCTTGGTTCCTTTCTTTTGAATTTAGTATTTGCTTTAAATACAAAGGAATCATGATGAGTTAATACTTTTTCTTTGCATAGAGGTTTGGCATTATTGTTACTTGGTTGAGTTAAATCATCTTTGATATTAGAACATTCACCCTTATAAAACTTATGCACACCTTTTTGATCATGCTTGTTTGTGATAGGCATGACTTTGTTAAACTTTAAAGGTTGTATAGGTGCCTTGTCATTACTTTTAGGGTTTTTATCTGCATTCCTATCATATCTTATGCCACATCTGTATTGTGCAGAGAATGTGTCTATTATAGGAAGAATAGTTTGTGGTTTTGAGAACTTTGCTACAAGTTTTCTTTCTGCTAGGAGTTTTGCTTCAAGTTCTTTTATTAACTTTTCCTTGGTGCTCAAAGTTTGTATGTGAATAATAGGCATGACTTTTAGTTTACTAAGTTCTTTACTTGTCTGATTCAGCCTCTCAGCTGTCTCAGAATTTTGAGAATCAGTTTGCATTAATTCAGATATTTCTTTTTGTAACCTTTTATTATGCCTTTTGCTTTTCTTAAGTGCTTTGAGAATTAATTGATATTTTTCAATAATTTCATCTATATGAAGTTTGGAGTGTGAGTCATTTTCATTAGAAGAGAATGAATCTATTTCAGTTTCAGAATTAGAATCAGAAAGAGGAGTTTTATCAAGTACCTTTATATCAGTAGTTGTCTCCTGATTTTCTTGACCACTCAATGCCATGAGTCCTGCATTTTCTTTTTCATCCTCTTCACTATCAGACCTTGATAGTGGGGCTTTTATCATAGGTCTATCATTTAGACTGTCTTCATTTTCATTGACAGCCATCAGAGCTATGAGTGCCTCCTCACTATCTGAGTCTGATGACTGAGATTCACTATCACTAAGAGTGACCTTGCCCTTTTTGGCTATTAGACTCTTCCCAAGTCTTTTGTCAGATTTGTACTTTCTTTCATCAGATTTCTTGTTGTTCTTTCTCTTTGAAGGACAATCAACAATCATGTGTCCTGATTTCCTGCAACCAAAACACACAATTTCTTCTGAATTAATTTTATTGTGTTTAGAATTGTACCTGTCCTTCTTGGAGTCTTGTTTGAATCCCTCTAACAAATTTGAATGCTTCTTAGATTTGGATAACTAAGAGGGTCTAGTTTTCCAGTGTTGTTTTCTCCTCAACATTCTTTTTAGTTGTTTGGTAAAGAGTGCCAATTCACCATCTGATATTTCAGAATCAGAATTACTGGTTTCTGATTCTTCTGATTCAGATGGAATCCTGGGAGATAATACCATTCTTTCTTTGCTTTTCTTTGAGCTTTCTGCTTTCAAAGCAATAGGATTTTCCCTGCTGTGTCCTTCCTCAGCTTTTCTGGTATTCAGATGAAGTTCATGAGACAATAGTTTCCCATATAAATTTTGTGGCTGAATGTTTCCCATATTTCCCATTTCTCTGATTGCACAGATCTTGATATCCCATTCTTTGTTCAGTGATCTTAAGAACTTATCATTCAGCTCATAATCTGAGAAAGTTCTTCTATAAGTCTTTAGGCCATTTACAATCTTGAAGAATTTTTCATAGCATATTGCTATTGAGTCTTTCTTATCTTGTCTGAAGGCTTCATATTGCTGATTTAGAAGTGACTTCCTGTCATCTCTGACTTCTTCAGTCCCTTCCATATAGACAATAAGAGATTCCCACATTTCTTTTGCAGTTTTGCAATGGACTAAATTCTGGAAGGTTGAATCTTCAATAGCACTAACAATGATGTTCTGAGCTCTCTTGTCCATAGAGGCCAGGATCACTTCATCTTTGGTCATCTCTGAATAAGTTTTAGGAGTCTTAATATTTCCATCTGTAAGTGAAACTTTCATAGGAACAAAAGGTCCCTCTAGAACTGTTATGTAAATCCTAGGATCAGATGCTTCCATGAAAAGTCTGACTCTTTCTTTCCAAATACCAAAGTTTTCTTTTCTGCAGATGGGAAGCTTCATAGATGTGAATTCTTTGCTTCCTTATGTATTAGCCATCATGACTTTAGAAATCTACCCTTAGGAGGATCTTTTTCAGGCTGTTAAACCTTTTCTTGAACAACCTTCCTCTGATACCACTTGAGAGACTTTAATTAAGGGTATCTAATCACCTAGAGGGGGGGGGGGGGGGGGGGGGGGGGGTGAATAGGTTATTTAAAAACTATTACGATTCTTGACTATAATCGAGATAAAACTGATCAGAGCTTTCAAGAAATAAAGATATACACAGAAAAGAACACACAGAATTTTTATAGTGGTTCCCCGTATCTTGGGTAATCCACTTTCCCCCTTCTCCCCTTCTAGCAGTGTGCTAGATAGAGGTTATAACTCCTCCAGATCTCAGACCACAAACAGGTCTTAAAGCTCAGATCACAACTGATCTTACAGTCTCAGATCCACAGATCTTACTAACTCAGATCAAACAGATCCTACCTCAGCCTTTATAACTAGGCCTACAGCTCAGATTCACCCCTGAATCTTACAACTCAGATCACACCTGATCCTACAACTCGGATCCTTGACAGATCCTACACTCAGATCTGACAACTCAGATCCTACAGAAATTTATAAAGGGGATTACAAATACTTAGACTCAGATACGAGATTGTTGAGCCTTCTTGATCTATCTGAATGATCAGACAGAAATTTTCAGTAGAACAGCAGCAACAAATGATCTTCTTGATTCGACAGGCTGTGATGACTGTTCTTCTTCCTGGGAAGACAGATTCTTCCTTCTTGATCTTCTTCTTTCAGAGAGAGGTATCAGCACAAGATTGCTGAATGAGATCTTCAATTTAGAATGGTTCTGAAAGGGAAGACAACTTCTCCAGATTCTATCTCAAACTTTCTCTCAAAATGATGGAGACGATAATTGATTTTGAGAAGATAGGAAAACTTTTCTAACTTCACTTTTCTTCACTTCATAACTTGGATTAACTGCACAACCCATAGGTCATGCCTTCTATTTATAGCCCGCCATCTGCAATGTCTGTTACGCTTCTCCACGTCAGCATGACGTTACGTCTTCAACGGTCTTTAATGAAAACAAAAGCTCAGCTAGTTGTGGAAGATATTCCTCAGTTCAGAGTATTTGTAGAAGAGGCGTTGAGCGCTTAACATCTTTGTCGACGCTTTTCCAGTTAGGCATCGAGCAATATTTAGACGCTCGACGCATACTCCTTAGACTGAAGCTCTCGACTCCTCCTTCTCAGGCATTGAGCAAACATCACTTAGTCGACGCTTTTTATCTGAAGAAGTTGAGCAACATCCAAGGGCTCGACGCTTCTTAACTAAGCCTTCATATCTCGACACTTCTGGTTGGCGCTGAGCTGACTGAAGTTAAGTCGACACTTCTCTTTCCAAGGCGTCGAGCGACACAACTTGGCTCGACGCTTCCAAAATTGATCTCAGAACTTCAGCGGCGACCTTGTCTATTTGAGTAGTAGACATGAGTCAACGCTTCTGGGTCACAGGCGTCGAGCAATGTATGATGTCTCGACGCTTGTGAACTTGAATGAATTCCATGAACTTTTTGCCTGACCTGATCTCCTGCACATTGATTCTAGAGAGTATATCAAATACATTCTGAGATATATCTTTGACTTATGAATGGACTTCTCCAAATCTAAGACATTGTGGGCAATGATCCAAACAATAAGAACTAGGACAGTCCTGCGAGCGGTTGGCTCGAGTTATAAGGAAAGGACTAGGATAGTCCTGCGAGCGGTAGGCTCAAGTTATAAGGAAAGGAGTAGGATAGTCCTGCGAGAGGTAGGCTCGAGATATAAGGAAGGACTAGGATAGTCCTGCGAGCGGTAGGCTCGAGATATAAGGAAGGACTAGGATAGTCCTGCGAGCAGTAAACTCGAGTTATATGGAAAGGACTAGGATAGTCCTGCGAGCAGTAGGCTCGAGTTATAAGGAAGGACTAGGGTAGTCCTTCGAGCGGTAGGCTCGAGATATAAGGAAATGACTAGGATAGTCCTGCGAGCGGTTGGCCCTGTACAACCCCGGTGTTTGCCAGGGGGTGAGAGATAAAAGGAACCAGGAGGGGAGGAGAGATGAAGAGGAAAGGAGTAAGTAGGCGAGCGAGCCAGGGTGCTGGGTGAGCCGGGCTCTCGCCGGTCGCTCGCGGGAGGGCGAGCGGGCCAGGCCCTCGTCGGTTACTCGCAGGAGCCGAGCGAGCCGAGCCTCTCGGTTCATAAGAGAGGCCCTCGTGGGCGGCTCGCCCAGGAAGGGTTCAAGATCATTTTTACCTAAAAACCCCTAGTGGTCTGCAGTTAGCACCACCAAACAGTGGAGTTTGGCTGTTGGCAGACCATTTTGGGCTGCGTGTAGCAAAAGTGTAAGGCGGAATTCTGCTACTAGCAGACCAGACTTGAAAAACAATAAATAGACCTTGAAGGGCACCTTAGGAGAGTACTCCAATCTCAGGATTCAGAGCTTCTTCCTCCCCAGGTTATCTTGGCTTAGCTCTCAGGCTCTCCAAGGTGCCCAGTCTCAGCTTTGGCTTGGGAGGGGAAGCGCTCAAAGATCTTCCGGGTGTATGGTGGGACCTCTTAGCTGCGACCAAGTGTCTGTGTTTAGTTCCGAGTCTCCGCTCAGTTCCTTCCAAGGAATCAGTAAGTGGTAGCTGCCCCTCATCCTTGAGGGCCCGAGCTCCACAAAGAAGCCAAGTTCTAGTTTCAACATTTTTGGCGCGGTGAGCGTGGAGTGCAGTTAGTTCATGAAAGATCTAAGGAAGAGACATGGCGGGAGATGACGAGCGGGAGGCGAACTTCGGCGGTTCGCCACCACCCGGCGCATCAGCAACGCTGCAGATACTGGATGACCTCAGGAGGGATCTGCTCGGGGCCTTCTAGTGTGACCTCACCACGGCCCTTGGGGGGCTCGCAACCCCTGCGCCCCAAGTGGCCCCTCCAGCTGGAGTAGGCAAGCACGTCCCGGGGCAGAGGCCAGGGAAGGAGGCGGTGTCCCAGATTCTGAAGCAAGATCTAGCGGGGCAGGAGCTCTTCCCCAGCCCGGCGAGTGCGGGCGGGGTTCAGGCGTGCGCCGTCCCGGGGGGAGGGATCCCGGCCAGTGGGATCACAGCGAGTGGTCCCTCGGCGAGTGCAAGACCGGGAGGAGCCGGTTCGCCAGGGGAGCTCGAGGGGCGAGTGGAGCAGGTCATGAGTGTGAAGGGGGGGAGTCCTTTCTGCGAGTTGGTGCTCTTGGCACCTCTCCCCGAGGGGTTCAACGAGCCGGCCATGACGTTGTATACCGGTAAGGATGATCCCACTCAGCACCTGCAGCGGTTCTAAGGCATGGTCTCTATCAGACCTATGTCGGATGCTTTCAAGTGTCGACTCTTCGCCACTACCCTAAAGGAGAAAGCGAGGGACTGGTTCCACCAGTTACCTTCCGGGTCGATATATGATTTCGAGGATTTGCGTCACGGCTTCCTGCTGCGCTTCTCAACCTCGAAAAAGGGGAAGAAGGACCCCGAGGCCCTCTTCAACATCAAGCAGAGGCAGGGGGAGTCGCTAGCTCATTATGTGGATCGATTCCAGGAGGAGGTCCTCCACATCCAGGAGGTGCTAGGGTACACTCTCCAGCTCGCCTTCATAGTGGGGCTGCGAGAGGGGTTCTTCAAGATGGACCTCAAGAGGAGGGATCCTTTGTCTTTTGAGGAGCTGATGGAGAGAGCGGTAGAGGAGATAGAGGGGGAGGCAGCAAACCCCGAGTTCACGAAGAGGTTGGCACGGCTGAGCGAGCCGGATGTCAAGCATCCGGAACCAAGGAGAAGAGAAGAGGCAAGAGCCCCAGAAGTGGGGAGGCAAGGCCCGGGAAGGGGTTTCCACCAGGTAGGGGGCAACTTCCAAGGGTCCAGGGAAGACCCCACCAGCTAGGGTGGAGGCAGGGCCCGAGGCCTCCTCATCCCCACCCACCTCAGCAAGCAATGTCAGTTGGTCGAGAGAGACCAGGAAGGGGTAGAGGAGCAGGAGCCAGAGGAGCCGGTCCTAGGAGGAGTAATAGGGCAGCAGAGGCAGAGAGGAGGGGGGCGGCGTTGCCCTATTGTGACTTCCACGGGGAGGAAGGTCACGCAACGGCCACCTGCCCCGAGTTCCTGGAGATGAAGGATGCCAAAGCGCCGGCACCGCGAGAGCAGTGGTCGGTGAGGATTGAGGAGGTCCTATCTCAGGACGAGGAGGGTGAAAGGTGTGAAGACCGGGTCGATGTGGGGACCCGAGGATGGATCGGGGTAATCCATAGGGGTGTTGGGATTGAGGCGACCTGGAAGGCCAGCCTCCAAACTATCTACCATCATAGCGTGGCTTCGACGTCCATATCCCCATCCCAGTAGAGAAGATCTCATTCACTCAGAAGGACATGCCAGGTCATGAAGACCCATTCTGCAATGCACTGATCATTCAGAAAACAATCGAGAACTTCACCGTTCCCGGATCCTTGTGGATAACGGGAGCTCAGTCAACGTCATATTCAAGAAGGCGTTTGATGAGATGCGGGTGGAGACACGAAGGGTGTTGGCCTTCGATGGCCCGTTGTTTGGATTCTCTGGGGACAGGGAGGAGGTAGAGGTGGGAGTGGGAGTTCATGTAGTCCTGGGAGGGTAGTCCAGGAATTGCCGCTTTGTCATAGTGGATGCCCTCAGCAGCTACATCGCCATCTTCGGGCGTCTGCTCATCAGTGCGTTCCGCTGCATCCCCTCCACCTTCCATCAGTGTCTTAAGTTCAATACAGGAGGAGTCCAAGTCCGGATAAGGGGAGATCCGAAGGTGGCCCAGCAGTGCTATGTGACTGCTGTGACACCATCTCCTGGATGGCCAAGGCAAAAGAGTGGGATCGGGAGATGGGGGATCCGACAAGGCTCGAAGAGGGAGGAGAAGTGAAAAGAGTAGGAGAAAGGGAAGCCCTGAAGGAAGGGGCGGGAGAGCAAATGGAGGAGGAGAAGGAGAGGGAAGAAGAGGAAGGGAACGCCCAGGTGGAAGAGGCGGAAGAGCTGATGGAGGTTCGGGAAGGGAGAAAAGAGGAGGAGGCCAAGTGCTAGCTCACGACGAGGAGAAAGAGGGTGATTTGGGGGAGCAGTCCCAGTTGGAGGCAGTGGATGAGGTTGTGGAGCTCAAAGTCACCACCCGAGCATGGGTGGTAGAGAAAGTCAAGATCAGCGGCGAGCTCAACCCAGAGGAGCGGAAGCAAATCCTGGCCTGCGTACAGTAGAATGTGGATATCTTCGCCTGGAGCGCGACAGAGATGCCCAGGATCGGTGCAGATGTAGCTTGCCATCACCTCAACCTCGATCCTGGCACCCGACCCATCCAACAAAAGAAAAAGCCATTGCTGACAAGCTGGAAGGACCCATCCGAGAGGAGGTGGGCAAGCTCCTCCGAGCAGGCTTTGTATCAGATATCCAGTACCCAGGCTGGGTCTCCAATGTGGTTATGGTGAAGAAGAGGGGAGGTATGTGGAGAATGTGCGTTGACTTTTCTTTACTTAATAAATTATGCCCCAAAGATTGCTACCCCTTGCCCCGAATCGACGCGCGGGTTGACTCAGCCGTCGGTTTTTCTGTGATGTCTTTTTTAGATGCTTTTTCAGGATATCATCAAATCCGCATGCCCCCCCCCCCCCCCCCCCCCCCCCGACGTCAAGGATGTCTCTTTCATCATGGGGAATGAGTGATATTGCTATAAAATGATGCCCTTTGGGCTCAAGAATGTAGTAGCTACTTACCAACGGATGATGGACCGGGTCTTCCGAGAACAAAAGGGAAGAAACCTAGAGGTCTATGTGGATGAACTTATGGTGAAAAGTCGAAACCTTGAGTCCCATCTTCGCGACCTTGAAGAGACCTTCGGGACATTGAGAAAATTCAAGATGAAGCTCAACCCCCAGAAGTGTGTCTTTGGGGCTAGCCGGGGAAAGTTTCCGGGCCACTTGCTCACTCCAGCAGGAGTGGAGTTGAATCCAGACAAAGTCAAGGCCATCATAGAGTTGGGGTCACCGAGGAATGTGAAGGAGGTTCTGCGCCTCACGGGGAAGTTGATCGGGCTTAGTAGGTTCCTCTCCAGGGCGGGAGAGAAGTGTGCACCCTTCTTCAAGGTGCTGCGGGGGAATCAAAAGTTTGAATGGACCCCTGAGTGTGAGAAGGCTTTTCAAGCGCTAAAGGAACAATTGACCCAAGCTCCCTTGCTGCAAGGGCCAAGACAGGGAGAGGACTCGTCCCTATACTTGGGGGTAGGACCCGAGGTAGTGAGTTCAGTTCTAGTCCGGGAAGAAGGCAGAAGGCAACCCCTAATCTACTATGTTAGCCGAGTGCTGAGGAAGGCGGAGCTCCGATACCCCATCATAGAGAAGTTGTCCTTCGCCTTGGTGGTGTCGGCCCTGAAGCTCCGACCTTATTTCCAAGCGCATTTGATCAAGGTGGTGACTGACCACCCCCTTTGCAACATCATGGAAGGGGTAGAGCACTCGGGGAGGTTGGCTAAGTGGTCGGTGGAGCTAAGTGAATTCGATATTTCGTATGTGCCCAGGTTGTCCATAAAGGCACAAGCGGTGGCAGACTTTTTGGCAGACTATGTGACCGAGGTGGAAGAGTCTGAGCTACCCAGCTCGGTGGTCTGGAGGGTGTTGGTGGACGGGGCCTCAGGAAAGCATTCCTTCAGGGGAGGGGTGGTTTTGGTAAGCCCCCAAGGTACAAGGATCGAGCAGGCAATCAATATTCATTTTCCCCTCACCAACAACCAGGCGGAGTACGAGGCGGTAGTAGCGGGCCTGCGGCTGGCCCGTGAATTGGGAGTACAGGATGTGGAGGTCTCGACGGACTCCATGGTTGTAGCTTGCCAAGTCAGGGGGGAGTTCGAGGTAAAGGAGTCGACTCTTCAGCGATACTTGGAAAAAGTCAAGGGACTCATATGGCAGTTCCGAACCTTCTCAATCCATCACGTGCCAAGGGAGGAGAGTATCGCGACGGACCTCCTAACCAAGTTCGGTCCCAGGGCAGGGGGGACAGTGTCATACCTATTACGACCATCCATCGAGGAGGGTGAGCTAATGGAGGTAGACCAGCGAGCATCATGGATGGACCCCTTCATCACCTTCCTGGCATCGGGAAGGTTCCCCAAAGGGGACGTGGATAAGCGGCGCTTAAGGTATAAATCGACATATTATTCCTTGCATGCAGGGGGGTTGTACAGGAAAACACTCTCGGGTCTCCTAGCCCAGTGTGTGGAGGAAGAGGAGGTCCCGAGGGTCCTGGAGGAGATCCATTCGGGAGAGTGTGGCAGCCACTCCGGAAGCCGAACCTTAGAGGGGAGAGTGTTGAGGCAATGCTACTTTTGGTCTACCCTCAGCAAGGATGCATCGAAGTTCGCAAGGAAGTGCTCAAAGTGCCAGTTGTTCGCTCCTCTCCATCTCCTGCCGGCCCAAAGGCTTCGGTCCATCACAGCTCCCTGGCTCTTTACTATATGGGGTTTGGACCTGGTAGGTCCTTTCCCGCAGACGAGTGGCCAAAGAAGGCTCTTGTTGGTTATGATTGATTATTTCTCCAAGTGGCTGGAGGTGAAGGAGTTGACCAAGGTAACGTCTCAAGTAGTTAGAAATTTCATATGGGGTGAGATAATATGCTGGCATGGGCTCCCGCTAGCCATAGTTACAGACAACAGGCCGCAGTTTGCCAGCGATGAGTTCGTCAGCTTCTGCACCCAGCTTGGCATAGACCTTCGGTTTGCGTCAGTCCACCACCCAAGGAGCAATGGGCAAGTGGAGGCGGCAAACAAAATTATCGTGAACTTGCTGAAGAAGAAGGTCGAGAACCTCAGGGGGAACTGGGTAGAGTAGTTACCCTCAGTCCTCTAGGCCCTGAGGACCACTCCGAACACGGCCATGGGAGAGACTCCATTCAAGCTCTCCCACAGGTCTGAGGTCGTCCTCCCATTAGAGTTTGAAGTGAAATCCCCTAGGGTGGTCGCCGCGAGTGAAGGCGATGAAGAATGGCTGGTGGATAATGGGGAAGAGCAAAGACTATCTCCGGGCTTTGTGGAAGAACTCCGAGACTTATACACCGTGCGACAAGAGGAAGTCAAACGGCGGATGGCTCGGTACTTCGACAAAGATATCCGAATAAAATAGTTCGAGAAAGGAGACCTGGTACTGAAGAAGGTTGATGCGGCCGGGAGGGGAGCCGCAGTAGGAAAGCTCAATCCCAACTGGGAGGGACCGTATATTGTAGACGAGGTGCTCAGGTCAGGAGGGTACCACCTCCAAAATGTGGATGGGGTACTCCTCGGCCTGGCCAGGAGTGGGGATGACCTAAAATGATTCTATCCTTGAAGCTTTTTGTAATTGATTTGTTATATGTTTTACTCTCCATATTTTGGTTCAGAAGTTTCTTCTAAGCAGGAGTCCTCAAGTTTTTGTGCTGGAGTGCCCCAGATCGATTCCGCTGCCTGACTCTCATAGATGGTGGGTCAGGTTGATCTCTGGAGAGGATGGCAAGGTGGAAAGTTTTTGTGTTGGAGTGCCCCAGATCGATTCCGCTGCCGGGCTCTCATAGGAGGTGGGTCAGGTTGATCTCTGGAAAGGCTGGCAAGGTGGAAAGTTTTTGTGCTGGAGTGCCCCAGATCGATTCCGCTGTCGTGCTCTCATAGACGGTGGGTCAGATTGATCTTTGAAGAGGCTGGCAAGGTGGAAAGTTTTTGTGCTGGAGTGCCCCAAATCGATTCCGTTGATGGGCTCTCATAGACGGTGGGTCAGGTTGATCTCTGGAGAGGCTGGCAAGGTGGAAAGTTTTTGTGCTGGAGTGCCCCAGATCGATTCCGCTATCGGGCTCTCATAGACAGTGAGTCAGGTTGATCTTTGGAGAGGCTGACAAGGTGGAAAGTTTTTGTGTTGGAGTTCCCCAGATCGATTCCACTGTCGGGCTTTCATAGACGGTGGGTCAGGTTGATCTCTGGAGAGGCTGGCAAGGTGGATAGTTTTTGTGTTGGAGTGCCCCAGATCGATTTGGCTGCCTGGCTCTCATAGATGGTGGGTCAGGTTGATCTCTGGAGAGGCTGGCAAGGTAGAAAGTTTTTGTGCTGGAGTGCCCCAGATAGATTCCGCTGCCGGCCTCTCATATATGGTGGGTCAGGTTGATCTCTGGAGAGGCTGACAAGGTGGAAAGTGTTTGTGCTGGAGTGCCCCAGATCGATTCTGTTGTCGGGCTCTCATAGACGGTGGGTCAGGTGGATCTCTGGAGAGGCTGGCAAGGTAACAAGTCTTTGGTATTGGATTAACCCTGATCATTCCGCTGTCGGGCTCTCATAGACGGTTGGTCAGGTTGATCTCGCGGAGGGGCTGACAAGTATGTTATTCATGATAAGAGGCTCAGTTTGCCAAATCTCTCAAGGCCTGGATAGGGCGAGCCCTGGTGCTCGCTCGCGGGAAATGAAAGACATCAATTGATGAAAAATGCCAAGTCCAAGGGTAACGACGAGATGGATGGATACGGTGGTCGCATGTCTCGTCGGCTCGTGTCCTGGCTCGCGAAAATACTTGGAGAATCTATACGTGATGACTAATATCAGCGAGTCAGAGAGACACGCCGACACAGTGGTATGCAAACAGCGATGGACGCTCGCAGGGGTTGAGCGAGCGAGGCAGAGTAGCATCGATCCCATTCGCAAGGGCCCCTGCGAGGCGAGCCAGAAGTGTGAAGCGGTCTAGGCCTTACCGGGTATGAAAGCAAACGGATGGTCTATCTAACGAAGCGTCTATGCGAGAGAAGCTACGCGAACGCCTTCTTAGATGTGCGCGAGATAAGATAGCGAGAGAAAGCGAAAGTACGATGAAAGGGTGAAACTTATAACCATTGCAGACAAGAAATGTGCGAGCGCGAGCTTGGCTAAAATGCAAAGATGCGAGCGTGGGTGAGAGTGTGAGCACAAGTATAACAAAATTCATTCACGCGAGCATAGAAAAGCACATTGGTGCGAGCAAGGTAGAAAAACAATTTAAAGATATAAAAAATATTATTTGTTTCTTTTCTTAAAAGTTCATTACAAATGACGGCGAACTCGCCGGTCAAAAACTGAAGATTTACATTGAAAAGTAAAAGGTTAAGGCCGTTCGCTGGACGGCTCTTCCTCGCTCCCGCAATCGTCTGACTCCGGGATCGGTGCGAACAAGTTTGGGACGACGTCCTCGATGCTGAGCTCCAAGGCATCCGGAGAAAGCAGGCCCGCCCTATTAAGGGTCTCGAAGACGAGGTTCGGGACGCCCATCGAATTCTTGCGGGTCACCTCCTGCTTGTCTTGAGATTTATTGCGATCCCCAGCTCGCAGAGGGGGCGGGGGGGGGGGGGGGGGGGGGGGGGGGGGGGAGCACGGCTCTAGTCAACTAGCGGACGTGCGCCTTGAGGAACGTGACCTCTGATTCTAGGTCGGTGTTCCGCGAGAGGAGCTGGCTCACGGTCTCGGCATCCTGAAAAAGAAAAACGTAAGTCAAGCGAAACATATAGTGAGCGAGATGGAAGTTGTATGGAGGACTTACCATTCCACCTTGAAGGCTGGCAAGGAGACCTTCCAAGATCGCCTCTTTCCCCTTGAGGCTTGCGACCACGTCGGTGGCCGCCTTGCGCTCGCGCTGGAGCTCCTTGCAATCCCTTTCAGCGGTGAGGTACCCCCGAGCCACCATGGGGTTGAGCTCCATAGACCGGAAGTGGGCTCGCATGGACTCGTTGACGAGCAGTCGGGATCACAGGGCACCGAAATGGGCGGCGTCCTCACGGTCATACAGCCCGAAGGCGTGGGAGAACGCCTCGCCTCCAACCTTATCGCTCTCAACCAAGGAGGGAAGGAGCGAAGAAAAAGAGATCTTGCTGAGGTCAGGATCCCACGCGAGCACCGGCTCGCCGAGGGCATCGAGGAGTTTCACGCCCAGGCCAAAGTTCTTGTGGCTGGATGGATTGGGCCCATGGGGGGCATCCCTCGGCTCGCTGACCCCATCGGCGGACTTCAGGCTCGCGGGCGGGGGGGGGGGGGGGGGGGGGGGAGCAGAATCTAGGCCTCGCTCAGGTCGACGACCTCCTTCCTCTTGCTCGCGGAGGGGGTCTCCTTATTCCTTTTCTTAGCTGGCTCTCAGGTGGAGGCCGCTTCTTACCAGAAGTCGAGCCGAGAGGCTCTCGACACGTATCGGCGGTCGCAACAACGAGAGAGCTTGAAATGAGGGTTGTGCTCCTCTCATGGGGGGATGGATGGGAAGATCCCGCTCTCCTACAAAGGCAAAGAAAGAGTTAGCAGATAGAATAAGGAAAAACAATAGGAGCTTGCGAGTGCGAGCCGAACCTTCTCCTTGCGGGACTGGCAGCAGCAAGTCCACCCTCTGCCGGAGGTAGACGACCTCGAAGTTCTTCCCGTCCAAGTATTGGTAGAGCCTCGCGTCATCACCGCCAAGCGAGGCAGGAGGGCGGTAGGTTGTATCATCCCGTTGGAGGGGGGAGAAGGGGACGTTGCCGAACGGTCCTTTTACCAGGACGTATTTCTGGTGCCAGTAATGGGCTTTGTTCACCGTCTCGCAGACGGTGACATGTTGGCTCGCGAAATGGGTTGTCCCATCTTTGTACGCGTGGAAGGAGAAGACTTTGCGGAAGACGAGCAGGCTGAACTCGATCTTCTCCTCCCGCAAGTAGCTGGCGAACGCGACCACCACCACGATCGCGTTCGGCGTCAGCTGGCTCAGCAGGACGCCGTAGTACTTGAGTACCTGAGAAATTCACCAAAGAAAGGTTAGCACGCTCCTTGCGAGGCGAGTAAAGAATCGCGAGGGTCGAGTAGATTACCTGGCGTACTTCATGCAAGAGTGGGAGTCGCAACCCATTCTCGAAATGAGCAATGGGGATGGCGAGCTCTTCAGTGGACAGATCGTTGAGGGTGGCAGTGCTCGGCGGGCGGCGAGCTACATACCCTGAAGGGATGTACATGTCCACTGCGACGAGGAACTCGTCACCAGTAAATGAGGCATAGAAGAATGTGTGGTCGCGAAAGGCCCCGACGCACCTGGCTTGCCCTTCAGATTCGCCCTCGACAACCATGATGTTAGTAGCTACGAACCGGGAAAAGAGCGCGTGCGAGCTGAAATTTGCGAGAGGGACTGGAAGAGAAAAGAAAGGTTGGAGAACAGTTAAAGCGGTAGTTAGAAAGTAAAAGTTGACGGCTATTTATAATAATGAAAGGGGCGGGAAGGATTCGAAGGGCCGGGGGTGCGGATAGCAGAACCGCGCGGTGATTTTTCAGCTTCTCGGGGGGTTGGCGTCCTGGCGGAACCTGCTGACTCACCGTCGGCAAGCCAAAACTGTAGAAAGAAAAAGTAAAAGTCGCGAGGGCGAGGCAATATGTCGCAAGCCAGGCATATCAAATGAAAAGCAAGCGATGAGCGAGCGCAATTATCGTAACGATAGAAATAATACAAAGATAAAGCTCGCGAGCGAGTGGGAATATCCTTATTACAAAGTCACGCATTGTTCTGAACCCCCCGAAGCGGGGGGGGGGGGGGGGGGGGGGGGGATGGTAACAAGAGCGAGCAACAAAGATAATAAAAGATAGTTGTTCAGTAATTGAACCATTTCCAGCGGTCGCGGCCTCGCACACCAGAGCGCGGAGGAATCCATGGATAATGGTACTCACTGACCGACTGGACCTCACGCTGCATTAGGCGCATGTTGTCCTCGATTCGTGCGATATGCACCCTGGGGGAGGTGACCTCTCCGCGAGTGACCTATTGTACCTCGGCGAGGATGCGCGCGTTTGCATACTCCATGGCGGCAAACCTCTCTTCGTAAGTGGCCCTGTTCATGCGGTCCTGGTCATATAGCTCTCGCAACATTATGGCATGCTTTTGAAATATCTCGGCAACTCGCATTTCATCTGTTCCGGGTTGCCGGGGTCTGCCAAGAAATCTGTGACCTGGCTCGGCGAGGGCGGTGGCGACATCTCCACCTCCCCGTGCTCTGACTCGGTAGGCGGGGTAGGGGGAACGCCTGAAAGTGAAAAGTCAGCATGAGAGGCTGTAAAAGAGGCACTCGGCAGAAATTGTTTAACCTAGCTAGATGAGAATGGTACGGGGTTGTGGGCGAGAAGAACTCGGCTGGCCTTTGAAGGCTTCAGTGAAGGCCGGGGTAAGGGATTTCCCTAAACCAGGGCGGTGCATCGTCTCGCCTGCAACCTGGGGCTCGGTGAGAAGCGAGACGCCTGGGATCCATTGGCCCAGAATGCCGAACCCCGGAGTGATGATGTGAGGCCACCAGAGTGGGGACTCGCCGCTCCGGAGTCGAGGGATGAGACCCTGTGAAAAGGAATAATGCGGGTCAGCGTTCAAAGAAGAGCAATGGAAAGCAAGGAAAACGACTTACCAGGATGCGAGTGGGAGGCTCACGGGTCAGTGGTCCTCACATCAGGGGGGATCAGTCCTCCCGGGGGACGCAGGGCAAAACCCCTTTGGCGATGGCCTGATAAGATTTTCCTCGGCGGGAGGTTCCTGCGGGCAAGAAAACAGAGTTAAGTGAATACCATTGGGATCGTCGAAAATTTTGTGGCAGGACCTGCGAGATGAGCTCGTGGCAGGGAGGCGAGGACAGAGGTGATGACTCATCCTCCCCAGGCGACCGCCGGATGGTCTTCGCCTTTTTTGTTTGAGGCGGAGGCGGGGCAGGCTCCGGGGAAATCCAGGGGGCGACCTCGGTGGCTTTGGCCTTTTGTGCCGTTTGTGAGGCCTTGAGGCGAGCCAATGACTCCTCCATCTTGGACATATTGAAGAGAACAGTAGTGAGCCGCGAGACAGAAAAGAAGGAGATAAAGTTCATGTGCCGGTCAGAGAGGATGGTATTTATAGCCTTGGGCATGGGGCCCACCAAAAGATTCTCACCACGTCATCAATGGTTCGGCGAACACCAGGGGTTGGATGTTTCTTCGCGAGCCTAAAGTAGCCTCACAAAGAGCGGGGATTGTGTACAACCACGATGTCCGCCAGAGGGTGAGAGATGAAAGGAACCAGGAGGGGAGGAGAGATGAAGAGGAAAGGAGTAAGCAGGCGAGCGAGCCATGGTGCTGGGCGAGCCGGGCTCTCGCCAGTAGCTCGCGGGAGGGCAAGCGGGCGAGGCCCTCATCGGTTACTCGCAGGAGGCGAGCGAGCCGTGCCTCTCGGTTCACGAGAGAGGCCCTCATGGGCGTCTCGCCTAGGAAGGGTTCAAGATCATTTTTACCTAAAAACCCCTGGTGGTCTGTGTTGGATCTTACGACGCCCTTAGAGGGAGGGGGGGGGGGGGGGGTGAGTAAGGGAATAAAATTCTTCCTTATAATTTTATGAAAATTACTAAATTGTTTTATAATATGAGAAAAGCAAAATGACAATTTAGCTAATTTGTGAGAATATCATAATTTTCAAGTTTAGAAATAAATACTAAATTGTTTTATGATTAAGAGATTGAAATAAACAATTTAGATAAAGTAATTTGAATTGAAAACTTTGTAACCAATATTTTAGAGATAACGCCAAAGGAGAGAAATCAAGTAAACACAAATAGAGACATGATTGTATTTATATAAAAAAGGTGTTTACGTAAATTTGATTTCAATATCGCTAGAAATTGGAGGCGTACAAATGTAAATATTTTTTTCCTTTTCTATACCGACTTGTATCCCCACAAACCGGTTGGCTTTAGCCTATCCTTCCCCGGATAAGGCCTCAATCCGCTCTAGCCAATCCTTCCCTGGATATGGCCTCGAGCCCCCTAGATCTAATCACCTAGAACTAGTCGCCAACACAAGGTGAATTCCCCCTAAGTCCTACCCAGACCTAGTCGCCAACACAAGGCGAATTAACTAAATGGTTACAAAGAAAGTATGGAATGAAAAATAAAGATAACAATAATAAAACTCCCTATATGAGATCTCTGGAGTTGAGGATGAAGGATCGCTGTAGCATAAGCGAGGTTAAAGCGATCGTCCTTCGGATGTAGCGTGACGTTGTCCTCCTCCAGAATTCTCCTTAAGCTTCTAGTGGGAGATCCATCTTCGGCAGCATAGCAGCAGTAGAATTGTGGCACTTGCAATCTCTCTGGATGGATTCGTTGAAACGAGAGAGAGAGCCCATCATTGTATAGAACTTGACGATAGCGCCTGCGGTAGCTCTCTAGCGCCTGCGGTAGCGTTCGTGTGGAGCGGTTGCGAAACCGTCGGCGGCGTGGCGCTGTGCACGAGCTTGAGATAGTGCCAGACGGTAGCGCTAGCGCTGGCGTTAGCGGTTGCGAAACCATCGGCGGCATGGAAGAACAAACTTTCGTCGAACGGAATATTTGTCGAACGAAATTTTCGTCGAACGGAGCTTCAAGTTCGTCGAACGGAATTTTTGTCGAACGTAAATTTTCGTCGAACGGAGCTTGGAGTTCGTCGAACGGAAATTTTCGTCGAACGGAGTTTTCGTCGAACGCAAGCAAGTTCGTCGAACGGAACCTGAGCTAGCGCCTGGCGGTAGCTCTAACGCTGGCGGTAGTGCATTATTCCAGATTTTTGAATTCAGCTGCTTTCCACCTGTGGAGTATTGCACTTATAGTTCCTGTACACTATAAACACACGACAAGCAAGATCAAATACAATTTGGGATTTGTTATTCTCAAACAAAGGGATGTGACACACATGTCCAACAATCTCCCCCTTTTGATAATAACAAATCCACTTAGCAAGAAATCAACAATAGTGTTTATAGTATTGGATAAGCAAGATGATAGTGGAACTATAGTATATGATAAACATGATAATGTGCATACTCCCTCTATCTTAATGCTCCCCCTACATAAATGCAATTTATGTTTTACTCCCCCTAAATGATAGATTACATGAATTATTCTCCCCTTAATCTTCTCTCCTATATAGATTTCTTCAATTAATCTCCCCCTTTTGGTATTATCAAAAGAAGGTGGGGTGAGGGTAGTAAGGAGGCATTTCTTATAAATGATAAAGCATGATCGAGCTTTTGTAATATAGATAATGATAAAGATTTTAAGCATAGTATATACGAGATTTCAAATAAAAAGATAAGAGTTGTAAGCAAGCGGAAGATTATAATAAACATCTTTTCCTAAGCATGAAAAGCATAAGTAAAAATATGAGTTTTAGTTCAAAATTGAAAGATGTTTTAACTTTTGAAATCTCAAAGTTTTCCATAAAGATACCAAGCATGAAATGAACATATCAAAGAGAGATTATACTACGATGTTACTAAATTTTAAGTTCAAGAGATACCAAAACATTGTAGAGATCATGCTAGGTTATCTAGTGCATTTCTTATATAAAGAGTAGTATAGATAAAGCATTAGAATCCAATACTCATGAGAAGAAGTGTTATGAAAGAGAATGATGTGCACATAAGTGTATTTTGGGCAATGTTAACAATTGATTTAAATCAACAAAATACAAGACATATGTAAAGTAAAGTGCACAATAAAACACAAGTAAATTACTTTCACACACTTTTAATGCACATAATTTTAAACAAAGTGGTGTAATAACCAAGGTTTGCACAAGACACTTTACTATTCTTTCCAAGGTGCTCAACCTCATAATGCTTATGATGACTTATCAGGAGGTTCAAGTAGTGCTTGGTGGAGTTATATTTGTCTACACATATAATTCTTTGTTCACATTTGTGAGACAACATTCTCTGAATACACTTGTTTTGCAAACCCAAATTTTTAACTTAACCACTTTTCTAAATTTCATAAGTGCAATTCAAATGTAGTGTAGGCAAATAAACTTATGCAAGTTTTAATTCATTCTACAAATACAATACACAAGCAAGCATTTTTAGATTTAAACAACACATGTTGATTACCAAAATAAGTGAGTGAAATGTATCATTATCAATCATAATACATTTACACATACTTAGAGGCATACAAAGCTTGGTTCTACACATATTTTTCAATACAATTAATGCACTTTAAATAGATATATCAAAGCATGATAAACAAAACAATGTTTATAGAAATTTGAAGGAATAAATTTTAACATTGTAAATAATTCTAAATAATAGAATTCATTCATGCTTGATATTAACAATAAAGGTCATACAGTTTTTTTTGTAGTTTTGATATTTTTTTAATGAAATAAACACAGAAAAATCACACAAACATATTTTTGTATTTTTGAATTTTGAATTTTTGTATTTGATTTTCCATAATATAAATAAAACAGAAAACCATAAAAACATATTTTTGTATTTTTGAATTTTGAAAATTTATAATTGATTTTCCATAATATAAATAAAAGCAGAAAATCTCAAAAACATATTTTTTGTATTTATGAATTTTGAACTTTTATAGTTGTTTTTTCATAATATGAATAAAACAAAATAACCAAAGTCAGAAACACAACAAATAAGTAGTACATATGAACTAACATATTTTTATTGATTTTTAAAAATTTTAAAACACAGGAAAATCAGACACCCACGCTAGCACCGGCGCTAACGCTAGCGCTGTAAACATTACACGATTTTTTAAGAATTTTAAATGTTTGATTTTTTATTTTGATTAAGTGTCCTTAGAGTAGTCTTATGCAAAAATTTTATAATATTTGGAGATGTCTTGATTGCTCAAATTTGCATAAAACTATAGCTTTTTCAAATACATGTATTTTACAAAAACATTTAAGCTCAAAAAGATAAATTATGCAAACACAAGAGGACATTTTTTATTAAACAACCCAAAATATGCATGATTTAAGTGATAAGTAAATAAAAAGATCATGCAAAGAGTAATATAAGTATGTCCTAAGATTAAAGACTACCCCGACTAAATGTCTACACCTTAGCCCCGTACTAAGTGACGGATGGGCATGAGGAGCTGCACACATGCCGTAGGTTGGGGTGTTAATCCCATATGCAAACACTAGAGAACACTCAACCTAGCACTCTTCCCCCCAGTGCCTCACAAGGCCCCACTGGAACCCTCCCCAGTTAAGGACAAGACATGACTTAGATGTTAGGTCTCTAATGCATACAACCCTATGCCCCCGCTATTGTGAGATATGAAGTCATAGGTGAAATAATCTTTTGGACAACCTATGCTTTTAAATCTAAGGGTTGATATATAAACTATGGGTTTTGTTTAATGTGATGAGTTATATAAAGCGGCATAGTTTTTCTACTTTTATGAGATGACGATATGTGATAACTAACACAATTACTAATATTCAATAAGTGATAAAGCTAGTATGATGAGTTTTGGATATAATGTCATGTCATAAGATTAATATTAATATTGCATGTATTCCAAAATAGAATTTCAAATTATAGATCTAAAATAGAGTGATGATTAAGTTTATTGCAAAGTTGATTCTAGAGTCTACAAATATGAGAGATACTTGCAATCAATAGCAAAGCATATCAATACACCAAATAATGGAAATAAATCATTATTCAAATTTTTATCATAAGATTCATAATTCTTATTATTGATTTGAGATATTTCTTGATAGAACATGAATTATGATTTATGATTATAGAGAATTTTGCATAGAATATATGTTAGATTATCATGATGAATGTGAATTATATTCCTTCTAAACTTATGGCAATATGATTTGGTGATATTCTTTTGAATGAGCATGCTTGAATTGTAAGTCTAGAAAATGATGATCATGCTATCATATTAAAGACAAAGATAACAAATATATAGTTTTAAAATAAATTTGCATTCAATAATTGAATTTATTGATCTTTGGTTTTGTATGATAATTTATAGTTTCATGATATATATACTAATGATCAAACCATAAACTATGTGTTTGTTGGAATTTTAGTATTCTATTATAATTTCAAATCACATAGTTATCATCAATTTTAAATAACATTGTACATGTTATACCTAGCATATAAATTTAAGCATAAAATAAGAGGTGATGCTAGGATGATGAGTTTGAATGTAATGTTATAACATAGGATTAATGGAGATAATGTTGCATGTAGTATAGAAGGTTTCATATTAATTTTTTTTAGACCAAGAATGAAATGATTAAATTTTTGATTTGAACTTAATGATACAAGACGATTCTAAGGTCTAAATAACATGCAAACAATGGTGACACACATTACACACAATATACAAAGGATATCATGTGATGAAGAATCCAAAGACACAGAAATTGTCGAAATATAAAGACTGGTATAATTATTAAACAAAGTTGAGTTTGGGCAATTTTGACAGCACCATACGAATTTTAATGGCCAAGATTGGTTCTCCGTTGGATGGAGATTTCTGTGCCCTTTTCGAAAAGATATTAAACGCGAAAAATGGACGAGCGGATCAAAAGATATGGCTATTTGAAGTTTTGATCAAAAACTCGCATTTTTGAAGGATTAAACATGCGTTTTGTGAATGTTTGTTTTCGATTTTATTTGATAATATTTTTCATTATAAGGACTATCAAATGCAGCAAATAAAATAGAAAATAATCAAAACGTTACGCATTTTAATTTTTAGCTTAAGCCATTTAATAAACCATTTAAATCCTTTTTTTTAAATAATTTCATTAGTCTTGAAAATAATTTCAATATTCAAATGATAATGTTAATTCAAGGCATTGATGGGTAAAGGATTTAAAAGGATATATATAAACACTTTAAGATGAGAGATAGATCACTTTGAAAAATATATGACTTAATGTTTAATTTTAATTCAAATTTGATTTGATAAACATTAGACTTAATGTATGAAAGTCATATTTCATGATATATAAAGTGATCATAGCATGTTTGTTCAAAAAATAATAAATAATAAACAATAGAAAAGAGACAATAAGCATATCATTAAGTAGAGTAGTGATATTTCATTTTTATTTGTTTCTACTTCATGCAATTGGAAGATACTAAATGATAAGAGATTTAGGTATTCAAAGTTGACCATGTGTAATGGTTCCTTTGGGTACCCAAATATGACATGATGATTTTTTAGGAGATGAGGATAAATGGGCCTTTTCGATTAAAGTTGAAGTATCATTTTTCTTTAAGGGTCTCCATTCATACCTTGGTGGTTTATCTTTTAAATTCATATTATGATTATGTGACATCTTTATATGATTATATTTGTTTGAAAAATAATTCATTTGAGACTTATGTTTATTCAAATTATTTTTCAAAATAGATTGTTGTTGATAATCATAATGAATTTTATTATATGGATTCTTTGAAAGTTTATAAGAGTGGTTGTCTTTTTTTAGAAGTGATTGTTGAAAGAGTGGGTTACAATATGTTTTAAAAGATTGATTCTTATTTTGATGATTTTCATTTCCACTCTTTCTTATTGACATACTTTTATAATATGAAGGATTATATTTTGTAGTTTGATTTTCATGAAAAGGAGTTTTTAAATATGAGTCATGATTGAAAATATATTGAGACCTATAATAGTGACTCTTAAGAATTTTGAGAGGATCATAATTCTTTTTGAAACTAAACTCCTTTTGATTTAATGTGTGAAAATGGTCCTTTTTAGAAATGATTTTGTAAGTTAATTTATCCTTGTTATTCAAAATCTTATGATGAAATTCATTACATGACATTTGAAATTTTTCAACAAAAGATTTTAATTGTATTAACTTACAAGATAAAGCATTATTTTCAATTATCAATTTTTCATTATGCCTTTTAGAAATTAAGAGCCCTTTATCAATTTCCTTGAAATTTTCTTTTAATAAATTGCAATTAAGACAAGGAATAGGAATTTTAACTAAAGAGCATGAAAGAGAATTTAACACATCAATATTTGATTCTATGTTATCGTTTGCTTTTAAAGATTTATTTTCTAAACGTAATTTGGAATTAGCAATTTTTAATTTTAAAATTTTACGTTTAGCAATTTTAAGCATACGAGAAGTAGAAATGGAATTTGTTACAAAAAGAGGAGTTTTTGATTTTCTTACATTGCTATGGGATGAGGCAAGATTTGGACCAACGGTTCCTTTGACATCTTCTTTGCATTCCTCTTCCAAAGTTAAATTTCCGTCTTCTCTTTTGCTTGATGTGTTGCCAACAAATGAGTCCAATATTGTGACGTTATGTTCTTCTTCCTCCAAGCATAAGTCCTCGTCAGTTTCTTCTCTTGGATCCACAAGGAATTGCTCTTGTTCATCATCTGTGGAAGGAAGACTATAAGTATTCTCAAGAAATTTCCAAACTTCATAAGCAGTAGGAAGTGTATAAATAAGTTTGAAAATATTTTGATCTAATGCACAATATAGACTATTCATAGATTTGGCATTTAAAAACATTTCATTTTTATTTAAAATACTTGGGGGCATTTTAATTGTAATATTCCATACTTTAATATCCAAAGATTTAAGAAATTTTTCCATAAGAAATTTCCACCCATTATAATTTTTGCCTTCAAATAAAGGTGGTGCTAAAGATTTTTCATTTATAAGAAAGTTTTTCTCATTAGTAGAAGCGAGATCATGAGACGCCATTATTCTTGGTTTTTAAACCGTTTGGAATAACCTACCTCTGATACCACTTGTTGGATCTTATGGCGCCCTTAGAGGGGGGGGGGGGGGGGGTGAATAAGGGAATAAAATTCTTTCTTATAATTTTATGAAAATTACTAAATTGTTTTATAATATGAGAAAGGCAAAATGACAATTTAGCTAATTTGTGAGAATATCATAATATGAGATATGGCATCGTGCCCCCTAGATCTAATCACATAGAACTAGTCGCCAACACAAGGCGAATTAACTAAACGATTACAAAGAAAGTATGGAATGAAAAATAAAGATAACAATAATAAAACTCCCTATATGAGATCTCTGGAGTTGAGGATGAAGGATCGCTGTAGCATAAGCGAGGATGAAGCGATCGTCCTTCAGATGTAGCGTGACGTTGTCCTCCTCCAGAATTCTCCTTAAGCTTTTAGTGGGAGATCCATCTTTGGCAGCATATGAAAGTGGGGATAGATCAAGATTACTCTAGAGGGGGGGTGAATAGAGTATTTTAATATAATTTCACTTAGCCCAAACAAATTTGTAGAGAAAAATTTATGTTATTTAAGTATATGTGTAAGTGAGTGCAGCACAGATATAAACACAAACTGAAACACAGCACATACAAATAATAAAGACAAACACAGAAGACACAAGGATCTATAGTAGTTCCCCAGTCAACTTGGGTACATCTACTCTTCTACCACCCTGGTAGGAAATCCACTAGGGCCCTTTTTGATCAGGTGAGCCTTCACCACAGAGCTTTTGATCAGGTGCTCAAAACCACCACAGAGCTTTTGATCAGGTGCTCAAAACCAAAAATCAACTTTTAAAGGGAGTTACAACCCTGTACACAGTTATAAAAATAAAAGTATGTAAAGATGATGGTGTCTTCTCTTTTCTCTAACAACAGAGAAGACTAGTGGATTGTTGAATGATTGTCAGATCTCCCCCTGTGAATAAAAGTAAGAAAAGATCAGGAGAGAAAATATGCTCAGGGTGTAGGTCTTCTTGATCTTCAGAGTATCTCCAGCAAAAGTTCTCTAGAAGGATTTGATGCAGATGATTCCTAGAGATTAAGATTAGGCGACTGGAGAAGATGAAGACTTCAGAGAAAATCAGAGAGAGTTCTTGAGAGCAATCCCAACTGACTAGCAAAAGATTATCCTTTTTGTATGTATATAGTATCTGTGTCTTCCTCTAGAATAAATAGCAAAGATATTCTCTGGACCGGAGAGAGTTGATCCTCTTTCAAATTTTTAATCGGGCTGGAGAGGAATGAGACAAAAAGAAGGATTTTTCTCTGACAGAAAAGGAATACTTAATATATTAAATTCCTTGAAACTTGCAATCTGCCTTATAGAACAATATGCACGCAGCCCTTAATTAATGCAGCAACGGTCATAAAATCTTTGAAAGAAAATACTGCAAAAACTGACTGATATTATAGTGAGAACAGTTGTCAGCCTTCATAAGGAATCCTGAGGATAACTCCAAAAATAATACTCTGAATAGAAGAGGTCACTGAATATAGAAACTCTGAAAAAGTTTGTCGACCACAGGGAAAGTTCGTCGAACTTAAACTGGGAAGTTCGTCGAACACTAAGAGACTTTCGTCGAACAGAACTTTGAAATTCGTCGAACTAAGTTCGTAGAACGGATTCTGAATTCGTCGAACGTGTTCGAAGTTCGTCGAACACCTTGTCTTAGTTAATGTTCAAATCTCTTCTAGGCTTAGCCTATGACCCTTATACTATACATGATGGGTCAAAATAGATCCTATACCTAGAAATAGACATCATAGCCCAAATCAGTAATAGGGTTGAACTATGTTCCAACAATCTCCCCCTATTTGGGTTAGGATCCTATGTCCAGCATTTATCAAAATATGCATAACAGAATTATAAGAAGAAAAAATATCTGACAGAAAGGAAATTCAGCAGATATAGATCAATTGTCACAAGCAGATATCATCACAGAATAATTAAGAATCAATTAACCAGAGATTTTTAAGGATTCCTGTCCTCTGAAGATGACTTCTTTAAGATTATTTTCCTGTTAGTATCTTCAGATTGCCTTCTGCTTAGCTTGCAGTCTTTATCACCCAGTATTACCTTCTTGGAAATAGTTGGCAGAACAGCCTCTGGGTGAAGACTCATGTAGGCAGAAGTGTTGAACATATTCTTCACCTGGTATTGTTGAAGTTCCTGTTCTCTATAGGGAGATATGGTAGAAATGTGAGAGGTATCCATACCCTTTTCTCTGGCCTCTTTTATCTGAGATAGAGCAACATGCTCTCTAAACCTTGCCATATTGTATAATCTATCTGCTTCAGCTTTATCTTCAGTTTCCTTATCTTCAATTTCTTGTTCAGATAATTGGCTATGCTTTCTTTCACAAACCTGATAACCTGAAGATCTTCCTTTCCAGTAAGAGGAGGAATGACCAGATGGCTTGCACCAGCAGACTGAGATGTCCTGGATGTGGAAGAAAGTCCTCCTGCAGAGCCTGCACCTAGAGGAGGTGGAGGAGGAGGGGGTTTCTTGAACATAGCAGGGTGATCCTTCTGGTATCTTCTTTCAAGCTTCCTTCTCTTCAACTCATTCTTGGAGAATTGCATCCAAGGTTGAGTTATTTCATGAGGCTTCAGATTTTTCTGCACATAAAAAGGGAATGTCATTTTTATCAGGCCTTTTGGAAGGGGCTGGCAGCTTCTTGCATGGAGCTTTTCTTTTCTTGGATTTGACTTTGGCATTACTATCATCACTGTCATCATCATCATCAGAATTTGAGGATGAAGGCACATTCTCATACATTTCATCAATTTCTTTGTATGCTTCAATTCTTCTTTTCTCTAAATCATCATCAACATTCTTGACAGCAGCAGTAGGCTCAGAAGAATAGGAGGGGGCAGAGGCAGAGGCAACTGGCATCTGTTCATCAGGAACAGCAGGTTCCTGATCTGCCTTAGAGATAACTGGCTCTGGAACTGGAGACACTAGCAAATCTCCATGCCTGGCTTCTAAGTCTGGGGAATAGCAGACAATGGCCTTGGAGAGGTCTTCAGCTGATACTTTGGAAGATGGGTCTGAGCAGAGGGACTGAATGGTAAGCTGCAGAATTTGATCCACTAGAGGGGTGGATTTGAAAAAGCTGCTGGGAGGAGCATCTGAAGGAGGAGGAGGAGCACCTTCTGTGCTTTGAGCCAGGGAGACCAAGACTGTGCTGACATTAACTAGGTCTAACCCTTGCTCTTCAGGAACTACTTCCTCTGGAGCTTCATCCCGGAACATCTCCCCCCTGCCTAGACTCTGGGAAACTAGAGTCTGGGCCCCCAGATGAAGGGAAAGAGGAAGAGGAATGAGAAGCAAGGTGAGAGAGAATAAGATCAAGCTTAGAATGCACTGGGGCCAGACTTTGATCAATAAGCTCCTGTAATTTAGAAGCTATGTGACCAAACACCTGGGTGGCTATTTGTGAGACATCCACAACCAGTACATCTGGAGTTGGGTGAGAAGAAGAAGAAGAAGGGATGGAAGATGTGGTATGAGCACAAGAAGTGGATGGAGGAGGAGGAAGAGGAGTGAAATCTGATGGAATTTCATCCTGAGAAAAATCTGGAATGGAAGTGGCTTGAGGAGGAGGAGGAGGAGGAGAGGAGGTAGGCTCTTCAGAATGTTGAAGAGTCTGTGAGAGAGGAGGAGGAATCTGGGGTGGGGGAGTGGCTATTACAGCCCTGGTGTCCTCAGAAGCTTGAACAGTTGGAGCCACTAGAGCTGATTTCTTCAGGAAAGTCCTATCCCACTTCTTAAAGAGAAGGGGAGTCAGTTTCTTTGAGGCATTAATGCCAACAGCAGTAGAAACTGAGAGGGCTGGACACTTGGCCTGAAGGAAGATTCCCAAAATCCTTCCATAGCCTACATTCTTTTTTCATAAGGAAGATAGAACATCACAGACTTCGTTGATCAGGTTCGACGAAATCGAGACTTCGTCGATCGGGTTCGACGAAAATTCTTCAGAATTTCAGAAAGAAGCCTTGACCAGTTTGTCGGCCTCGTTCGACAAAAAAAAAATATCGTTCGTCGAGCGCGTTCGACGAATTTTCTGAACCTTAATATATTGAAAAATTTTGTTGGGTAGAAAACTTTGCCAATTAGATTGACTCCCCATTTATCATTCCAAGCTGATTTAGAAAGAATTGATGTTTCTTTTCATCCAAAGGTTTGGTGAAGATGTCAGCTCTCTGCAAATCAGTTGGTATGAAGTCTAAACATATTTTTCCCTTCTCCACATTATCTCTGATAAAGTGGTGTCTGATCTCAATATGTTTAGTTCTACTGTGGAGTACTGGATTTTGTGCTATTGATATTGCACTGGTGTTATCACAAAAGATTTTGGAATTATTTAGATTGTAACCATAGTCTAGGAGCTGGTTCTGTATCCACAAAATTTGTCAACAGCAACTGCCAGCTGCTATGTATTCAACTTCTGCAGTTGATGTAGACACAGAGGTTTGTTTCTTATAAAACCAGGACACAAGCTCATCTCCAAGGAACTGACAAGTCCCTGAGGTGCTTTTCCTGTCTATTCTGCATCCAGCATAATCAGCATCTGAGTATCCAGTTAACTCAAATCCTGATTCGGTAGGATACCAGAGTCCTAGATCTGGACAACCCTTTATATATCTTAAAATCCTTTTTAATAAATATAGTGAGATTCTTTAGGATTTACCTGAAATCTAGCACTAATACATGTGGCAAACATGATATCTGGTCTGCTGGCTGTTAAGTATAAAAGAGATCCCACATTGGCTCTATATACTTTCTGATCAATAGGTTTTCCTGATTCATCAGTGCCAACAGCTGCATTTGAAGGCATGGGAGTTTTCATAGGGGAGGCATCTGACATCCCAAATCTTTTAACAAGCTCTTTAGCATATTTAGATTGGGATATGAAGATGCCTTCTGTTGTTTGCTTAACTTGCAAACCAAGAAAGTAAGACAGTTCTCCCATACTCCTCATTTCAAATTTTGAATGCATTAGATTGGAAAATCTTTTGCATAACTCAGAGTCAGTAGAACCAAATATTATATCATCTACATATATTTGTACCAATAGGGTTTCAGATTTATGATTTCTAAAAAACAGTGTCTGGTCTACTTTTCCTCTAGAAAACTTATTTTCCAAAAGAAAGTTTGAAAGGGTCTCATACCATGCTCTAGGAGCTTGTTTGAGACCATACAAAGCTTTATGTAATCTAAAAACATAAGAGGGTTGAGTTGGAGAAATAAAACCTGGTGGTTGTTCCACATATACTTCTTCTTTGATATCTCCATTTAGAAAGGCACTCTTAACATCCATTTGAAATACCTTGAATATTTTGTATGCGGCAAATGCTAGGAATATTCTAATTGCTTCCAGCCTTGCTACAGGTGCAAAAGTCTGGTCATAGTCTATGCCTTCCTCTTGGCAGTATCCTTGAGCCACTAGTCTTGCCTTATTTCTGACTATGATTCCTTGAGCATCCAATTTATTTCTGAATACCCATTTTGTGCCAATTACTGGATGATTCTTGGGTCTTGAAACAAGTTCCCATACTTTGTTCCTTTCAAATTGATTTAATTCCTCTTGCATAGCAGTAATCCAGTTGGGATCTTGCTCTGCATCTTTGATGGATTGAGGTTCAATTTGAGAGAGGAAACATGTGTGCAAATTATTTTGATTTAGTTGATTTCTTGTTTGCACACCCACTAAGATGTCACCAATTACTTGAGATCTAGGGTGATCTCTTATGTTGACATAATCAGTAGGGAAAATAACTTCTCCTTGAGCTTGTTCATTTTCTCTATGAGGAATTTCTATGTCCTCCTGAACATCAGTATTAACATCTTCAAGATTTGTAGGAATATTTGCTGTACCCAATGTTGGTGCAATAGGACATTCTTCTTCACTGTCCTCGTTAGGTAGTAGAGAAGGATTTATTAGATCCTCTTTCTGTAGAGTTAGATTATCTAACTTCTCACAGAGAATTGGTACATGTGCATCTTGTGAGGTAGAGATATTTCTCTCCTTGCAACTCAAGTTAGTTTCATCAAAAGATACATGAATAGATTCTTCTATTTTAAAAGAAGATTTGTTAAATACTCCGTAAGCCTTACTGCTAACTGAATAACCAACAAAAATGCCATCTGAAGCTTTTGCTTCAAATTTTCCTAGGTGCTTCTTGTCATTATTATGAATAAAGCACTTACAGCCAAAAGCCCTAAAGTAATTTACTCTAGGCTTCTTCCCTTTAAGCAGTTCATAAGGTGTCTTGCCCTTTTGTTTATGAATTAAACTTCTGTTTAAAACTTGTTTGTTGTGCTGACAGCCTCAGCCCAAAAGGATTGGGGCAAAACAGCAACTGCAAGCAATGTTCTTCCAGATTCAATCAGTGTTCTATTTTTCCTTTCAGCTACCCCATTTTGTTGAGGAGTTCTAGGAGCTGAAAAGCATTGCCTGATACCTTCCTTCTCACAGAATTCTCTCATCAGAAAAGATTCAAACTCAGTGCCATGATCACTTCTGATCAATGCAATCTGAGTAGAATACTCAATCTTGATGCTCCTGAGAAAGTCTGTAAGAACCTTGAAGTTATCTGACTTGCTTCTCAGAAAGAATACACAACTGAATCTAGAGTAGTCATCAACAATGACTAAAGTGTAAGACTTACCTCCCAAACTGTGTATGGGAAGGGGTCCAAAAAGATCTAAGTGCAGCAAGTACAAAATCCTAGGAGAATCACTCTTAGATAGTGACTTAAAGCTGCTCTTAGTCTGCTTTCCCAATTGACATGCCCTGCAAAGGCTTTCCTTCTTGTATGATCCAGAAGGTAGTCCCCTGACAAGGTTGTCCTTTGATAACTTGGCTAGGGTCCTATGGTTTACATGACCTAGTCTCCTATGCCACAAATTAGTATTTTTACTGACTTGGTTAAACAAGCAGATCTCAGGTTTGGCTGAATTAAAATTTACTAAATAAACATTACCTTGTCTATTTCCTAAAATAACAATATTATTTTCAGAAAAGATAATACATCTAGATTGGTTGAAGCATACTTGATATCCTTCATCACCTAGTTGACCTATGCTGATGAGGTTATGTTTGAGTCCACTTACATAGGCTACCTTTTTAAATGTGATTGTCCCAATCTGGACTGATCCATAGCCTTCTGTATGTCCCCAATTGGAATCTCCAAAAATCACTCTTGGTCCAACCTTTGCCTTATAGTTGATTAATTTGGCTCTTGTTCCTGTCATATGTCTTGAGCATCCACTGTCCAAGTACCATTGTTCCTCTGTGGTTGAATAGTCCTTTTTCTGCAATATAAGAAGGGTTAGGTGTTCTTAACCTAGGTTATCTTGGGTTGCTTCTTGTAACCTTGAAATGTAGAAATATATGAGACAACAGGTTGACCATGATAACCTAGAGGGTGATATACTCTAGGAGGGACAATCCAATCACTAAAGGGATTCTTCAGTTTAGAAGAGGATGTATGTTGTCTGTCCTTAGTAAAATTGGCGTTCGACGAACTTTGTTGTGTTCGTCGACCTGGTTCGACGAATGATGTGGCATTCGTCGAGCCCTGTTTACAGCAGGTTTTTTTCTTAGATTCAGGCCTTGGTTTTCGTCGATCTGTGTTTGACAAAACCTGTTGGTTTCGTCGATCGTCGTTCGACGAACTTGCTTGAACAAAATTTGTTTCAGGAATTTTTCCTGTGTCTTGTATTGCTTCTTTCCCTTTTTCAGATACAAATTTTACTGGGGTAGATAACATATTCTTCTTCAAAAGAAGAGGTTGATTAGATGATGCCCCCAAGCCTAGTTTGCCATTCAGCCTGGCATTCACTGTGCTTGTGATATCCATCAGCTTGAGACTTCTTCCATTTAGAGAATTTTCTAGCTGCTTGGCCTCAGTTAGCTGTGTTTCTAGAAAACTCACTTGTTCCCTGGAAATCCTTAGCTCATTTTTGAGCTTAATGTTTTCAGTGGATATTCCATCCATCCTATCTAACTTGTCTCTCAGAGAAATAATTTCTTTCTTTGATCTAATCATATCTTTACACAACTGTTTAAAATCATCTTTAAATTGTTCTGAATGAAAATCAAAACTGGAAATTACCTCATCCCCATTAGTTTCAGATTCATCATCTGAGTTGTCATTTGATGAGGAGGCATTGATTGCCATCATGCAGAATTCCTTGTCTTCTGCTTCCTTCTCCTCATCACTGGAACTGGAGGATGACTCAGACTCAGTGTCACTCCAGGTTTCAGCAACAAAGCCTTTTTCTCTTTTCTTGTGGCCTTTTGATGAGTGTTTGTTGGAGTGTTCCTGCTCTTTTCTCCTACTTTTCTTGTGAGATTCTGGACACTCAGTGAGGAAGTGTCCAGGTTTCCTGCAACCAAAGCATATTATCTCTTTAGATGGAGTTTTATCATACCTTGGCTTTTCATTGTGCCTGTTGGGCTTTCTTCTAAAGTCCTTTCTTGCCATCTTGTAAAATCTCTTTGCTAAGAGACTCAGCATCTCCTGATCACCAATCTTGTCTTCTTCCTCTGTTGCCTGAAAGGCAATGTTCTTCTCTTTCTTTGAGGATGAAGATGGAGAGGCTTCTGCTTCTCTGCTCTTTATCAGCTGCTCATAAGATTTGAGCTTCCCAAGGAGATTCTCAATTGTAATCTCACTTAGTCCTCTGACATCTTTAATTGGCCAGATTCTTGTGTCCCATGTGCTGGGGAAGCACATCAGGATCTTGTCATTGATTTCAGTGACTGTGATCACTTTCTCCAGGGTTCTCAGCTCATTGATGATGAGGCTGAGTCTGCTGTACATCTCTGCTACAGTCTCTGATTCTCCCTTTTTGAAATTTTCATACTGGGAGATCAAATGTGATCTTCTGTCCTTTCTCTCATCTGCTGATCCTGCCACCATTCTTGTGAGGGAGTCCCAAATTTCTTTGGCAGAGGTGCAGTCAACCACCTTCTGAAATATGTCATCAGACATGGTTTGTGCCAAGATATTCATGGCCTTTGCATCAGCAGTTTTCTGTTTCTTTTGTGTTTCTGTCCATTCTGGAGGAGGGACAGCAGTTGTGTCTGTTGTTGTTGAGGTTGATGCAGTTGGAGGTCCTGTCAAAATAGAATTAAAAATTTCCTCATCAATAGAATTCATGTAAAGTTTGATCCTTGCTTGCCATAGTGCAAACTTGTTCAGATTGCACATAGGAGGTCTTGTGCTTGAATATTCTTTGTTCTGTTCCATGGCTCTAAAAGAAAACCTTTAAAGTGGTCTAGATCTATCCGATCTGTTGGTCCAGGTGTTAGCCTGTAACAACCAACCCAGGCTCGGATACCAATTGAAAGTGGGGATAGATCAAGATTACTCTAGAGGGGGGGGGGGTGAATAGAGTATTTTAATATAATTTCACTTAGCCCAAACAAATTTGTAGAGAACAATTTAAGTTATTTAAGTATATGTGTAAGTGAGTGCAACACAAATATAAACACAAACTAAAACACAGCACATACAAATAATAAAGATAAACACAGAAGACACAAGGATCTATTGTAGTTCCCCAGTCAACTTGGGTACATCTACTCTTCTACCACCCTGGTAGGAAATCCACTAGGGCCCTTTTTGATCAGGTGAGCCTTCACCACAAAGCTTTTGATCAGGTGCTCAAAACCACCACAGAGCTTTTGATCAGGTGCTCAAAACCAAAAATCAACTTTTAAAGGGAGTTACAACCCTGTACATGATGAGTCCTGATCATATACACATTTATGGACTCATCCGGGCCGTTATTTAGTCAATTCTCCGCACTTTAGCCTTGTTATAGTTTATATTTGATAATCCACGCTAGGTGCACATCTAGGCCCACTTTGGTGTGATTTTCGTGCTTATTGTCATTAGTAGTGTTCATGTGCTGTTAAGTGCCACTTTCAGTGGCTAGATCTGTGGTTGTGCGGGAATAGGAGTCGTGCAAGTGTTCCTGGTGCAATTCTGCACAGGAACACTGCGCACGATCACCGGTTCTATTGCGCACGACCACTGGTCGTGCGCCACTGATCGTGTGCACTTAACCCTTTTTCACGAGTTCTGTTTGGTGCAGTGCGCACGAGCACCAACGCCAGTGCGCACGACCACCGGTCGTGCGCCACTGCTCGTGCGCACTTATCATTAAAATTCTGAGTTCTGTTTGCTGTAGTGCGCACGACCATCAACTCCAGTGCGCACGACCACCGGTCGTGCGCCACTGGTCGTGCGAACATTTTATTTTATAATTTCGTATCTTGCAGGTTCCACCCAGGCAGTGCGCACGATCGCAGAATTCCAGTGCGCACGACCACTGGTCGTGCGCCAATGACCGTGCGCAGTATTTAATCCAGCGCCTATTTAAACGCCTGTTGCGATTTTAGGGCGTTGGTTCACTTCCCGGAGCGGGATTCCTGTTCCGTACGCCGCCGACCTCCACCGTGGGACGCCTCCACTTCATCTCCTACGCAAGGGGAAGCCTCCTCCATCCATTCCAAGACTTCCTCCATTGTCCGTGAGTGTTTTCCATCGTCCGCAAGCCTCCAAGCAACCATTCTCGCATGCCGCTCGGTTAGAAGAAGAAGAAACCTGAAGTCGAAGACGACGGAGCTACGTAGGGAGATCGTGACAGCTCTCTACGCCGGAAGCATAGTCCCGCCCGAGTCCGGAGGTAGCCCGACAACCTACCATTCCGGCCGTGAACGGCCGCTAGTCTTCACCATCGGTTATTTCTTTCCTCTTTCCTCCATTGTACTCTTTGAACCGTGCAATACTCGAATATTGTGATGTTTATTTTGATGGAAATGAATATTTCTTTGTTGTTCTTCATGGTTTGGTGGTGATTCATTCCGCTTTCTCTCACTCACTCGCGCACGCACGCAAGGTGTTTGATCCGCGTTAGCAAGAGCTAACGGCGGTTGTGAAGAGGTGTTTGCGACCCTCACCCTCTCGCACTTGAGTTCACTTCATCCGCCTCACGAAGCACGGCATCGCGGTCGTTGCATCCACCTCACTTTGCGAAGCGGTGTTTTCGACCCGCATCTCTTTCGTTGTTGATAAGATTAGGAAAACCAACCAAAAGCCCCATCTTTGTGTTTGTTGAACGCTTGTGTAACAATAATCACTGCGCGATTCGTTCACCCATCCTGCATTCCTCAAGAGACCGACATCCGGGGAATTTATTCTCCACAATTATTACTTGACAGCGACCGGTGCACTTGCCGACACGCAGCAAGTTTTGGCGCCGTTGCCGGGGAGTGCAGACGTGATGAATTCGTCTGCGTGAAGATTTGTTGCACGAGAATTTTCTTTTCTTTCACTTCTTTTGTTCACCTCTGGTATCTCCGTTTCTTTTCGATACGCACTTCTGATTACTTTCGCCTTTTCCATCATTCGCTAATCGTTTTGTTTACTAGTATTCGTAGCATGACCTCCATTCAGGAATGCATCTATCAGGGAAGCTTGGATGATTTAAGGGATCAAGCAGAAAGGAACAATCATGACTTCGGGATCTCCTCCGATGTCATTGAGTACATGTCAGGGAACTGCAAGTTCAGCGGGGATGAGCATGAAGACGCGGTGCAACACATGCAGGACTTTTTAGAAATTTATTACACATGTGTATTCAATGGAATTGAAAACGACCTACAAAAGATTTTGGCATTTTCATTCTCCTTGCATAAAAAAGCCAAAAGTTGGTATCGGGATATTCGGAAAAGAGAGGTGACCACATGGAAACAACTCGAGGGGAGGTTTTTGCAAGAGTTTCAACATCGTACCCAAGCCTTGGGCAAGTACAGGGAACTCGTAACCTTTGGACAAGGGAAGGAGGAGACGTTAGTTGATGCTTGGGAGCGTTTCCAATCCTTGCATAGGGGATGCTACCGTGAAGATCTTTCAGAAGCTTTCTTAATTCAGATTTTTTACTTCGGAGTGCTAGATAAATTCTGTCTACTTTTTGATATGGCAGCTGGAGGGGCCCTGTTTAATAAATCAGGGAAGGACGCGTGGGAAGTGGTCGTGAATATTGTTCACACCAGTCAGCACTGGAGTCATGTTATTCGCTCCCCAAGCACTGCTGCAGTTAATGTCGTGACATCCAAAGGAGCAGCGGATTTTATGCCGCCAGAGCAACCAGAACAGTTAGCAACTTTGGTGGTCGGGGTATTAAACAAAATGAATGACCAATCTGCCGCAATCCAACAGCTTCGATCTACTATAGGGACGCTGTCCGATGTCGTTTCTGGGCTTGCAAGTCAGCCTCCTGAGTCAGTGAACACCATGCAATTGAGAAGTGGGAGAAGTGTAGACAATCCTCCTCGATAGGAACCACATGCGTGTTCCACTGACAAGCATAATGAAGACACTTCCGAGAAGCTAACTCAGAGTCATATTGAGCCGCATCCTGTGAGCGAGGCACAAACCTCGAAAAGTGTTGTTCACCCCCCATTCCCCCACAGGCTACGAAACGAGAAATCCGAGAAGCAATTCCGCAGATTCTTGGAAATAATGAAGGGAGTGCAAGTGAACATACCACTGATTGAAGCTATCTCTCAAATGCCAGGTTACTCCAAGTTTTTGAAAGATTTGATCTCGAAGTGGAAGCAGTTGGAGGGTCTCAAAACTATCGACCTCACCGAGGAGTGCTCCGCCATCATTTCCAATTTGCCCACAAAGTGCAAGGATCCGGGCAGCTTTACGATTCCCTGCAGGATCGGCCATCACCGTTTCAGCCAGGCACTCTGTGATTTGGGGGCATCAATCAACTTGATGCCGCTCTCTATCTTTCGTGAACTTGGTGCTGGGATCTTGAAGCCAACGTAGGTAATGCTGCAGCTAGCTGATCGGTCGATCAAGAAGCCGTCAGGAATCGTCGAGGACCTCACAATAGTTGTAAACGGTCTCGCTTTTCCAGCTGATTTTATCATCCTCGACATGAAGGTCGATTCAAATGTACCCATTATCTTGGGGCGGCCCTTTCTCGCTACTGCTCGTGCTATTATTAATGTGGAGCAGGGGGAGCTCACACTAAGACTGGGGGAGGATGCTATATCTTTCAACGTCCACAACCCGTCGCAACTCTTTGAAATCTCGGAGTGCGAACCAGCAGAGGCGCTTGAAGAATTCGATGGTCAGAACGTTGTGGAGTTGGATGACAGTGAGGTGTGTTGGCAGCACGAAGACAAGGAAGAAGGGGGTGCACACTCAAACCAGCCCGATTTGTCACACTCAATCGGAGAACCCTCCAACGATTCTGCCAATCCAAATCCTTGTCCGGCACTCAAACAACTCCCGGATTCTCTAAAGTACGTTTTTCTTGGAGAAAATAACACGCATCCGGTGATTATTTCCGCAGCCCTGTCCGCCGCCAACGAAACTGCATTAGTGGGCGTGCTGAGAAGGTACCACATGGTATTCGGACGGTCTCTTGCTGACATTAAGGGAATCATCCCCACGGTCTGCATGCATAAGATCCTCCTTGAAGATCAGTACAAACCGACAGCACAGCCCCAGAGGCGGCTGAACCCGAAAATGCAAGAGGTAGTGAAGGCTGAAGTGATAAAGCTTTTAGACGCTGACATCATTTACCCAATCAGCGATAGCAAATGGGTCAGTCCAGTCCAGGTGGTACCAAAGAAGGGAGGGATTACTGTCGTTGCCAATGAAAAAAACGAACTGCTACCAACCCGAGTGATCACCGGGTGGAGAGTCTGCATCGACTACCGCAAGCTGAATGATGCGGCGCGCAAGGACCATTTTCCGCTCCCCTTCATTGATCAGATGCTAGAAAAGTTAGCGGGGCAGGATTACTACTGTTTCTTGGATGGGTACTCAGGGTACAATCAGATTCTAATTGACCCATCTGATCAAGACAAGACAACATTCACATGTCCCTCCGGTACCTTCGCGTTCAAAAGAATGCCATTCGGACTGTGTAATGCCCCCGCAACCTTCCAACGTTGTATGCTCGCCATTTTTGCCGACATGGTGGGGGACTTCCTCGAAGTTTTCATGGATGATTTTACTCTATTTGGCAGTAGCTTTGACATTTGCCTCGCGAATTTGGCCAAGACCTTGAAGCGGTGTGAAGACACCAATCTTGTCTTGAACTGGGAGAAATGCCACTTTATGGTGCGCGAAGGAATTGTGTTGGGACATAAAGTTTCCTGCAAAGGGCTTGAAGTGGATCAAGCGAAGGTAAGTGTTATCAGAAACCTCCCTCCACCCATGTCAGTGAAAGGCATCCGAAGTTTTCTTGGTCATGTGGGCTTCTATCGAAGGTTCATCAAGGATTTTTCCTCCATTTCAAAGCCTTTATCTCGCCTGCTGGTTAAGGACGTCCCCTTCCACTTCGACGAAGCATGCATGCAAGCCTTCGAAACTTTACGGGGACAACTCATCTCAGCCCCAATTTTGGTGGCGCCCGACTGGACTTTGCCTTTTATTATCATGTGCGACGCAAGTGATGTGGTCGTAGGTGCTGTACTCGGTCAAAAGAAAGACAAGACTTTTCACACTATTGCGTATGCCAGTCGAACTCTTAACAGTGCTCAAGCAAATTATACCACCACAGAGAAAGAAATGCTAGCCGTGGTCTTCGCTTTTGAAAAATTTCACTCGTACTTGGTACTTTCCGAAGTGATCGTGTATACGGACCACGCCGCTCTCAGGTATCTTTTCAGTAAGAAAGAATCCAAATCGCGCCTGATTCGTTGGATTTTACTTTTGCAGGAATACAATCTGGAAATCAAAGATAAGAAAGGGGTGGAGAACGTGATTGCGGATCATCTCTCGCGATTGGAGTACGACTCTCCCAACAGCGTTGAGGAGGAAACGGATGACTATTTCCCGGATGAAAAGTTATTCGCAATTACTACGTCCTCCCCAACCGCACCTTGGTACGCAGATATCGCTAATTACTTGGCCTGTAAAACCTTCTCCCCGAATCTGTCCCCTCAGCAAAGATGGAAGCTTGCCTCTGACTCAAAATACTATTTTTGGGAAGATCCGCTCTTATTCCACACGTGCAGCGATGGGATTATTAGGCGTTGTATTCCGGAAGCTGAGTTTCAGTCTATATTGCAGCACTGCCATGACAGAGAAGCTGGCGGGCACTTCGGGGCCGTTCAAACAGCACGAAAAATCCTGCAATGTGGATTGTTTTGGCCGACCCTCCTCCGGGACGCCCATGCCTATGTCACCAAGTGCGACGAGTGCCAAAGGACCGGAAATATTTCTCGGCGTGATGAGATGCCCCTTAATAACATGCTGGTCTGCGAACCCTTTGATGTCTGGGGAATAGACTTCATGGGTCCCTTCCCAATGTCTCACGGTAAGCATTACATTATTGTGGCAGTTGATTATGTTTCAAAATGGGTGGAAGCTGAGGCGGTTGCCAAGAATGATGCAAACACAGTGCTACACTTTATCCACAAGAATATCTTCTCTAGGTTTGGGACGCCGAGAACTATCATCAGTGACGGTGGTAGTCATTTTTGCAATAAGCAGTTTGTGCAGCTCATGAAAAAGTTTGGGGTCCATCATAAGATTTCTTTGGCATACCATCCCCAAACATGCGGGCAAGTCGAAGTCTCCAACCGCGAGCTCAAGCGAATAATTGAGAAATCAATACATTCAAATAGGAAGGAGTGGGCTAAAAAGGTCGACGACGCATTATGGGCTTACCGGACTGCGTTCAAAACACCCATCGGCATGACTCCGTTTCAATTAGTCTACGGCAAGGCATGCCACCTCCCTGTAGAGCTGGAACATAAAGCGTTATGGGCAACCAAACTTCTGAACATGGACATTGGAGCCGCGGCCGAGGTGCGTCGTTCCCAACTCAACGAGTTAGAGGAGCTCCGTCATTTCGCTTATGAAAACGCTCGTATCTACAAGGAGAAAACAAAGAAATGGCACGATCGGCATATCATTCCTAAGGAGTTCAAAATTGGGGACCAAGTGTTGCTCTACAACTCCCGTCTCCGCCTCTTCCCAGGGAAGCTAAAATCGCGGTGGAGTGGTCCTTTCTCCGTGACCGATGTCTCCCCCTTCGGTGCCATAGAAATATCTGGGGATAAGGGGGACAAGTTTAAGGTCAATGGACATCGGCTGAAGTTATACGATGGCGCCACTATAAACAAGGAGTGTCAGTTGTTGACATTGGGAGATGGACATCATACAAACACCGGCAGCTGATTTCCCCTTCTTGTCTCTTATTTTTGTGAAACCCTACTCTTGAGAACTCTTTCTTTTTAATTCCTGCACTCTTTATAAACAATGCTAATACAGGTATTTGGTCCAGCTTAAGGACGTTAAATGAAAGCACTCCTGGGAGACAACCCAGATTTCCTGTTTTCGTATTTCCTTTTTTCTAACTTATTTTAGTTCAGCTTTTGTATTTGCTTTTGTTGCTTTGAGTTTGTGCTTGCAGGTTTTGTGTTCGATGGTGCGGATGCTGCGGACTAGTCTTGATCGTAAACGCCAATCGTCTGGTATGCTCATTTCTGAGCATGGGGTAACGCTTCCTCCCCTCTTTTAGCTTCAAATTTCTAGATATATCGTTTAGCTTAAGTCTGGGGGAGCGGTTGTTGTTACCCACTGTGCACGAGTTGCACCGCATACTAGAAGGTTGTATCTTTATTTATCCTAGTCATTATTTTTGTTTTTCATGCTTCACACACCACTTCACCCACTTGAGTGCGTGCTTATCTTTTTGTGTTGTTCCGTTTAAACTATTTTGGTCGGAATGTGAAATAGATTGTTAACGTAGGAATTATTATTTGGAGTGCGATGTTGACTCATGTAGTGTTCTAGTCACTTCGCATGCTATGGTAGAGTTTGAGTAGAACTAGATTTTCTTTATGCATCTAATTTATGTTTAGTATTTCTGCGTAAATTTAGATTTAATATACTCAAGTGGTGAATTCGCATGAAATTGACGATAACCCGGTGTTGTGTGTGTGCGATTGCTAGTCGTGTGTTGCTCGAGTCGGGAGGAAGGTTTACCTTTCTCGTGGGCTAAGAACTTGCCCCAAGCGACTCTCGAAGCATGGGTGAGAGCGACTCGTCGAGTTAAACATGATGTAGGCCACCCTTTGGCTAGTTTGAGCTTTGTTATTCCATTTCCATTTCGTTCACCGTTGCAAGCCAAATTTGTGCCTACCAATCCTTTGTTCAGCTCCTCTTCATCCACCAAAGCCTGAAGCCTATCCTACCCGCAACCAAATTGTTTTCGACTGCGCTTATAAGTCTCAACTTGTGTGGAGTGTGGAATCATTGTGTTATGATGGGAAAATAACGTCCATCTGCTGATTTTGAACCAACCGGAGGTTACATAAAAGAAGTAAAATATGTAAAAGAAAAAAAAAGAGTATTTTGAAAAAAAATCCTCCCGAGCTAAAAACAGAAAATCTGTTGGTATTTGTGAAGTAGGCCGTGTGCACACCTGGTTTTCATGATAAGTCTGGGGGTGTGTCACACGAGCATAGTTGTTGGTCTTGCGTGGTGCAGCGTTCCGTTAGCTCACTTGGGTTGCGTAGCCATCGTGTTTAACTTTGAAATATCATACCGTAACCTAAGCCCCGATTTAATCCTAAAAGCCCTACTGATTTGACTTGCGAGTTTGCTAGCGCCGTGGAGAGAGTGTGACCGGGCAAGCGTATGGTTCACGACGTTGATGGATTTCAGCGGAGTTATTCCTAAGCCCCGATCTTTTGCAACACCCGCCTCAGTGTCTCGTCACTTTCACACCGGGCCTGATCGTCAAATTCTTCATAACTCACCAACTGAGTACATCTAAATCTTTAATTACGCTTTAATACTTATGTAAATTAGTTAGCATAGTTAAACTCTCCTTCTACTAGAATCTCTACTCGCATGCGTTGTTACTTCGCACCGTACTCCCTTGTGTAATTCTCTATGTTAACTATCGTTTTCACACTCCGCCGGATTCGTTTGCTCGGGACGCGCAAACAGTTAAGTCTGGGGGTGTGATGAGTCCTGATCATATACACATTTATGGACTCATCCGGGCCGTTATTTAGTCAATTCTCCGCACTTTAGCCTTGTTATAGTTTATATTTGATAATCCACGCTAGGTGCACATCTAGGCCCACTTTGGTGTGATTTTCGTGCTTATTGTCATTAGTAGTGTTCATGTGCTGTTAAGTGCCACTTTCAGTGGCTAGATCTGTGGTTGTGCGGGAATAGGAGTCGTGCAAGTGTTCCCGGTGCAATTCTGCACAGGAACACTGCGCACGATCACCGGTTCTATTGCGCACGACCACTGGTCGTGCGCCACTGATCGTGTGCACTTAACCCTTTCTCACGAGTTTTGTTTGGTGCAGTGCGCACGACCACCAACGCCAGTGCGCACGACCACCGGTCGTGCGCCACTGCTCGTGCGCACTTATCATTAAAATTCTGAGTTCTGTTTGCTGTAGCGCGCACGACCATCAACTCCAGTGCGCACGACCACCGGTCGTGCGCCACTGGTCGTGCGAACATTTTATTTTATAATTTCGTATCTTGCAGGTTCCACCCAGGCAGTGCGCACGATCGCAGAATTCCAGTGCGCACGACCACTGGTCGTGCGCTAATGACCGTGCGCAGTATTTAATCCAGCGCCTATTTAAACGCCTGTTGTGATTTTAGGGCGTTGGTTCACTTCCGGGAGCGGGATTCCTGTTCCGTACGCCGCCGATCTCCACCGTGGGACGCCTCCACTTCATCTCCTACGCAAGGGGAAGCCTCCTCCATCCATTCCAAGACTTCCTCCATTGTCCGTGAGTGTTCTCCATCGTCCGCAAGCCTCCAAGCAACCATTCTCGCATGCCGCTCGGTTAGAAGAAGAAGAAACCTGAAGTCGAAGACGACGGAGCTACGTAGGGAGATCGTGACAGCTCTCTACGCCGGAAGCATAGTCCGCCCGAGTCCGGAGGTAGCCCGACAACCTACCATTCCGGCTGTGAACGGCCGCTAGTCTTCACCATCGGTTATTTCTTTCCTCTTTCCTCCATTGTACTCTTTGAACCGTGCAATACTCGAATATTGTGATGTTTATTTTGATGGAAATGAATATTTCTTTGTTGTTCTTCATGGTTTGGTGGTGATTCATTCCGCTTTCTCTCACTCACTCGTGCACGCACGCAAGGTGTTTGATCCGCGTTAGCAAGAGCTAATGGCAGTTGTGAAGAGGTGTTTGCGAACCTCACCCTCTCGCACTTGAGTTCACTTCATCCGCCTCACGAAGCACGGCATCGCGGTCGTTGCATCCACCTCACTTTGCGAAGCGGTGTTTTCGACCCGCATCTCTTTCGTTGTTGATAAGATTAGGAAAACCAACCAAAAGCCCCATCTTTGTGTTTGTTGAACGCTTGTGTAACAATAATCACTGCGCGATTCGTTCACCCATCCTGCATTCCTCAAGAGACCGACATCCGGGGAATTTATTCTCCACAATTATTACTTGACAGCGACCGGTGCACTTGCCGACACGCAGCAGTACACAGTTATAAAAATAAAAGTATGTAAAGATGATGGTGTCTTCTCTTTTCTCTAACAACAGAGAAGACTAGTGGATTGTTGAATGATTGTCAGATCTCCCCCTGTGAATAAGAGTAAGAAAAGATCAGGAGAGAAAATATGCTCAGGGTGTAGGTCTTCTTGATCTTCAGAGTATCTCCAGCAAAAGTTCTCTAGAAGGATTTGATGCAGATGATTCCTAGAGATTAAGATTAGGCGACTGGAGAAGATGAAGACTTCAGAGAAAATCAGAGAGAGTTCTTGAGAGCAATCCCAACTGACTAGCAAAAGAATATCCTTTTTGTATGTATATAGTATCTGTGTCTTCCTCTAGAATAAATAGCAAAGATATTCTCTGGACCGGAGAGAGTTGATCCTCTTTCAAATTTTTAACCGGGCTGGAAAGGAATGAGACAAAAAGAAGGATTTTTCTCTGACAGAAAAGGAATACTTAATATATTAAATTCCTTGAAACTTGCAATCTGCCTTATAGAATAATATGCACGTAGCCCTTAATTAATGCAGCAACGGTCATAAAATCTTTGAAAGAAAATACTGCAAAAACTGACTGATATTATAGTGAGAACAGCTGTCAGCCTTCATAAGGAATCCTGAGGATAACTCCAAAAATAATACTCTGAATAGAAGAGGTCACTGAATATAGAAACTCTGAAAAAGTTTGTCGACCACAGGGAAAGTTCGTCGAACTTAAACTGGGAAGTTCGTCGAACACGAAGAGACTTTCGTCGAACACGAAGAGACTTTCGTCGAACAGAACTTTGAAATTCGTCGAACTAAGTTCGTAGAACGGATTTTGAATTCGTCGAACATGTTCGAAGTTCGTCGAACACCTTGTCTTAGTTAATCTTCAAATCTCTTCTAGGCTTAGCCTATGACCCTTATACTATACATGATGGGTCAAAATAGATCATATACCTAGAAATAGTCATCCTAGCCCAAATCAGTAATAGGGTTGAACTATGTTCCAACAGCATAGCAGCAATAGAATTGTGGCACTTGCAATCTCTCTGGATGGATTCGTTGAAACGAGAGAGAGAGCCCATCATTTTATAGAACTTGACGATAGCGCCTGTGGTAGCTCTCTAGCGCCTGCGGTAGCGTTCGTGTGGAGCGGTTGCGAAACCGTCGGCGGCGTGGTGCTGTGCACGAACTTGAGATAGCGCCAGACGGTAGTGCTAGCGCTAGCATTAGCAGTTGCGAAACCGTCGGTGGCATGGCAGAACAAACTTTCGTCGAACGGAATATTTGTCGAATGAAATTTTCGTCGAACGAAAATTTTCGTCGAACGTAGCTTCAAGTTCGTCGAACGGAATTTTTGTCGAATGAAATTTTCGTCGAACGAAAATTTTCGTCGAACGGAGCTTGAAGTTCGTCGAACGGAAATTTTCGTCGAATGGAGTTTTCGTCGAATGCAAGCAAGTTCGTCGAACGGAACCTGAGCTAGCGCCTGGCGGTTGCTCTAACACTGGCGGTAGTGCATTCTTCCAGATTTTTCAATTCAGCTGCTTTCTACCTGTGGAGTATTTCACTTATAGTTCCTGCACACTATAAACACACGACAAGCAAGATCAAATACAATTTGGGATTTGTTATTCTTAAACAAAGGGATGTGACACACATGTCCAACAGTCTGCAGTTAGCCCCTCCAAACAGCGGAGTTTGGCTGTTGGCAGAGCATTTTGGACTGCGTATAGCAAAAGTGTAAGGCAGAATTCTGCTACTAGCAGACCAGACTTGAAAAACCATAAATAAACCTGGCACCTTGGGAAAGGACTCCAATCTCAGGATTCTGAGCTTCTTCATCCCCAGGTTATCTTGGATTAGCTCTCAAGCTCTCCAATGTGCCCAGTCTCAGCTTTGGCTTGGGAGGAGAAGCGCTCAAAGTTCTTCACCCTGTCTGGACAAATCCAGTAGAGTACGCAGGAGCTCGTGAGTACCGGGTACCGGTATCACAATGTACGTTAGGTCCTAGGTCTAGTAGTGTGACTTACCCACCTAGGTGAGGAGACGCCCACTCCTCTGCCACCGTTTGTGTAAGAACCCTTTTTTTAAACATCCGGGTCTTAGGCCCAGAACCGCCGCTTTGCGGTGACACCCTTGCTCGGGAAGGTTGCCGCTACAAAACGCCGATGCTGCCGGCCAAAATGATCACGAAGAAGCAAAGAAAAATAAGCTAAAAAGAAAGCCAAGTCCATATCACATAGAAAAGGTAAAACATCCACAAGAGATGTCCACATAAATATAACTAAAATAAAATGAGATTCAAGGGCTCCTGCCCAATACATCAAGCCTCACTACAAATTCACTCGTGGAAGCAAAATACGTAGAACTAATAGCCACTCCTGGATCCTGTCATCGGTGCTCCCATGCTAGACTGCCCCGCCTCCATCTGCACCGGCCTCTGGTGCTGCTCCGTCGCCGCGGTCTCCTAAAATGATAAGGTCCACCGACCGTTAGTCAAAAAGACTAAGCCAATCCCCCACCCCTCCCCCGGTGACTCCTAGGCACCGAGCGGGAAGGATGAAGCAGATGATAGGGTATAATCTACAGGAAAAGATCTACCACTACACAAGTATATATAATTATAAATGAAACAGTTAATAAGCATAACAAGAGCAGGTAATGAATAAGTAAAGTGCAGTAAATAAAGACATGTATATAATAGACAAGTAACCATTGATTTATAGGAATGCCCACACAAACATATAGACCAAGGGGTCGCTTAGCAAGGCCTATCGTATAAGAAGTCCCATAACCGACTTATACGATAGGGGTAGGGGTGGAAATGCAATGTTTATGTTATGACATGCAAGGTATGCAGTTATGCTATGTTCACACAAGTGCAACTCACACACTACGACTCTATGCGCACAGACCTTTAGTTCCCCCTTTTTGGAGCTAGCAAGACTCCCAGGATACTCACGTAGTGGCAAACGGAAGCGGTGGGTTGGGCCTCGCCCACCTCTAGGTTGGTATATGCACTACCTAACCTAGACCTATCGTACGCCTCAACGCAAAAACCGCGGAGCATCTGTGTACTCTTACTGGCTGGACCACCTGACTTTTTTGGCTAAGTGCAAATTCCACACTTGCCGAGCCCGAGTATCAATGTCGGTGCAATGACCGTCGACACTACGGACCCACCACCTTATGCACATGCATTATTACCAACTAACTACAATCTCCAAACCTCAAACAACCTGGGCATAACTTGCCCGGCCAAGAACAAATCTGAGTCACAAACTCACCGGATCAACAATCCGCACCAACCACCACCGAGCCTACAGCTCGGGGTACCAAACCAACTAAACTCCCGTGACAACGGAGTGTGAGTGAGTGTATTATTAATTAGTCTTGAGCATCATCTTACTCCTACGACTTAGGGTAAATCTTGGACTTCCCGAGGGTTACCCTGTAAGGGGCTCACTACGGTACTAGGAGATATAACGGGATGACACCCCAAGGCTCCCTTTCTCAAGATACTTACTGTTATTGGTGTCTACCCTTAAAAACTCCCCTCTACCATTTCACTTGAGTTAGACCTAAATGTTTTATGACACCACAGGGGAAAGACAAAATTTCTTCAACCCCTAGCACAAGCTTACCCTTAACCCACCATGTGCACTCTCATCACCTAAACTCCTTAGGATGGACTCCTAACTATTTAACCAACCCATGTGCACCATTTGCACTCCATTTCCACCTAGTAGGTCACTAAATACCGAAGTTTCACAGTTTTAGTAAACGCAGACCAAACTAACTATATGAAGCTTACAACTAGAGGTACTCCAAATATTCATCCAACTGACCCATGATATTTATTGGAGGTCTATCATGATGTTATAAGACTAAGACCAGAGAATCATATTTTTCCTAATTTATTTAGCATTTATTCTAATTTCTCCAAACATTTGCCAAGTATGAAATTGAACATGAAGTGTAATAAATTCTTATGATGTGGCTCTTCAAAAATTATTGTAAATCTAGGATGACAAAATATTAGCAAATACAGCATAGCATATTTTTACAGTAAGGAATTGTCCTTTAATTTAATTATTTACCATCTGTCCAAAATTGTAGTTTTATGAAGGAACCACCAAAAAGCTCAACACTAAAATTCTGGGAAAATTACCCAACTCTTGTATTCATCAGAAAAGGCTACTGAATAAGTTTCAGGATTTAAGGGAACCATTTTCTCACTAAAATAAATATTTTAAGAAAACCTCAAATAGTAAAAGTTGTGAAGTAGCCTACTGATTTAAGTCTCCAAAAATTACATAAAAATTCACAGAGCTTCCTAACTTTCTGAAATGTCTTATCACCAATTGGCACATATTATAAAATAGTATTGGACCCTCAAATATTTTTCATAAGTCTAAATCAAAATAAGTGCCTTGAGAATGAAGTACGTACTGGTTAAATCATTTAATAAAATACAAAAAAATTACCAGAGGTCTAAACCATGATTATAAGGGCACTACCAAAGTTTTTTCTCCATACAAGACCTCTTAAGCATGTAAATGTCTCTTATTAGAAAATTTCCTAAAGGGGTTATGACCTAATTCAAAGGGAATACTTGCTCCTAAAATTCTTACAAAATTACCCAGGGCCTATTTATATCCTATGAACTTATCCACCAAGTATCATAACCATCAAGGGACTTTTGACCACAAAGCCTTCACAAGGTCCTTAGTGCACACCTAGGAATAAAACTAGAGTTCTAGGGCTTAACCACCTCCACACCTCCCCAAACCACTCATGGGGGTACTTTAGGTGATCCTAAACCAGTGGACAAGGTTCCACCTCTTGGTGAGGAGATTTGACCACAAAAAATCCCAAGATAAACACCATGCCCTAACTATGACCCAATTTGGCCTAAGTTGGGTTAACCAATTACTCAACCAAAACAGTCCCAATTGGGCTGAGATTTTTACCTAGGACATAACTTAACCCTAAAAAGCACCCACCAAAATTTGGAGGGCATTGGAGGCCTTTTGACCCACTAATTAGTTAATATATTATTTATGAAATTATCTCAAAAACCTTAGAAAAAGGTTCTCCTAAAATTCCCATCTTTTAGTATGTTGTGTGGGTTCATGAGACTAGCCTAGGTTTTAATATCAAGGCTATATCATCTACCAATAAAAAGATATGAAGGAAAGAGTGACTGCCCTACCCTAGGGACCAATCCCACCATTTTGTCTCTACAGGGAGCTACAGTACTCCTTTTTGGGTGAAATCAATTTTAAAACACAGTAGACTCCAAGGGCTACAACTTTGGTGTTGACCACTTTCTCGTCAGAGGTGATCTAGTATTTTTAATATTTAAAATAAACTACATCATAAAGTGTGACAGAAATTGATATAACCTTTAATTATTAACTGAATCCAGCGTTCGACGAAAATAAAACAGCGATCGACGAACGTTGAACACATCTGCGTTCGACGAATTATACACAGCGCTCAATGAAAACAGAGCAACCTGTGTTCGACGAATATAAAACAGCGCTCGATGAACGCTGAACACATCTGCGTTCGACGAATTATACACAACATTCGACGAAAATAGAGCAACCTGCGTTCGATGAATTATTTCTTGCGCTCGACTAATCCAGAATATAACAGCGCTCGACTAAGTTAATATCTAACAGCGTTCGACTAATTTCTATTATAACAGCGCTCGACTAATTTCTATTATACATCGCTCGACTAATGCAGACCAAACTTTCGTTCGACGAATTATTTCGTTCGACTAATGAAATATAAAACTGTAAACAATAAATAAAAGATCTGACGGCTTTCCATCATCGTCCCTAATCTCTGGACGGTGCGCGACAGCCCAACCTGGGCTTCTTTTCAGGGTGATTTCCCGGCCACCTACGCCTTCTTCTGGCCAGCCAATGCCACCACCACCTCCGTTGAGGTGGTGGCCGGCGATAGGAGGTGGTTGGTCGGCCGGAGGTGGTCGGATCTGAGTTGTAGAGGAGGGAAAAGAGCTCGAAACAAGCCTTTTTCGGAAGAGCAATCCGAGTCCTTTTGGGCACGGATCAAGTCCCAAATTATGAAATGATCTAGCACCAAGGGAGGAGAAGGGGATCGGACCTGAGTAGGGGCTTGGTTGCGCGAATTCCGACGAGTTGCCATTGACGGTGCTGGAGCTTTCGGTGCCATGCCGATCTAGGCCACCTCTGCACGATTCTCACTGGAAAGTTGGGAAAACTCTTCCTCTCCGAGCACTGAAGGAAGGGGGGGGGGGGGGGGGGGGGGGGGGTTCAATCGGCTTGGATGGCTTTATTCCTAAAAGCCATTGATGGCCATTAACCAAAATTTGGGTTACCACTAAATTTTCTCTTAATGAGCCCCCTTGGCCATGGAAAACTCCAGAAGATCGTTGGTAACTGATGGGGAGATGAATGCACATCAATTGGGGAGGGATTGAAGGGTCACATCATTTATTCTCCATGAATAAACTTTTCTCTCTCTCCGATTTTGGGGAAACTTCCCTTTTCTCTCTCCTAATCAGCAAATACAGAAATTAAGAGGTAATTTTAGTAATTACCAGGCCCACCAGATGGTGGACCACCTTAGTTGGGCCTAGCTCAAATGGATTGGGTCCAATTTGGGCAAACTAGGTTATTTTGACCTAAATCAGGGCAAATTTGACTTTGGTCAAATTGACCAATTGGGTTGACCCCAAAGGGTGGCTTGGGCTCCATTGGCTTCCCTGAAGTGTTAGGAAGGTCTAGGTAGGGTCAATTTGGCAAAGTGAGGGTGAATTGCCCCTTATTAGGGAACTTTGACCAAATTAAGGTTCAGGGTAATTTGGTCAAATTGGAGGCCCCGTGATGGAGCTTTTTGGTCCATTAGGTTCCTAGTATCCCAATTAGGGAAGGGGTAAGGTCAATTTGGCAAGGTGGGGGCCAATTGACCTTAATTGAGTTAGTTTGACCAAATTTAGGGTTAAGGTTGACTTTAGTCAAATTGGCCTCTAGGTTGACCCCAATAGGCCACTGGTACTTCAAGGAGACCTCTAATGGGTTAGGGATGCTATGGAGGGGTCAAGGTTCAAGGTGGGGCCCCTAAATCCAATCCTAGGCATGATAACTGAAAATTGCTATTTGCAGACCACTTGGGTTTTCTCCTTCCCACCTAAGCTTTCAAGGTCTTGAGCTCTTCCTATGGTTTTGTCATGACCAAGTCATGACAAACCAACTTAGGGGTCTAGTTTCTTGAGGGATGTTACAAATCCCAATACATAAAAATAAAAATTTCGTCCTCGAAATTCAGGTTAAGCCTGCGGGGGGTTTCTACTGCTAGGAAGAAAAGTAACATCCCTGAAAAATTAAATTATACCTGTCGAAAAAGCTGCGGGTACTTTTGCTGCATCAAGTCCAGTGGCTCCCAAGTATGCTCTTCCTATCCATGATTCCTCCGTAGGACCTTGACCAGCGGAACCTTCTTGCGCCACAAGAACCGTAACTCTGTGTCGTCTATCCGAACCGGCTCTAGGTCAACCGACCGATCAGTAGCTATTGGCCCCTCTGAAGTAGAAACATGCTGCTCTGGCCGAAGTAGAGCCTTCTTAAGTGAGGAGATGTGGAAAACGTCGTGCGGTCCCTCCAACTCCGGCGGTAGCTCCAGTCTGTAAGCCAGGGGACCGATCCGCTCCAGGATCCTATAAGGTCCCATATACCTCGGACTGAGCTTCTTCCGCCCGCGAACCCGCGAGACTCCATGCATCGGACGTATCTTCAAGAAAACTCAGTCTCCCACCTGGAAATCCACCATACGATGACGCGCATCGTAATACTTGGCCTGCCTGCTCTGGGCCTCCAACATCCTATCTCGAATCAGACTCACCTGAGCCTCCGTGTCCTCCACGAACTCTGAGCCAAGTGCCTTGGTATCCTCATCCTGAATCCAAGACAGTGGTGTTCTGCATCTCCACCCGTATAAAGCCTTATAAGGTGCCCTGCCTATACTAGCCTGATGACTGTTGTTGTATGAGAAATTGACTAATGGCAAACAATCTCTCCCATGGCTCCCCGCGGTCCAGAATGCAAAGACGTAAAAGATCCTCTAGGGTCCGGTTGGTACACTCTGTTTGCCCATCTGTCTGGGGGTGGAAAGCTATACTAAAAGTCAACCGGGTGCCCAGGTAGGCCCGCACTGGTCTCCAATCCCTTGACATAAATCATCCATCCCGATCTGACACGATCGTCCTCAGCACACCATGGTATCGAACAAACTGCTCTACAAACCTCCGCACCAAAACGCTGACCGACTCGTCCTTCCTGATTAGAATGAACCTGGCCACCTTCGTCAATTTGTCGACGATCACCCAAATCGAGTCGTTTCCCGCACGGGATCGGGGAAGACCGTGTATAAAATCCATAGCGATGTCGTCGAACTTCCACTCCGGCAAGGGAAGTGGCTGCAATAAGCCTGCTGGGTTTTGGCACTCCGCCTTCACGAGTTGACAAGACCCGCAGGGGACACAAAATATACGATGTCTTTCTTCATGCTTGGCCAATACATGGTCCTCTTCAAATCTGCAGTCATCTTGGTATTGCCCGGGTGCACGGAATATCTGCTGCAATGAGCCTCTGGCATAATATCCTCCCGAATCCGGCCCCCTACCGGTATATACACTCGGCCTCTAAAACTCAACAGGCCGTCCTTCAGCGAATAATCTCCAGCTGAGCCTGCCTCCTAGGCTCTGAATATCGGCTCCAACTTGGCATCCTGCCTCTGCCCATCCATGAAGCGGTCTCGAATGTCGTAAGTGGCACCCATCGCTGCTAAGTACTCCTCGTACCGTTTCGGATCGTCCTCAGATACTAGAGAGATTTGCATGTCCTCGAACGTCCGCACTAACTCCATGGCCATCAACTTAGGCTCTACTCCTGGCGTAGTATCTCTCCTGCACAGTGCGTCTGCTACTACATTCGCCTTCCCTGGGTGGTAATGCATCGTGTACTGATAGTCTGATAAGAACTCCACCCATCGCCTTTGCCGGATATTCAGCTCCTTCTGCGTATCTATATACTTCAGATTCTTGTGATCTGAGAATATGTCACAGTGGACACCATAGAGGTAGTGTCACCAGATCTTGAGAGCGAACACGACTGCTCCCATCTCCAAGTCATGCACCGGGTAGTTCCGCTCGTGGTTCTTCAACTGGCGGGAGGCGTAGGCTATCACGTGCCCGTTCTGCATCAGAACGGCACCCATCCCCTGATATGATACATCTGTATACACCTGGAATCCTTCCCTCCCCGATGGCAGGGCAAGAATGGGGGCCGAAATAAGCCGACCCTTCAGCTCCTGGAAGGCTGCCTCACACTGCGGCGTCCATGTAAAAGTAGCATCCTTCCTCATCAGGGATGTGAGCGGGAGGGCTATCTGAGAAAACCCCTGAACGAACTTCCAATAGTAGCCGGCAAGTCCCAAGAAACTCCTCACATCGGTGGCCGTCTTCAGCGGCGGCCAATCCCGTACTGCCTGAATCTTTGCTGGATCCACTGTTAGGCCAGCTCCACTGATGATATGGCCTAAAAAGGCCACCTCCTTTAACCAAAACTGACATTTTCTGAACTTCGCATACAGACGGTGCTCCCGAAGCTTCTCCAAGGTTAGTGCTAAATGTCGTGCATGCTCCTCCTCCGTCCTCGAGTAGATGAGGACGTCGTCAATGAACACAATTACAAAGATGTCGAGATAAGGCTCGAACACCCGGCTCATCAGGCTCATAAATGCTGATGGTGCATTCGTGAGCCCGTACGGCATCACAGTGAACTCATACAACCCATATCGGCTGCTGAGAGCCGTCTTCGGGATATCCTCATCCTGGATCCTCAGCTGATAATACCCAGATCTCAAATCCAGCTTTGAGAAGCAGTAGACTCCCTCTAGCTGGCCAAACAACTCGTCTATCCTTGGCAGAGGGTACGTGTTCCGCACCGTCAGTCTATTCAGGGCTCTGTAGTCGATGCACAATCGGAGCGTGCCATCCTTCTTCTTCACGAACAACACCGGAGCTCCCCAGGGTGAGGAACTCGGCCTAACGAACCCAGCTTCCACCAGCTCCTGCGGCTGGCTCTGAAACTCTACCAACTCCTTCAGGGCCATCTGATAAGGGGCCCTAGATACCGGCTTAGCCCCCGGCACCAGCTGGATCTGGAAATCCTTCTCGCGGTGCGGTGGCAGTCCGGGAAGCTTCTCCGGAGAAACATCAGTAAAATCCTGTACGACCGTGATACTTGACACTGAGTCCTTGACTTCAGTCGCCTCAAAGAGCACCTGATATACCTCGTCTCCCTGCAGGTGGGCCTTGACGGCCTGAATAGATGATAAGAAGAGACGAGAGGTGGGTTGAGTACCTTTGAAATCTACTTCACCATCTTCGTGCTTTACAACGATCCTCCTTGTCGGGCAGTCAATCTTTGCCTGGTTCCCGAACAACCAACTCATGCCCAGGATCAGGTCGTAGTCTTTCATCTTCAGCACAGTCACCGGGGCCTTGAACAGTCTTTCTCCAATCTCCACCCTCATGCTGCACGTGGCATCTGTTAGAACCTCTGATCCATCCGGAAATCGCACCCTCCTGTAATCGCTCTTGAAGTGTTGGACTTGGTCCAGGTCCTCAATAAACTTAGCGGAGACGAGCGAGTGCGAGGCACCCATATCGAACAAGGTAAAAGCGGGTTAGCCGCAAACTCGTACTAAACCTGAGGGTTTTGTTGTTTTGTTCAATGTTAAGGTAAAACTAAAACTTATAAGGTACAAACAATTAAAAGAAACGCATCAAAGTACCTGCGATGACCCTTGCTGGGTCCCGAGGCCTTGCCAAGTCTAGGGCGTACGCCTGCTCCCTGTACTGTCTCCGGTCATCGCCCTGAAATCCACGACCTCGTCCACGTCCTCGGCCCCCGAAATGCTGGCCCTGTGGTGCTGCCCGTAGTGCTGGTGGTGCATTCCTCTGAGGGCAGTTTCTCTTGATATGGCCGGTCTGGCGGCAGTGGTAGCACTCCGGTGGTGGCCCACCTCCTCCAAACCTTGGCATCTCCCTCATCTGTTGAGGACAAGGAGCCAACACTACCGTCTCTCTCTGCTCCTGCCTCTCCTCCTGGCGGGGTCGGACCTCCGTCTTTCTATCCCCAGCATTTCGGCCTCTCGGCTGATCCCTTCTGCATCCTCGTCCCTGATCCTCCATCGATCTCTTTCTCCCGCGAACAGCTTGCTGGTCTATCTCTAGCTTCTTGGCCATCTCAAGAATCTTAGTCATGCTGCCGTCGGAGATGAAGAGGAGGGCCTGCCTCAACTCATCACGAAGGCCCTTGTAGAACCTCTTTGCACATCTTGTGTCATTCAGCTGATACAAAACCGCAAACCGGGATAGATGGGTAAACTCCCGGTGATAATCCAGAACTGTCCTGCTCCCCTGCCTCAACTGCAAAAACCTATCCTCCAGCTCGTCTCTTACAGACTACGGCACAACATTCTCCAGCAGTGCTGCCTTGAAATCATCCCACGCAACGTCCGCAGCCTCCAGTCCCGGATAAGCTGTATCCAGGAACCTCTTCCACCATCTCTTGGCATGAGACTCCAAGCAAGAAACCACCAGTGGCACCTCCATGTATGCCGGGCACTAAATCCCTGTCAACATCTCCTCCATGATGTCCACCCACTCCTCAGTCCTCCCAACGGTCTCCGTCCCGATGTATGATGGTGGGGAGAGACCTCGAAAGATGCTCAGCCAATAGGCCCCAGGGTGTTGCTAAGGAGCCGGTGCCTGCTGTGCCCTGAAATATTCTAGAATGGCAGTCAGTGTCTGTCCCAACTCCGACTGCTGGAACGGGGTAGGAGCCGGTGGTGGTGGGATGACGTTTGGAGTCAGTGGGACTCCATGCTGCGGTGTAGGGTTCGTCGCGGGCTACACAAGAAAATTACACTCGTAAGGGACTTAGCTAAAGAAAGTTCAGTTACAAGTAGACCTCTTCATGTGATTTCCCTTATGGGCACACCATTGCTTCGGCTGCTAGTTTGTCCTCAAACTAAGCTCGCGCGGGGTGGCCCAGGATTTGTGGACTTCTTTTCTTTGGATCGAGATCTGCTTTGATACCACTTGTAAGACCCCTTTTTTTTAAAAAACATCCGGGTCTTAGGCCCAGAACCGCCTCTTTGCAGTGACACCCATGCTCGGGAAGGTTGCCACTACAAAACGCCGATGCTGCCGGCCAAAACGATCACGAAGAAGCAAAGAAAAATAAGCTAAAAAGAAAGCCAAGTCCATATCACATAGAAAAGGTAAAACATCCACAAGAGATGTCCACATAAATATAACTGAAATAAAAATAGATACAAGGGCTCCTGCCCGATACATCAGGCCTCACTCCAAATTCACTCGCGAAAGGAAAATAACTAAAACTAATAGCCACTCACGGATCCTGTCATCGGTGCTCCCGTACTAGACTGCCCCGCCTCCATCTGCACCGGCCTCTGGTGCTGCTCCGTTGCCGCGGTCTCCTAAAATGATAAGGTCCACCGACCGTTAGTAAAAAAAACTAAGCCATTCCCCCACCCCTCCCCCGGTGACTCCTAGGCACCGAGCGTGAAGGATGAAGCGGAGGACAAACAAAGTGTGAAAACAATAGCAGATGACAGGGTATAATCTACAAGAAAAGATCTAGCACTACACAAGTATATATAATTATAAATGAAACAGTTAATAAGCATAACAAGAGCAGGTAATGAATAAGTAAAGTGCAATAAATAAAGACATGTATATAATAGAAAAGTAACCATTCATTTATAGGAATGCCCACACAAACCTATAGACCAAGGAGTCGTTTAGCAAGGCCTATCGTATACGAAGTCCCATAACCGACTTATACGATAGGGGTAGGGGTTGAAATGCAATGTTTATGCTATGACATGCAAGGTATGCAGTTATGCTATGTTCACACAAGTGCAACTCACACACTACGACTCTATGCGCACAGACCTTTAGTTCCCCCTTTTTGGAGCTAGCAAATTTATACTCCCAGGATACTCCCGTAGTGGCAAACAGAAGCGGTGGGTTGGGCCTCTCCCACCTCTAGGCTGGTATATGCACTACCTAACCTAGACCTATCGTACGCCTCAACGCAAAAACCGCAGAGCATATGCGTACTCTTACTGGCTGGACCACCAGACTTGTATGGCTAAGTGCAAATTCCACACTTGCCGAGCCCGAGTATCAACATTGGTGCAATGACCGTCGACAATACGTACCCACCACCTTATGCACATGCATTATTACCAACTAACTACAATCTCCAAACCTCAAACCAACTGGGCATAACTTGCCCGGCCAAGAACAAATCTGAGTCACAAACTCACCGGATGAACAATCCGCACCAACCACCACCGAGCCTAAAGCTCGGGGTACCAAACCAACTAAACTCCCGTGACAACGGAGTGTGAGTGAGTGTATTATTAATTAGTCTTGAGTATCATCTTACTCCTACGACTTAGGGTAAATCTTGGACTTCCTGAGGGTTACCCTGTAAGGGGCTCACTACGGTACTAGGAGCTATAACGGGATGACACCCCAAGGCTCCCTTTCTCAAGATACTTACTGTTATTGGTGTCTACCCTTAAGAACTCCCCTCTACCATTTCACTTGAGTTAGACCTAAGTGTTCTATGACACCACAGGGGAAAGACGATCTTTCGTCAACCCCTAGCACAACCTTACCCTTAACCCACCATGTGCACTCTCATCACCTACACTCCTTAGGATGGACTCCTAACTATTTAACCAACCCATATGCACCCTTTGCACCCCATTTCCACCTAGTAGGTCACTAAATACCTAAGTTTCACAGTTTTACTAAACGCAGACCAAACTAACTATATGAAGCTTACAACTAGAGGTACTCCAAATATTCATCCAACTGAACCATGATATTTATTAGAGGTCCATCATGATGTTATAAGACTAAGTCTAGAGAATCATATTTTTCCTAATTTATTTAGCATTTATTCTAATTTCTCCAAACATTTGCCAAGTATGAAATTGAACATGAAGTGTAATAAATTCTTATGATGTGGCTCTTCAAAAATTATGGTAAATCTAGGATGACAAAATATTAGCAAATACAGCATAGCATATTTTTACAGTAAGGAATTGTCCTTTAATTAATTATTTACCATCTGTCCAAAATTGTAGTTTTATGAAGGAACCACCAAAAAGCTCAACACTAAAATTTTGGGAAACTTACCCAACTCCTGTATTCATCAGAAAAGGATACTGACTAAGTTTCAGGATTTAAGGGAACCATTTTCTCACTAAAATAAATATTTTATGAAAACCTCAAATAGTAAAAGTTGTGAAGTAGCCTAATGATTTAAGTCTCCAAAAACTACATAAAAATTCACGGAGCTTCCTAACGTTCTGAAATGTCCTATCACCAATTGGCACAATTTATAAAATAGTATTGGACCCTCAAATATTTTTTTTAGGTCTAAATCAAAACAGGTGCCTAGAGAATGAAGTACTAGTTAAATCATTTAATAAAATACACAAAAATTACCAGAGGTCTAAACCATGATTATATTGGAACTACCAAAGTTTCATCTCCATACAAGACCTTTTAAGCATGTAAATGTCTCTTATAAGAAAATTCCCTAAAAGGGTTATGACCTAATTCAAAGGGAATACTTGCTCCTATGAATCTTACAAAATTACCCAGGGCCTATTTATATCCTATAAACTTATCCACCAAGTTTCATAACCATCAAGGGACTTTTGACCACAAAGCCTTCACAAGGTCCTTAGTGCACACATAGGAATAAAACTAGAGTTCTAGGGCTTAACCACCTCCACACCTCCCCAAACCACTTATGGGTGTACTTTAGGTGATCCTAAACCAGTGGACAAGGTTCCACCTCTTGGTGAGGATATTTGACCAAAAAAATCCCATGATAAACATCATGCCCTAACTATGACCCAATTTGGCCTAAGTTGGGTTAACCAATTACACAACCAAAACAGTCCCAATTGGGCTGAGATTTTTACGTAGGACATAACTTAACCCTAAAAAGCACCCACCAAAATTTGGAGGGCATTGGAGGCCTTTTGACCCACTAATTATTTAATATAATATTTATGAAATTATCTCAAAAACCTTAGAAAAAGGTTCTCCTAAAAATCCCATCTTGTAGTATGTTGTGTGGGTGCATGAGACTAGCCTAGGTTTTAAATAACAAGGCTATAGCATCTACCAATATAAAGATATAAAGGAAAGAGTGACTGCCCAACCCTAGGAACCAGTCTCACCATTTTGTCTCTACAGGGAGCTACAGTACTACTTTTGGGGTGAAATTAATTTTAAAACATAGTAGACTCCAAGGGCTACAACTTTGGTGTTGACCACTTTCTCGTCAGATGTGATATGGTATTTTTAATATTTAAAATAAACTATAGCATAAAGTGTGACAGAAATTGATATAACCTTTAATTATTAACTGAATCCTGCGTTCGACGAAAATAAAACAACGCTCGACGAACGCTGAACACATCCGCGTTCGACGAATTTTTCACAGCGCTCGACGAAAATAGAGCAACCTGCGTTCGACGAATATAAAACAGCGCTCGACGAATGCTGAACACATCTGCGTTCGACGAATTATACACAACGCTCGACGAAAACAGGGCAACCTGCGTTCGACGAATTATTTCCTGCACTCGACTAATCCAGAATATAACAGCGCTCGACTAAGTCAATATCTAATAGCGTTCGACTAATTTCTATTATAACAGCGCTCGACTAATTTCTATTATACAGCGCTCGACTAATGAAGACCAAACTTTCGTTCGACGAATTATTTCATTCGACTAATGAAATATATAACCGTAAACAATTAATAAAATATCTGACGGCTCTCCATCATCGTCCCCAATCTCTGGACGGTGCGCGACAGCTCAACCTGGGCTTCTTTGCAGGGTGATTTCCCAGCCACCTACGCCTTCTTCTGGCCAGTCGATGGTGGCCGGCGATAGGAGGTGGTTGGCCGGCCGGAGGTGGTCAGATCTGAGTTTTAGAGGAGGGAAAAGAGCTCGAAACGAGCCTTTTTCGGAAGCGCAATCCGAGCCCTTCTGGGCACGGATCAAGTCCCAAATTATGAAATGATCTAGCACCAAGGGAGGAGAAGGGGATCGGACCTGAGTAGGGGCTTGGTTGCGCGAATTCCGGCGAGTTGCCATTGACAGTGCTGGAGCTTTCGGTGCCATGCCGATCTAGGCCTCCTCTGCACGATTCTCACTGGAAAGTTGGGAAAACTCTTCCTCTCCGAGCACTGAAGGAAATGGGGGGGGGGGGGGGGGGGGGGTTCAATCGGCTTGGATGGCTTTATTCCTACAAGCCATTAATGTCCATTAACCCAAATTTCGGTTACCACTAAATTTTCTCTTAATCAGCCCCCTTGGCCTTGGAAAACTCCAGAAGATCGTTGGTAACTGAAGGGGGAGATGAATGCACATCAATTGGGGAGGGATTGAAGGGTCACATCATTTATTCTCCATGAATACACTTTTCTCTCTCTTTGATTTGGGGGAAACTTTCTTTTTCTCTCTCCTAATCAGCAAATACAGAAATTATGAGGTAATTTCAGTAATTACCAGGCCCACTAGATGGTGGACCACCTTAGTTGGGCCTAGCCCAAATGGATTGGGTCCAATTTGGGAAAACTAGGTTATTTTGACCTAAATCAGGGCAAATTTGACTTTGGTCAAATTAACCAATTGGGTTGACCCCAAAGGGTGGCTTGGGCTCCATTGGCTTCCCTGAAGGGTTAGGAAGGTCTAGGTAGGGTCAATTTGGCAAAGTGAGAGTGAATTGCCCCTTATTAGGGCACTTTGACCAAATTAAGGATTGGGCAATTTGGTCAAATTGCAGGCCCCATGATGGGGCTTTTTGGTCCATTAGGTTCCTAGTAGCCCTATTAGGGAAGGGGTAAGGTCAATTTGGCAAGGTGGGGGACAATTGACCTTAATTGAGTTAGTTTGACCAAATTTAGGGTTAAGGTTGACTTTAGTCAGATTGCCCTCTAGGTTGACCCCAATAGGTCACTGGTGCTTCAAGGAGACCTCTAATGGGTTAGGGATGCTATGGAGGGGTCAAGGTTCAAGGTAGGGCCCCTAAATCCAATCCTAGGCTTGATAACTGAAAATTGCTATTTGCAGACCACTTGGGTTTTCTCCTTCCCACCTAAGCTTTCAAGGTCTTGAGCTCTTCCTATGGTTTTTTCATGACCAAGTCATGACAAACCAACTTAGGGGTCTAGTTGCTTGAGGGATGTTACAAATCCCAATACATAAAAATAAAAATTTCGTCCTCAAAATTCAGGTTAAGCTTGTGGGGGGTTTCTACTTCTAGGAAGAAAAGTAACATCCCGGAAAAATTAAATTATACCTGTCGAAAAAGCTGCGGGTACTTTGCTGCATCAAGTCCAGTGGCTCCCAAGTATGCTCTTCCTGTCCATGATTCCTCCATAGGACCTTGACCAGCGGAACCTTCTTGCGCCGAAAGACCCGTAACTCCGTGTCGTCTATCCGAACTGGCTCCAGGTGAACCGACCGATCAGTAGCTACTGGCCCCTCTGAAGTAGAAACCTGATGCTCTGGCCGAAGTAGAGCCTTCCTAAGTGAGGAGATGTGGAAAACATCGTGCACTCCCTCCAACTCCGGCGGTAGCTCCAGTCTGTAAGCCAGGGGACCGATCCGCTCCAGGATCCTATAAGGTCCCATATACCTCGGACTGATCTTCTTCCGCCCGCGAACCCGCAAAACTCCATGCATCAGACGTATCTTCAAGAAAACCCGGTCTCCCACCTGGAACTCCACCATACGATGATGCGCATCGTAATACTTGGTCTGCCTGCTCTGGGCCTCCAACATCCTATCTCGAATCAGCCTCACCTGAGCCTCCGTGTCCTCCACGAACTCTGAGCGAAGTGCCTTGGGATCCTCATCCTGAATCCAAGATAGTGGTGTTCTGCATCTCCGCCCGTATAAAGCCTGATAAGGTGCCCTGCCTATACTAGCCTGATGACTGTTGTTGTATGAGAACTCGACTAATGGCAACAGTCTCTCCCATGGCTCCCCGCGGTCCAGAATGCAAAGACGTAAAAGATCCTCTAGGGTCTGGTTGGTACGCTCTGTTTGCCCATCTGTCTGGGGGTGGAAAGCAGTACTAAAAGTCAACCGGGTGCCCAGGTAGGCATGCACTGCTCTCCACTCCCTTGACGTAAATCGTCCATCCCGATCTAACAGAATCGTCCTCGGCACACCATGGTATCGAACAAACTGCTCTACGAACCTCCGCACCAAAACACTGACCGACTCGTCCTTCCAGATTGGAATGAACATGGCCACGTTCATCAATCTGTCGACGATCACCCAAATCAAGTTGTTTCCCACACGGGATCAGGGAAGACCGAGTATAAAGTCCATAGCGATGTCGTCGAACTTCCACTCCGGCACCGGAAGTGGTTGCAATAATCCTGCTGGGTTTCGGAACTCCGCCTTCACGAGTTGACATGATTCGCAGTGGGTCACAAAATATACGATGTCTTTCTTCATGCCTGGCCAATACATGGTCCTCTTCAAATCTGGAGTCATCTTGGTAATACCCGGGTGCACGGAATATCTGCTGCAATGAGCCTCTGACATAATAACCTCCCGAATCCAGCCCCCTGCCGGTATATACACTCGGCCTCTAAAACTCAACAGGCCGTCCTTCAGCGAATAATCTCCAGCTGAGCCTGCCTCCAAGGCTTTGAATATCGGCTCCAACTTGGCATCCTGCCTCTGCCCATCCCTGATGCGGTCTCGAATGTCGTAAGTGGCACCCATCACTGCTAAGTACTCCTCGCACAGTTCCGGATCATCCTCAGATACTAGAGAGATCTGCATGTCCTCGAACATCCGCACTAACTCCATGGCCATCAACTTAGGCTCTGCTCCTGGCGTAGTAGCTCTCCTGCTCAGTGTGTCTGCTACTACATTCGCCTTCCCTGGGTGGTAATGCATCGTGTACTGATAGTCTGATAAGAACTCCACCCATCGCCTTTGCCGGATATTCAGCTCCTTCTGCGTATCTACATACTTCAGATTCTTGTGATCTGAGAATATGTCGCAGTGGACATCATGGAGGTAGTGTCACCAGATCTTGAGAGCGAACACGACTGCTCCCATCTCTAATTTATGCACCGGGTAGTTCCGCTCGTGGTTCTTCAACTGGCGGGAGGCGTAGGCTATCACGTGACCGTTCTGCATCAGAACGGCACCCATCCCCTGATATGACGCATCCGTATACACCTGGAATCCTTCCCTCCCCGATGGTAGGGAAAGAATGGGGGCCGAAGTAAGCCGACCCTTCAGCTCCTGGAAGGCTGTCTCACACTGCGGCACCCATGTAAAAGTAGAATCCTTCCTCGTAAGGGATGCGAGCGGGAGGGCTATCTGAGAAAACCCCTGAATGAACTTCCGGTAGTAGCCGGCAAGTCCCAAGAAACTCCTCACATCGGTGTCCGTCTTCAGCGGCGGCCAATCCCGTACTGCCTAAATCTTTGTTGGATCCACTGCTAGGCCAGCTCCACTGATGATATGGCCTAGAAAGGCCACCTCCTTCAACCAAAACTGACACTTGCTGAACTTCGCATACAGACGGTGCTCCCGAAGCTTCTCCAAGGTTAGTGTCAAATGTCTTGCATGCTCCTCCTCCGTCCTCGAGTAGATGAGGATGTCGTCAATGAACACAATGACAAAGATGTCGAGATAAGGCTCGAACACCCAGTTCATCAGGCTCATAAATGTTGATGGTGCATTTGTGAGCCCGAACGACATCACAGTGAACTCATACATACCATATCGGTTGTTGAAAGCCGTCTTCGGGATATCCTCCTCCTGGATCCTCAGCTGATAATACCCAGATCTCAAATCTAGCTTCGAGAAGCAGTGGGCTCCCTCTAGCTGGTCAAAAAACTCGTCTATCCTTGGCAGAGGGTACGTGTTCCGCACCGTCAATCTATTCAGGGCTCTGTAGTCGATGCACAATCGGAGCGTGCCATCCTTCTTCTTCACGAACAACACTGGAGCTCCCCAGGGTGAGGAACTCGGCCTAACGAACCTAGCTTCCACCAGATACTGCAGCTGGCTCCGAAACTCTACCAACTCCTTCGGGGCCATCCGATAAGGGGCCCTAGATATCGGCTTAGCCCCAGGCACCACCTGGATCTGGAAATCCTTCTCGCGGTGCGGTGGCAGTCCGGGAAGCTTCTCCGGAAAAACATCCATAAAATCCCGTACGACCGGGATACTTGACACCGAGTCCTTGACTTCAGTCGCCTCAAAGAGCACATGATATACCTCGTCTCCCTACAGGTGGGCCTTGATGGCCTGAATAGATGATAAGAAGAGACGAGAGGTGGGTTGAGTACCTTCGAAAACTACTTCACCGTCTTCGTGCTTTAGAACGATCCTCCATGTCGGGCAGTCAATCTTTGCCTGGTTCCCGAACAACCAACTCATGCCCAGGATCAGGTCGTAGTCTTTCATCTTCAGCACAGTCGCCGGGGCCTCAAACAATCTTCCTCCAATCTCCACCCTCACGCTGCATGTGGCATTTGTTAGAACCTCCGATCCATCCAGAAATCGCACCCTCCTGTAATCGCTCTTGAAGTGTTGGACTTGGTCCAGGTCCTCAATAAACTTAGCGGAGACGAACGAGTGCGAGGCACCCGTATCGAACAAGGTAAAAGCGGGTTTGCCGCAAACGCGTACTAAACCTGAGGGTTTTGTTGTTTGGTTCAATGCTAAGGTAAAACTAAAACTTATAAAGTACAAACAATTAAAAGAAACGCATCAAAGTACCTGCGGTGACCCTTGCTGGGTCCCGGGGCCATGCCAAGTCTAGGGCGTACGCCTGCTCCCTGTATTGTTGTAACGCCCCTGAATTTTCGGATATAAATTCAATTATATTAATGACGTCATTATGACGTAGGGCGTTACGTTAGTGCGGATTTAGCGGTGCGCCGGCATTGCACGTTTTGCGTCCGTTCAGTCAATACGATCAAATTTTGGAGCGACCCGAAATTGAAAAATTTTACGTTAGGAAATTAGATTATTTAATTTTAGAAATAAATTGTAAAAGTTCCGTGGCGCTCCGAGCAAATTTGAAGTCTCGATAATATTTTCAAAGATTTATATATTTATCCATCGCCGTAAAACTTCGGAAAATTATGTCTCGAAAACGGTACGTCGGATTTTGATTCCAACTTCGCCGTTGGGTTCGTAGCGCCGTCGTTCACTTACGGTGCGAATTTCGTCGATTTCGGCATCCGTTTAATTTTCGATAGTAATATAATATTTATATATTATTAATATACTTATAGATGTTCGGCTATTCCTAAGTGCCGAATCGGCCGTACCAAAATCCGAATCTGCTATAGCTAGATATAATTCGGTTATTATATACATATAGATTCGGTTATAATATATGATGAATTCGGCTATTAGGAATTCGGCAATTGGTAAATATTCGGCTAATGTATTTAGACAGATTCGGCTATTATGAAAACTATTCGGCTATTATTCTTCCCCCTCAACCTTCCTGATATCCTCCTAATTACTAATAGTTATTACTTATTAATAATACTATTATGATTATTATTAAAATTATAACTTATATATATATAACCTCTTCTTCTCTCCCGTAAAGGCAAAACCGAAAAACCCTATTTATTTTCTTCCCGACCTCATCGCGAACCAGAGCGGAGACGCCGATTTTCGTGAGACTTCGGATCGCCGCCACCGGAGCTCCGGAGCACGAAATCGTCGCCGGAGCATAGATCTGGAAAGCTCTCGCCGAGCTCTTCGCGTGTGCGGTAAGTATTTCGAGTTCCGTAGATTTTTGAGGTTAGAGCCGGTAGTCCTAACCCTCTTTTTCGCCCCAAAAGTTTCAGAAATCGTTCCTCGAGGATTTCTATCGGTCGATCTGCGACGAGGAGCAAGTCAGAGACCGTTTTCTTCAAAAGGTTTGAGGCAAGTGATGGATCCTTCCCCCTTGCCATATGGTGCTTCATCCTTTACCGTTTTTACTTCTATCTAACTCAGACAAATATATTGTGCCTTATTTTCCGTTAAGAATCGTGTATCCGACCGAGTAGTTTCGCATATTAGCAAATTCCGTACGTATATTCGTCGTTCCACTCTAAGGCACGGTTCGTAGATAGCGTTCCGTCGAATTTGTCGAATGCTTTAGGATTCGAAGGAACGAGTTCGGGTAAGTAAAGAAAGTCGGTTTTGTCGAATCCGCCGAAACCATATCGCCGACTCTGTCGATTGTATTTCGCCGAATCCGTCGATTGTATTTCGCCGAATTCAATCCGTCGATTGTAATTCGCCGAATTTCGGTAAGGCGAGTTTTCTCACGGAATTGTTTCCGGGTTTTCCTATGGTGTCTATCTTGGTCAGGGTTTGGTGAGTCTCTATTTCCAAGTTGGTTGTTTTGGACAGTGGATGGTCGAAATGGCCACCACCAGTACCGGGTTGTTTTTCCGTGGACGGGTAGACTATTGGTTGGTGGACTGTAAACCACCGCCGCAGTGTTTTTTGTTCCTCAGGGGTTTTAGTCTGATGGTTGGTTGGAAAGAATGCCTCCGCCTCAGTACTGTTTTTGGCTGGGATAGTGATTCACTCCTTGGGCAATTCGACACTTTTCCTTCTTAGGATGTTGTTGTAGTACAACTTTGACCGTACTTCGTGCCAGTTTTTCCCTTACTTGTGGATATCTATTTGATTTGCTGACGTTTACAGCTGTTCCTGGTGGGTTGGTAAACCTCCTTTGGTTGAGTTTCTTTTACTCTCTGATTTTTTATGCCTTTGTGCTGAGGCATTCTTTTCTTTTGAATGCCTCAGGTTCGGACCAGTAGCAGGTGGAGCTGACCGAGTCCTGTTTCTTCAGACTTGTAGCAGTTGTTTTCTTACTCTTTTTTGGAGAGGTAGACTATTGATTTCTTTTGAGACTTGTTAGGGTTATGGGTTCGTGTCAGTTTGTTGACGCCCATAGCCTGAGATCTTTTATGTTAGACTTATCTTGCTGTTTTTATGCTACTACCGTTGTTTGCTATTTATGCAATTGCTCTCTGGGAAGGTTTTATGTTAGGATGCATAGTAGTTATTTTATTTACAAAACTGCATAACTCTTTCTACATGACATCTCTTTTAAAACCATTAACACTCTACCTTTGAAGCCCGTAAAAGAAATCATTCTTTTACTTATACTAAATGTAGAAGCTGCATATCATTAGAATGCTGGTTAGTTCATCATGCTCACATGTAGGTTAAATTAAAGTAAATTATGTATTTTCCGCTGCGTAAACCTATACTTTCTTATTCATAGACTAGTTGTTCCATTAAACTGAGGGACACGGTAATTGAAAACCTTAAACTTAAGTTATGTTTTAAAATATAAAGTTATTGACTTTCTAAAGAAAAGTGTGAAGTTAGAGCCGCCTGAGCGTCTGCAGTTGTCCCCTGCACGGCGTGGCATCATGACGCGTATTTTCTCTTACTATTTAATACGGAGAAAATGCGGGTTGTGACAGTTGGTATCAGAGCTAGGTTTGTTCGACAAGTTGGTCGAGCGACTAATTCTGATATAGTTTAGTTATTTGGTTTCATTGCATACACACACCGATGTGTCATCAGTACGTCTTGGCTGAAGCATGAACACTACACTCATAGCATGATAAGAAGTATACGAGGCATATTATGTAGTATGGGATGCATAATATATGTTTGTATATGGATCCACCATAGGTGGCAACATGTGACGGTTATGTAGTGTGGGATGCATAACCATCATCACATGGATGTCCATTAGCACGTTTTCTTTTTCGTTACATGCAATATTATGTAGTATGGGATGCATAATATTTCATGTGTACGCCGCTCATAACATGCATTAAGGCTTTTCTTAGAATGCATAGCACAACATACATATCATAACATCACAAAAAGCACACGTGTCAAGCTAAAGATTTACATGATGACATTCGTACACACATGATTTGAAAAGAAGGTTTAAACATTCATACATCCATGTGTCTTGCACAAGAGTCAAAGGATGACAGTATATCATCCTAAGTTAAAGCATAACATCATTTGTATAAAATTCCAGAGCAAGGTAGTAGCTAGAGCAAGTGTTTTTTTTCCTGTTTGGTTAGAGCTAAGTTGAGTAGTTCTCGTTCCAAGTTAGGGTTTTGATGAGCCTTTTGTTCGTGTTTATAGTGATGTCGAGGAGACGTGTTGCGACGAGGTCGACTCCCCAATCGGAGGGTGAGTCTTCGAGTGCGCAGAGTGAAGCCATGATGGAGAGTATGCGACAGAGTAATGAGGCTCTGTCAAGGCAGTTAGTTGCGATTCAATCGCATATTCAGACGTTGATGACTGCAGCCGCATCGCAGCAGCCTGTAGTGCAGGACCCTGTAGTGGAACAGACTGTGCATGTTCCTCCCGCTCCTTTGGTGCCTCCAGTTCTGCTGCCACCAGAGATGAACTTTATATCGCATTTCCAGAGATTAGGACCTCCTACGTTTGACGGAAGGGCAGATTTTATGGCATTGGATGACTGGTTCGTTGCCATTGAGGAGATGTTTTCATACTCGGGAATCTCTGCGGACCAAAAGGTGATGGTCACCGCTTACCAGCTGAAGGGACTTGCTAAGGGCTGGTGGATCAGAGAAAGAGAAAGTCTTGTAGACGGATGTTCGTGGGAGTCGTTTAAGGCAATGGTGATGAAGAAGTTCCTGCCATCCGTCGAGCAAGACCGTCTGATGGATAATTTTCTGCACCTAAAGCAAAGGCAACTCACGGTTAGTGAGTATGAGATTGAATTCAGTAAGTTGAGCAGATTTGCTCCAGATTTAGTGGCTTCTGAGGCAGGGAGAGTGAAACTATTTCTCGGAGGACTTCGTAGCGACGTTCAGCAATTGGCTAGCGCATACAGATCTGAAAGTTATGCTGAAGTAGTAGAAGCAGCGCTGAAAGTCGAGGCTATCGACAACGCCAAGAATAGAGGCGCGTTGATGAGGAAGGATAAGAGAAAGGTCGAAGAGGGGGAAAGCCCCAAGGTATCTGACCATGCCCCAAAGAAGAGGAGTGGTGAAGTTTGTAGTTTCTGTGGTCGCCCTGGCCATCCGTTTGAGAAATGCTTCAAAAGGTTGGGAGCTAAGAAACAACAGCAAGTGTCGGCGATACAGAGCGCTCCCAGAGGAGACCTGACATGTACCTTCTGTAAGCCAAAGGGGCACGATGTTGCTCATTGCTGGTCTAAAGATAAAGTGTGTTTTCAGTGCGGACAGAAGGGGCACGTTAAGACTAAATGCCCGCATGTTCAGCCTGTTCTGCAGCCGGTGCCACTTCAGGCCTTGCCACCGCCGCAGCATCAGAATAGAGGAAACGACAAGTTGAACGTGATGACTAGGGATGAAGCTCAGAATTCCACCCAAGTTATTTCAGGTTAGATTTTAATTTAACTCTTAGCCTTTATCCTTAGTCTCGTTTTCCGAGCAGTTAGTTACGTATTCGATTTTATAGGAGAATTTAAGGTAAAGAACCGTTGGGCGCACGTTATGTTCGATTCTGGTGGTACCCACTCGTTCGTGGCTAGGACTTTTGTAGAGCATCATCGTTTGATCCTCGATCAGATCGGCGATGCGTTTCGCGTTAAGTTTCCTTCTGGCGACTCCGTGGTGTCGGACCAGGGTATCCAGAAATGCCCTATTCTCCTAGGTGACTTCTTGTAACACCTCCCCTGCAATGACCATATAATATGGGTCCGGCCGGGACCCCACAACATATAACCGCCACAGCTTTGGTATTAAAGATGATAATCACTACCCAAACTCATAACTCAGACAACACAGCGGAAACAAAACTAAACCACAGAGATTGTCCACTACAAAGGAGTCCAACTGGCCTTAAGGCCTTACAAAACACAGTCCAAAACATCCAACAATTCATAAAGAAAGACATCCCAACCAAAGGGGAAAGGTGGTTTTTCCCTAAACTACCTCGGCATGCAAGCCGGATATAACAAAGCACGAAGAAAGTAATACAGGAAAACAGGTAATCACTTCATGAGGCTTTAGGCCCTTTTGGCCGGCGCGCTGGGTCCAGCTTGCGATTCGTGCCCTGCAACCAAATCACAAAGAGCGGAAAACGAGGGTCAGCTATGGCTGACCACAAGCGGTGTAACAACATCCCTCCTCCCGGCCGTCCTAGCGGACCCCGGGGAACTACTTCACCCTGCAAGTCAGCACTTCGTATGCAAATGTACATATAGGAAAGCAACATAAATACTGGCATGAGTGTCACAAGCATCATCCACGTTTCTAGGTTGAGCAGGTAATAAAAGGGCCTAACAATGCAGAATGAGTGCAAGCCCGGGGTTTCACCCAAGGCGCCCTAATGCGTATGAATCTAACACATCATCATACATTACCAACACAAGGGTACTCATCATTTCCCCACAAGGGCATCAAACCCAAGGCCAAGCGCTCTCGCTGAGACTCACCTCGCCAGGCCTTCCATGCCAACGGGCTTGTCTGACAGCTCACACGCTCGGGCCGCCAACAACGCACCAAGACCGATTCCAAGAATTCTGGCTAATCAAAACGTCCCAAGGCCCTGGGCTTACTCTCGGGACAACGTCCACCGATTGCCTCGCCTGGAGACCGTCAACGGATGCAATCCGTAGCACAGACATTCTCGTCAGTCAACAAACGAAGGGACTAATCTTGCCGGGACACTCTCCACACGTGAATCTCAGTCTCCACGGGATAGCCAGCCGACCACAAAGACCAATCGCGCCTTCGCACAACACAAGGCATCACAAGCCCCATAATCCGCACATTTATTCTCCGCCCTAACACAACATTCGTTACCATACGAAGCTACAAGGGCATCACAACGACGAGTTCGCCGTAATCGGATTTCTAACAAAACCCCTAACATGCGCGTAAATCAACATCACCGGATCGGACCAACGGCCATAAATCCGGCTTCACCCACAATGCCTAATCCGCTAACGGAGCGGATCTCTAGTGCAAAACATGCCGGGGACGGACACAATCAACCCGGTGGTTTCTCTTGAACCAAGGCGACCCGGATCCCTCTCACTCGACGGATCCGGTGCCAAAAATGCAGGAAAGAGGAGATGCCAAACACGCATCCTAAAGACCGGGAGGAGAAACGTCGTTACCTTTTGAGATCTCCTCCTAGCCATGAGAAGCTTGCAACCAAACGGTGGAGAAGAAGCGCCTTGACGCCCTCTACGCGTTGCCGGTCTCGGATCGGCGATCGGAGCTCCGAAGCTCCAACAATGGCGGATCTCCCCTCTTCTTCCTCCTTGCCCCCTTCTCCTTTCTCCAACCTAAGAGAGAGAAAGGACTTGGAAATATGAGGGAATAACCCCTCATCCAAGCCCTAAAGCCCCCCAGCAAAATATCTCAGCCGTCGGATCAAAGCCCAAAGTATTTGATCGGTCGGATCGTCATCCCCGCACGATTTCGCGGAACAGAATAAACAGGGCGCACGATCACAGTCGCACGGTCACTGGTCGTGCGCGAAGAAGACATTGGTCGTGCGCACTATCCGAGACAGAACTCCGAATTCTGGCGGATAGCGCACGATCACTGCGCACGATCACTGGTCGTGCGCGAAGAGGAGAAATGGTCGTGCGCGAAGAGCTGCTAAGAAATTCCTAGCCTTTCCCGAGCGCAGCACTACCACTCCGCCTACCTCGCGGAACTACGATTTTTGGGGTGTTACAACTCCACCCCCCTTAAAAGAATTTCGTCCTCGAAATTTCAGAATTTAAACAGGAATTTCACAACGCATACCTGGAGCGAAAAGTTCCGGGAAATCCTCCCGCATCGCTTGCTCTCGCTCCCAAGAGAATTCGTCTCGCCCGCAGTTGTCCCATCGCACCTTCACAAGTTTGACTTGCTTGTTACGCAACTGCCGGACTTCTGAATCCTCCACGCACACCGGGCGAACCCTCGCCCCCAAGTTCTCCATCACCGGCACCGCCGCCGCTTCGACCACGACACTCGGCTCTATCAAAGCTTTCCTCAGCACGGAGACATGGAAAACGTCATGTAGTCCACTCAGCTCTGCGGACAACGCCAAACGATAGGCTGCTTCGCCTATACGTTCCGTAACCTCGAACGGACCCAAATATCTTGGACTCAACTTCTTGAGTCGCCGCACCCGCGAAACACCCTTGAACGGCTTGATCTTCAAGTAGACCATGTCGCCCACTGCAAACTCCACATTTCTGTGGCGTTCATTAAAATACTTTGCTTGTCGATCCTGAGCAACCTTCATGCGCTCCTGAATCGTCCGCACAATCTCGCAAGCATCTTCCACCACTTGCTTTCCCAAAATCTTAGTGTCTCCCACCTCTGCCCAAGACATCGGCGTTCGACACTTCCTTCCATACAAAGCTTCGTATGGCGCCATCTTGATACTTGCCTGGAAGCTATTATTATAGGCGAACTCCACCATGAAAAGGTGGTCCTCCCACCCTTTGCCAAAGTCGAGAGCACACATCCTCAACATGTCTTCCAACGTACGGTTCGTTCGCTCCGTCTGACCATCGGTCTGCGGATGGAACGCGGTACTAAACTTGAGCTTCGTGCCTAGACTTTTCTGCACTAATCTCCAATCCTTCGATGTGAATCGCCCATCGCGATCACTAACGATGCTCTTCGGCATCCCGTGCAACCGCACAACGTTTCGAACATAAAGCTCCACGAGCTTTTCCACGCCATCACCCTTCTGGTTCGGAATGAAGTGGGCCACCTTCGTCAGGCGATCTACTATCACCCAAATTGCATCGTTACCCTGCTGCGATCGAGGCAAACCATGCACAAAATCCATAGAGATGTCATCAAATTTCCATTCGGGGATGGGAAGAGGCTTCAAGAACCCGCCGGGCCTTTGGCACTCGGCCTTTACCAAGGCACAAGTCTGACATCGGCTCACGTACTCGGCTACATCCCGCTTCATCCCAGGCCACCAAAAAGATTTCTTCAAATCCGCGTACATCTTTGTACTTCCTGGATGAACGGAGTACTTCGTAAAGTGAGCTTCAAACATTAACTCCTCGCGGAGCTTGCCAAAGCGCGGAACGCAAACCCTCCCGTCCCTTTTTAAGATCCCACCAACCATCTCCAAAGCAGTGCCCTCGCTCTGTTGAGCCTCCAACACCAACTGTTGGCACTCCTCGTCCGCACTGGTCGCCTCTCGGATTCGATCCGTTATGTCACATTGCATTTCAATCCAATTCAAACGAGCTACGCTAGACTCACCTCTAGCCACACAAGAGATATCAAGAGACTCCAAGTCTCGAATCAAACGCTCGTTATGCGCCTCCATCCAATTACCTTGCCCGGAGTACTTTCTACTCAAAGCATCCGCCACCACGTTGGCTTTACCCGGCGTATACTGAATCTCCACGTCGTAGTCCCCAAGGAACTCGACCCACCTACGCTGCCGCATATTCAGATCCTTTTGGTCTAGGAGATACCTCAGGCTTTTGTGATCCGTGAAGATCTCCACCTTCGCACCATAAACGTAGTGCCGCCATAACTTTAGCGCAAAGATTACCGCCGCCAACTCCAAATCGTGGACGGGGTAATTCTTCTCATGAGTCTTTAACTGCCTTGACCCATAAGCGATCACCTTGCCGTGCTGCACAAGCACGCACCCCAAACCGCAACCTGACGCGTCGCTGAAAATCTGAAATCCTTCCGTCCCACTAGGAAGACTAAGGATTGGAGCGGACATCAACCTTTCCTTCAGATTCTCAAATGCCCGGGCACACTCCGGTGTCCATACGAACTTCTGGTCCTTGCGAGTGAGAGTGGTGAGGGGCAAAGCCATCCGCGAAAAGTTCTCCACGAACCTTCTATAATAACCGGCTAGTCCAAGAAAACTCCGGACTTCCGTCACGGTCCTCAAGACAGGCCAATCTCTAATGGCTTCGATCTTCGCTGGATCTACCGCCACCCCATCTCCACTAATCACGTGACCTAAGAAAGCCACCTTCTCGATCCAAAACTCGCATTTTGAGAACTTAGCATAGAGCTGATTCTCCCTTAGAGTCTGCAGTACTTGCCTCAAGTGAGACTCATGCTCCGCCTCCGATTTTGAGTACACCAAAATATCGTCAACAAACACCACCACGAACGAATCTAAGAAAGGGCGGAAAACCCTGTTCATCAAGTCCATGAACACGGATGGCGCGTTCGTCAAACCGAACGGCATCACCGAAAACTCGTAGTGGCCATACCGAGTCCCGAACGCTGTCTTGGCAACGTCCTCTTCTCGGATCTTCAGCTGGTAGTACCCCGATTTCAAATCCAACTTGGAGTACACCACCGACCCCACTAACTGGTCGAACAGATCATCAATTCGGGGAATTGGATATTTATTCTTGACGGTCAACTTATTTAGCTCACGGTAATCAATGCATAACCGCATACTTCCGTCCTTTTTCTTCACAAACAAAACCGGTGCGCTCCATGGTGAAGAGCTGGGCCTAATGTACCCTTGCTCCAACAACTCCTGCAACTGAACCTTTAACTCGGCCAGTTCCTTCGGTGCCATCCTAAACGGAGGACGCGACACTGGCCTCGCACCCGGTACCAACTCTATCGAGAAATCTATTTCACGCTGAGGAGGTGCTCCCGGAAGTTCCTCGGGGAAAACATCCTCAAATTCTTCCACCACCGGAACTTCCCTAATAGCCAACTTTGTGGAGTGAGTCTCCAACAAAGCTAAGAACGCCTCGCCTCCTTGGTTTACCGCACGCCTCATTTGCATGGCGGAAATCAGGGAGTAAGCCACTCCGCTTAGGCCTTCGAACTTGACCTCTGCTCTACCTTCACCTCTCAGGGTTACCACCTTCAACTGGCAGTCGATACTAGCTCGCTGCTCCGCAAGCCAGTCCATCCCCAAGATAACGTCGAATTCGGCTAGTGGCAGAATCGCTGCTACCAACACGAAATCACAATCGCCAATTTGCATCACAATGCGTCCCTTCCTCATGGTAGTCATGAAAGACCCATTTGGCATACGCACACTCAGCTCCACCCCTGCCGCTACGGGCTCAGCACCAATCTTCCGGATAAAACTTTCCGCAAGAAAAGAGTGTGACGCCCCCGTGTCGAACAACACTCGCGAGGGGTAGCCCGAAACTAGCACGAAACCTAACCACGTGCAAAACAAACATGAAAGGCCGCAACCTACATTATAGTAACAACCGAACACTTAAACTTTTCATACCTGTCACCACATCGGGTTGACGTATCGCTTCCTGCTGCCCAAGGTTGTAGGCCCTAGGCTGCACTGGAGGGAACCGCGAAGCACTCGACTCCGCCGCTTTCCCCTTTTCTGTAACACTGGGACCTGAACGCACCGATTGCTCTTGCCTCGGCTCTGGCCCAGCTCCGCCCTCGGTACAGAAACGACTAATGTGGCCCACCTTGCCACACTGGTAACAAGTAACTGGACCCTTGGAACGGAAATCTCCCGAAGGCGCACCACTTCTCTCCCCAGGTCTGTTAGGACGGGGCTTCTTCTTCCATCGGCTACCCTCGGATTTCCACTGGGGTTGAGACTGAGAAGGCTTTCCTTCTCCCTGTTTTGCCGCAACACTCTTTCGCCGCTGAGTTCGCTCCAGGTCGCTCTCCAGCGTGCGAGCGGCTTCGACCAACTCATCGAACCCTGCATTCTTCAAGGCTATGAGTGGTTGCCTTAAGTTTTCCCTCAATCCCTGATAAAAGAGGTTATCTCTCTCTTCATCATCTGCCATTGTCGTGCCTGCATACCGACCCAACCGGGTGAACTCTTGCAGATACTCATCCACCGTCTTCTCCCGCTGCACCAAATGCAGAAACTGCCGCTGCAGTGCTAACCTTGTTGAAACCGGAATATACCGCTTTAGGAAAGCGTTTCCGAACTCCTCCATGGACGGAACACGCCCAACAAACTGACGACCGTTATGGTTCGCCCACCACAACTTCGCATCGCCCTCCAACATGAAGCTCGCAAAGTGAGACTGCCTCTCAGCTGGGGTCTCCGCTGCCCTCAAGAGCTCCCGGATCCTCGAAAGCCAATCCTCGGCATCCGTTGGAGTGCCCACTCCCTTGAACGTCGGAGGGTGAAAACTCAAGAAATACTTCATGAATCGATCACCCATCGGAAAAACTCTCTCCGCAAGAGGCTCTGCTTGCCTTACTTCAACCTCCGGTGTATCCGGCGTAGCCGCCGGAGTAACAGGGGTCGCAACTTGCACCACCGGCGTAGGAACCCGTGGCATCGCTCCAGCTTGAGCCGCCACCATTGCCTCCGCTAGCATGCGACAGAAGTCGGCCGGGGACATGCCCACATTCACAAGGCCTGGAGCAGTAGCACTACTCCCCGAAGGCTCCTCTTGCCTCCTAGATGTCCCCGCGTCATCGCCAACATCCTAGCATAAGCAAGGAGAAAGACTCATCAGTCTCTATTCGCAAGACTCAAACACAGGGATACTCATAATCCCGCGCAAAACTCATATGTGGACAATCTCTTACGCGATCCAAATACACTAGACCTCGCAAGAATACTAAACCTAGCTCTGATACCAAATTGTAACACCTCCCCTGCAATGACCATATAATATGGGTCCGGCCGGGACCCCACAACATATAACCGCCACAGCTTTGGTATTAAAGATGATAATCACTACCCAAACTCATAACTCAGACAACACAGCGGAAACAAAACTAAACCACAGAGATTGTCCACTACAAAGGAGTCCAACTGGCCTTAAGGCCTTACAAAACACAGTCCAAAACATCCAACAATTCATAAAGAAAGACATCCCAACCAAAGGGGAAAGGTGGTTTTTCCCTAAACTACCTCGGCATGCAAGCCGGATATAACAAAGCACGAAGAAAGTAATACAGGAAAACAGGTAATCACTTCATGAGGCTTTAGGCCCTTTTGGCCGGCGCGCTGGGTCCAGCTTGCGATTCGTGCCCTGCAACCAAATCACAAAGAGCGGAAAACGAGGGTCAGCTATGGCTGACCACAAGCGGTGTAACAACATCCCTCCTCCCGGCCGTCCTAGCGGACCCCGGGGAACTACTTCACCCTGCAAGTCAGCACTTCGTATGCAAATGTACATATAGGAAAGCAACATAAATACTGGCATGAGTGTCACAAGCATCATCCACGTTTCTAGGTTGAGCAGGTAATAAAAGGGCCTAACAATGCAGAATGAGTGCAAGCCCGGGGTTTCACCCAAGGCGCCCTAATGCGTATGAATCTAACACATCATCATACATTACCAACACAAGGGTACTCATCATTTCCCCACAAGGGCATCAAACCCAAGGCCAAGCGCTCTCGCTGAGACTCACCTCGCCAGGCCTTCCATGCCAACGGGCTTGTCTGACAGCTCACACGCTCGGGCCGCCAACAACGCACCAAGACCGATTCCAAGAATTCTGGCTAATCAAAACGTCCCAAGGCCCTGGGCTTACTCTCGGGACAACGTCCACCGATTGCCTCGCCTGGAGACCGTCAACGGATGCAATCCGTAGCACAGACATTCTCGTCAGTCAACAAACGAAGGGACTAATCTTGCCGGGACACTCTCCACACGTGAATCTCAGTCTCCACGGGATAGCCAGCCGACCACAAAGACCAATCGCGCCTTCGCACAACACAAGGCATCACAAGCCCCATAATCCGCACATTTATTCTCCGCCCTAACACAACATTCGTTACCATACGAAGCTACAAGGGCATCACAACGACGAGTTCGCCGTAATCGGATTTCTAACAAAACCCCTAACATGCGCGTAAATCAACATCACCGGATCGGACCAACGGCCATAAATCCGGCTTCACCCACAATGCCTAATCCGCTAACGGAGCGGATCTCTAGTGCAAAACATGCCGGGGACGGACACAATCAACCCGGTGGTTTCTCTTGAACCAAGGCGACCCGGATCCCTCTCACTCGACGGATCCGGTGCCAAAAATGCAGGAAAGAGGAGATGCCAAACACGCATCCTAAAGACCGGGAGGAGAAACGTCGTTACCTTTTGAGATCTCCTCCTAGCCATGAGAAGCTTGCAACCAAACGGTGGAGAAGAAGCGCCTTGACGCCCTCTACGCGTTGCCGGTCTCGGATCGGCGATCGGAGCTCCGAAGCTCCAACAATGGCGGATCTCCCCTCTTCTTCCTCCTTGCCCCCTTCTCCTTTCTCCAACCTAAGAGAGAGAAAGGACTTGGAAATATGAGGGAATAACCCCTCATCCAAGCCCTAAAGCCCCCCAGCAAAATATCTCAGCCGTCGGATCAAAGCCCAAAGTATTTGATCGGTCGGATCGTCATCCCCGCACGATTTCGCGGAACAGAATAAACAGGGCGCACGATCACAGTCGCACGGTCACTGGTCGTGCGCGAAGAAGACATTGGTCGTGCGCACTATCCGAGACAGAACTCCGAATTCTGGCGGATAGCGCACGATCACTGCGCACGATCACTGGTCGTGCGCGAAGAGGAGAAATGGTCGTGCGCGAAGAGCTGCTAAGAAATTCCTAGCCTTTCCCGAGCGCAGCACTACCACTCCGCCTACCTCGCGGAACTACGATTTTTGGGGTGTTACACTTCTTATCTTTTGCGGATTTAAAGGTGCTTGACCTGGAATATTTCGATGTGATTTTGGGCATGGACTGGTTGTCCAGATATGATGCGGTTATCCAATGCAAGGTTAAGCGTTTGGACTTCAAGATGGACAACGGTCAACCCATGCGTGTGTATGGTTTTCCACGCCAGGATTCCCCGATTATTTCTGCGGTATGTGCTCGGAAACTTTTAGATTCCGGTTGTTTTGCTTACTTTGTTTCTATGTTAGAAACTGTTAGTGGTTTGCCGTGTATCGAGGATGTTCCTGTGGTGCGAGAGTTTCCTGATATTTTTCATGTTAGCCTTCCTGGTCTTCCTCCTGAGAGAGATGTGGAGTTTATTAATGATCTTGAACCCGGTACTCGTCCTATTGCTAAGGCACCGCAATGTTTGGCCCCGCGGGAGCTGGAAGAGTTGCGTACCCAGTTAGATGAATTGTTGCAGTGTGGTTTCATTAGGCCAAGTTCTTCGCCCTGGGGTGCTCCAGTGTTGTTTGTGAAAAAGAAAGATGGTTCGATGAGGTTGTGCATAGACTATAGGGAATTGAATAAGGTAACTATTAAGAACAGATATCCGTTGCCGCGTATAGATGATTTATTTGATCAGTTGCGTGGTAGTTCGGTGTTTTCAAAGATCGATCTTCATTCAGGTTATCATCAGTTGAGGATTCGTGATTCGGACGTCCCTCGGACTGCCTTTCGTTCCCGTTATGGACATTTTGAATTTCTCGTGATGTCATTTGGTTTGACAAATGCACCATCTGCGTTTATGGATATGATGAACCGAGTGTTCAAAGACTTCTTAGACCATTTCGTAGTAGTTTTCATCGATGACGTGTTGGTATACTCAAGAAGTGCTGAGGAGCATGCTACGCATTTGCGTTTAGTATTGTCTACTCTAAGAGAGCACAAGCTGTATGCGAAGTTGAGTAAGTGCGAATTCTGGCTTTCGCAAGTGTCCTTCCTGGGTCATGTAGTGGGCAAGGACGGGATTTCTGTAGACCCAGCAAAGATTTCTGCTGTTTTTGATTGGAAGACGCTTACAACGCCTAAGGAGATAAGGAATTTCTTAGGATTGGCAGGTTATTATAGAAGGTTTGTGCAAAGATTTTTGGTGCTGTCAGCTCCTCTGACTAAGCTTACCCAAAAGAATACAACATTCGTTTGGAGTGATAGGTGCGAGGAAGCCTTTCAGGAATTGAAAAGAAGATTGTGCACCGCTCCTGTTTTGGCTTTACCGACCGAAGGAGTGGAGTATGTCGTTTATGTGGACGCGTCTCATGTTGGACTAGGTTGCGTCTTGATGCAAGAAGGAAAGGTGATCGCTTATGGGTCAAGACAATTGAAAGTTCATGAAAGGAATTACCCTACGCATGACTTAGAGTTTGCGGCAGTGATCTACGCCTTAAAGCTTTGGAGACATCTTCTTTATGGAGTGTCATGCAAGATTTTTACGGATCACAAGAGTCTGAAGTATGTCTTTACCCAGAAAGAACTGAATTTGCGCCAGCACAGATGGTTGGAGTATGTTGCGGATTATGAAGTTGATATCCAATATCATCCGGGTAAGGCTAATGTAGTGGCTGATGCCTTAAGTAGAAAGACCGCGCATGTCTTCAACCTTTCTGTGCAATCCTTAGTGGAGGAATTTATGTTGATGGATATCTCAGTCGGTAGTAGTACCGCGCCTTCGAGTTTAGAAGCTGAAGAGCCTTCTTGGATTACCCTTACAAGACTGCATCAGAAGGATGATCCTGATTTGCAGCATCTCTGGAATAGAATTGAGAAAGGGGAATTACCAGATTTTTCAATTGATGACAAGGATACCTTGATGTATCGGGGTAGGTATTGTATTCCCGCGTTTGAGGATATTCGAACGAAGATCTGTAGTGAAGCGCATGATTCTAGTGTTTCTTAACATCCTGGTTCCACAAAGATGTATAAAGACCTAAAGCAAATTGTTTGGTGGCCAGGCATGAAGAATGATATAGCTAGATACGTTTCAGAATGTTTCACCTGTCAGCGTGTTAAGGCAGAGCATAAGAGGCCTGGAGCTAAATTGAACCCTTTAGATATTCCAAGCTGGAAGTGGGAGAGTATTTCAATGGACTTCATTACTGGTTTGCCGAGATCTCCCGGAGGTCATGATTCGGTGTGGGTCATAGTAGACCGTTTGACAAAGTGTGCTCACTTTGTGCCTTTTAAGATCGGATATTCTATGGAGAAAATAACAGAGCTCTATCTGGATGAGGTTATTAGATTGCATGGTGTGCCAGTGAGTATTGTGTCAGATCGAGATTCCAGGTATATGACTCGTTTCTGGCAGAGTTTGCAGGGAGCTTTGGGCACTGACCTTAGATACTCTACCGCTTACCACACTCAGACCAATGGACAAACAGAAAGAGTGAATCAGATTTTGGATGATATGATCAGATGTTATATTTTGGATCATGGTGGAGCTAGGGATAAGCGTCTTGGACTGATGGAGTTTGCTTATAATAATAGTTATCAGGAGAGTTTGCAGATGGCCCCCTTTGAGGCTTTGTATGGGAGGCGTGGTCGAACTCCTCTGTTTTGGGTCGAAGTTGGTGAGAAATTGTTGTTAGGTCCAAAAGCTTTGGAAGAAATGAATGTGGCCGTGACGCATATCCACGAGAAGCTTCGCATTGCTCAGGAGCGGCATGAGAAGTATGCTAATCGGAGAAGGGTTGATCTGGAGTTCGCAGTTGGGGACATGGTGTTCTTGAAAGTTTCTCCGATGCCAGGTGTTAAAAAATTTGGAAGGAACCACAAGTTGGATCCCCGGTATGTGGGACCTTTCCAGGTGGTTGAGCGCATCGGAGTGTCAGCTTATAGGCTGGATTTGCCCGCTTCTTTCCCAGGTGTTCACGATGTGTTTCATGTGAGTCAATTGAGAAAGTACGTGCGTAGTGATCGTCATGTCCTTGACTCGGTGCCCCAGTTGCAACCTAATCTGTCTTATGTTGAAGAGCCTGTCCGTATATTAGAGACTCAGGACCGAGTGTTGCGGAAGAAGACGATTCCTATGGTCAAGGTCCTTTGGCGAAACCAAGACGTCGAGAGCGCGACTTGGGAATTGGAATCTATTATGAGGACATCACATCCTCATCTTTTCTCATAGATCTCTCTGGTGAGTGTTTTCATCCGTAGTTTTATTTCTCGCTTCTATCTTATGTATGCAAGATATTTGTTAAAGTTTTGGGACGAAACTTCTTTTTAGGGGGAGTGGTTGTAACGCCCCTGAATTTTCGGATATAAATTCAATTATATTAATGACGTCATTATGGCGTAGGGCGTTACGTTAGTGCGGATTTAGCGGTGCGCCGACATTGCACGTTTTAGCGTCCGTTCGGTCATGACGATCAAATTTTGGAGCGACCCGAAATTGGAAAATTTTACGTTAGGAAATTAGATTATTTAATTTTAGAAATAAATTGTAAAAGTTCGGTGGCGCTCCGAGCAAATTTGAAGTCTCGATAATATTTTCAACGATTTATATATTTATCCATCGCCGTAAAACTTCGGAAAATTATATCTCGAAAACGGTACGTCGGATTTTGATTCCGACTTCGCCGTTGGATTCGTAGCGCCGCCGTTCACCTACGGTGCGAATTTTGTCGGTTTCGGCATCCGTTTAATTTAAGATAGTAATATAATATTTATATATTATTAATATACTTATAGATGTTCGGCTATTCCTAAGTGCCGAATCGGCCATACCAAAATCCGAATCTGCTATAGCTAGATATAATTCGGTTATTATATACATATAGATTCGGTTATAATATATGATGAATTCGGCTATTAGGAATTCGGCAATTGGTAGATATTCGGCTAATGTATTTAGACAGATTCGGCTATTATGAAAACTATTCGGCTATTATTCTTCCCCCTCAACCTTCCTGATATCTTCCTAATTACTAATAGTTATTACTTATTAATAATACTATTATGATTATTATTAAAATTATAACATATATATATAACCTCTTCTTCTCTCCCGTAAAGGCAAAACCGAAAAATCCTATTTATTTTCTTCCCGACCTCATCGCGAATCAGAGCGGAGACGCCAATTTTCGTGAGACTTCGGATCGCCGCCACCGGAGCTCCGGAGCACGAAATCGTCGCCGGAGCATAGATCTGGAAAGCTCTCGCCGAGCTCTTCGCGTGTGCGGTAAGTATTTCGAGTTCCGTAGATTTTTGAGGTTAGAGCCGGTAGCCCTAACCCTCTTTTTCGCCCCAAAAGTTTCAGAAATCGTTCCTCGAGGATTTCTATCGGTCGATCTGCGGCGAGGAGCAAGTCGGAGACCGTTTTCTTCAAAAGGTTTGAGGCAAGTGGTGGATCCTTCCCCCTGCCATATGGTGCTTCATCCTTTACCGTTTTTACTTCTATCTAACTTAGACAAATATATTGTGCCATATTTTCCATTAAGAATCGTGTATCCGACCGAGTAGTTTCGCATATTAGCAAATTCCGTACGTATATTCGTCGTTTCCCTCTAAGGCACGGTTCGTAGATAGCGTTCCGTTGAATTTGTCAAATGCTTTAGGATTCGAAGGAACGAGTTCGGGTAAGTAAAGAAAGTCGGTTTTGTCGAATCCGCCGAAACCATATCGCCGACTCCGTCGATTGTATTTCGCCGAATCCGTCGATTGTATTTCGCCGAATTCAATCCGTCGATTGTAATTCGCTGAATTTCCGTAAGGCGAGTTTTCTCACGGAATTGTTTCCGGGTTTTCCTGTGGTGTCTGTCTTGGTCAGGGTTTGGTGAGTCTCTATTTCCCAGTTGGTTGTTTTGGACGGTGGATGGTCGAAATGGCCACCACCAGTACCGGGTTGTTTTTTTGTGGACGGGTAGACTGTTGGTTGGTGGACTGTAAACCACCGCCGCAGTGTTTTTTGTTCCTCGGGGATTTTAGTCTGATGGTTGGTTGGAAAGAATGCCTCCGCCTTAGTACTGTTTTTGCTGGGATAGTGATTCACTCCTTGGGCAATTCGACACTTTTCCTTCTTAGGATATTGTTGTAGTACAACTTTGACCGTACTTCGTGCCAGTTTTTCCCTTACTTGTGGATATTTATTTGATTTGGTGACGTTAACAGCTGTTCCTGGTGGGTTGGTAAACCTCCTTTGGTTGAGTTTCTCTTACTCTCTGATTTTTTATGCCTTTGTGCTGAGGAATTCTTTTCTTTTGAATGCCTCAGGTTCGGACCAGTAGCAGGTGGAGCTGACCGAGTCCTATTTCTTCAGACTTGTAGCAGTTGTTTTCTTACTCTTTTTGGAGAGGTAGAGTATTGATTTCTCTTGAGACTTGTTAGGGTTATGGGTTCGTGTCAGTTTGTTGACGCCCATAGCCTGAGATCTTTTATGTTAGACTTATCTTGCTGTTTTTATGCTACTACCGTTGTTTGCTATTTATGCAATTGCTCTTTGGGAAGGTTTTATGTTAGGATGCATAGTAGTTATTTTATATACAAAACTGCATAACTCTTTCTACATGACATGTCTTTTAAAACCATTAACACTCTACCTTTGAAGCCCGTAAAAGAAATCATTCTTTTACTTATACTAAATATAGAAGCTGCATATCATTAGAATGCTGGTTAGTTCATCATGCTCACATGTAGGTTAAATTAAAGTAAATTATGTATTTTCCGCTGCGTAAACCTATATTTTCTTATTCATGGACTAGTTGATCCATTAAACCGAGGGACACGGTAATTGAAAACCCTAAACTTAAGTTTTGTTTTAAAATATAAAGTTCTTGACTTTCTAAAGAAAAGTGTGAAGTTAGAGCCGCCTGAGCGTCTGCAGTTGTCCCCTGCATGACGTGGCATCATGACGCGTATTTTCTCTTACTCTGACGTATTATTTAATACGGAGAAAATGCAGGTTGTGATAACTGTCTCTGGTCATCGCCCTGAAATCCACGACCTCGTCCACGTCCTCGGCCCCCGAAATGCTGGCCCTGTGGTGCTGCCCGTAGTGTTGGTGGTGCATTCCTCTGAGGGCAGTTTCTCTTGATATGGCCGGTCTGGCGGCAGTGGTAGCACTCCGGTGGTGGCCCACCTCCTCCAATCCTTAGCATCTCCTGCATCTGTAGAGGCTGAGGAGCCAACATTACCGTCTCTCTCTGCTCCTGCCTCTCCTCCTGGCGGGGTCGGACCTCCATATTTCTCTCCCCATCGTCTCGGCCTCTCGGCTGATCCCTTCTGCATCCTCGTCCCTGATCCTCCATCGGTCTCTTTCTCCCGCGAACAACTTGCTGGTCTATCTCCAGCTTCTTGGCCATCTCTAGAATCTTAGTCATGCTGCCTTCGGAGACGAAGAGGAGGGCCTGCCTCAGCTCATCACGAAGGCCCTTGTAGAACCTCTATGCATATCTTGTGTCATTCAGCTGATACGAAACCACAAACCGGGATAGATGGGTAAACTCCCGGTGATACTCCAGAACTGTCCTGCTCCCCTGCCTCAACTGCAAAAACCTATCCTCCAGCTCGTCTCTTGCAGACTGCGGCACAAAATGCTCCAGCAGTGCTGCCTTGAAATCATCCCACGCAACGTCCGCAACCTCCAGTCCCGGATAAGCTGTATCCAGGAACCTCTTCCACCATCTCTTGGCATGAGACTCCAAGCAAGAAACCACCAGTGGCACCTCCATGTCTGTCGGGCACTGAATCCATTTCAACATCTCCTCCATGATGTCCACCCACTCCTCAGTACTCACAACGGTCTCCGTCCCGATGTATGATGGTGGGGAGAGACCTCGAAAGATGCTCAGCCAATTGGCCCCAGGGTTTTGCTGAGGAGTCGGTGCCTGCTGTGCCCTGAAAGTCTCCAGAATGGCAGTCAGTGTCTGTCCCAACTCTGACTGCTGGAACGGGGTAGGAGCCGGTGGTGGTGGGACGACGTTTGGAGTCGGTGGGACTCCATGCTGCGGTGTAGGGTTCGTCGCGGGCTACACAAGAAAATTTCACTCGTAAGGGACTTAGCTAAAGAAAGTTCAGTTATAAGTGGACCATTTCATGTGATTTCCCTTATGGGCACACCATTGCTTCCGCTGCTAGTTTGTCCTCAAACTAAGCTCGCGCGGGGTGGCCCAGGGTTTGTGGACTTCTTTTCTTCGGATCGAGAGCTGCTTTGATACCACTTGTAAGACCCTTTTTTTTAAACATCTGGGTCTTAGGCCCAGAACCGCCGCTTTGCGGTGACACCCTTGCTCGAGAAGGTTGCCACTCCAAAACGCCGATGCTGCCGGCCAAAATGATCACGAAGAAGCAAAGAAAAATAAGCTAAAAAGAAAGCCAAGTCCATATCACATAGAAAAGGTAAAACATCCACAAGAGATGTCCACATAAATATAAATGAAATAAAAAGAGATACAAGAGCTCCTGCCCGATACATCAAGCCTCACTACAAATTCACTTGCGGAAGCAAAATAACTAGAACTAATAGCCACTCACGGATCCTGTCATCGGTGCTCCCATGCTAGACTGCCCCGCCTCCATCTGCACCGGCCTCTGGTGCTGCTCCGTCGCCGCGGTCTCCTAAAATGATAAGGTCCACCGACCGTTAGTCAAAAAGACTAAGCCAATCCCCCACCCCTCCCCCAGTGACTCCTAGGCACCGAGCGGGAAGGATGAAGCGGAGGACAAACAAAGGGTGAAAACAATAGTAGATGACAGGGTATAATCTACCGGAAAAGATCTACCACTACACAAGTATATATAATTATAAATGAAACAGTTAATAAGCATAGCAAGAGCAGGTAATGAATAAGTAACGTGCAGTAAATAAAGATATATATATAATAGAAAAGTAACTATATGAAGCTTACAACTAGAGGTACTCCAAATATTCATCCAACTGACCCATAATATTTATTGGAGATCCATCATGATGTTATAAGACTAAGTCCAGAGAATCATATTTTTCCTAATTTATTTAGCATTTATTCTAATTTCTCCAAACATTTGCCAAGTATGAAATTGAACATGAAGTGTAATAAATTCTTATGATGTGGCTCTTCAAAAATTATGGTAAATCTAGGATGACAAAATATTAGCAAATACAACATAGCATATTTTTACAGTAAGGAATTGTCCTTTAATTTAATTATTTACCATCTGTCCAAAATTGTAGTTTTATGAAGGAACCATCAAAAAGCTCAACACTAAAATTCTGGGAAAATTACCCAACTCTTGTATTCATCAGAAAAAGCCACTGAACAAGTTTCAGGATTTAAGGGAACCATTTTTTTACTAAAATAAATATTTTAAGAAAACCTCAAATAGTAAAAGTTGTGAAGTAGCCTACTGATTTAAGCCTCCACAAATTACATAAAAATTCACAGAGCTTCCTAACGTTCTGAAATGTCCTATCACCAATTGGCACAATTTATAAAATAGTATTGGACCCTCAAATATTTTTCTTAAGTCTAAATCAAAACAGGTGCCTTGAGAATGAGGTACTGGTTAAATCATTTAATAAAATACACAAATTACCAGAGGTCTAAACCATGATTATAAGGGCACTACCAAAGTTTCATCTCCATACAAGACCTTTTAAGCATGTAAATGTCTCTTATAAGAAAGGTCCCTAAAGGGGTTATGACCTAATTCAAAGGGAATACTTGCTCCTAAAATTCTTACAAAATTTCCCAGGGCCTATTTATATCCTATGAACTTATCCACCAAGTTTCATAACCATCAAGGGACTTTTGACCACAAAGCCTTCACAAGGCCCTTAGTGCACACCTAGGAATAAAACTAGAGTTCTAGGGCTTAACCACCTCCACACCTACCCAAACCACTCATGGGGGTACTTTAGGTGATCCTAAACCAGTGGACAAGGTTCCACCTCTTGGTGAGGAGATTTGACCATAAAAAATCCCAAGATAAACACTATGCCCTAACTATGACCCAATTTGGCCTAAGTTGGGTTAACCAATTACTCAACCCAAACAGTCCCAATTGGGCTGAGATTTTTACCCAGGACATAACTTAACCCTAAAAAGCACCCACCAAAATTTGGAGGGCATTGGAGGTCTTTTGACCCACTAATTAATTAATATATTATTTATGAAATTATCTCAAAAACCTTAGAGAATGGTTCTCTTAAAAATCCCATCTTTTAGTATGTTGTGTGGGGTGCATGAGACTAGCCTATGTTTTAAATATCAAGGCTATAACATCTACCAATAAAAAGATATGAAGAAAAGAGTGACTGCCCTACCCTAGGGACCAGTCCCACCATTTTGTCTCTACAAGGAGCTACAGTACTCCTTTTGTGGTGAAATTAATTTAAAACACAGTAGACTCCAAGGGATACAACTTTGGTGTTGACCACTTTCTCGTCAAAGGTGATCTAGTATTTTTAATATTTAAAATAAACTACAGCATAAAGTGTGACATAAATTGATATAACCTTTAATTATTAACTGAATTCTACGTTCGACGAAAATAAAACAGCGCTCGACGAACGCTGAACACATCTGTGTTCGACGAATTATACACAGCGCTCGACGAAAACAGAGCAACTTGCGTTCGACGAATATAAAACAGCGCTCGACGAACGCTGAACACATCTGCGTTCGACGAATTATACACAACGCTCGACGAAAACAGAGCAACCTGCGTTCGACGAATTATTTCCTGTGCTCGACTAATCCATAATATAACAGCGCTCGACCAAGTTAATATCTAACAGCGTTCGACTAATTTCTATTATAACAGCGCTCGACAAATTTCTATTATACATCACTCGACTAATGCAGACCAAACTTTCGTTCGACGAATTATTTCGTTCGACTAATGAAATATATAACCGTAAACAATAAATAAAAGATTTGACGGCTCTCCATCATCGTCCCCAATCTCTGGACCTAGCGCGACAACCCAACCTGGGCTTCTTTGCGGGGTGATTTCCCGGCCACCTACGCCTTCTTCCGGCTAGCCAATGCCACCACAACCTCCGTTGAGGTGGTGGCCGGCGATAGGAGGTGGTTGGCAGGCCGGAGGTGGTCGGATCTGAGTTTTAGAGGAGGTAAAAGAGCTCGAAACGAGCCTTTTTCGGAAGTGCAATCCGAGCCCTTTTGGGCACGGATCAAGTCCCAAATTATGAAATGATCTAGCACCAAGGGAGGAGAAGGGGATAAAACCTGAGTAGGGGATTGGTTGCGTGAATTCCGGCGAGTTGCCATTGACGGTGCTGGAGCTTTCGGTGCCATGCCGATCTAGGCCTCCTCTGCACGATTCTCACTGGAAAGTTGGGAAAACTCTTCCTCTCCGAGCACTGAAGGAAATGGGGGGGGGGGGGGGGGTCAATCTGCTTGGATGGCTTTATTCCTAAAAGCCATTAATGGCCATTAACCCAAATTTCGGTTACCACAAAATTTTCTCTTAATCAGCCCCCTTGGCCATGGAAAACTCCAGAAGATCGTTGGTAACTGAAGGGGGAGATGAATGCACATCAATTGGGGAGGGATTGAAGGGTCACAACATTTATTCTCCATGAATACACTTTTCTCTCTCTTCGATTTGGGGGAAACTTCCTTTTTCTCTCTCCTAATCAGCAAATACAGAAATTATGAGGTAATTTCAGTAATTACCAGGCCCACTGGATGGTGGACCACCTTAGTTGGGCCTAGCCCAAATGGATTGGGTCCAGTTTGGGCAAACTAGGTTATTTTGACCTAAATCAGGGCAAATTTGACTTTGGTCAAATTGACCAATTGGGTTGACCCCAAAGGGTGGCTTGGGCTCCATTGGCTTACCTGAAGAGTTAGGAAGGTCTAGGTAGGGTCAATTTGGCAAAGTGAGGGTGAATTGCCCCTTATTAGGGCACTTTGACCAAATTACGGTTTAGGGCAATTTGGTCAAATTGGAGGCCCCATGATGGGGCTTTTGTTCTTGTTTCCATGGTGATCTGGAAGTAGTCAAATATCTAGTCTCACTGCCAATGTGATATGAGCCTATGGGGTCACACGTAAGAGTGTTAAGAGAAATTGGAGGAAGAGAATTAAACAATTCGTCGAATGACAAAATTTGTCGAACGACAAAATTTGTCGAACGGCAAAATTTGCCAATTCGTCGAACGACAGAATATGTCGAACGACTTCTGAAGCCAATTCGTCGAACGACAAAATTTGTCGAACGGCAAAATTTGCCAATTCGTCGAACGGCAGTATTTGTCGAATGGCTTATGAAGCCAATTCGTCGAACGACAAAATTTGTCGAACGACTTCTGAAGAAAATTTGTCGAACGGCTTCTGAAGCCAATTTGTCGAACGGCTAATGTAGTCTGTTTGTCGAACGCAGATTATTAATTCAGTTAAATCGTGGGTGTGCGGATAGACTCTCTCTTTCACGCTGGGTATAAAAGGATACGATTCTTTTTGACCTAAAATGTGCGATCCCTTTTCTTTGGCGATCTGTTTCGAGAGAGATAGGGCGACGGAAGAGTTCCGCAAGGATTTTGATGGAAGTGTTCCGACTGTTCGATCCCGCCGCCGCCGCCTCTCCCTGACGTCGAGCCTAGCAGTTTGAGGGAGATGTAGAGAGCATTTCTTCTCCGACGCACTTCCTGTTGGACAAGAAGTTTGGGGTTCTCCTCACTCGTGTGGATTTCCTGTAGAGGCGCAGAAATCATTTCAGCGCTTGGAACTCGAGAAATTTTGTTCCGAATTACCATTGGAGCACCTTGGTTGAGTTTAGACTCAACCCCATACAGGTATAATTTCTGCCGTTTATTGTGAAAGTTATTTTAATTTCTTGAAACCATGAAATCGCAAGTTCCTTATAACTGTTTAGGGTTGTTCTAGTGATATGTTTTTATTATCATTTCTGAAATGGTATTAAGAAAACTCAACAGTGGTATCAGAGGGAGGATTCTGAAATGGTTTTTGTTTTCTGATTTGTGTTTTCAGAAATTGTTCTGAAACAGTTTTCAGAAAGTTTTTGAGAAATTGTTTTCACAAATTTGTTCTGAAATTGATCTCAGAAATCTATTTTCAGAAATTTGTTCTGAAGTGGATTTCAGAAATTGTTTTCAGAAATTTTTTCTGAAATTGATTTCAGAAATCTACTTTCAGAAATTTGTTCTGAAGTGGATTTCAGAATTTGTTTTCAGAAATTGCGATTTCATTGTTTCAGAAATTGTTTCTCTTCTGCAATAACCGTCCCTCTAATTGGTTTGTGAAACCAAATGTCTTAGATTTTGAATCTAACATTGAGAGACGAGCTTGTCTACTGCATGAGTGGACTTGTTTGTGCCTATGTCAAATGCATGCAAATCTGAAGATTTAGAAATGTTCTAAATGCTCAGATTTTGCTCTTTCTATCAAAGCGTTGATAATTTTATTTTTGTGCACATCTGAGATGTATTTGGTTTGTGAATATTGTAATTATGAGAATGTGCACTTTGATTAATCGTTAATCAATTTTACATAAAATCACTTATCCAATATTAAGTATGCGGATGCTTTCCGATGGATGACACTCTTCCTGCCTCGATCGATGAAATGTGGGCTTGCCAAAGCAAGGTGCATTAATCTATCTTGGTTATGGTGTGAGCGGATAATTGTGATATCCCGCTGTCGACATCGGGTCTAACTTAACTAGGTGACCTCAAAAGTTGAGTGCCTAGAAGCATTGGGTTGACATGCACCATATGATGGATGCGAATAAAGAGTTATTCACCAACCATACAAGAGTTGCATAGTGATGCAATTGGCAAGTGTTGCCTACCTAAATAACCGCATTATGAGAGGAACGCCAAAGCGGACTCGTTGTGTTGGTGAAATACGGATCTTGTCCACTAAGAGAGTAGCTCGCATAAACTCTCCGAATTGATATTAAGGGTTGTCAATTTGAATAAAATAGTGGGAGTGTTTAATAAAAATCCTTATTAAATAAAATTTGTATTTTGAAATATAGTACTAAAATGTTTCTGCAAATTCATTGTAGAAATTCATGGCAAATACATCGCACTCCACATTGTCCCTGAGAGCTATCCTTGAGAAGGACAAACTCAATGGGACAAACTTCCTCGACTGGTATAGAAATTTGAGAATTGTTCTCAAGCAAGAGCGTAAGCTCCATATCTTGGAAGAGGACCCCCCACCTGTGCCGACCGGGAACTCGACCCGTGCCGACAAAGATGCTTACAAGAAATATCAAGATGAATCCCTAGATGTCGAATGCATCATGCTCACTACCAAGACCTCTGAGCTTCAGAAGCAACATGAGACCATATGTGGCTTTGAGATTATCGAGCACCTGAAGAAAATATTCCAAGGGCAGGCTAGACAAGAGAGGTTCGACATCACTAAGGCATTATTTTAGTGTAAAATGGGAGCAAGAGACCCGGTGGGAACTCATGTACTCAAAATGATTGGGTACATTGAGAACCTTCAGAGACTAGGGTTTCCTTTAAGCCAAGAGTTGGCTACAAATCTGATCCTGCAATCGTTGCCGGACAGTTACGAGCATTTTGTCTTAAACTATAACATGAATGAGATAGATAAGACATTGCCCGAGCTCCTAGGCATGTTAAGAACTGCCGAAGATAACATGAAAAAGACCAAGCCTGCTAGCCCCATACTGATGGTGCATAAAAGCAAGGGCAAGGCCAAAGGATTCAGGAAGTCTAAGGTGAGACCTAAGACTAGCCTAGATCCAAAGTCTTCTACACTGAAAAAGAAGGGATTAGATAAAGAAGGAAATTGCCACCACTGCGGGAAGGCAGGGCATTGGAGGAGGAATTGTCCCCTCTACATCGAGGATCTAAAGAAGAAGGGAAGTGTGACTTCCACTTCAGGTATTTTTGTTATAGAAAGTAACATGTCTGCTCCTTCATCTTGGGTATTGGATACTAGGTGTGGTTCTCACATTTGTACGAATGTGCAGGAACTAACAAGGAGAAGACAGCTGGGTAAAGGAGAGGTGGACCTGCGCGTAGGAAATGGAGCAAGAGTTTCTGCCGTTGTCGTATGATTGTATCGTCTTTCTTTGCCCACTGGGCTCGTTATTGAACTTGATAATTGTTATTTTGTTCCTGCTATAACTAGAAACATCATCTCTATTTCATGTTTGGACATGAATGGTTTTTCTTTTATTATTAAGAACAATTGTTGTTCTATCTTTAAGAATGATGTTTGTTATGGCGTTGCTCAAATGTTTAATGGTTTGTATGTTTTGAACATAAATCATCCAATCTATAACATAGAAAATACCAAACGACTAAAAACTAATGACACCAATCCTACATATCTCTGGCACTGTCGTCTAGGCCATATAAATGCGAAACGCATATCCAAGCTCCATAAAGATGGACTATTGCATTCATTTGATTATGAATCATTTGAGATATGCGAGTCATGTTTATTAGGCAAGATGACAAAGGCCCCCTTTACTAGTTGTAGTGAGAGGGCTAATGATCTTTTGGATATCATACATAGTGATGTATGCGGACCAATAAGCTCTATGGCTAGAGGTGGGTACTACTACATCGTTACATTCACTGATGATTTCAGTAGATACGGATATGTGTTTATTATGAAGAACAAATCCGAAACCTTTGAAAAGTTCAAAGATTTTAAAAATGAAGTAGAGAACCAACTAGGAAAGAGGATAAAAGCACTCCGATCTGATCGAGGTGGCGAATATCTGAGTCATGAGTTTCGTGATCATCTGAAGGAGTGTGGTATTGTATCACAGCTCACTCCGCCCGGAACACCTCAACATAATGGTGTTTCTGAGAGGAGGAATCGTACCTTGTTAGACATGGTGCGATCGATAATGAGTCATGCAGATTTGCCCGTTTCCTTTTGGGGTTTTGCTTTAGAGACTGCTGCTTTCACACTAAATCGAGTTCCAACGAAAACAGTTCTAAAGATACCATATGAGATATGGACTGGGAAGCGTCCTAGTATGCCGTTCATCAAGATTTGGGGCTGTAAGGCATACGTGCGACGTCAAATGCCTGACAAGCTGGAACCCAAATCGAATAAATGTTATCTAGTGGGGTATCCTAGGGAAACCAAAGGATACTACTTCTACTTGCCGTCTGAGGGCAAAGTATTTGTCGCAAGGACTGGTGTCTTTTTGGAGAAAGAGTTCTTATCCAGAAAGACTGCAAAGGTAGAACTTGAAGAAGTTCAAGAGCCCCAAACAATGAACGAACCATAATTGGAACCTGAGCAAGGACTACAAGAAGTTGTAGCTGGAGAGCCTGCTTAAGAAACACAAGTCCTACATAGATCTGGTAGACCAAGATTTGAGCCTGAGAGATATGGATTTCTCATGACTCAAATAGATATTGTGTTGCTTATGGATCATGATGATGAGCCTGCAACCTACCAAGAGGCTATAAATGGACCTGACTCCGAGAAGTGGCTTGAGGCCATGAAATCTGAAATGGACTCCATGTACACAAACCAAGTTTGGACCTTGGTGGAACCACCTGAAGGGGTACGACCCATAGGGTGCAAGTGGGTCTTCAAGAAGAAGACCGACATGGATGGAAATGTACAGACATTCAAAGGCCGGTTCGTGGCTAAAGGTTTTAGGCAAATTCATGGTGTTGACTATGATGAGACCTTTTCCCCTATAGCCATGGTCAAGTCCATCAGAATTCTACTTGTTATTGCTGCGTATTATGACTACGAGATCTGGCAAATGGATGTCAAAATGGCTTTCCTTAATGGAAACCTCCTTGAGGAAGTGTATATGACACAACCCGAGGGTTTTGAATCTCCAAATGAAGCCACTAAAATATGCAAGTTGAATCGATCCATTTATGGATTGAAACAAGCTTCTCGAAGTTGGAATCTTCGTTTTGATGAGAAAATCAAAGAGTTTGGTTTCATCAAAAATGAGGATGAACCTTGTGTTTACAAGAGGACTAGTGGGAGCATTGTCGTTTTCCTGATATTGTATGTAGATGACAAATTGTTGATCGGAAATGACATTCCAGCCCTGCAAGTTGTTAAGAACAGGCTAGGGGATTGTTTTTCTATGAAGGACTTGGGTGAAGCAACTTATATACTTGGTATTAAGATCTATAGAGATAGATCGAAGAAGTTGCTGGGTTTGACCCAGAGTACATACATTGAGAAAGTGTTGAAACGGTTCACCATGCTTGAGTCCAAGAAAGGATTCTTACCCATGTCTCATGGTGTGTGTCTCTCTAAGGACCAGTGTACACAATCTTTGGAAGATAAGGACCACATGAAGTTGATCCCATATGCTTCGGCAATTGGATCAATCATGTATGCAATGTTATGTACTCGACCCGATGTCTCTTATGCTTTGAGCATGACGAGCATGTATCAGTCTGATCCTGGTGATGGTCACTGGATAGCCGTCAAGAATATCCTGAAGTACTTAAGAAGGATTAAGGATTTATTTTTGGTGTATGGTGGAGAGGAAGAGCTCAGTGTAAATGGTTACACGGATGCTAGCTTCCAAACTGATAGGGATGATTAAAAGTCCCAATCAGGCTTTGTATTTTGCCTTAATGGAGGAGCGGTAAGTTGGAAGAGTTCCAAGCAAGAGACAGTTGCTGATTCTACGACTGAGGCAGAGTATATCGTTGCTGCAAATGCGACGAAGGAGGCTGTGTGGATTAGGAAATTCATCAGTGAGCTTGGTGTAGTTCCTAGCATTGTTGATCCCGTAGTTCTCTACTGTGACAACAACGGTGCTATTGCACAAGCTAAGGAACTTAGATCTCATCAGCGCTCCAAGCACATACTTCGGAGGTTCCATCTTATTCGAGAGATTCTCGATCGAGGAGATGTGAGCATATGCAGAGTACTAACTGAAGAAAATATTGCGGATCCACTGATGAAGCCTCTTGCACAGAGAAAGCATGATGGTCATACTAGATCAATGGGTATTAGAGACCTGAATGATCGTCTCTAGTGGGAGTCTTGTGGATTGTATTTGTCGGTTGTTGACCATTCATGTGATGAAAATAGTACTTTATGTTTCATTTTACATTTATGGCAAGTTCTTTTATTATGTCAAATGTTTCTACTGATAGATTAATTAGCATAATAAATGCCCTTAGAATGTTTGCTTCTATAGGAATTCAAGCACGTGACTTGAATGTGAGGGTCTATGTTTATAAGAAGCTTCATTCTTAAACTGTCCCTGGTCGTTGTATCATCTTAGAATTCCAGGGCGATGATGATACATAAAGACTAGCATGTGCGTTGACTGATGACCAGTTCTTACAGGTCATGATATTGTGATATCAAGTCATCACATGTGTACTTGTTAGTGAACAAGTTGTACTGGATATCACCCAACATGAGACTACTATGTGGATTGTTATATGAACGTGTCACAAGTAGGTCTCATATGACAATGGTGTTTGTGGTTCTTCAACCTGAAGTCACATCATTCATCAAGTGAGGAAGAGCGTACTTTGATTCCATCTAAAGTCTTCTTTGAGAAAGGTTGATGATAAGGGTGGTTATTGGGTATATTAAGATTCATTTGGGTGTTTGTGTGTGGGCAGATATGAGATTTGTCCTCCTATATGACAGGAGTTACATCCATGGGCTCCTTGATGGAATCAAACTGAGAAATGCATGGGCATGCTTGGATGAGACAATATGTGATATTATCCTCACCAATTTCAGACAGTCTATTCTAGATCAAGGAATTAGGATTGAACAATTATGAGGGTGACACGGTCCATGCCTCTAGTTCTATCCGGATGTAATGGACAAAGGGACATGACGACACTGATACATTGGTCAAGACAGGCTTGTTGAGTTAAGAACTCTTATTGCTTGGGTAGCAATGATGCATTGCTAGATGTCGCTCATTGTTTGTGAGACTTTTATTTGATACTTTCAAGATCAAGTGGGAGACTGTTGGTGTTTCCATGGCGATCCGGAAGTAGTCAAATATCTAGTCTCACTGCCAACGCGATACGAGTCTATAGGGTCACACATAAGAGTGTTAAGAAAAATTGGAGGAAGAGAATTAAACAATTCGTCGAACGGCAAAATTTGTTGAACGGCAAAATTCGTCGAACGGCAAAATTTGTCGAACGACAAAATTTGTCGAACGACAAAAATTGTCGAACGACAAAAATTGTCGAACGACAGAATATGTCGAACGGCTTCTGAAGCCAATTCGTCGAACGACAAAATTTGTCGAACAGCAAAATTTGCCAATTTGTCGAACGACAGTATTTGTCGAACGGCTTCTGAAGCCAATTCGTCGAACGACAAAATTTGTCGAACGATTTCTGAAGAAAATTTGTCGAACGGCTTCTGAAGCCAGTTTGTTGAATGACTAATGTAGCCTGTTTGTCGAACGCAGATTATTAATTCAGTTAAATCGTGGGTGTGCGGATAGACTCTCTCTTTCACGCTGGGTATAAAAGGATACGATTCTTTTTGACCTAAAATGTGCGATCCCTTTTCTTTGGCGATCTGTTTCGAGAGAGATAGGGCGACGGAAGAGTTCCGCAAGGATTTTGACGGAAGTGTTCCGACTGTTCGATCCCATCGCCGTCGCCGCCGCCTCTCCCTGACGTCGAGCCTAGCAGTTCGAGGGAGACGTAGAGAGCATTTCTTCTCCGACCCACTTCCTGTTGGACAAGAAGTTTGGGGTTCTCCTCACTCGTGTGGATTTCCTGTAGAGGCACAGAAATCATTTCAACGCTTGGAACTCGAGAAATTTTGTTCTGAATTGCCATTGGAGCACCTTGGTTGAGTTTAGACTCAACCCCATACAGGTATAATTTCTGCCGTTTATTGTGAAAGTTATTTTAATTTCTTGAAACCATGAAATCGCAAGTTCCTTATAACGGTTTAGGGTTGTTCTAGTTATTTCCGCTGCGCATATTTGATATGCTTTTATTATCATTTCTGAAATGGTATTAAGAAAACCCAACAGCTTTTTGGTCCATTAGGTTCCTAGTAGCCCTATTAGGGAAGGCGTAAGGTCAATTTGGCAAGGTAGGGGCCAATTGACCTTAATTGAGTTAGTATGACCAAATTTAGGGTTAAGGTTGACTTTAGTCAATTTGACCTCTAGGTTGACCCCAATAGGTCACTGGTGCTTCAAGGAGACCTCTAATGGGTTAGGTATGCTATGGAGGGGTCAAGGTTCAAGGTGGGGCCCCTAAATCCAATCCTAGGCTTGGTAACTGAAAATTGCTATTTGTAGACCACTTGGGTTTTCTCCTTCCCACCTAAGCTTTCAAGGTCTTGAGCTCTTCCTATGGTTTTGTCATGACCAAGTCATGACAAAACTAACTTAGGGGTCTAGTTGCTTGAGGGATGTTACAGTTTGACCACGACGGGAGGTGCCCGAGAGGTTAGCTACCTCTGAAAAGTGGGAACTAAAAGTCTGTACGTACAGAGTCGTGTGAGTGAGTTGCACCATTGCATTGCATATCATATCTTACATTCTTGCATAAAATAGAGACCTCATCGTACTGTTTATAACATTTCATGCTTAACTAGTTCACCTAAAAAATTATATTTTCTAAGTGGGCGGTAGCATTTTTTACCCGTGCGCACATTTTTCGCCTGAGTGCGCATTTTTCGCCTGAGCGCGCATTTTACGCTCGTTGGCGTGTTTTCCGCCCGGACACACGTTTCTGCCCGGGCTCGCATTTTTCCGCCCGGGGGCGTATTTTCTGTCCGAGTGCGTATTTTCTGCCTGCGCGCGCATTTTTTTCCCGCGCGCGCGCTTTTTTTTGCCCGCGCGCACAATTTACCGCCCGCACGTGCAATTTACCGCCTGGCGCGCAATTTCTGCCCGGACGTGCATTTTCCCACCTAGGCGCGCATTTTCACGCCCGGGCACGCATTTTCTCGCACAGGCGCGCATTTTCCCGCCCGGGCGCGCATTTTCCCGCCCGGGCGCGTATTTTCCCGCGGGCACGCATTTTCCCGCCCGGGCGTGCATTTTCCGCCCGAGCGCGAATTTTTTCACCCAACCGCACATTTTTCACCAGGGCGCGCATTTTTTCGCTCGGGTGCCTTTTTTTCGCTCGATGACCTTTTTCGCCCAGGGCGCATGTTTTCGCCCCGGGTGTGCATTTGTCGCCCAGGCGCATGTTTTCATCCCGGGCGCACGTTTTCCACTCGGATGCGTGTTCTCCCCTGATTCTTCCATTTTCATTCACATTGGCCATTGTTTTATTTTTGTTTGTGTTATTATGATTTCTTATATTTCCATTCTTGAATATCAATGTTTTAACAAACAAAAGTAATTTATGTCAATTCTTTTGATAAAAAAATCATTATGCGACGAACAATAAAATTGGAATTGAACTTAATGTCAATTCTGGCATGTATTGACATTGGATTGAAAGTCAATTCTTGAAAACCAAGGTCTTTCAAACGAACAAACCCTTAGGTATTGATGGGGTCTCACCCATTTTATAGGAATTCCGGGCTACGAATAGCCGGAATCTCATAACCTCCCACTACCTTAGTGGGGATTTTGAGAAAAATCATAGTGTGCACGATCAATGAACGCGATCATCGCGCAATCAGCTGTCCTAACCGCCAGTGAGAGTCGGACGCCGCCGACATCCCATCACCGACACCCCGCCTCGAACCGGGAGCCGGCGGCGCACGACCGCCACGCCACCCGACCGACCACCAGGTCAGACGGCCTTGGTAACGCGGCTGCAAGGCCGCAAGGACCTTGCGGCCGACCAACCGGTCAGCCAAGGCCGCGCGCCCGCAGGCGCGCGGCTGAGGCCGCGAGGGCAGCCTACTAGTCGGCCAAGGCCGCGAGGCCGACATCTCGGTCGGCCAAGGTCACACGCTCGCTAGCAAGCGGCCAAGGCCGTGAGGCCGACCTCCCGGGCTGCCAAGGTCGCGCGCTCGCAGGCACGCGGCCAAGGCCGCGAAGCCGGCCTGCCGGCCGGCCTTGGAGGAGCGCCCATGGCGCGGGGCCGCCAGGCGCCTCGCAATCCGGTCGATCGGGTGTCGGCCGGTTTTAGCCGTGCAGCCGCAAGGGGCTTGCGGACATACGGTCGGCCGCCTTCCCGATCGGTCGCCCCTCCGGCCGGCCTTCCCCCTGTCGATCGGCCGTCTCCCCTTGTCGTCTGATCTCCTTGCCGGCCGGAGCCCGCCGCCGTCTGATCGCCCACTTGTGTTCTCCACCTTCCGATTAGCGGGTAACCACTCGCGTAACCGCAAGTGTAACCACCCATAGTAGGCAGGTGCAGATATTCGGATTCACATTGGTTTGCGCTTAGATAAATTGCTAATTAATGCTCATCGTAATTATATTCTTATAGAATTGGTCTGCTTTTAGTATTTATGGTAGTTACGGTCTGCGATTATCCGCATAACCACCGTAACCACCTCTGAGGTCTATAAATAGAACCTCATGGCTTCTCTTTTTTCCTATTCTATCCTCCTCATCCTTCCTCCCATGTTCAAGAGAGATAAAGAGCTCTCTTGAAGTTCTCCCTCCTCTTAAAAATCGTGCTTGAAGGAATCTTCAAGCACCTCGAAGAGAGAAGAAGATCTTCGTCCTTCTTCAAGTATTCCGAAGGCCCAAGTTCCAGAGCGCGCCAAGTTCTAGAGCGCGCACAAGTTCCAGATCACGGTGCTCCCCACCGTTGCGAGGAAGAAGTCTGAGCTTCGAGAGTGGTGGTCTGTCACCCTCCGAACGCCTCTCTCTCATCCCCAAAGTTGTAACGAGGAGCGACATGTCGCCTCGGTCTTTCAAGAAAGCCCTGTAAAGAAGGAGCAAATAGTAAAGTTTGGTCGGCACCGTCCTGACCACGTGATTTTTTTTGCTTTTCGGGGTTTTTCACGCTAAAAAGACTCTTTGTCATCCATCTCGTCTCTCAGTAACTGATTGCGCGCTCGGCCGCTCCCGGGCTAAGACGATTCGTTCTGAACCAATTTTAGGAAGCTTGAGTAGACTGCAACAGGTATTATTCTTCTAATTAAGATGCAGCAAATTTTAGTTCATTTTTTATGATATCATTTAGATATTTATGATTTCATCCTTTGACTTCCATTCCATTTAGAAACATCGTCAATTATTAGAACACGCAAGCCATGTAGTAGCTTTCATTTCCTAACGTTTAATTGGTTTCAACTATTTCTCGCATACTTTCAATTGGTTTCAACTATTTCTCACATACTTTCAACTAGGCATGAGCATAATTAAATAATCATCGACCCGAACCGGCCGGTTCGGGGCGGTTCTCTACTGGTTCGGTTCAGGTACGATTCTTACAAAAATAGAACCGACGGTTCGGTTCGGATACAGTTCTTAAAAAAATAGATCCGACGGTTCGGTTCGGTTCTCGGGTCCTATGGTCGTGTACCCGAGAACCGACCCGAACCGGTTTAAGAAATCATTATAATTTAAAATTTAAAATTTAAAAAGGTGTGAACTATGAAGTGAAGACCCGTGAACCTGAACCCAATCTATTGCATATTGTGGTATTGCCCAACTTAAATCCAGTGAAATCAACGTGAACCCTAGCCGCCCCGTCGCACTTTGCACTTCGCACCATCATGCCTCCTCTTCCTCGCCAGGCTCGCAGATGCAGGTGTCGACGCCTCTTCATCGTCGGATCTTAGTCGCAGTTATCGTCGTTGCCGACTCCTCTTCCTCATCGGCTCGTGCTTGCAAGTGTCGCCTCTTGATCCTATTATGATTTATTTGCTTGTGGTGCAGAGTGTTGGATTTTTGCCTCTATCTTCTTCTCTATAATATTTCTGATGGGGTTTTAGTAGATTGTTGGGATATACAATTTGCTTTGAAGTTCCTGGAAGAACCTGCAACATAGCATAGCAGATTTTTGCCTTGATAAGTCTTGATTCTTGAAGTTCCTGCAATGTAACTATGGAATGTATCATTCCTTTATTTCACATTTTTTAAGTTCTGGTATTCATTTTTTATGGTGATTCCAAGTTATAGTTTTCAAATTATAGTATTCGTTTTTATGACAATTTTGGTTCCTATTGATTAGGTTGAGCAGCTACATAGAATATTAGAATAAGTCAAAGTTGCTACAATAGACCAAGTTGAACAAGAAACTGCTTCTGTTGCATTACATAGTGATGTAAGTATCTGTATTTGTTATCATCTATGTAAGTTCGTGCATTACTTGGGAGTAGCTGCTGCATAAATCTTTACCTTTAATTTTTGGTTTGTTTACATTTTGTAGTTAAAATCTATTAGGACTTTGAAATGTCTAGTGTGGGATGCACAAATGAAGTTATTGCCGCAACATGTGATCCAATTGTTATAGATGAGAGCACTACAATTGTAGATATGAGTATTGTGCCTAGCACATCTAATCCACAGAAAAGAGATTACAAATCCAAGTCTAATATATGAGGTCATTTTATTGATTAAGGAGGGTAAGAAGTCTGAGAAAGCTGCATGTAACTATTGTAGTAAAGGATATGGTTGTGCAAGTATTAATGTTACTAGTAATATATAGAAACATTTAAAGAATTGTAGCAAATATCTGTATAATGCAGTCGACAAAAAAATATTAAGCTTTTAGATGAAAAGTGGGCAAGAGGGAAATGACATAACTTCTATTGAGTATTTATATTCTTGGAAATGTGATCATGTGTCATGACGGATGACCCTTGCTAGTTAAGTTATCACAGATGAGTTGTCTTTTAGAATTATTGAAACAGATGGATTCTTTACCTTACGAAAATGTTGCAATCAAGGTTTATGTACGTTGATCTCACGCACTACACTAACAAGAGATTGCATGGGACCATATGCTACTGAGCAGACAAAATAAAAGAAGACACTTGTAAACAAGAAAGTCGTCGTAAGTTTAACTACCGATTGTTGGACATCCTTACAAATTCTCTCATACTTATGTCTCACCGCTCATTTTATTTGTTAACCCAAATCCTGCAGCCTCAGAAGTCTCAGGAGGATTCCCAAGCGTATTTGCGGTCGCATTCCAGAGAAGTGCGCCCTCAGCGGCAGTCCCGGGCGGGCACCCCCAGAGTGCCCCCGGACTCTCTCTAGGATCTCAGCAGCGGGCGGTTAGTATTGTTCGCCAAAGGGCTCGCGCCCTCCAGCCAATAGCGTCAGCCTCTCAGAGAAGTCGCGGCGGGTACTCCCTAGAACCCTCCTGAACCCCCTTCGGCGAGTAGGCGTGCACGACCACTGCATGTCGTGCCTGTGCGCCCTCTTTCTTATCTTCTGCAACTGACGCTTATGTTTCCTTGAGTGGCGGAGCATTTAATACAGTATTAAATGCCCCCTCCACCGGCAAGACAACCTACCCTTTAGTATAAATTGAGGGCCAGGGTTGCTTGGGAGGAACACGGTACTTTGGTCAGAATCTACCCTGTTGTAGGTGCTGTCACAAGTATCGGTCATTCGGTTGCCTTCTATTTTTCAGCGCTCTTGTAACAGCCTGTAATTGATCCTTGTTGAATATCAAAAGCCCGCAACAAGAGAGGCATTCGCCGCCGCGGGCCAATATGGTGTCCGTCGCTGCTAGCAGCATCCGCTTTTTCTATGTTCTGTTCGCCTCATCCCACGGGTTAGTAAGCAGTTGCTTATGGTTCTTGATCTCATTCTTTCAATACCCAGTGTGTTCTCTGAGTGTGGAGTGTTGATGAAAATTTTGGCGCCAACAATTCAAACACGCGGCCTTCAAATCAAACAACCGGCGAAATCACCCGATGACCGGCGGACACCCTAATCCTTCTCAGCAAGCACCAGTCACTCGCGGGGAGTTCAATCGATCACCTACTTGGTTTACTGATCTTGGTGGTCAGCCAGAGTGAGTGCGCTCCTGCCGCGGAGCATCCGCAAGTGACTGCGACTCCCGACGCGCTGCCACCTCCATCAGGTTAACTTCCACCACCGCAGTTGCGCGACGAGGAAGAGCACGCTCGTCAGCAATTCTTCAGAGAATCCGCGGCCGAGTTCCGAGGAAGGACTCTCAATTTCGACGAATCAAAGCATGTGGATGGAATGGAGAGTTATTCGCCATTCACTATCGACATCACAGAGGAGACCGCTCCTCCTGGATTTAAGGAGCCTTGGCACACATGCTTCTAGGGAGAAGAATACCCCCGCATACCATCTACAAGCTTTCGATGCCTCAGTGGCCCTACAGTCACTTTCTGAGGCGCTCTGCTGCAATCTTTGCAACCACGTTTGATGGGAAGGTGAGAGAGTGGTTCTATAGCCTCTCACCCGGTTCAATATGTTCATTTAGTGAGCTCCGAAAGGAGTTTCTGTAGGTTCTGATAGTTTATAAGGATGTAGTCTTAATCACCTAGAGGGGGGGGGGGGGGGGTGAATGGGTCTCTTTTAGTTTAAGCTATAGCCTAGCTGTTTTCTGGGTTAGTATTAGTCAAGCACACAGAAAATACACAAACATTTATAGAGGTTCCTCAAGACAGGATGTCTTGAGTAGTCCTCTTTCCCCCTTCACCTGTCTAACAATAAGTTAGACAAGGCCAACACCTCCAATCTCAGCTCCAAGAGCTTACAACACAGATCCCTCGGAATCTCTCAAGTTTTCCCAAACCCTACCTCAGGCTCAACAGCCCTACCTCAGACACAGTTGCCCTACAAGCTCAGACCTATAAAGAAGTCCTACCTCAGATCTCCACTGAGATCCTGTTGAATTCGTTGAAGTGGAAGAGGGAAGTAGGGCGGCCTGCCGGTTTTCCTTAGACGATTGTTGTCTAAGTGCGTGTGTGTCCGGGCGGTCTGTTGCGAGACCGCGTGCGGGTTGATGGGCGGTTATTGCATCTCTCTTTCGGCGGCGACGACATACATCTTCTTGCCTATAAATAGGGATGCAGGGCCTGTCATATCTAATAGAGAACTGTAAGAACTAGAGCCTTGATTGTTTGTGCTGATCTTAATTTGAGGTCGTGCGGTCTTGGAAGCGGTTTGACCTTTTGTTGTGTTCACAGGTCTGCGGCCAGCAACGAGCAGTTTGTTTCCTTGGTGACCTTCCAGCGGCTTGAATAATCAGTTCGTCAGCGGTCTCCGTCTGCGATCCAGATTGTTATAGTTCTTGCGCTGTTCGCGGGTAGCTTCAGTGATCGGACGACCTCTTGGCCTGACGGTCTGAGGTGCGGACAGGTTCTGTTTTTCAGCAGTGGAATAAAGCAACAGTCTGTACAGTCTAGATTTGCGGTCTAGCAGCTCGCATGTCATCACGTCTGCTTCTGTTCGCGCGGTCTCAGGAGTTCGACGTGCGGTCTGGTGGTGTTGTGGTCTCTGGCGGCTTCTATTTGGCAGTTTGCCGGGACTTGCTATTTGTTTGTTGTCTTGTGCTTCTCTCCATCGTGATTCTTATGAATCATGTCTCCCCATGTATACTTCGCATTGTAAAGAGGAAACTGTAGTCAATTTTCAAGTGCATTATTTTGTCTTCCCATTGTCATTGTGTTACTACACTTGTGGAAAGTTGCGAAGCATTCCTCTTAATTTACTTCACCTCCAACCCTCTCAAAATTTTTAACAGATCCTACACTCAATCTAAACTCTCTGCTCTACACTCAGGCACAACAACTCTACACCCTCAGTCAAAATGCCCTACAAACTCAGAACAAATGATGTTCCTACAGAAGATAATGAAAGTGATGCTTACAACAGAAGACAAAATAGTAACTCTTTTTAGCCTTAATCTTTTGTTGATGACTTGAAGCTGGGAAGAGAACAACAGCTTCAATCCCGCCTTTATCTGATCCTTCTCTTCAATAGATGAATAAGGATCAACTTGCTCTTCTTCAATCACATAGGAAGAGCAATCTTTCTCTCCTTTATAGCTTCAGGAAGCAGGAGGAGAGAACTTCTTAGCAACCGTCAATGTAATAGTAGGACTTTGTTCTTTTTGCAAAAGTTTATTTCTTAAAGAGCCCTAAGTTATTCTTTTATACTTCTCCAATCTTCAACGACTATCAGATGGACCCTGACACAGCATGGAGGAGATTGGAGTACCATATCTTGCTTTTCTACATCTTGCGCCAAAAGAAAAACCCGCCAGCACATTTGAATCTGTCTCAGCGGTTGGGCTGAGACAGCTTCTAGTCTCAATGGCTACTTCTGTCCCGTCCCAGTGGATCCACTGAGACAGATAGTTGTCTCAGCGGTTTTCCTCTATCTGCAGCTCAGCTTGCCCAGACACCTTCTCAGCGGCTCCTGGCCTTGTCTCAGCGGTTCAGCTAAGACTGAGAACTTGTCTCAGCGGTTTTGGCAGTAAACCACTGAACTTACTCCCCATCTTGGAATAACCTAAACCTGCATAGTCATGAGATAAAATAGGGTTCATCAAATACAACTTGTACTTAGCATTGAGTGTGATGCTTCTTCAAATCAAGGCAACATTGAGGGTAATATTCCCAACAATCTCCACCTATTTTAAGAAGACAGAATACCCCCAATGTTAAGGTACATATCAAAATAATTATTTATCATGTAACTTCACTACATGGCATTCATCATAACATACACATGTAAACATTATTATGGCATCAAAGATAATATCATAACAGATAATATTCATGGCAGGTATAGTACCAACAGAGTTTATCAACCCAATAATATGATTAGATAATCATGTCAATGCATCACAGATTAACTTACACAATGACACAGAGTAAAATTAAGCTATGGCTCAGATTAGCTTACAACATAAAGTAATCAATTTAACAATTCATTCATTTTCATTTTAGATCATGTAATGAGAGATTGTTCAATTTACATTTAGAAATCCATAACACTTAAATACATTCATTTAAATTTTTCTCTTCTTAGAAGAAGTTGAACATTCAGCATTATCAGCAACAGTTTCTTTTCCTCTTTCAGCATTGACTTCAGCAACATCATCTTTGTTTCCTGCAGCAGTGGTGGCAGTGTCCTCTACATTTGCTACTTCAATTTTTCTCTTCTTTGTATCTTGAAGGCATTCTTCTTGGATTGTCCTTCCTTACCAGATTAGCTTTGAATATTCTATCCCTTTTTGTATTTCTTTCCAAGTGTTTTATCCATTCTTCAGAGGGATAGATTTTGTCAATTTCTTTGCAGACTTGGCCATGGCTTAACCAGACATTCAATATTATTTCCTTGGAGTCATCACTCCAATATTCATAATATGGATCTCTGTTCTTCTCATCCCTTTGCTTGGCCATGTATTCTTCAGCCAACATTATCTTTTCTCTTTCTCTTCTCTTTTTCAGTCTTTCATTTTGAGCAATTGCTTCTTGATTGGGGAAGTCCCAATCTTCTGCTCTATTTATGCCTAGGAGAGAAAGGTTTAAGGCAAGCCTTGTACCTTGCAGAACCTTGAGGGTTAGGTCAGAGTTTATGATAGCATTGGTATCCTATCCATTTCTGGCTTCTTCAAATATCTTCTGAGATATGTCCTGCTGAACAACAGTTTTGGAGCCAGAGATTGTTTGGAAGACATTTTCAATATCAGCCTTTAGCTCATCCTTGTTCCTGTCAGCCTCACCATTCAATTGTGTGGCAGTGTAGTACAAATATTCTTGTATCTGGTTTGAGGATTTTTCTATTACCTCATCTGTCTTGCTGACATAGTTCTTGACATATGTCATATCCTGTTCAGAGAGTTGGAGGTGTTTGTCCATTGATCTGAGAATTATATTCTGAGACACCACTGTTTTCTCTGCCAGATCAAATCACTTGGTCATTTGCCTATTAAGGATGGTTGTGTCTTCCTTGATTTCCTTCACCTCAGCCATCACTGCAGATTTCACATTGAAGATGGACTGATCAATGTATGCTTTAACTGTAGAAGCTGACTTGTCTACATAGTCCTTCATAGATGTTAGATGAGTGTCTAACATGATTTGAATATCATTTAGAATGCTCTCATTGGATTGTGAGAAAGTGGAGGTTTGTTGATCAACAATCATTTGTGCTTGGAGTCTTTGTGGAGGACTAAGAGGAGGGACTAATTCCTTAGGAGGAATAATCTGCTCTTGTGCTGCAGGTATCAGCTGTACTAGATTTATGACTGGAGAATTATTTATTTTGTCTTGATCATTCATCAGATCAGCAAAGGATGTTAGATCATCAATGTGATCATGGTGGACTCCATTATTATTCTGATCATCTCCAGCACCATCATAAGCAGCAACATTATCATAATTGGATTTTTTTGGCTCCTCCCCCTCAGATAGATCATCTTGATCTGATGAGTCCAAGAAATCTGAGACAATTATTTGTAGTTAAATTTATTTACTTAGCAATACTAAAGATGGCTCTTTTAGCTTCTCCCCCTTAGATGGGGCATCAGATTGTCCTTGTGGTGGTAAATCCCAGAGAGCTGGGGAGTCATCAATGTTAAGTAAAATTCTTCTTTCAAGATCTAGGATGAATGTATCAATCTTACTATGTATGTCCATAGGAGAAGGTATTTTGTCCTTATCAATCTTGTCTCCTTCACTCTCATTTTTATCACTGGTAACATCCATGGAAGATGGTTCTTATTGTTGCTCCCCCTCAGATGGAGCACTCTGATGATTAAAATTCCGCTTGCATGAAATAAAATCCGAACTAGCAATCCGAGAAGGCAAGTATACCTATCGAACTGTAGTATAGGAACACAAGTGTCGTATTAAAATCCGAGAACCGTTGATTACTTATACTCAAACGAATTACTATTATTTTATCTTAATAATTTTTTGGATGGTTTTGTCTGCTAAGTTGAAATAAAAGCTGGATAAAAGTACGGCTAAACGATGATTAAGAAATAGCACTCGATCTTGACTTACTTCGGCCTAAGTTGATCAAAATTCAAAAGCAAACTTAAAACTTAATAAAGTAAGGGCAGCTTGACCGTGGGGGTTCCTATAGTTTGAACATGCTTCTCTCGAAGATATGCCCAACTGAGTTTAGGAAAATCCGACCGAACTCTCGTCCCGTATTCGAATACCTAAAACTCACTTTAAGTGGTGAACCCCGCTATTGGGTTTGACTCCAATCCAGGAGATTTACGTCATTCTCTCTCGAGAAATGTGTGTAACTCTCTTTACTCTTAAGTGCTCACTTCAGACTATCGGCCTCTCGGCTAGCCAAGAATGAAAGCAAAGGTGGGGATTATATATCGATAATATAGCTCCACTAAATTTTAATTAAGAGTAAATCTAAGGCCCAACACTTTAGAAAGTGAAAGAAGACTAAAGGATCATAACTTGATCAACTCATCCTCAGATCATCAAGATCGAGTACTATGAGGATTTTAGTTACTCATGGTGGAGGGGTAGGAGAGAGAAATGATGAAGATTTTAAGAGAACAAAAACATACCATTTTTATTAAACAAAAGTTCAACTGAGATTACAATTGCATGGAAAGCCTACTAAGCATTAGTAATACACTATAAAAGGAAATTACAAAGGCATTACAACATTCATATGAAAACTAGAAAAGGAAATGCATTGAAATAAGAGAGAGAGAGAAAGAGAATAAAATGACATGAAAAACACTGAAAATAGAGTAGTAGCACTAGTTCTCTCTCCAAAAACTGAATGGGGAAAGCTTGGAGGTCATATCAATTTATAGAAATTTTTCTGCCTCGGTCACGCCCTCAGTCACGCCCGTGACTAGGGGCGTGACATTGTTTAATCAATTCTGCGGCTTGGATCAGGTTCGGCGCACGATTCTGACGCGATTTGATGGGTCACGCCCTAGGTCACGCCCGTGACTGAGGGCGTGACCATTTCGGTGGTTAGTCGGGTCATGGGCGCTGGCGGCGATCATGGGCGCTGGAGGCTGGCTGACGTGGCAGTCACGGGCATGACTGGAAGCACGCCCGTGTAACAGTGGCGTGACCAATTCGGTGGTCAGCTGGTCGAATCTGAGCTGTTCACGGGCTGGTCACGGGCGTGGCTTGCGTGTCACGGACGTGACTTGTGTGTCACGGCCGTGTACTTTGGGCGTGTCTGACCAGATCTTCTGAATTATGTTGGCAGCAGCTTAACTGGAAACAGCAACTTACACGCCCTAGGTCACGGGCGTGACCTAGGGCGTGACTTAGGAAATTTTGCATTTTTGACCTGAAAATTCAGAAAACTTAAGTTAGCACTAAAAATAGGAAAAAGAACCAAAATTGCATTTAGGTAAACAACAATAAGCAAAAAGTAAGAGTAAATATCCTAAAAATAACCTAATTAAACTAACTAGATTTAGCATTATCAAATTCCCCCAAGCTTACACTTTGCTTGTCCCCAAGCAAAGAAATATGCTTTAGCTAATAAAATAAAATGACTAATCAAAAAGATTTAATTATGCTAAACACGAGTACCTTGCGAAATTCCAAGTAGGGAGAATAGTGAAAAGGAAACCTAAAATAAGTACTTTATTTAAGCTTAATTTTTATACCCTTTACTAACAAAAATTAATCATCCAAAATTTTAACTAAAAAGTTTTTAAATAAAATTGAGCAAAGTAACAAGTGAGATAGTGCATTGAATTGTTACTAAACCCTAAAAGAAAAATTATAATTATATCATTCTAAGAACAAGGATCTAAATTCATACCCAAAACTTAACTATTCTACTTTTCTTCTTTACTTAGCTAAAGCAAATTTAGGAGCATGAATCAAGAGGACTTTATTAGGACCGAAATGTTTGGTTTAGGCATATGATTTGGAATGGGAATCGAAGATAAAAGTGATTGCTATAATCACACTAAACCATAAACATGAGTTTTATAAAATTTCCGATATGAGTGATAAGAGGTAATCCTTCATTATAAGCATATAGCATATTTTCTTTCTTTCTCTTTCATAGCCATTTTTTTTTTCTTTTGAAATTTTGGCAAAGATAACTAATACAAATATGCTTAAAATATCTCCTTTTTGAGCAAATTCTTTTCTTTGAAGCTCTCCATGCAATAAACCAATCACACTCTTTTAGAAATTTAAATAAAACTCAAAGTGTTAGTGTGATTCAAATAGGTTTGGAAATTTTGGCTTTGGTGAAAAATTTGATAAGTGGAGGTGACAATAAAACATGGGAAAAGGCTCAAAAGAGGCTAACAAAGGGTTTCTTTTTAAGGGTTGGCATGAAGGCTCAAACTTAAAACAAAAATGGCCTAAATCATTTTCATTGCTCTCTAAATTTAGTTAAAGCATGAGTTTTGAAGGATTTCAAAAAGTAAGCCCTAGATATTAAATAAAGACTAATGAACTTATCCTGAAAATAAGAATAATAAGCGTCTAGGATTATTCACATTTACTACACAAATCAAAAGTTAACCCTGCAAAATATATCTAAAACTGAAGAGGAAAATAGTGGATGAAGAATTTTTTACGAAAGTAAAGAAGATAAAAGAGAAAACGATAAGGAAAGTACAAGATTTTAGAAAAAACTTTTCAGATTAACATGCTACCTAGAATTAGAACACTACATGAGTCAACAATTTACTTGTGAAACATAATTAAAAGTAGGATTAGAAATTTTGAAATTAACTAAGGCTATATAAAATATTTTGGGAAAAACAAAACATAAAGCAAGGGGTACTATTGATTTTACCAAAATCTAATTTAGACTACTAAAAGAAAAGAAGACATTCTCCCCCAAGCTTACGATAGACATTGTCCTCAATGGAAAAGGAGAGTGAAGGAAGGGGTAACTAAGAAAAGAAATTAAAACTAAAAAACTAAAACAGGCACTTCCCTGGATTTATGGGCTTGAAAGGATGTGTGATGCCGCTCCCCCTTGCTGGCGTTTGAATCTTCATGAAATATCATCTTGAATTTTTCTTGAAACCAGCAATGTTGAAGCAGGCGATCGCCGAAGTTGAGAGTATCAGAGCCATCCAGGGCCAAAGAAAAATTAAAACAACAAATTTTAAAAACCTTGGGTTGCCTCCCAAGAGCGCCCTCTGTTTAATGTCGTTTGAGCTCGACTAAAAGAATATAGTTCAAAAGTTAATCCAAATTATTACAGTCCAGACAAAAGAAGTTTTTCACTGTCCATGTCAACATTGTCACCAGAAAAATAAAGTTTTAGATGATGCCCATTAACCTTGAAATCACCCTTATCTGGGTGTGATATCAAAACAGTTCCATACGGATAAGCTTCCTTTACATTAAAAGGACCTGACCATCTAGATTTTAATTTTCCAGGAAATAAACGTAGATGAGAATTATAAAGTAATACTTGGTCGCCTGGTTTAAATGTTTTCGGGTGCCTTAAATTTTTATCGTGAAAGCATTTCGTTCGTTCCTTATATAATTTATTATTTTCATACGCATTGGAGCGCCACTCATCGAGTTCGTTGAGTTGGAATTTTCGAAGATCGGCGGTGGAGTGGGGATCAAAATTTAAAAATTTAAGGGCCCAGAAAGCACGATGTTCTAATTCGACCGGTAAATGACACGATATCCCATATACTAACCGATACGGTGTACAACCGATGGCGGTCTTGTACGCTGTTCGATAAGCCCATAGAGCATCGTCTAATTTATGTGACCAGTCCTTACGTGAGGTGGAAACAGTTTTTTCTAAAATACGTTTGATTTCTCTATTCACTACCTCGACCTGGCCGTTAGTTTGGTGGTGGTAAGCAGTTGAAAGCTTATGTGTAACGCCATATTTTAGAAGTGTTTTTGCAATTTGTGCGTTACAAAAGTGCGAACCCCTGTCGCTAACGATGGCCCTAGGAGTACCGAATCGAGAAAATAATTTTTTTAAGAAAATAATAACGACTCGGGAGTCATTAGTAGGAAGAGCTTGGGCCTCTGCCCATCGAGACACGTAGTCTACCGCAACTAAAATGTATTTATTACCATGGCTAGAAGGAAGAGGACCTACAAAATCAATTCCCCAAAGGTCGAAAACTTCGCACTCGAGGAAATAATTTTGCAACATTTCATTTTTATTTGAGATATTTCCGGTCCGTTGGCAGCTATCGCACCGTCTCACAAAAGATTGGGCATCTTTAAAAAGGCTAGGCCAATAAAAGCCTGCACTAAGTACTTTGTGAGCGGTCCGATTGGCTTGATAGTGCCCACCAGTCGGTCCTTCGTGTAAGTGTTTGAAAATATTTTGTCCTTCTTCGAAAGAAACACATCTCCTTACTACTTGGTCTGCACAAACTCGAAACAGATACGGGTCCTCCCAAAAATAATTCTTCAGGTCAGAGAAGAATTTCTTCTTTTGCTGATAGGAAAATTCTTTTGGGAGGACTCGAGCTACTAAGTAGTTGGCGAAGTTTGCAAACCAAGGAGAAGGAGTAGTGTTGATTGATAATAACTTCTCGTCGGGAAAATAATCATTAAAAGTTTGTTCATTTAAATCTTCAATAAATGGGTTATCTAATCGTGAAAGATGGTCCGCGGCCAAATTCTCAGCCCCCTTTTTATCTCGGATTTCCAAGTCGAACTCCTGGAGGAGTAAGACCCAGCGAAGTAAGCGTGGTTTGGCATCCGGTTTAGAAAGTAAATATTTGAGGGCCGAGTGGTCTGTAAAAACAATAATTTTTGAAAGCGTAATATAAGGTCGAAATTTGTCGAATGCAAAAATAACTGCTAATAATTCTTTCTCCGTTGTGGTATAGTTCGCTTGCGCGGATGTAAGTGTTTTACTTGCGTAAAAAATAGGGTGGAAGTTTTTAGATATACGTTGTCCTAAAACGGCTCCCACCGCAAAGCTACTTGCATCGCACATGATTTCGAATGGAAGGTCCCAGATTGGAGCTATCATAATTGGCGCATTTATTAGCTTATTTTTGATTAATTGAAAAGCAGATAAGCATGTATCATCAAAAATAAATGGAGTGTCTTTTTCTAAAAGATGAGTGAGTGGTTTGGTAATTTTTGAAAAATCTTTTATAAACCGCCGGTAAAAACCGGCATGTCCTAGAAAGCTTCTTATGGCTTTAACGTTGGTTGGCGGTGGCAGTTTTTCGATCACTTCTATTTTTGCTTCATCGACCTCAATTCCTCTTGCTGATATCTTATGACCTAAAACCAATCCCTCCCGTACCATGAAATGACATTTTTCCCAGTTCAGGGCGAGATTGGTCTCCTCACACCGTTCTAACACTTTTTCTAAATTTTCTAAACAAAAATCGAAGGAATCACCAAACACGGAAAAGTCGTCCATAAATACCTCCATAATACTTTCTACGTACTTGTCGAAAATGGCCAACATACACCGTTGAAATGTTGCCGACGCATTACATAAGCCAAACGGCATTCTTCGATAGGCGAAGGTGCCGAAAGGACAAGTAAACGTCGTTTTCTCCTGGTCCTCGGGCGAGATGGGAATTTGGAAGTAGCCCGAGAGACCATCGAGAAAACAATAAAAGCTATGGCCGGATAATCGTTCTAAGATTTGATCGATGAATGGCAAGGGGAAATGGTCCTTGCGGGTGGCGTCGTTCAATTTGCGATAATCAATACACATGCACCACCCAGTCACCGTCCGTGTTGGGATTAAGTCATTATTATCATTTAACACTACCGTGATACCTCCCTTTTTAGGAACTACTTGAACGGGCTTACCCATTTGCTATCTGAAATTGGATAGATAATTCCTGCGTCTAATAATTTCACGACCTCACCCTTTACTACTTATTTCATGTTTGGGTTTAATCGGCGTTGAGGTTGAATAGAATTTTGTGAATTATCTTCCATTAGAATTTTGTGCATGCAGAAAGATGGACTTATGCCCTTAATATCAGAAATCTGCCAAGCAATTGCTTGGCGGTGTTTTTGTAAAACTTTTAGCAATTTGGCATTTTCAGATCCACTTAAATGGGCCGACACTATTACTGGTAACTTAGAGTCTTTTTCTAAAAATTCATATTTTAAATGATTGGGTAGTTCTTTAAGTTCTAAAGTGGGAGGTTCCTCGTATGAAGATTTGAAAGACTTTTCTTTTTCAAAAGTAATTTCTTCAAAAATTTTTGATTTAATTTGAAAATTTGAGGGGGCGGGAGCAATGGCCATTTTCATTTCTTGTAATATTTCAGTGGAGGTGTTTGAAGATGAACAAAAAGAAGAAGAACCATTTTCAGAAATACAAAAAGAAGGGTCTTCACTTAACACATCTAAGAAAAAACACGAATCGTCATTTTCTAGGGTATTTTTCATAGAGGGTGTTATGGAGAAGGTTACTTCATCATCTCCAACTCGGAGGAATAGCTTACCATTACTCACATCAATGATAGCACGGGAGGTGGCAAGGAAGGGGCGACCAAGGATTAGGGGAACCTCGACATCCTCTTCAATGTCCAAAATGACAAAATCCACCGGGAAGATGAATTTGTCTACTTTTACGAGCGTCCTCCACAATTCCCAGCGGATATTTTATCGTCCTATCTGCTAGTTGTATACTCATACGTGTGGGGCTAAGGGTGCCCACTCCTAACTTTTTAAACAAGGAGAATGGCATTAAGTTGATGCTTGCTCCTAAGTCGGCCAACGCGTTCTTTACAAATAGATCACCAAAGAGGCACGGGATAGAAAAACTACCCGGATCGTTAGCCTTTTTCGGTAATTTATTTGTTAGGACGGCGGAACACTCAGCATTTAAAGTTACGTGCGATAGATTTTCTAGCTTTTTCTTATTAGTTAGAAGATCCTTCAGGTACTTAGCGTACTTGGGCATTTGTGATATCGCTTCATGGAAGGGCAAATTGATGTGTATTTGCTTAAACATTTCCAGGAAGCGATGATATTGATCATCTAATTTTTCCTTGTTGAGTTGAGATGGATAAGGCGGGGCGGGGTTGTTTTTGAAAATATGAGGTGGAGTGATAAAATCTGTTTGAGTGAGTGGTGTTTTTAAAATAGGGGCGGATCTTGCCTCGGGCTCTTCGCTAACCGGACCGGATACTTGCTTTCCACTCCGAAGAGTTACAGCTTTCGCTTGCTCTTTCGGGTTGGGCTCGGTGTTAGCGGGAAGAGTCCCGGGCGGTCGCTCGGATATTATTTTGGCGAGCTGCCCGATTTGGTTTTCTAGATTTTTAACGGATCCGGCTAAGTTCCGGACGGTTGCTTCGTTCGTACTTATATATTTTGAAAACATCTCCTCCAAAGATGGAGGTTTTTGAAAGTTAACAGGGGGTGGAGGTGGTGTAAATTCATTTTGTAGAGGCGGGCGAGTTGTGTTTGCAGGATTACTCCAAGAAAAGTTTGGGTGATTACGCAGCGCAGGATTATAATTATTCGGTAACTGAAAACCAGGTGCATGAAAATTAGAAGCAGAATAATTATTATAAGCATTTCTATTGCCTACGAAATCAGCTTGTTCGGAGGTGGCTTTTGCGAATTCCCAAACCTGAGGTGCGGAAGGAGCATTCATTTCAGATGTCTTTTTGCTAAGCATTTCCACTTGTAGTGCCAGCTGGGAGACGTTATCCACTTCGTACATACCTGCAGGTTTGTTTGGGCGGGATCTTGGCACATTCCACTGATAGGTGTTCATGGCCATATCCTCAAATAGTTCAAGAGCGGCTTCCGGGGTTTTGTTATTTAAGGTACCACCGGAAGCGGCGTCTATCATTTGCTTAGTATGTTGATTTAGCCCGTTATAAAACGTCTGCACTTGTAACCATACAGGCAGAGCGTGATGAGGGCAACGTCTTAAGAATTCTTTATACCTTTCCCAGGTATCATATAGTGTTTCAGAATCTATTTGGCAAAAAGAAGAAATATCATTTCTAAGCTTAGCAGTTTTCGCAGGTGGAAAATACTTAGTTAGAAATTTTTCAGTTAACTGGGCCCAAGTGGTGATAGAACCTCTAGGTAGAGTTGACAACCACTGCTTAGCCTTTGTTCTTAAAGAAAATGGGAAGAGTCTTAGCCTAATTGCATCATCCGTAACACCATTTATTTTGAAGGTGTCACAGATTTCAAGGAAGCTAGCAATATGTGCATTCGGATCTTCATCTTGTAATCCGTCGAACTGCACGTATTGCTGCACCATGTGAATTATGCTTGGCTTTAGTTCGAAATTATTATTATTTATGGCAGGGCGGACTATACTAGTTTCCGTCCCTTCCAGGTTAGGCCTTGCATAATGGGACATAGTCCATTCAGGGGCCGCAACCATGTTGGGGACTTCATTTTGGTTAGGTTCGCCCATATTAACAACCGACTCCGAATCCTCAGCCAGTTCTTGGAATGTAGGATCTTGAACTTGCGATTTTCTCCGAAGAGTACGCTCAAGTTCTTGGTCCAAGTCTACAAGTTCTGACGGATTCGCTCGGGTCATAAACTAGAAAGAGAGAAGGGAAAATAAGATTGAGAAATTCGAAAAAGGTCTCTCTTTTTTTTGAATTAATTTTGTTTTTCAAGAAAGAGGAGAGAAAAAAGAGGTGATAAAAGTAATAGATTCGTTCTTTCAAAATATTAACAAAATGCGAGTCCCGGGCAACGGCGCCAAAAACTTGATGATTAAAATTCCGCTTGCACGAAATAAAATCCGAACTAGCAATCCGAGAAGGCAAGTATACCTATCGAACTGTAGTATAGGAACACAAGTGTCGTATTAAAATCCGAGAACCGTTGATTACTTATACTCAAACGAATTACTATTATTTTATCTTAATAATTTTTTGGATGGTTTTGTCTGCTAAGTTGAAATAAAAGCTGGATAAAAGTACGGCTAAACGATGATTAAGAAATAGCACTCGATCTTGACTTACTTCGGCCTAAGTTGATCAAAATTCAAAAGCAAACTTAAAACTTAATAAAGTAAGGGCAGCTTGACCGTGGGGGTTCCTATAGTTTGAACATGCTTCTCTCGAAGATATGCCCAACTGAGTTTAGGAAAATCCGACCGAACTCTCGTCCCGTATTCGAATACCTAAAACTCGCTTTAAGTGGTGAACCCCGCTATTGGGTTTGACTCCAATCCAGGAGATTTACGTCATTCTCTCTCGAGAAATGTGTGTAACTCTCTTTACTCTTAAGTGCTCACTTCAGACTATCGGCCTCTCGGCTAGCCAAGAATGAAAGCAAAGGTGGGGATTATATATCGATAATATAGCTCCACTAAATTTTAATTAAGAGTAAATCTAAGGCCCAACACTTTAGAAAGTGAAAGAAGACTAAAGGATCATAACTTGATCAACTCATCCTCAGATCATCAAGATCGAGTACTATGAGGATTTTAGTTACTCATGGTGGAGGGGTAGGAGAGAGAAATGATGAAGATTTTAAGAGAACAAAAACATACCATTTTTATTAAACAAAAGTTCAACTGAGATTACAATTGCATGGAAAGCCTACTAAGCATTAGTAATACACTATAAAAGGAAATTACAAAGGCATTACAACATTCATATGAAAACTAGAAAAGGAAATGCATTGAAATAAGAGAGAGAGAGAAAGAGAATAAAATGACATGAAAAACACTGAAAATAGAGTAGTAGCACTAGTTCTCTCTCCAAAAACTGAATGGGGAAAGCTTGGAGGTCATTTCAATTTATAGAAATTTTTCTGCCTCGGTCACGCCCTCAGTCACGCCCGTGACTAGGGCGTGACATTGTTTAATCAATTCTGCGGCTTGGATCAGGTTCGGCGCACGATTCTGACGCGATTTGATGGGTCACGCCCTAGGTCACGCCCGTGACTGAGGGCGTGACCATTTCGGTGGTTAGTCGGGTCATGGGCGCTGGCGGCGATCATGGGCGCTGGCGGCTGACTGACGTGGCAGTCACGGGCGTGACTGGAAGCACGCCCGTGTAACAGTGGCGTGACCAATTCGGTGGTCAGCTGGTCGAATCTGAGCTGTTCACGGGCTGGTCACGGGCGTGGCTTGCGTGTCACGGGCGTGGCTTGCGTGTCACGGGCGTGACTTGTGTGTCACGGCCGTGTACTTTGGGCGTGTCTGACCAGATCTTCTGAATTATGTTGGCAGCAGCTTAACTGGAAACAGCAACTTACACGCCCTAGGTCACGGGCGTGACCTAGGGCGTGACTTAGGAAATTTTGCATTTTTGACCTGAAAATTCAGAAAACTTAAGTTAGCACTAAAAATAGGAAAAAGAACCAAAATTGCATTTAGGTAAACAACAATAAGCAAAAAGTAAGAGTAAATATCCTAAAAATAACCTAATTAAACTAACTAGATTTAGCATTATCACACTCACTTGGCCTTGAGGAGCTGTGGTCCATATTATTTAAGAGTCATTAGAGATTAACTAGTAGATTGGTTATGGTTAGATAACATTATTAGTAATGTGGAGTTTAAGGATCAATTACCAGGTGTATTAGCTATTTCCAAGTCCTGTGGAAGGACAGTGTAAACAGGAATGTCATCCATTTGAGCATACTTGTCAGGAATACTGTATGATCCAAGATCAGCATCAGCATCTTCATTCTTATCTGAGTGGTCTGATTCAGAGCTTAACATGATCATTCTTGGCTTCTTTACTGATTTGGATTCCTTTTTCCCTTTCTCCTTTGCCTCAGTGGGCAGGCTTATGGGGAGCACCCTGGTGAACCTATCTAAGGTCTTTATATCCATCCTTTTCAGGTAATGGATATTTGATCCTTTTAACCCTTTAAACTTCTCAGGATAGGCCTGAATTAGATATAGGGATATAATTCTACCCATATTTGGTGCTTGCAGACATTCCTCAAGTCTATGAAATATGACTGCTCCCCAGGAAGTTTTCTTAGTCAGAATGATCCTATTTATAATGTCAAACATAAATTGAGAATTTGTATCATGAGACCCAGGCTTGCATAGGATTGCTTTGCCCACTATATCTGACAAAAGTTTGCCTCTTTGATTGAAGAATTTTCTTTTTAATGAGCCAATCTTGGCATCACTGTACTCAGCCCACTTCAGAGCCTTCTTCTTGTCCTTGTCAGAAATATCTTCCTCCTCATCCTGACTGCATGAGGGAATGTGGAAAGCTTGTTCAATTCTTGCTGAGGAGATTTTCACTCTTTCTCCTCCTATTTTAGACTTCAAAGAGAACTTGGAAGAGGACAATTTGGCATTATTGAACCATTCCAAAACTTCAGTTCTGAGAATGACTGTAGGTTCAGAAAGAAGATACTCCAGGCCTTGTGCTTTCAGGAGTTGAATCAATCCCTTTATGTCTTCTGGAGCATGGGCAAATCCATTTCTCACTATTTCATACCCTTCCAGAAGATCCTTTGAACTCTTGGGTGCCATTTTTGCTGTAGAAGAAGGCGCTGGGACGGAAGAGAATATGATTTTTCTTGGCGGCTAGTAAGGAAAGGTTGTGTAGCTTTTATTAATTAACAATTGTCTATTTATATGGCTTGAATCTGTGTTTTGGTTGGCTTCTTCAAATTTTTGGGCTCCATTTGTGATAGGAAGCTTAAGAATAGGGCTTCATTGTGAGCCCTACTTCTGGTCAGTATACCTTGGTTCTGATCTCCAATGATTTGTTCTCTTGGATGATCCCTTATGTGTCTTGTAGCTGCAGGCAATCTGTCCTCAATTGGCTATATTTCTTCTACTGGTTCAGCAGTATCTTCAGCACATTGCACCTCTTCATCCTCTGGAATTGCAGCATCTGTATAGGCTTTGCTACTGCTGGGTATGTCTTGCACAGACATCTTTTCCATTTCCTTTTCACTTTCTGTCAAAATAGAAGAACTAGACCATCCCTTATAGATTAGGCTGGTCTCATCAAATACCACATGCATAGACTCTTCTACAACATAAGTTTTCTTGTTATAAACTCTATAAGCTCTACTCTGTGAGTTATAGCCAACAAGAACCCCCACATTGTATTTCTCTGCAAACTTTGTTAATTGAGATTTTCCATTATTTAAAATGTAGCATTTTAAACCAAAGATTCTAAAGTATGAAATTATTGGTTGTTTGCCTTTCAGAATCTCATATGGGATAATTCCATGAACCTTATTGATGGAAGCTCTATTGAGAACATAACATGCAGTATTGACTGCCTCAGCCCAGAAGTATTCTGGGAGTGAGGAGTCACTAAGCAATGTTCTCCCAGCTTCTATCAAGTTCCTATTCCTCCTCTCAGCTACACCATTTTATTGTGGAGTCCTTAGGGATGAAAACTCTTGGGTGATACCAAATTCTTGACAAAACCTTGTCATGGCTTCAGATTGAAATTTTGTGTCATGGTCAGTCCTAGTCCAGACCACAGTACATTGTAAGTCATTCTGAATTGCCTTGTCATGGTTTGTAAAGACATTTAAGATATCTGAGAAGAATACCCATGTATATTTTGAGTGATCGTCAACAACCACCTAATTATATAACTTTCCACCTAGGATCTGAATTAGCAAAGGACCAAACAAGTTCATGTGCAATAGATATAGACATCTTTCAGTGTCTTTGGAGCCAATACTTTTAAAGGTGGTCCTTGTTTGCTTACCCATTTGGCAGGCATGACAGGGACCACTTTTAATACATTTCAAGTTTGGACTATTCCTAACAAAGTTTTTAGAGAATAGTCTATACATTATCTTGTAGTTAATGTGGACAAGTCTCTTGTGCCATTGAACATAAAGAGACTCATTTTCATTAGCTATAAGACATATAGATGAGAGAGAATTACTGCATATAAAATCTAAGCAATAAACATTCCCACTCGTAGTGCCTGAGAGAATGGTCTCTAAGTCATTAGAATTTTTGATCAAGCAGTTTTCATTGTGGAATTCAAGGACATAGCCTAAATCATATAGTTGACTTATGCTTACTAGGTTGTGTTGCAACCCTTCAACATAAGCTACCCTTGTGATTGAAACTATGCCATTGGAGATCATACCATATCCTTTGGTGATTCCCCTTTTAGATCCACCAAAGATGACTTTAGGTCCATTCTTCACAGCTGTGTAGTTCTGTAGAAGACTCCTGGTACCTGTCATGTGCCTTGAGCACCCACTGTCTAAGTACCATATTTGTTTAAGACTGGTACTTGAACTCACCTGCAAGAAGGAATTTAGTTACCCTTAGGAGCCCAAATGATTTTGGGTCCTAGGTCCTTGTTAGCATGATAAAATGACCTCACACCTGCTGCACTCTTTGCAGGAAGGCTCTTCTTTGCACTTGGCACATTGAGACTGTGCCAACAGTCTATGGTAAAGTGTCCCACCTTACAACAATATCAACATTCATGAATATTGTATCTCCTCTTCTAAACATCTCTTGAGGAAGGAGCATTAATATGCTTGTGTTCAGGAGGGGAGACAACATCATTTTTCTTGTTTCTTTCAGTAATGATCTGGATGAATGTTAATCTATAAACAATCTTGGCACTCTTTGTCTTAATGGCATAAGCTTGCTTTGGCTTTGGAGCTAGACAATATTGGATGGCATCAGACACTGAGCAGTAGGACTTGTCTACAGATATGACAGCAGTCATGTTCTTTGTTGGACAGAACTTGGAAGAGCTAGCTTCCTTAGTCTTGAATGATGGACCTGAAGTACCAAATACAAATGGTCTAGGTTGGGCCATTTGAATTTTTTCATGGGGAGCCTTCATAGCCCTCATTCCCATACCCTTTCTTCCACTCTGGGAATGAGTGCTTTCCTTCCTATAGGAGCTTCCATTTTTCCAATGACCATACATATTGTCATGGTCATACCTGTCAGAAGGAAGTAATACCTTTTGAAAGGTGGTATGAGGCTTAGCCTTATCCTTGCTCTTTTCTCCACTCCCTTCTCCTACTTCCATTTTATTGAACCCTAGTCCTCTCCTATTGGTTTGAGAGGAAAAGGTGTCAATAATTGGAAGCACAGATTTGGGCTAGGATAATTGAGCCACTAGGCTCTTTTCTTTCATAAGCTTCTCCACAAGGTCCTTGATGAACTTGTTCTTTTGGGATATGGTGCTCAAATAAACAATTGTTATCCCCTTTAGATGACTCATTTCTCTGCACATCTGAGCCACCATGGTGGGTGACCCAGTGCATTCTTTCTCAGCCAACTTAAGGGAAGCAATTTCCTGGGCTTGCCTCTTGGCCAGCTTCTTGCTCTTTTTCAGAGATTCCAAGAGAGCATCATACCTGTCAATCAATTGATTGACATCTTCCTCAGATTTTGAATCACTTCCACCAATTGATGATGGTGCTTCAGATTATGGGCTTGTCTCATAATCAGAAGAAGAGATGGAATGAATCAGTACCCGTTCACTATTAGAATTGTTCTGATTTGCTTCCTCATCAGTGATGGCCATAAGGCCTAGCTGTTCTTTGTCCTCTTCATCCTCCTCAATATCAATGTCTGAATGTGATAGAGGTTCCCTGATTCCAAACCTGGCAGCAGGAAAATCATCATCCTTTTCTACTGCAAACAACCCAATGTAGGCTTCCTCTTCTTCATATGAATCTGAAGTTGAGGATTCAGATTCACTCCAACTTTTTTCCTTTCTTTGCTAGGAAGGATTTTTCACCTTTCCTTTCCTTTTGGTGATGATGTTTCTTGTCACCCTTCTCCTTCCTCTTGACTGGACAGTCAGCAATGACATGTCCAGGCTGTAACATCCCAGTTCGAAATAGACCCCTCGAGTGACACGAGTCACTTGTAGATGCTTGGGCTAGGTAGGAGTCTGGAGATCCTACTGGTGCCAGGGATGTGCCCTGATTTCCAGGGGTGTATGTATTCCTCCTCTGTTGAAGTTAAGAAGCAAATGGCAAGAATTGGGGAAAAAGGGAGCTAACGCCGGCGGTATTTTTGCTAACGCCGGCGGTAGCGTCCGAATCAGAACCCATGACCTTTTACTTGGTGAGTGGCCTAATTACCTAAATCTAATATAATGGAGGAATTAAAAATTAATAAACAGCTGGTACAAGCCTTGGAAAATGGAATTTCATTAAAGGCTCTTTAATGCTCTCTCTCTCTCTCTCTCTTCATTTTTCTCTTAAGCGTGAGTGGGCTGAAATCTATTAAGGAGATGACTATTCATCTTCTTCCTCTTCTCGTTCTTATATTCTTCATCTTCTTCTTTGTCCCTTAAGAGGGTTAAGTTAGGATTCTTGAAGGAGCAAGCTTAGAGAAGATTGGAGCTTGGCCGACCACCACCATCCCGCTATGAAGATGAGCTCCGACCATGGCCGAAAAATAACGTGACTTCCGACCCCTCTCCCTTGGTGCTAGATCGTAGAGAAATTAGGAGAGGTGTTGAGCTCAAAAGAGTTTGGCTTGTGAGCTAATGGAGATTTTTAGGAAAGGACTAAACCAGATCTTTCATCGTAGGGCACCGATTGCCGCGAAAGTTCCTTCAATCATTTCTTCTCTCCAAAAGGAAGGGATAGGATTTGATTTCATGAAATTCTATGGTCATATGAGGGAGTATTGGAGGAGAGAAGGAGTAATGCCCTAATTTCTAAATTGGGGAAGATGATGAATAGTTAGGTTAAAAGAGGATCTTAAGGATGAATGTTGACAAAAATCATATTGATTACATTCACGTGAATAGAAATGAAGTTCCAACCATTAGTAAAGAGAGGAATCTGTAAGTGTTTTGGAGCTGGGCTGCTAGGGAAGAATAGTTGCGGGTGATTGGCAAGGATCTGCTTCTCGTTAGCTAGCGCCCGGCGGTAACGCTACCGCCGGCGCAAGCGTGAGACTTGTTTCCTCGTCAAACGCAGCTCACCTCCAGTTCATCGAACACAGTTCACCGCGAGTTCGTCGAACGCAGTTCACCACGAGTTCGTCGAACGCAGTTCACCACGAGTTCATCGAAGGTAGTTCACCACGAGTTCGTCGAACGCATCTCACCTCCAGTTCGTCGAACGCAGTTCACCACGAGTTCGTTGAATGCAGCTCACCTCCAAATCGTCGAACGCAGTTCACCATGAGTTCGTCGAACGCAGTTCACTATGAGTTCGTTGAATACAGACCACCACGAGTTAGTCGAATGTAGTTCACCGCGAGTTCGTCGAACGCAGCTCACTCCAGTTCGTCGAACGCAGTTCACCACGAGTTCGTCGAACGCAGTTCACCACGAGTTCGTCGAATGCAGTTCACCACGAGTTCATCGAACGCAGTTCACCTCCAATTCGTCGAACGCAGTTCACCTCCAGTTCGTCGAACGCAGTTCACCTCCAGTTCGTCTAACGCAGCTCACCTTCTGTTCGTCAAACGCAGCTCACAGTCTGTTCGTCGAACGCACCTCCAATTCGTCGAACGCAGAGTTCTTCGAAATCACTCGAAGGATTTCATGCAAAATAATGATAAATGTAATTATTGCAGGAGCACTAGCGCCTGGCGATAGCGCTACCGTCGGCGCTAGCAACCAGAGAACCTTTCGTTCTCCCCCCTTGGGTAGGGTAAGAGTTCCTGGGCTCCCATGTCAATAGGGTGAGGTGTAGTTGAATGTTATGATTCTGAAATGGGACATTGCGATGCACAATTGAATGAAAGATTAGAGGAGGTGTTTATATGAATGCTCGCATCGTTTGATAATCTATCGGGTGATTAGATTTGAGATAACCATATGTTCACCCCTACTGAATGTGAAGCACGATTGGGCCGAGGTTTGTATGAATCATGTACATGCTAGTATTGACTTGTGATAATGATGTTAGATTCATTCCTGTTGAGATAACTCCTTAAATGAACCGTCAATTGTTAGTTTAGGTGGAGCCGTAAAAAAAGGACATGGGATAGTTGATGGTGAGGGTACTAGCATGGAATTTGGGTGAGTTCTAAAGGTGTAGCATCGGGTATAAGGACCATATAATAGTAGAGCACAGTAAATACGTATTGCATAATACAAAGAGGTCGACATCTGGGGCAATGATTCCGGCATTAATGATGCTGATGAAGTTAGTAGTGGTCGATGTAGGTTGTGAATCGAGCTCAAGGATGGTGAGGGTTAAGGTGTATGGGCAGATTTATATAGTGAACTCAAACATAGATTTACGCACGCAAGTAGTTCCTTAGGATCAAGATAGTAATTCCCTTATATATACCTATGCCACTGCAAGTGAGCTATGATAGCTCCGTGTGTAAAGCAGTGATGGTTGGTGTGGTTTATAGGGTATGGTTATATCCTGAGAGGTGAAGGACCCGGTTGGGTTGGGCTCATGGTGCTCACTTACCCAAGTCCCCTTCTGTGTCCTTGAAGGCTCAGCATGTTGCGAGCAGTACGCAGGGTCTCTGCTATGTGTTCTTAGCGTCGAGGCGTACAGATAGCATGGGTGTGCATGGGAATTACATGAATGTGCATGGTTTGCACATGGTGTTGTGATGATCCTGGTTAGAGGATTGCTTGTGGCGGGTCTACGGGCTTGCTGGTCATGACACCGACAGAAGCCGACGGGTAGACTCTAGACCAGTTGGGTCGGACTCTTGGTGCTCACCTACCCAAGTCCCCTTCTGTGTCCTTGAAGACTCCTTCAGTGAGTCCTTGGGTGCTTCATAGCACGGGTGTGCATGGGAATTACATAAATGTGCATGGTTTGCACATGGTGGTGTGAAGATCCTGGTTAGAGGATTGCTTGTGGCGGGTCTACGGGCTTGCTGGTCGTGACACCGATAGAAGCCGATGGGTAGACTCTAGACCGGTTGGGTCGGACTATTGGTGCTCACCTACCCAAGTCCCCTTCTGTGTCATTGAAGGCTCAGCATGTTACAAGCAGTATACAGGGTCTCCGCTGTGTGTTCTTAACGTCGAGGCGTATAGAGGCCTAGGACTGGTAGTGTTCATACCCTCCTAGTAGTGGAGGAGCTCGTTCCACTTTTTCCGTCTGGCCACGACGGGAGATGCCTGAGCATTTAGCTACCCCTCAAAAAGCGAGAACTAAAGGTCTATGTCGACATAGCAAATATGCATGGGTGATTCATGATATCATAATCATTGCATTGCATTCATCCTTCATAATCATTGCATTGCACCGCATTGGATCCTCATCATATAAACTTGTATGGGCACCTTTATATGATGAGTTACCTTCATGTTCAGATCCTTAACTTATAAGCTTGTATGGGCATCCTTATAAGTTAAGTTCAATTCTGTATTGTTTCACTACTTGCTTATACTCTGCCATTGTCATATTACCTGTTAGATATACTTCTTATACGTTTGATACACTACTGTAATTACACCTTTCCTTGTCACCTGTTTTTGCTACTACTGACTATATTGCAGCTTTTCTTCATTCCCTTCCGCCCGGTGCCTTGGAGTCGCCGGGGGAGAGGATGTGAAGCCACTTAGTCTTTATTACTAACGGTTTTTACACCACTACTTTTAGGAGCAGCAACGCACTACACAGGAGGACAGCCAGGCCAGGGTGACAGTGCTGGTGATTACGATACCTTGGCTACCTTCAGCGGCAGGTTTGAGCGAGTGGTTAGAATGTAGCCTTAGGGCTAGTTTATACTCTGATGATATTCAGGAGCTTGTGTAGCTTCCTGTCTTTTGTGTACTTTTTGGACATTGTTACTTAATTGTGAATAAATGGCTTCTTGCTTTTACATTATTGATGGGTTGGCGCTGTTCAGTTGGTTTGGCCGGCAGGATAGGCGTCTTGTGTGTGTGGGGGGGGGGGGGGGGGCTAGCTCGTGTGCTGGCGCTTCCACAAGGCGGCTGTCCTGGGCATAGGACTCCCCTCAGCCATGTCTTATGTTCCGTGAGGGGGGTCTTACAAATGGTATCAGCTTGCAACGATCCTGAGATAAAAGAAGTCCATTCAACCACTAGGCCACCCCTGCTAGCTAGATCAGTTTGAGGACAAACTGATGCAGCGGAAGCGGTGGTGTGCCCATGTGGGATTCACATTAATTATGTCCGCTAATCCTTGGAACTAGTGCCAACCTAACTAGGACACCACCTTATTCTAGTTGACCAAGACATTTTGTGGCGCATCCTAGTCAAAAGTTAACCTCAGGTATGGATTTGGTTGGGACATAAGGACACACAAAGTGATTATGGGAAGAGTTTGGTGTGAGAATAGATGTTCGAGTCTCACACTATAATGCGCAGCATGGCTTATTGAGAGATATTACCACCTCTTACCCAGACTAATAGGTTATTTGGAGGAAAAAGTTGATGCTTAGAAACAATAATTAAAGTAGTAAGAGACTCGTAAGCCTAACCGTGTTGCTAATAACCCGACACTTCCAATTTGTTGTATTAATGCAATCACTACGATGAATACCAGAGGTCAAATAAGAATCTGAATCTGGAATAGGCCTATTTTTGATATTGGTCACATGTTAACCATGAAAAGGACATCGTAAATTGTAACCCCAAGGGCCTAAAGAATGGATTAACTTCGGGATAAAACTCCGAGTTGATGAGGGTATGCCCTCATAGTTGTGTGCACAGTATAGAATGGATGTACCATGTTGATGGTTGAAGAAACTCAGCCCAGGATCCCCAGGGGGCTGATCTCTTCGTTTATTGGGCTAGTGACCTACCGACTGGAGGCTTCTCCGGGAATGACAAATCTTCACAATTTTCAACACTAGAAGGTCATAATCCTTGAACAATTAGTTCACCCTGAGCAAGGGGGACTACTAACACCCCAAGTTTTGATTGAGAGAAGATTTCGCTTTCGGATTTGGAGAATAGAACACTTCAAGGATGAGCATTGTTTCTCTATGCTCTTAAGATGATTGGAAGTGACTTGAGCGTCATCGAAAAAGTTGGGTACTTGATCTCCTATTCCACGGTTGATTTTTATTGACGTTGAAATTATTAAGAGTATTGGCCATAACCAAATTCTAAACATACGTAGTAGTAGTCATGACGCCTTAATGCTGGACAATCTCCCTTCTGTAAGGTGCAGTTGGAAATGCACGAAGAGGATGAGCAAATTACTTTCAAAATGGTTAAATTTTGGGATGACCCTAGAGTTTGGGAAGAATACCCATGCAAGTAGGAGTACGTGTAACAGTATTAACTCGGCGAGGCAGTTTTCTAAAGGCTCTGTATCGTAACCCAACTGTTGGATAAGGTTTATGTTCACGATAGTAGAGCCCTTAAATGAAATGACCTAAAACTACAAGAGAAATTGGCACCAATTTCTGGATTCGGTGCAAGTATAAGTAAGACCTGGGTTAGATAAAAGTAACACCTGACTTGGGTCTTGTGTTCTTAGAAAGGAATGATGTGATTATAACCTATGTGAGGTGTAGAGTCATGGATTCACCTCGCCATGATCCTACAATAATGCTTGGCAACATGATTTTTTTTTTAATTTACATGATAAATGTTAAGGGTTAATGAGATCTCCCTATTGGCGAGATCGACTCATGACAAATATTAGGTTTGCAGGAGGATTTACCTTTAATTAATAGCAAGTTAACTTCTTTTAGAAAGGACGATGTTGATGGACTACGTATGCGTACTTGGTGCAGGTCAAGAGTTTGATCATGTTGAGAAAATTTACGGGTCACTACTTATACAAGCGATGGGAACTCTCATCACTAATGGGAAGTCTGTACTTATCTCGGGCATGTTGATATTGCTAGTGCTACAATGTATGATACAAAGGATTGTTACTTAAATAGACATGTCCTAAACGGTCATTGGCGGAGATGGTAGGGCGCTTGGAATTGATTTGACTTGGGGTACCATATTGAGAATTATGCATTACCTTCGATGTCCGCGTAACCCGTGTCGAAGGGAAATCATCTCGAACCTTGCGCCTTGGTTCATGTCAAGTCCCAACACATATAAAAGGTACCGATTGGTTGGATGTTATTTGTACGTGCCCTCCTCACTATGAGATGCGACGTGGTCGCCGCCAAAAAAAATCCGATTCTCTACATCACAGCTAATATACAAGTGCGTCGGTACAGGGATTTATAGGGTAAGAACCCTAAGTCGAGGAATATATAGAGGCATGTGCCCAAACACGAGATGAATGTATCACATGAGTGGTGGAAGAAAACTAGTCCGAACGTACGGGAGCTTATCGCTTCGTTTATTGGAATAGTCATGTACCGACTAGAGTTTCCCTAAATATTATTTTGAGATGCTGTGTTGAAGGCGAGGATGATTATGCTTGGTCAGCAATTAAGACATTGTGGAGTTTGGGAAGGGAGTGCAGATCTGGAAGGAGGTCGCCCTTACTTGAGGTACGGATATCATAAACTTACATGTTAAAATTATCAAATCAGTGTAACTTGTGGGACGATATAAATCTCCACCTTGTAGTGTGGAATAAATGTGACGTGCACGTGATTAATAGCATCAGATTAAGGGAGGACTGAGATAGTCTTGCGAGCGGTAGACTTGAGATCATATTGGGAGGACTGGGACTGTCCTGCAAAAGGTACATTTTATGTTATATAAGAAGGACTGGTTGAGTCCTCCGAGCCAAGAGCTTTGTGTTTCACTTTGAGGCATTGCTGCATCAAGAAGTACGCGGATACCTTGTGTGTTCTTAGGGGAGTACGTAAGGTCTAGGTTGGGAGGTGTCATACTGGCCTAGAAGTGGACGAGCCTGATCCACTGCCTTGTTTGCCTCAACTGGGTACCTGAGTTGACACACTCGAACAGAGGGAACTACCAAAAGGTCAAATTGCTAAATATCAAATTGTGAGCCGTGTTACAAAGTTCAAAGGGATCACAGAGAGTGATTTCGCGACTTATACATTTTACCGTGTTAAATTTATGACAGCTCGTTATTGGTAGCGGTGACGGTTTAATGTAATTGGAAGGATATGATGATATCCTGCAGTATATGGTAAGGACCTAAGTGGTAGGTCCTTGGGTGCTAATTAGCACTGGATGTACTTATAAATAAGAATTGAGTAAGGACTCGGTGGAAGTCCTTGAGTGCTTGTTTGCACGACTTGGTATTGAGTACCGCATGTGCGTGTGGGGATGGTAAATAATTGTATAGACCAACTGCTCGTGCATATTTGAGGGAGATACAAATTTGACCATGATGACTAGATTTACATAGTCTGACCTTTAACCCCCATAGCCTCAACCTAAATTTCGGGGACGAAATTGTTTCTTCGTTTATTGCATTTGTAACATCCCAGTTCGAACTAGACCCCTCGAGTGACACGAGTCACTTGTAGATGCTTGGGCTAGGTAGGAGTCTGGAGATCCTACTGGTGCCAGGGATGTGCCCTGATCTCCAGGGGTGTATGTATTCCTCCTCTGTTGAAGTTAAGAAGCAAATGGCAAGAATTGGGGAAAAAGGGAGTTAACGCCGGCGGTAGTTTTGCTAACGCCGGGTAGTAGCGTCCGAATCAGAACCCGTGACCTTTTACTTGGTGAGTGGCCTAATTACCTAAATCTAATATAATGGAGGAATTAAAAATTAATAAACAGCTGGCACAAGCCTTGGAAGTTGGAATTTCATTAAAGGCTCTTTAATGCTCTCTCTCTCTCTCTCTCTCTCTCTCTCTCTCTCTCTCTCTCTCTCTCTCTCTCTTCATTTTTCTCTTAAGCGTGAGTGGGCTGAAATCTATTAAGGAGATGACTATTCATCTTCTTCTTCCTCATCTTCTTCCTCTTCTCCTTCTTCTTTTCTTCATCTTCTTCTTTGTCCCTTAGGAGGGTTAAGTTAGGATTCTTGAAGGAGCAAGCTTAGAGAAGATTGGAGCTTGGCCGACCACCACCATCCCTCCATGAAGATGAGCTCCGACCATGGCTAAAAAATAAGAGGACTTCCGACCCCTCTCCCTTGGTGCTAGATCGTAGAGAATTTAGGAGAGGTGTTGAGCTCAAAAGAGTTTGGCTTGTGAGCTAATGGAGATTCTTAGGAAAGGACCAAACCGGATCTTTCATCATAGGGCACCGATTGCAGCGAAAGTTCCTTCAATCATATCTTCTCTCCAAAAGGAAGGGATAGGATTTGATTTCATGAAAATCTATGGTCATATGAGGGAGTATTGGAGGAGAGAAGGAGTAATGCCCTAATTTCTAAATTGGGGAAGATGATGAATAGTTAGGTTAAAAGAGGCTCTTATGGATAAATGTTGACAAAATTCATATTGATTACATTCACGTGAATAGAAATGAAGTTCCAACCATTAGTAAATAGAGGAATCTGTAAGTGTTTTGGAGTTGGGCTGCTAGGGAAGAATAGTTGGGGGTGATTGGCAAGGATCTGCTTCCTGTTAGCTAGCGCCCGGCGGTAACGCTACCGCCGGCGCTAGCGTGAGACTTGTTTCCTCTTCAAATGCAGCTCACCTCCAGTTCGTCGAACGTAGTTCACCACGAGTTCGTCGAATGCAGTTCACCCCGAGTTCGTCGAACACAGTTCACCACGAGTTCATCGAACGTAGTTCACCACGAGTTCGTCGAACGCAGCTCACCTCAAGTTCGTCGAACGCAGTTCACCACGAGTTCGTCGAACGCAGTTCACCACGAGTTCGTCGAACGCAGTTCACCACGAGTTCGTCGAACGCAGTTCACCACGAGTTCATCGAGCGCAACTCACCTCCAGTTTGTCGAATGTAGTTCACCACAAGTTCGTCGAACGCGGTTCACCATGAGTTCGTCGAACGCAATTCACCACGAGTTCTTCGAACGCAGCTCACCTCTAGTTCGTCGAACGCAGCTCACCTCCAGTTCGTCGAACGCAGTTCACCACGAGTTCGTCGAACGCAGTTCACCACGAGTTCGTCGAACATAGTTCACCATGAGTTCGTCGAACGCAGTTCACCTCCAGTTCGTCGAACGTAGTTCACCTCCAGTTCGTCGAACGTAGTTCACCTTCTGTTCATCGAACGCAGCTCACCTTCTATTCGTCGAACGCAGCTCACAGTCTGTTCGTCGAACGCACCTCCAATTCGTCAAACGCAGAGTTCTTCGAACTCACTCGAAGGATTTCATGCAAAATAATGATAAATGTAATTATTGCAGGAGCACTAGCGCCTGGCGGTAGCGCTACCGCCGGCGCTAGCAACCAGAGAACCTTTGGTTCTCCCCCCTTGGGTGGGGTAAGAGTTATTGGGTTCCCATGTCAACTGGGTGAGGTGTAGTTGAATGTTATGATTCTGAAATGGGACATTGCGATGCACAATTGAATGAAAGATTAGAGGAGGTGTTTATATGAATGCTCACATCGTTTGATAATCTATCGGGTGATTAGATTTGAGATAACCATATGTTCACCCCTACTGAATGTGAAGCCCGATTGGGCCGAGGTTTGAATGAATCATGCACATGCTAGTATTGACTTGTGATAATGATGTTAGATTCATTCCTGTTGAGATAACTCCTTAAATGAACCGTCAATTGTTAATTTAGGTGGAGCCGTAAAAAAAGGACATGGGATAGTTGATGGTGAGGGTACTAGCATGGAAATTGGGTGAGTTCTAAAGGTGTAGCATCGGGTAGAACGACCATATAATAGTAGAGCACAGTAAATACGTATTGTATAATACAAAGAGGTCGACTTCTGGGGCAATGATTCCGGCATTAATGATGTTGATGAAGTTAGTCGTGGTCGATGTAGGTTGTGAATCGAGCTCAAGGATGGTGAGGGTTAAGGTGTATGGGCTGATTTATATAGTGAACTCAAACATAGATTTATGCACTCAAGTAGTCCCATAGGATCAAGATAGTAATTCCCTTATATATACCTATGCCGCTGCAAGTGAGCTATGATAGCTCCGTGTGTAAACCAGTGATGGTTGGTGTGGTTTATAGGGTATGGTTATATCCTTCAGTGAGTCCTTGGGTGATTGATAGCACGGGTGTGCATGGGGATTACATGAATGTGCATGGTTTGCACATGGTGGTGTGATGATCCTGGTTAGAGGATTGCTTGTGGCGGGTCTACGGGCGTGCTGGTCATGACACCGACAGAAGCCGATGGGTAGACTCTAGACCGGTTGGGTCGGACTCTTGGTGCTCACCTACCCAAGTCCCCTTCTGTGTCATTGAAGGCACAACATGTTGTGAGCAGTACGCAGGGTCTCTGCTGTGTGTTCTTAGCGTCGAGGCGTATAGAGGCCTAGGACTGGTAGTGTTCATACCCTCCTAGTAGTGGAGGAGCTCGTTCCATTGTCTCCGTCTGGCCACGACGGGAGATGCCTGAGCGGTTAGCTACCCCTCAAAAAGCGAGAACTAAAGGTCTATGTCGACATAGCAAATATGCATGGGTGAGTCATCATATCATAATCATTGCATTGCATTCATCCTTCATAATCATTGCATTGCACCGCATTGGATCCTCATCATATAAACTTGTATGGGCACCTTTATATGACGAGTTACCTTCATGTTCAGATCCTTAACTTATAAGCTTGTATGAGCATCCTTATAAGTTAAGTTAAGTTTTGTATTGTTTCACTACTTGCTTATACTCTGCCATTATCATATTACCTGTTAGATGTACTTCCTATATGTTTGATACACTGATGTAATTACACCTTTCCTTGTCACCTGTTTTTGCTACTACTGACTATATTGCAGCTTTTCTTCATTCCCTTCCGCCCGGTGCCTTGGAGTCGCCGGGGGAGAGGATGTGAAGCCACTTAGTCTTTATGACTAACGGTTGTTACACCACCACTTTTAGGAGCAGCACCATACTACACAGGAGGACTGCTAGGCCAGGGCGACAGTGCTGGTGATTATGATACCTTGGCTACCGTCAGTGGCAGGTTTGAGCGAGTGGTTAGAATGTAGCCTTAGGGCAAGTTTATACTCTGATGACATTCAGGAGCTTGTGTAGCTTCCTATCTTTTGTGTACTTTTTGGACATTGTTACTTAATTGTGAATAAATGGCTTCTTGCTTTTACATTATTGATGGGTTGGCGCTGTTCAGTTGGTTTGGCCGGCAGGATAGGCGTCTTGTGGGGGAGGCTAGCTCGTGTGCTGGCGCTTCCGCAAGGTGGCTGTCCTGGGCATAGGAATCCCCTCAACCGTGTCTTGTGTTCCGGGAGGGGGGTCTTACACAGGCTTGCTACAACAATAACATATGATATTATTTGAAACATGTTTACCAGGTTTAGATTCATACCTGTCAACTTTGGTGTGTTGTCTTTCAGATCTGATGTGGTCCTTCTTGGAGTGTGAGGAGGAGGAGGGCTTGTTCTTCCACTGCTTCCTCCTCATCATCTTCTTGAACTGCCTTAAGAAGGCAGCAAACTCCTCATCCGATGAGGAACTGTCTGAAGTGTTGTTCTTAGACTTATCAAATTCAGCAATCCTTCTTGGAGGAGACACCACCCTGGCCTTGCTCTTCTTGGAGCTGTCAGCTTTGAGAGCAACAACTCTCTCCCTTGCATGAGCCCTTGTGGAAGTGTCCTCTTACTTCCTTGCAGACAACTGCATCTCATAAGAGAGCAGCTTCCCCTACATTGTATGGGTAGGAGTTTCACCTAGCTTGGCCACTTCCCTGATGGCACATACCTTTGTGTCCCAGTCTCTTGTTAGAGATCTTAGTTACTAAATACCCTTTCATAGGTTCTTAGTTCATTGACTATCCTAAAGAACCTTTCATAGTAGATGGAAATGCTTTCCTGGCTCAGCTGCCTGAAAGCTTCATATTCTTGATTGAGGAGTGATTTTCTATCATCCCTCACCTCAGATGTCCCTTCCATATACACAACTAGTGTATCCCACATTTCTTTGGCAGTTGCGTAGTGCACCAAGTTCTGAAAGGTGGAGTCATCAATTGCATTAACAATGATGTCTTGGGCTCTTTTGTCCATTGTGAATAATGCAAGTTCATCATTGGTCAAGTCATTAAAAGCCTTGACAACTCTCCTAGTGTGATCTATGGTGGAGGTAGTTTGAAAAGTGAAAGGGCCTTGCTTTATAGTGATGTAGATCCTTGGGTCTGATGCTTCCATAAACAACCTAACCCTTTTCTTCCATATACCAAAGTTTTCTTTGTTGCATATGGGCAACTTCATAGACCCCATCTCCTTCTGTAATCCAGTGGAGGCCATTGGATTCAGTTATGACTACTCCTTTATAGGATCTGGTCAGACAGTTATGTCCTTCTTGACCAACCTGGCTTTGATACCACTTGATAGTTTATAAGGATGTAGTCTTAATCACCTAAAGGGGGGGGGGGGGGGGTGGTAAATAGGTCTCTTTTAGTTTAAGCTTTAGCCTATCTGTTTTTTGAGTTAGTATTAGTCAAGCACACATAAAACACATAAGCATTTATAGAGGTTCCTCAAGACAGGGTGTCTTGAGTAGTCCTCTTCCCCCCTTCACCTTCCTAACAATGAGTTAGACAAGGGCAACACCTCCAATCTAAGCTCCAAGAGCTTACAACATAGATCCCTCAGGATCTCTTAGGTTTTCCCAAACCCTACCTCAGGCTCAACAACCCTACCTTAGGCACAGCTTCCCTACAAGCTCAGACCTATTAAGAAGTCCTACCTTAGATCTCCACTGAGATCCTACACTCAAGCTGAACTCTCAGCTCTACACTCAGGCACAACATCCCTACACCCTCAGGCAAAATGACCTACAAACTCAGACCAAATGATGTTCCTACATAAGGTAATGAAAGTGATGCTTACAACAGAAGACAAAATAGTAACTCTTTTAAGCCTTGATCTTCTGTTGCTGACTTGAAGATGGGAAGAGAACAACAGATTCAATCCCGCCTTTCTCTGATCTTTCTCTTCAGTAGTTGAATAAGAATAAACTTGCTCTTCTTCAATCACACAGGAAGAGAAATCTTTCTCTCCTTTATAGCTTCAGGAAGCAGGAGGAGAGAACTTCTTAGCATCCGTCAATGTAACAGTAGGACTTTGTTCTTTTTGTAAAAGCTTGTTTCTTAAAGAGCCCTAAGTTATTCTTTTATACTTCTCCAATCTTCAACGGCTATCAGATGGCCCCTGACACAACATGGAGGAGATTGGAGTACCATATCTTGCTTTTTTGCAGCTTGCGCCAAAAGCAAAACCCGCCAGCACATTTGAATCTGTCTCAGTGGTTGGGCTGAGACAGCTTCCAGTCTCAACGACTACTTATGTCCCGCCCAGCGGATCCACTGAGACAGACAGTTGTCTCAGCGGTTTTCCTCTATATGCAGCTCAGCTGGCCCAGACACCTACTCAGCGGCTCCTGGCCTTGTCTCAGCGGTTCAGCTGAGACTGAGAACTTGTCTCAGCAGTTTTGGCAGTAAACCACTGAACTTACTCCCCATCTTGGAATAACTTAACCCTGCATAGTCATGAGATAAAATAGGGTTCATCAAATACAACTTGTACTTAGCATTGAGTGTGATGCTTCTTCAAATCAAGGGGAACATTGAGGGTAATATTCCCAACAGGTTCGATACTTTCAAAACGCAGGAAGGCTGACTTGGATGCTCTGTTTTAGAACTGGCAGGGCCAAAAGGAAACTTTGGGGAAGTATTTGGATCGTTTCCAAACACTGATAATGGAGGTCCCTGATGTTGATCCTCTGGTATATCTGGTGGCCTTCACCAACAGGTTGATGTCCCGACTTTTCAAATTGGAGATCAATGTCAGGAAGTCGAAGACCTACGTCGAGCTCATTGAGCGAGCAAACCACTTCGTTGAGGGAGAGCGCAAAAACAAAGATTTTGTAGCAAACCTCTCCAATTTGGGATCTCGTCGTCCCCAACATTCCTCCAGCCACCCCAAAATAACGACCCAGCAAATTGATTAGCCTTATCGGAACTTTCAGCCTCCAGCTCACCGAGGGAAAACACATCCAGCAGCGGCCCCAACATCACCCCCCCCCCCCCACACACACACTTCCAACAGATGAGACAGATGTAGCCTCTGCTACCCCAATAGAACAATGTCAGCAATCCTCCTCTCATCCTAACATCCTCCCCAGACTAATGGGACAATGCTCAGGAAGAGTACACTGACATCAGAATCCTGATGGATGAGGTGGTGGATATCCTCCAAATGTAGCTGAATTTCAAGCCCCTGATACCCCTGAGGGCAGGGTTCGGTGGTAAGAACCAAGGCCTTTATTGCAAGTTCCATCGATATAATGAGCATGATACCGAGAATTGTTCATTCCTATGTGACTTGGTAGATAAGCTGCTAGGGGGAAGTTGAAACATCTGCTTCTGAGCGACGGAAAGGAGGCCACAATGGCAAAGGGGAAGGGGAAGGATAAATCTGACCTAAGCGTCCATAGGTGCGGAAACACAGAACATGGCAGTGATGTCTTCTAGAGAAGTGAAGAAGATGAGTGTGTGGAGGTCGAGGGAGTCGGTCGGTTGGGGAACATTAATTACATTCATGGTGGTGCGGGATCAGAATCCTCCAAAAAGGTAAGCTTCAAATGTCTCCGTGAAAGGGAAGTAGCCTCAACCTCCCTCGCTCCTCCACTCCGAGGGACAATTACTTTCAAAAATTAGGACCTTCCTCGAACGACCAATCTGTTCCATGACGCGGTAGTGATCAAGGCAATCTTAGATGTTTATATAGTGGCCCGAATCCTCATCGACACGGGCAGCTTAGTGAACATTCTCTTCAAGCCCTCCTTTGATGTTATGAAGTCTGAAAAGACCTTAAAATTCAATGACGGACCTCTGTATGATTTTTCAGTGGAAATAAAGGAAGTAGAAGGAGGAATCGTCCTCACAGTAGTCTTATGCGAGGTGTCTCGGTCGGAGTCATTTATGGTAATTGATGCTCCAAGCAGCTACAACACAATATTCGAGAGGCCTCTCCTGGATGGCTTCCAGGCCATAACATCAACTTACTACCAAGTCCTTAAGTTCTCACAGGGAGGAAAACAATTCAGGGTTCAGAGTGACCCGAAGATAGCTTGAGAATGTTATATTTGATTGGTGAATTTGGTCGATGAGTATGCCCCCCCCCCCCTGGGTGGGGAGCATCACCGAGAAGGGCCTGCCTCCGTAACAAGGGGGCCGTGGGAAAGACCTCCGGGTGACACTTAATCATGATTTCTAGTTTGTTTTTGAGCTTTTTCTATATTTTCATGTTACTTGAATATCTCATTATAATCTTCGAAAAAATGCTAACTCTATCATTTTCTATGTTAGACATAATCCGTGAATCCTTGCGTAACGCGATACGATGGTTTCGATAATAAATTAAGAATTGTTCATTATAATCTGACAATTGGTTAGGTGAAATTCTCAATTTGCGGACGCTCTCTCTTGGCAGTCACCGGACCCCGCTTGAACCCCATCACATGCATCTGAACGTCTCGAGCAGAGGCCTTCGGGGTACTGACTCTCTCCACAGGTGCGGGCTACATTCTCCTGGATACTACCCTAAGACCACTATAATTGCCCTCGTTGAAAAAAATCATGACCGGAATAAGTGGCAAGACAGGAACATGATAGCCGACCATGCGTCAATAGAGGCATTGTTACCATTACAGGCACCTCTCTAAGGAGAACCCTACGGATGCCATAAGACCAATTAATCATTGTAACCTCTGATAGTGGACCCCTTGGTATGAGAGGCAGGATCCATAGCCTCCCCGGATGTCCTTTCAGAGGAGCGCTCTGTCCTCGGACACCCATAGCCCCATTGGACGACCCCGTCGAAGAGAAACCTTGTGGGCATTATATCATCGCCCATAAAAGTTATGGAAAGCAATACCTCTGAGCAGGTAAGTTCGAGGCTTACACAGAGTACTATGCATATCTCAATGTCCGTTCCTTTGGGCCCTAGAGGGTAGACCTGTCAGGAAAAGTGAATAGTACCGCCTTGGTCTTCTATCTTAAATAGGCGGGCACTCGGTGAATAGTGTCACCATAGTCTTCTATCTTAAATAGGTGGGCACTAGGAGAATAGTGTTGCCTTGGCCTTTTATCTTAAATAGGCAGGCACTCCACGAATAGTGTCGCCTTAGTTTTATATCTTAAATAGGCGGGCACTCATCGAATAGTGCCGCCTTTGTTTTCTATCTTAAATAAGTGGGCACTCAAAAATAGTGTCGCTTTGGTTTTCTATCTTAAGCAGGCGGGCACTCGGCGAATAGTGTCTCCTTGTTTTTTTTGTCGTAAATAGGCAAACACCTGGCACATGGTGTCGCTTCAGTAGGCGGGCACCCAGGAGAGTTAATCGCGTCCCTAATCTAAAGTTTGGGAAGACAATGGTGATGCCTGACCTCTTTCGTTGATTACTATCTATGTGGCAGATGTCCAGAATGATTACACTTCACCTGCGCGAGAAGAGAGGTTTGTCATGAGTTTTGAATACATCTTATCATTCATTCAAATAACATGCAGGAGCACAAAAGCGAGAACAGGAAGCGATTATATTATTCATCAAAAAGTCAAGACGTCGCGGACACATGAACCCCGACGATCACCTGATCAAAAAGAAAATAAAATACAAAGTTTAATTTCTTCCAGAACCATCGGCCCCGTCATCCTCGCCATCTTCGCGGTTCTCTGGATCAGGAGCCGCGGACACCCCCAGCATCCGCTTACAGCATCTCATAGCTAATACCGACGTACTCCGGCCTCAAGGCGCCTCTCTCCTTCACCAAATTGAGGGCCACCTTCGCAGAGGAATCGCCAATATCGAATGCTTTTTGTTGGAACCTCGGGCTAAGTATGGTAGCGCGAGCCTGCATCAAATTCAATAGCGGATTAGAAGTCGCATAAGGATAAGGACCAATTTTACGTTACAAACTGGTTGATACCTATAACTTTGCCCGGGTGCGAGAATTCCCCCTCAGGATGTCTTCAAGTGCATTCAAGACGACACTGTTGTAAGTCAGCGACCTCAGGTTCGCCTTCACTGACCTCGCATGGAGGTGACTTACAAGAATACTGTCGATATCCTGATAGTTCTCGAAACCGCAGACCGCGCCAGATATGTCGACCACGTAGGGGAGAGCCCGCCCCGATTCTCTCCATAAGGGGAGCCCGGTGTTAAATTTTTGAAGTGGAAGTCGAAGTGTGCTGGGCGGTCTAAGGAAATCAGACCGCAGTGATCGCTGAGACCGTGCAGTCTCAGCGGACTCCCTCTAGCGATCTAGCCATTGTATTGGCTAAGGCTCAAGCGGGTTTCATCTTATGATTGCACAATCTCCTCTTGTGCGGTCTGGTTGAGGCGGTTACTATGTCTCCTTTAAGGCGCTGATGACATCCATCTGTCTGCCTATAAATAGAGGTGCAGGGCCCATCATTAATAACGAGAACTATAAGAACTAAATCTTAGGTTTCTTTTGTCGGTCTCCTTTTTTGGGATCGTGTGGTCTGGAAATGGTTTGATCGTTTGTTGTGTTCACAGGTCAGCGACCAGCAGTCAGCGATCTTCTTCCTTGGTGATTCTTCACGGCTTTGAATAACCAGTTCACCAATAGTCTTCTTATGTGTGGACTGTGTTGTAGTTCTTGGGTTGTTCGCAGCAAGCTCAGCGATCAGGAGACCTTGCTGTCAGGCGATCTAGAGTTGCAGTCAGGCTACAGCTTGTACAATTCTGTTCTCTGTTCGCAGACAGCTTCTATGATTATGCGACCTTGCAGTCAGGCGATCAAGAAGTGCGGACAGGTTGTTTTCTCAGCAGTTTAATAAGTCAGCAGTTTGTGCGGTCTGAGGTGGCGTTCTAGCAGATAGCAAGTTGATGACCGGTGTTGTTCGCACGATCTCAGTGGTTTTCGTGCGGTCTCTGGCAGTCTCACTTATTGTTGTTCGCCAATTGCTTGTTTGTCTCTGTTTTCTTTCCATCTTGTATTCTGATAAATCATGTCTCGCCATGTATGTCTCGAATTATGAAGGAGATATATTAATACAAGATTCTTATCTTTCTAGTGTTGCTGGTTACTTAACTTAGAATGGTTGTAGTGTTCATGTGCCTTATTCCCGCTTCCAAGATTCTCTTTCGGACTCATCGGCCCCGTCATCCTCTCCATCCTCGTTGTTCTCTAGAACAGGATTTGTGGACAAACCCATCATCCGCTTACATCATCTCATAGCTAATATCGGCGTACTCCGGCTTCAAGGCGCCTCTCTCCTTCACCAGGTTGAGGATCTGCTTCGCGGAGGATTCGCCAATATCGTATGCTTTTTGTTGGAACCTCTAGTTAAGTATAGTAGCGCGAGCCTGCATCAAAATCAATAGCGGATTAGAAGTCACATAAGGGTAAGGACCAATTTTACATTACAAATTTGCTGATACGTGAAACTTTGCCCGCAAGCGAGAATTCACCCTTAGGACATCTTCAAGTGCATTCGAGATGGCACTATTGTAAGTCAACAACTTCAGGTTCGTCGTCACTGACCTCGCATGGAGGTTACTCACAAGAATACTGTCAATATTGTTGGGTATTATGCCTCAATATCTCTAGATTTGAAGAATAAACTCAAGTATAGATAAGTCAAGTTGTTTTTGATATTATATTTAAGTTCATGATCTGACAGATACATCAAAGCTATATCACTAGTATATAAATGATAAAAGTCATCTCAAGACTCAGCAGAGGAATCATGGAGAAAAGTATCATATTGTCAAAACAGTTTCGACGATATCGTATTGATAAAAGCAGATCGTCTTGAAGGATGAAGAAAACTTGTTGTAGATAAAGCCAAGTTCAGATAACGACAACATCACCTTGAAGTACGCCTATCATAGATAAAGCCAAGTTCATATGATGACGACATCGTCTTGAAGTATGCCTGTCGTGGAGAAAGCTAAGTTCATATCTCGACAATATCGTCTTGAAGAGAACTAATAGCAGAGAAAGATCAAGTCTATATGTTTCGACGATGTCATCATCATGAAGAAGTAATATCGTTGAGATATTACATAAAGCCTTGAAGAAGGATGTATGTCGACTTAATGGAAGCATACTGCTTTGAAGATCGGAGACATATTGCATATAAGGAAGTATCTCGGCGATATTGTTTAGAAGAAGCAATCTTATTGAGATAACCAGCCAAGTACTGAAGTAGAAAGTATATCGACGACATTGTCGTGAAGAAGATCTGCTGATCAAGACGATATTTTCTTGAAGGAACAATATCATCTTGACAGACTGCAGAGCTCCATTTAATGCGCAGACATTCTTGGAAATGAATAATCAGGGAACACATACGCCACCTATCTTGCGCACAAATCAAGGAGTCATAATGAAATATTCTCTGCAAAATATGACCGTTACACTATAGTTAAGAAAGAGAATTATTATTTCTATTCTCTGCAAGTTTCAAGAAATACTAGTAATAATGACAAAGAATTTCCAATTCTGCAAAACATTTTCAAATGAGAAATTGATTATGGAATAATCAATAAGGGGTTTATGCAAGATTACAAAGGATGTAAAAGAAGATAGATTTATTTACAGGAGACTCTTATTGACCAAAACTCTCTCAAGCTTTCACTCTCGAACATATTCTCTGAAGACAAGAAGAAGACTTCAGTGTTGTTGGGCTGTGAAGTTCTACAGAAGATTCTGAAGAAAGGTTCATTGATCCACAAGATTCTTGGACTTAGAAGAAGAAGAAGATCTGTTATTCAAGTGTTCATTTTCTGAAGTCTTCTCTGTTGGATCGTGTGACGCCCTTAGAGGGGGGGGGGGGGTGAATAAGGGTGCGTTTAAAAATATAATTTTTACTGAATAATTTTTAGACAAATTTACTTTAATAAAAATTACTTATAAATAATTTTAAACCAATGCAATATTTGTATTAAACCAAACACAAATTTCTAAGATAAAGATTTGAGCAAACAAATTTGCAATTAGTGAAAAAAGCATAATTTTATTTATCATGAAATTTGCATACAATAAAAATGATCTTAACAATGCTTAAGATCAAGGCACAATTATGATAATAAAAAAAATACAATAATTTTTGGTTTACAAATCCTTCTCCAAAGGATCGGAAGGCTATCACTTGTCTCTCCCAAGACCAAGCCCAAGCCTATCCTCTAGATCTTCCCAAGATCTAGACAAAGCACACAAGGCCACGATTTCCCACCAAGCCACACAAGGACTTGGACGCTCCGCATAAGGAAGCGATTTTCCCCTAAGCCGTGCAAGGACTTAGACGCCGCACGCAAGACGACGATTTCTCTACCAATATAAAATGAAATGTGTGTAAATGAAAATACAATATGAAAAGGACAACTCCCAAGAAATTCAGATCTCTGAATGGATTGTTGAAGCCTCGAGATGATCGTTGATGTAGAAGTGCGCCCAATCTCGTCTTCAATCTTCAATCCTTCTTTGCACAAATGGGAGTTGAAGAGGTTCTGGAGCTCTCTGGTTCGTATGCACTCAGGAAGGGACTTGGAATTCTCAAAGCTTAGAATGCACGAACACAAGGAGTCATTTTATAGAAAATCGCTGTCGCCTGGGCGACATCGACTGTCGGAATTTTCCGACAGCGCTAAACTGCCGCTGGAGTGCCGTCGTGCGGGCAGTTGCTGTAACCGCCGAGCTGTCACCTGGGCGACATCGATGTCGGATTTTCGACAACGCAAAACTGCCGGTCGTGGGTGGTGTCATGGGCAGTTGTTGTAACCTCCGAGCTGTCGCCTGAGCGACATCGCTGTCGGATTTCCGACAGCTCAAAACTGCCTTTCGTCGTGCTGCGGTGGAGGGAGTAGTTGTAACTTCTCTGCTGTCGCCTGGGCGACATCAGCTGTCGGAATTTTCCGACAGTGAAATTTCCCACATTCAAATTTAGCTCCAGCAGAAATATGAACATCTCATACCTGTTATCTGCACACCATTAATAAAAATAGAATCAAATACAAACGGGACTTTGTTATTATCAAACCGGAGGAGTGCGAAACGCATGCTCCAACAATCTCCCCCTTTTGATAATAATAAATCCGTATAAAAAGAAATTATGTCTATTTAGATTGTTGATTTTAACATTTGGTGTGTGCACAAAAATAATATGATATATTTCTCTTAAAATAAATAATCTCCCTTTAGATGAAAGCTCCCCCTAAATGAATGCCCCCCCCCCTAAATATATGCTCCCCCTAAATATATGATGTATTGTGTAGGTGGAATACTTAGGTGTAATAGATTTGTGATTTTTCTTTTTATACTTTAATTCTCCCCCTTTTGGTATTAGCAAAAGTTAATATTAGATAAAAGAGTAGTTCATAAGGGAAAAGATATAGGATATAGAAATGAAGAGTAAGCGGAAGCACTTTGTTGGAAATGATTGAAGTCCATGAAATAATAGGAATATGCCATAGTATGAATAAACTCATGAAGTGACGGTATAGCCATATGAAGTAATGAAAGAAAATAACTTAAACATGAGTAAGGTCATTTGAAAGTATCATAGAAAGACACAACAGTGTATAGAATTATGGAATATTTTCGGTCCAATTCTCATGAGATGAATGTTTATATAACATAATGATGTGTACATGTGATACTTAGATCTAACATATGAAGTTATATAATTGACATGATCATTAAAATGTAGAACATAATATAAGCATATAAAGTTAACTTTGACTTTGAAGATATAGCACAAGATGAATAGAAAACCATTTTTCTTTTGCACAAGACACTTTACAATTCTTTCCAAGGTGCTTAACCTCACAATGCTCATTAAGACTTATCAGGAGGGTAAGTAGTGCTTGGTGGAGTATCCTTGTCTTTATTTTAAACTTTTTTGATCACAGATGTTGTGATATCTTAATTTTGAGATATTGATATTTTTTTTTGTAATTGACCAAGGATCTCCGAATTCACTTGAATCACAAAAGATGGTGTATATTTTGTTGTGCTAACAAATCAAGGTTGAAAGTTGTATTTATGAAGTGCTATTTTATTATGTTAAAGCAAATATGATCCATGTATATATTAAATAAAAAGACATACGTATTGATCAAAAGAAGTGAACGTGATAGTTCATTATGATAGATAAACAATTTCTCATACTTAGAGGCATGCGAAAGCAATTTCCAATGGTCTAAACAACTAAGTAGGAGTGTCAATACGATGATAGCTTGGAAATGAAATCATATAATCATGTAAGAGTCATTTTTAAAAAAAAAAAAAAAGCACATGGTTTGTCATCAAGTCATGAGGTGAAGCATTAATAATGACATATAACTATTGTAAATCATCAAAGGGACCCAAAATTGAAGTTTTATCAAAACGGGACCTGTCGGAAATTTCCGACAGTCACTGTCGCCTGGGCGACAGCCAAAATTATAAATAGGGCTTTGGACCGAGTCAAACCCTATTGTGCATCATTTCCTGGAGTTAAAAACGAGAGGAAGCTGTCAGAGTTCGGCGACATCCTAGATCTAAGGTATGGTTTTTGATTTTTAAGTGTTTTGACTTAAATTTTTTTAGGGATTTTTGATTTTAGAAAGGGGAGATGATAAATGATGTATGTTTTTTAGTTTTCCTTTGATGAATGGTGTAGATCTTGGAAGTTTTGTGTTTTAAAAATGTAGATCTAGTGTAAATCAAGCGGATCTTGTTGGATCTTGGTGAAAATTTTTTGTTTTTTTTTATTTTGTGATTTTTGTGGTTGAAGTGTTGCATTTGTACATAGTATAATTTTTTTTTTAAAATGCAAGATTTGTTTGAGGAAGAAAGTTGAAGATGATGAATAGTAAGGATATGGAGAAGATGTGGATTTGAGAAAAAAAAATTTTAAAGACTTGATGTTGAAATAAAACATCATTTTGAGTAGATCTGGAAGTTTATGTAAAAAATTTCAAGAGAAGTTTACTGAAGTACTGTCGGAAATTTCCGACAGTCACTGTCGCCTGGGCGACAGTGTTCCAGTGCACAACACATTTCTAATCCATGTTTTTATATGTTATTTGCAGAATGGCTTCTAGTTCTAAAGCGCGAAGAAGTACTTCTGAAGATGCGCATAGTTCGTATCAAGTGTATCCTGGGGTGGAGAAAGCCATAGTAGGAGTGGCGAAATATGTGGAATTTGATTCGCCGAAGCACGATCATATCTATGATCGGCTTGCGAATGCAGGTATACTCTCAATAATCACCCCAGATTCGTTCTCTTCCTTTTTGATTCGAGAGTTCTATAATCATTTGGAAGATCCAAATTACACTGAATTGGATGTGGGAGTTAGATCAAGAATCCAAGGTCAACATGTGGAAATAACACATGTTGATCTAAGAGAGGAATTCGGACTAGTGATGAGTGAAAATATGCCGGATATAGTGGAGAGTTATAGAAAAGATAGGGATTGGACCCTTATAAACATGAGTTTACATGGGAATCAAAAGAAGACTCTAACCACTGAAGTTACGTCACTCACTCCGGATGCTTTCTTAGTTCAAGATATATTAAGGAATTCAGTCATGTTGAAGAGTGGAGATACAAGAAGTATTACGGCTCAGTTGACCCTCATTACTTACTACATTATAGAGGATGAGCTTTTTGATGTGGCGGACTTCATACTCTCCCAGATTCAGTATGCGTATAGATTAAATCATCCAAAATGGGTGAAGGTTCATACGCTGCCAATGGGGGCGATAATTCAGCGTATACTCTACAAGAAGTACGGATGGATACGCAAGGTTCTTATTTGGATGATTGTTATCCGGAGATATATTATACGGGTTCGATGAAAGTGAAGAAGACGCAGAAAAAGGCCCATCCAGGAATTGAGATTCGAGAGCCGCCAATGCCTAGGGCAGGATCACTACGAGAGTCCATTGATGATTTACGTGATTCACTAGAGGATCACAAGAAGGAAGTGAAGAAGGACCGTAGTCGAATGCAGAAGTTTATGAAGTTTCTCGTCAAAGGTCTGAAGTTAAAGCCAACTCCGGAGGAAGAGGCTGAATGGCAAGTTCCGGACGAAGAACCGCCATGCCAATCGGTGAGGCGGACTCGACGTGGTAAAGCCGTGAGATGAGGACCTCCAGAAGACTGTCCAGAGAGCAGCGGGGCTGGTTTTGAAGATTCTGAGTAGTTTCATCAGGTTGCTGCTGCTGGTTGATGTCGGAAATTTCCGACATCCACTGTCGCCTGGGCGACAGTGAACTTCTTCAGATTTCTATTTCTGTTTAATGAACTTGATCCTTATGTTGTTTTCTACTGTTTTTATTGGAACAATATTGATGTAATATTAATGATGTTTGAATTTTTGTTAAGTCTTTTGAAATTCTATGGTTTGATTTTAAAATTTAGGCTTTTCTTTTTAAATTGTTTAGGTTTTGTGATAATTTTTTTAAATTTTATAGGCTTTAAATAGTGATATATTCATTGTGAAATGTCTAGAATTCCCAATTCTAGCCTAAGCATAGAAAAATGGGAATCCGATAACGGTTTAGTGAATATATCCGCTAGTTGATTATCCGTGCCTATAAATGAAATTTTTATGTGGTTATTTTTAATATGATCTCTAATAAAATGATGTCTCACATCAATATGCTTAGACCTTGAATGATGGACCGGGTTGTATGTTAAATCAATTGCACTTTTATTATCACACCATAATTCAATAGTTTGTTATTTAATATTAAAGTCTTCTAAAGTTTGTTTCATCCAAAGAGCTTGTGCATAACAACTACCAAGTGCGATGTATTCTGGCTCGGTTTTTGAGAGGGCAACAGAATTCTGTTTCCTACTCGGCCATGAAATGAGTGAAGGGCCTAAAAAGTGACAAGTGCCACTTGTGCTTTTCCTATCTAGTGAACAACCGGCATAATCAGAATCAGAGTAGCCAAAAAGAGTAAAATCATCGCTATGAGGATACCATAAACCAAGTTTAGATGTGCCAATTAAATATCTAAAAATTCTTTTTACCGCTTTTAAATGTGATTCTTTTTGATCGGCTTGAAATCTAGCACATAAACAGACTGAAAACATAATATCCGGTCTAGAAGCAGTTAAATATAAAAGTGAACCTATCATGCCTCTATATAAAGGTTGATCTATTGATATTCCATTTTCATATTTTCCTAATTTTAAAGATACACTCATAGAAGTATTTGCTTGTTTGAGATTTTCAAATCCAAATCGTTTTAAAACATCATGAATGTATTTTGATTGGTTAATAAAAACTCCATCATGTTTTTGAACAATTTGAAATCCTAAGAAATATTTTAATTCTCCTACCATACTCATCTCAAATTCACTTCCCATCATTTTTACAACATAATTACACAACTCTTCATTAGTGGCTCCAAAAATAATATCATCAACATAAATTTGTAAAACAATTAAATCATCATTTACTTGCTTAATGAAGAGTGTACAATCAACGCCACCCATTTTAAAACCATTTTGTAATAAATATATAGTCAATCTATCATACCATGCTCGTGATGCTTGTTTTAAACCATACAAAGCTTGTAGCAATCTATATACGCGATTAGGAAATTTTTCATTTATAAATCCTGGGGGTTGTTCAACATAAACTTCTTCTTTAATCAACCCGTTTAAAAATGCAGTTTTAATATCCATTTGCAATAATTTAAACCTTTTATGACTAGCAAATGCAACAAAAATTCTAACTGCTTCCAATCGTGCTACGGGTGCAAATGTTTCATCAAAATTTATCCCTTCAATTTGATTATATCCTTTCGCTACAAGCCTAGCTTTATTTCTAGTGACCCTAGAGTCACTATCTAATTTGTTTTTGAAAATCCATTTGACTCCTACTACAGGATGATCACTAGGTCTATCTACAAAATTCCAAACTTTATTTCTTTCAAATTGGTTAAGTTCTTCATTCATAGCTAGAAACCAAGATTCATCATTTAAAGCGGTGGCAACATCTTTTGGTTCTATATTTGAGACAAAACATAAATTTGAAAAACTTTCATGTAAACTAGAATGTGTACGTACCCCATGTAATGGTTCTCCAATAACAAGTTCTTGCGGATGATCTTTTGAGAACCTTAGCTCGGTTGGAGGTACATATTTTTGTTCTTCTTCTTCTTCACCATCTTTTTTATCTTCTTTCTCTACTTTTTCTTCATCATTATCATCATCATTTTTCTTCAGATTTTGTTCCACATCTTCTTCATTTTTCTCATTACCTGCAACTACTACTCCAATGCCTTTGAATTTACCCTTGCCATTATCTCCAAATGTCACTGTTCCACCTTTCTTCATCTCCAGGCTAAGGAACTTTGATTTATCGCCCGTCATGTGTTTTGAACATCCAGAGTCCAAATACCACACGTCTTCCTTGTTCCTAGCCTGCACGCACACCTAAAAAGATGATGAGAGTAAAGATCTGGTTACCCAAGTGGTCGATCCCATTGTATAGGTGGACGCCTTTGGTACCCAGATTTGTTTAACATTAACTTTTCCTTTCTTCCAACATGAGCCCGAGATATGACCAAATTGATGACATTTGGCACACACAATGAATGGTGAGGAACCATTTTTCAATGGTTTCTCTGGACTCTTGTTGGTGGAAACATCTTTATGTGTGGACTTAGAAAAATTTTCATTTTGAAAAACAGGTTTTCTGAACCTGGAGCTGTCGCTGGTTCCGACAGCAGCTGTCGGAAATTTCCGACAGCCTCCAGAGCTTCCAGAAACGTATCCTAGCCCAAATTTTGTTGTCCCATGGCATTGGTTGGCTAAAAGCATATCCAGAGATTTTTTTCCAACACCAAATTTTCCAATTGCCATGTTCAACTCATTTACTTTGGACTTTAAAATTGAATTTTCTTTTACTATCATGCCACATCTATTTGCAACACTTTTCTTATAATTCTCTAATTGAGAATGAGAGAATTTAACAACTTTTTCTAAATCCTTTTTCTCTTTTAGAAGTTGATCAATTTTTTGATCGGACTTAGAAATAGTGTTTTCAAGTTCTTTTATCCTTGTCGAAGAGTGATCACACTCTTGACAAATTTCCTTCTCGTTCCCAATAGATTTCAAATCATTTGATAACTTTTTATTTACTTTCAAAAGAACTTTGTTTTCAGATTTTAAAAAATCAATTTGTTTTAGGCTTTTATCTAAAAATTTGCAAGTTTTCATAAATTCAGAATATAAATCTTCATAAGATGGAGGAGTTACCTCAGTGTCGCTTTGGACATTGCAGTTGTCGTCAGATGAGGCATTTTCTTTCCCCATCAAGCAGACATTTGCCTCCTCTTCCTCCTGTGTTGAGGAATCACTTTCTTCACCAGACGAAGAATCATCCCAAGTCTCTGCCTTTAACACTTTCTTCTTGTAACTTTTATCGTGCCTCTTTGCTTTTTGCTCGTTCAGATACTTTGGGCATTTGCTTCTGATATGACCAATCTTCTTGCAATGGTAGCACTCCGGTAGCTGACACTTCTCTTCATTCTCCATTTTTCCTTTGCCTTTTTGGTAGGCAAAATCGTTCTTTTTGAAAAATGAATTTCTCCTCTCCGGATTTCTCATAAACTTCTTAAAGTTCCTCACAAACAGTCCTTCCTCATCTTCCTCACTTTCTTCAGATTCAGTTTCAACTTCCTTTTTAGATTTCAACGCCAAGCTTTTCTTTTTGGGCTCCAAATTGTACACTTGGCTTTGAATCTTCAACTCCACTTCATGGGTTTTTAGATTCCCAATGAGACTCTCCAATTGTAAGGTCTTAAGGTCATGTGACTCAGAAATTGCAGTCACTTTAGGATTAAACTTCGGGGGAAGTGATCTTAAGATTTTCCTCACTAAATCTCCATTGGAGAAAACCTTACCCAACACCTTTGAATCGTTCACGATTTTAGTAAATCGTGTGTACATTGTATCAATTTCTTCATCCACCTCCATTTTGAATCTTTCGAATTCTGACTCCAGTTGAAATAGCTTTGAGTCCTTTACCTGCGAAGTACCTTCATGAGTGATTTCTAAAAGATTCCAAATTTCATATGCAGTATCACAAGCACAAACTCTATTAAATTCAGTGCGATCTAGTGCGCAAAATAAAGCATTCATGGCTTTTGCATTGTTCTTACATCTTAATTTATCATTGTCATCCCACTTGTCTTTGGGTTTGACCATAGTTACATCTCCTACAACAATTGTTGGGGAAGAATAACTCGTCTCGACCATATTCCAAACTTCCATGTCGAGAGCTATTAGAAAACACCGCATTCGGGTTTTCCAATAGTTATAGTCCGTGCCCGTAAAAAGTGGTGGCCTACTGATTCCTTGCCCCTCAACGAACGCGTGATCGTTGTGCGCCATTACTCCCGGTGGTAAAACCGTTTTGGAGTAACCTAACTCTGATACCACTTGTTGGATCGTGTGACGCCCTTAGAGGGGGGGGGGGGGGGGTGAATAAGGGTGCGTTTAAAAATATAATTTTTACTTAATAATTTTTAGACAAATTTACTTTAATAAAAATTACTTATAAATAATTTTAAACCAATGCAATATTTGTATTAAACCAAACACAAATTTCTAAGATAAAGATTTGAGCAAACAAATTTGCAATTAGTGAAAAAAGCATAATTTTATTTATCATGAAATTTGCATACAATAAAAATGATCTTAACAATGCTTAAGATCAAGGCACAATTATGATAATAAAAAAAATACATTAATTTTTGGTTTACCAATCCTTCTCCCAAGGATCGGAAGGCTATCACTTGTCTCTCCCAAGACCAAGCCCAAGCCTATCCTCTAGATCTTCCCAAGATCTAGACGTAGCACACAAGGCCACGATTTCCCACCAAGCCACACAAGGACTTGGACGCTCCGCACAAGGAAGCGATTTTCCCCTAAGCCGCGCAAGGACTTAGACGTCGCACGCAAGACGACGATTTCTCTACCAATATAAAATGAAATGTGTGTAAATGAAAATACAATATGAAAAGGACAACTCCCTAGAAATTCAGATCTCTGAATGGATTGTTGAAGCCTCGAGATGATCGTTGATGTAGAAGCGCGCCCGATCTCGTCTTCAATCTTCAATCCTTCTTTGCACAAATGGGAGTTGAAGAGGTTCTGGAGCTCTCTGGTTCGTATGCACTCAGGAAGGGACTTGGAATTCTCAAAGCTTAGAATGCACGAACACATGGAGTCATTTTATAGAAAATCGCAGTCGCCTGGGCGACATCGACTGTCGGAATTTTCCGACAGCGCTAAACTGCCGCTGGAGTGCCGTCGTGCAGGCAGTTGCTGTAACCGCCGAGCTGTCGCCTGGGCGACATCGATGTCGGATTTCCGACAGCGCAAAACTGCCGGTCGTGGGTGGTGTCGTGGGCAGTTGTTGTAACCTCTGAGCTATCGCCTGAGCGACATCGCTGTCGGATTTCCGACAGCTCAAAACTGCCTTTCGTCGTGCTGCCGTGGAGGGAAGTAGTTGTAACTTCTCTGCTGTCGCCTGGGCGACATCAGCTGTCGGAATTTTCCGACAGTGAAATTTCCCACATTCAAATATAGCTCCATCAGAAATTTGCGCGTTTTCTGTGATGCTTGTATGTTGTGATTGATAAACCTTTAAAGTAGCAAAGAAAATGAAAAACACCTAATCACCCCCCCCCCCCTCTAGGTGTAGTTTATAGACAACCCATAATCTTTCAATTTGTATCAGAGGAAGGTTGAGTTCAAAAGCTTAACGGCTTAGAACAAGATCTATAAAACTAGTGGGTTGTAATAAACAAATGGCTGGTGAGCATCATAAGAAGATGAGCTTAATGAAACTGCCTATCTGCACCAAGGAGAACTTCCTCATCTGGAAGCAAAGAATTAGGTTGTACATGGAAGCATCAGATCCTAGAGTCTATCTGGAAGTAGAAGAAGGACCCTATGTTCCCATGAACATTCTTGTAGATCCAATAGCTGTTCCCACACCTAGGAAATTATCTGATTTCACCAAAGATGAAGTTGCCCTGGTCACTATGGATAAAAGGGCTAAGAACATAATTGTAAATGTAATTGATGAGTCAACCTTTCAGAATCTAATTCATTGCAAAATAACTAAGGAGATGTGGGAGTCCTTAGTTGTTTACATGGAAGGAACTGAGGAATTTAGGGATGATAGGAAATCCCTCGTGAATCAGGAGTATGAGTCCTTCAAGCAAGATAAGAAGGATGACATAGATACCTGCTATGAGAAGTTCTTCAAGATTATCAATGGGCTCAAAACTTATGGAAGAGAGTTCAACAACTATGAACTAAATGATAAATTCCTAAGAATCCTGAACAAAGAATGGGACATAAACCTGTGTGTCATAAGAGAAGTCGGCAATCTGGGAGCAATGGAACCTAGACAACTGTATGGCAAGCTCATATCATATGTGCTGTAGCTGAATACCAGAAAGGATGAGGAAGAAACCTCCAAGGCTTACTCCAGAGAAAAGGCAGTGGCTTTTAAAGCTGAAGCTTCCAGAAAGCACAAGACATTGGAGCCTGTATATGCTTCAGAGGAAGAGACCTCAAGCAACTCCACCTCAGAACTCTCTGATGAAGATCTCTCACTGTTCACCAGGCAGTTTAAGAAACTGCTGAGAAACAGAAAAAGAGGGAACAGAAGATATGAAGCTTCAGTCTCTATCTCCAGGAGAGAAGAAAAACCCATAAGAAAACACAGATCAGACAGGTATGATTCCAAAAATAGTAAACAAAATTCTTCTAACATCATTTGTTACACCTGCAATAAGCCTGTACATGTCATTGTTGAATGTCCACCCAAAAGATAAGAGAAGAGTGAAGAAAGAAAGCACTCAAAGAACAGGAAGTCATAGAAGAGCTTTGTGGCAAAGAAAGTGAAGACACTTAGTGAGAGTGACACTGATTGCTCTTCATCAGAATCAGATAGTCACATAGCTGCCATGGTTTTCTCAGATGAAGAATATTGTGATGAAACGCATCACAACCAGGTAATTCCTAAAGCATCTCCTACTCTCTATGACACAGATTCAGATGCCAGCTCCTCTTCAACAGAAGAAGAAATTGACACTGACGACATAGAGAAATTTGGTGCATTGCTTGATGCTCTTAAGAAAGCAAAAGCTCTCTGTAAGGCACAAGCTGCAGAGATCATCTCCCTGAGTAGGAAGAGAGATGAATTGCTTGAGAAAGTAAATGAGCTAGCTCAAGAAAAGACCAAATTGTCAATCACTCCACCTGGTATCTCTCCACTGAGTATCAACACCTTGACTGAAGTCATCAAGCACAAGAATACTAAAATCAAAGAACTGGAGGATAAGCTTATTATGGAAAAGAAAATTGTGGCTAGTTATTCCAAGCCATAAACAGTTCTTCCCCTGATTGATAGCTTTTCAAAAACAAATAAGCAAGGTTTGGGCTACAATCCAGGTGAAAACCATGAGAAATTGATAGAGTTTTTTCAAGTAAAAAATAATTCCAACTAATATCTCGATGCATGCAAGTATACCTATTGAAATATAGTATAGGAAGGATGTCGTATTTGCCCGAGGCATGTCGAGTAATCTTACTCATGCAAAATTCCTATTAATTTATCGGTGGAAAATTGATTTGTTTTGGAAATTTAAAAGTTGCAGATTGAAAATTACTAAAGAGAAAAAGATCACGACTTAAAAACCTTAGCACTTGATGAAGTGTTCTTGGGAATCCGATTATAAAAGATACGTTCTAATTCATAAAATTCTATTTTGATTGAAGGATTGAAAAATACGATAGAAGCTCGCTAGAGACGATTATCGCCTAATTTTAAATTACTTCAAATTGAATCTCTCAAACTTGAAATAAATTAAAATCGCATAAAAATTAATCCAAAATTCCAAAAGAAGTTATATTTTCGATTCTCAAAGAAAATATAACAAACTTTTTATTTCCGAGAGATCTAAGGTATCCACGAGCCTCTCGACTACAAGGATGCCAATCGGATCGCAAAATTTATATACTAGCAATATAAACTCGCATCCAACTATTAATCGGAAATAAATCGAAATGAAACTTCAATAAATAGAGACGACGGATTATGATTTAATCCTCATCCCAATACTAAGCAATCAAGTACTAAGAAAGAGATTAGCTACTCATAGTGAAATAAGAGACAAAAATAAGAGAGAAAAAAGACATAAATTTCATTGATCGAAGATAAAAACTATTACAAAATATAACAAGATGAACTATAACAATAACATGAAAACAAGCTTACAATAACATAAACTTTCAAAAACTCTCCAACATAAACATGAAATCTCAAAACATGTAGCGGTCAAGATGAAAATTCCTCACACTCCTCCCTTTCTCTCTTGAACTCCTTTTTTTTTCTCCCTTGCTGCCATGGAGCCTTGCCCTTTTTATAGATGACAAACCCCTCTAGTATCATCCCAAGAGAAGAATCTAGATGGGAGAAAGTAAATGATGGTGGCTAGGAATTCCAAGGGACATAGAGAATTTCGGCTAATAAGGGGAGGAGTGGAAAGGATGCTTGCAGTTAATTGGAGAGGAGCAAATTATATGAGTTTCACGTGAATAGAGCATTAAAGTGGGGCTGCATGCATTAGTGGAGGTGGGTGATGTGGACGGGCTGCACTAGGAATTGAAGTTGAATGGTTGTATTTAATTAAGAAAAAGTGGACCGGTTGCTACATGGAATTGAAGTAATAATGACCCGCTGCGTTTGAGGAAGTTGGACAGCTTGTATTGAGGAGAAAGAGGCCGGCTATTGATTTGTAATATTTAGGGTGTGTTTGGTTGGGCTGTTGCTGATGAAAAGCTGCTGATCAGAAATGGAGTTTTGGAAAAGAGCTGTTTCTGAGAAATGGAGTTTTGATAGAAAACTGTTTGGGTGAAATGGAGTTTTCAGTGCTTATTGAAATGGAGTTTTATAAATTTTGTTTGGGTCAAATGAAGTTTTTGAAAAAAAAAATTCGATACATTTATCTTACTGACACCAAAAATACACATGAATATTCTGCTAGAGAGGGTACAGTTCAGCAGATCAATTCAATATCATACAAAGTTTTACAGTATAACAAGGAACAGAAAGATTGGCTAAAGTCCATTAGCGATGAATCCTAAAAGGTAAGTACCCACTGCTGAACCATTCAAGGAACAATTCTCATAACAAAGGCACGGATGTAAGATGAGTTCAAGCAATAATCCGTAGATCAAAAGGCAGCATGAGAGAAATCATGTAAAAAACATCATTCCATTTCAAAGAAGTAGATCGAAGACAAAGAATCTCACCGGCGCCATTCCCGTAGGAAAAATCCTTCATCTGGATGGAACTCGCTGGGGGGAGGAAGGATCGGACCATTCGAAAAAAATACCCCACCGTCCATCCCTTCTCCATGAGCGCTTCCATTGGAATCCGGCATCAAGAATGGGGAAGCCGGGAAGTTGAGCCCCTGATGCCGATCAGACAGATAGCCATACCCCTCCGGAGAAGGAGGGACGATATCCTCGTGCACGAAGCTGGCGCCAGTAGGGAAACCCTAGACGCGGGATCCGCGGCGGCTGGACTGGGGAGGAATATCGCGTCTGGCCTATACACAGAAATGGAGGTTATTAATAACCTCCGTTTCGGTCCATCAGCAGCGCCAAACGATGCTTTTGCCTATAACTGCGTTCCGTTCCTGCCGCACCGAAGCTTATAAGCTGAACCAAACGGGGCCTTAACCGTGTGAATGGGTTGCATGCATTTTTTATGATAATAGACATCATTGTTTTATAATATTAGCTATATGCATGGGGAATAATTGGCCGAATGAAGTGGCAGCAAATTAAAATTCATTTGCATGGGTGGTGGCGTGAATAGGAAAACAAAGGTGGCTTGAGTGGCGTATATTTAAGTGGATGATGGATTTTCACGTGGAAATGATTGTCATGCGTGGGTTCGACCAAATAGACTTGGCGTGAATGACATGTAATGGCAAAGATGACATGGGCTACACTTGGCCGGAGGAGTTGGCGTAACGAAGCGACTTGAATTCTCGTGCTCGGCTTGAACGGGGGAAGCTAGCAGCTTTGGGGGACAGTGGCGGGCATCTACTTGGCGGCTTCCGTAAAATCTCCATATCATGAGCGCAACAATAATATTATCCTTTCATGGATGGCGCGGGCTGCACCAGGAATGTGACTGAGTCTGCATCGAGCTTTTTCTGTAAAAAGTATTATTGCGGTCCACTCAAGGCTCCGGTAGATCGGACTAGATTGGACCGTCTTAGCCCGGGAGCGTTTGAGCGCGCAAATAATCACAGAAAAAGAGAAAGCTAACAAGACTATTTTGTTAACGTGGAAAACCCGTCAACTGGGTGAAAAACCACGCGGTCGGGTCTGTGCTGGCCGAAACCTCCACTATTTGTTGGTTGTTGTACAAAGCTACTTTAAGGAACTCGAGGGCGACAGGCCGCCTCTCGTTACAATTGTTGAGAGAGAGACTCGGAGGGTGACAAGCCACCGCTCCTGGAGCTAAGACTTTTGTCTGATGCAGAGGGGATGCTGCGCTCTAAGAGCTCTAGAGGTTTTGACTGCAGCTTGAAGGTTGGATCGATGTGCTCTGTGCGTCTTTCTCTCTGTCGGTTGTCTCCTGCTGCGCGGGAGGAGTTTGGAGTGTTGTTCTTGCTGGAGGCTGGCGCGTTTGTTCTTGAGTGCGCGGAGTGCTTGTTGCTAAGTACGCGGGGTTATGCTTGGACGGTCTTGAGAGCAGAGCGCGCAGAGGCGCTCTTGGAGCAGTCTTCAGAGCGGAGCACACGGAGGCGCGCTTGGAGCGGTCTTGAGAGCGGAGTGCGCGGAGGCGCGCTTGGAGCAGTCTTGAGAGCGGAGCGCACGGAGGCGCGCTTGGAGCGGTCTTGAGAGCGGACCGCACGGAGGCGCGCTTGGAGTGGTCTTGAGAGCGGAGTGCTCGGTGGCGCTCTTGGAGCAGTCTTGAAAGCGGGCGCACAGAGGCGCGCTTGGAGCGGTCTTGAGAGCGGAGCTCACGGAGGCGCGCTTGTGAGCGCGCAAGGAGGAGGTTTGCTTGTGAGCAGCGCAAGGAGGAGGCGCGCTTGTGAGCGCGCAAGGAGGACGCACGCTTGTGAGCGGTCTAGAGAGCGGAACGCACGGAGGCGCGCTTGGAGTGGTCTTGAGAGCGGAGCGCACGATGGCGCGCTTGGAGCGGTCTTGAGAGCGGAGCGCACGGAGGCGCGCTTGTGAGCGCGCAAGGAGGAGGTGCGCTTATGAGCGCGCAAGGAGGACGCGCACTTGTGAGCGGTCTTGAGAGCACAACGCACGGAGGCGTGCTTGGAGTGGTATTGAGAGCGGAGCGCACGGTGGCGCGCTTGGAGCGGTCTTGAAAGCGGAGCGCACGGAGGCGCGCTTGGAGCGGTCTTGAGAGCGGAGTGTTGGGATCATTGCCCACAATGTCTTAGATTTGGAGAAGTCCATTCCTAAGTCAAAGATATATCTCAGAATGTATTTGATATACTCTCTAGAATCAATGTGCAGGAGATCAGGTCAGGCAAAAAGTTCATGGAATTCATTCAAGTTCACAAGCGTCGAGACAACATACATCGCTCGACGCCTGTGACCCAGAAGCGTTGACTCATGTCTACTACTCAAATAGACAAGGTCGCCGCTGAAGTTCTGAGACCAAGTTTGGAAGCGTCGAGCCATGTTATATCGCTCGACGCCTTGGAAAGAGAAGTGTCGACTTAACTTCAGTCAGCTCAGCGCCAACCAGAAGTGTCGAGATATAAAGGCATAGTTAAGAAGTGTCGGGCTCCTGTACGTTGCTCGACTTCTTCAGATAAAAAGCGTCGACTAAGTGATGATTGTTCAACGCCTGAGAAGGAGGAGTCGAGAGCTTCAGTCTAAGGAGTATGCGTCGAGCGTCTAAATATCGCTCGACGCCTAATTGAAAAAGCGTCGACAGAGATGCTAAGTGCTCAACGCCTCTTCTACAAATTCTCTGAACTGAGGAATATCTTCTACAGCTAGCTGAGCCTTTGTTTCCATTAAAGACCGCTGAAGACGTCACGTCATGCTGACATGGAGGAGCGTAACAGACATTGCAGATGGCGGGCTATAAATAGAAGGCATGACCTATGGGTTATGTAGTGAAGAAAAGTTAAGTTAGAAAAGTTTTTCCTATCTTTCAAAAGCCATTATCGTCTCCATCAGTTTGAGAGAAAGTTTGAGAGAAGAATCTGGAGAAGTCGTCTTCCCTTTCAGAACCAATCTAAATTGAAGATTTCATTCAGCAATCTGGTGCTGATACATCTTTCTGAAAGAAGAAGATCAAGAAGGAAGAATCTGTCTTCCTAAGAAGAAGAACAGTCATCACAGCCTGTCGAATCAAGAAGATCATTTTCTGCTGTTGTTCTATTGAAGATTTCCGTCTGATCATTCAGGCAGATCAAGAAGGCTCAACAATCTCAAATCTGAGTCTAAGTATTTGTTATTCTCTTTATAAATTCCCGTAGGATCTGAGTTGTCAGATCTGAGTGTAGGATTTGTCAAGGATCTGAGTTGTAAGATCAGGTGTGATCTGAGTTGTAGGATTCAGGGGTGAATCTGAGCTGTAGGCCTAGTTATAAAGGCTGAGGTAGGATCTGTGTGATCTGAGTGGGTAAGATCTGTGAGATCTGAGACTGTAAGATCTGTTGTGATCTGAGCTGTAAGACCTGTTTGTGGTCTGAGATCTGGAGGAGCTATAAACCCTATCTAGCACACTGCTAGAAGGGGAGAAGGGGGAAAGTGGATTACCCAAGATAAGGGGAACCACTATAAAAATCTGTGTGTCCTTTTCTGTGTGTGTTTTTATTTCTTGAAAGCTCTGATCAGTTTTACCTTGGTTATAATCAAGAACTGCAATAGTTTTTAAATAACCTATTCACCCCCCCCCCCCCTCTAGGTGATTAGCTACCCTTAATTAAAGTCTTTCAAGTGGTATTAGAGGGTTGTTGTTCAAGAAAAGGTTTAACAGCCTGAACAAGATCTTCTAAGGGTAGATTTCTGAAGTCGTGATGGCTAATACAGAAGGAAGCAAAGAATTCACATTTATGAAGCTTCCAATCTGCAGAAAAGAAAACTTTGGGATTTGGAAAGAAAGGGTCAGACTTTTCATGGAAGCATCTGATCCTAGGATTTACATAACTGTTCTAGAGGGACCTTTTGTTCCTATGAAAGTTTCATTTACAGATGGAAGTATAAAGACTCCTAAAACCTATTCAGAGATGACCAAAGATGAAGTGATTCTGGCCTCTATGGATAAGAGAGCTCAGAACATCATTGTTAGTGCTATTGAAGATTCAACCTTCCAAAATTTAGTCCATTGCAAAACTGCCAAAGAAATGTGGAAATCTCTTATTGTCTATATGGAAGGGACTGAAGAAGTCAGAGATGACAGGAAGTCACTTCTAAATCAGCAATATGAAGCCTTCAGACAAGACAAGAAAGATTCAATAGCAATCTGCTATGAAAAATTCTTCAAAATTGTAAATGGTCTAAAAACTTACGGAAGAACTTTCACAGATTATGAGCTGAATGATAAATTCTTAAGATCACTGAACAAAGAATGGGATATCAAGATCTGTGCAATCAGAGAAATGAGAAATCTGGGAAACATTCAGCCACAGAATTTATATGGGAAACTCTTGTCCCATGAACTTCATCTGAATACCAGAAAAGCTGAGGAAGGACACAGCATGGAAAATCCTATTGCTCTGAAAGCAGAAAGCTCCAAGAAAAGCAAAGAAAGAATGTCATTATCCCCCAGCATTCCATCTGAATCAGAAGAATCAGAAACCAGCAATTCTGATTCTGAAATATCAGATGGTGAATTGGCACTCTTTACCAAACAGCTAAAAAGAATGTTGAGAAGAAAACAACACTGGAAAACTAGACCCTCTCAGTTATCCAGATCTAAGAAGCATTCAAATTCTTCAGAGGGATTCAAACAAGACTCTAAGAAGGACAGGTACAATTCTAAGCACAATAAAATTAATTCAGAAGAAATTGTGTGTTTTGGTTGCAGGAAATCAGGACACATGATTGCTGATTGTCCTTCAAAGAGAAAGAACAACAAGAAATCTGATGAAAGAAAGCACAAATCTGACAAAAGACATGAAAAAAGTCTAATAGCCAAAAAAGGCAAGGCCACTCTTAGTGATAGTGAATCTCAGTCATCAGACTCAGATAGTGAGGAGGCACTCATAACTCCGATGGCTGCCAATGAAAATGAAGACAGTCTAAATGATAGACCTATGATAAAAGCCCCACTATCAAGGTCTGATAGTGAAGAGGATGAAGAAGAAAATGCAGGACTCATGGCATTGAGTGATCAAGAAGATCAGGAGACAACTACTGATATAAAGGTACTTGATAAAACTTCTCTATCTGATTCTAATTCTGAACCTGAAATAGATTCATTCTCTTCTGATGAAAATGACTCACAATCTAAACTTCATGTAGATGAAATTATTGAAAAATATCAACTAATTCTCAAAGCACTTAAGAAGAGCAAAAGACATAATAAAAGGTTACAAAAAGAACTATCTGAATTAAAGCAAACTGATTCTCAAAACTCTGAGACAGCTGAGAGGCTGAATCAGACAAGTAAAGAACTTAGCAAACTAAAAGTCATGTCTATTATTCACATACAAACTTTGAGCACCAAGGAAAAGTTAATAAAAGAACTTGAAGCAAAACTCCTAGCAGAAAGGAAACTTGTAGCAAAGTTCTCAAAACCACAAACTATTCTTCCTATAATAGACACATTCTCTGCACAATACAGATATGACATAGGATATGATAGGAATGCAAATAAAAACCCTAAAAGTAATGACAAGGCACCTATACAACCTTTAAAGTTTAACAAAGCCATGCCTATCACAAACAAGCATGATCAAAAAGGTGTGCATAAGTTTTATAAGGGTGAATGTTCTAATAGCAAAGATGATTTAATTCAACCAAGTAACAATAATGCCAAACCTCTATGCAAAGAAAAAGTATTAACTCATCATGACTCCTTTGTATTTAAAGCAAATACTAAATTCAAAAGAAAGGAACTAAGACCTGAAGTAAAAACCACTGATGGAAAGAAAACTGAACCAATAAAATTTACTAAAACAAATTACATAGCTCCTGTGAATAAGGCAATTAAGCAAAATATAAGTCAACATAAAGAAGTAAGAAGACCTCCAAGGAGATATAATAGATATGAATGCTGGTGCTGTGGAAGGGTTGGGCATTTTGCACTTGACTGTTGGTTCAATCCAACTGTTCCAAGATTCAACTCTAGGAGACCAGTATTCAGACCTATAACAACTCTCACAGCACCAAGGATTATTTAACAACTAAATGTTCCAGCTCATACTAACAAGGTTCTAGGGCCCAACTTGGTGTGGGCTCCTAAGAAAAGGTAATTTCTTTTTGCAGGGTTGTCCAAAGACCAATCAGCTTCCAATCTGGTACTTGGACAGTGGGTGCTCCATGAACATGTCTGGAATAAGAAGTCTTCTGGAAAGGGGCAAAAATTGTCTGAAACAGACAAGCGAAGGAATCATGTCTCTGTAAAATATTTTAACATCATAATACCTGTCATAACGAAGAGATATTAAATTAAATAAAACGCTAGTAATCCAATACATTAGAGACACCTGACGCGACTACTGTCAGTTCGTCGATAAATACAAACATGCACGGGTATCGAGCGACTCTTCACCTTCCCGCACTATAAATAGAACGACTACCTATAGTCCAAGCTATCGACTCTTCCAATTCTCTTCTTTGTCTCCGTCGATTCATCCTCTCACCCCCATGGAAAAGGAAGGCAGCATCCCCGGATCAGGAAAATTCTTAGCTCAGAATGACCCTCTCCTCCACTGTATTTCAACTCTTCTAGCCACTCAGAAAGAACAGATAGAGAATTCTATACAGAAGATCATAAGTGAATTTAGGAATGAGACCAAAACAGAGATAGATTCAATAAAGAAGGAAGTCCTTAATTTCAACACTCAACATGTCTACTTCACAGAACTGATTCTGAACAGGATCACTGTCCATGAGCAAAACTTGAATGCTCGTATGTTGGAAGTTAGAGACTTCGTGGATGCTGGAAATCAGGTAGCCCTGCAGCAATTAGTCGGACTGCAACACTCCTTATCTGAAGACATCCAGGAGATGGAGGAGAATGTTAAGGAGGAGATCAAGGAGGTAGGTAATAAAAATATATGTGCCTGCTCACTCCAAGCAATGTGGGTGAGTAATCAAGTAAAAGAAGCGCTTCATGTGACCCCGTGTCAATATGCACTCACTGAACCCTCTTCAAGCTCCGACTCTAATGCTTATGGAGGCAATTCGGATGAGTCATCTTCATCTAAGAAGAGAAGAAGAACATCCAGTGTAGAGTACCGGAAGAAAAGGCTAAGTGAGATTGAACAGGATCCCGAAGCCGGTAGATGGAGTCCCCGTTCAAGGGAAATCATCACAGAATCGTGGATCGCGTTCGGACATCCTCAGGTCGACCATGGAAGAGTGTACTCTTCAATAGAATGGAATCAACATCTGAAAGAGCTGGATGCAAGGAGGTATCACAAATTGGCTTTTCCCCATGGTCCTCCTCCTCCTCCTCCAAAGAAAATACCGAAGCCACTCCACTTCTATAAGCGAAAGAAGAAGAAGGAAGACTGCACCAGCAAAGACGTCTTGCCTTTCAACATTTAAAAATCATTTATCTATTGAGCTCATGTCTTGTTAAGAACAATATGTCAAATTATATGACTCATCTTAAATATGAATGATTATAAGGCATATGCCTGAAATGTTTTTGGGGTATGATATTCACAACATGCAATCACTGTTATGTTTATTGCTTGCTGTTAAACTAACAACATGTCATGCACTTTGTGTGTCTATCTTGGAAAACACCATTATATATGTGTATGTGCTAGACACTAGCTGCAGATTTTGCAGGATGCAAGGAGGATAGAAAAAGTACATCGGGTACATGTCAATTTCTTGGCAAAAGACTAATATCTTGGAGTAGCAGGAAGCGGACCAGTGTGGCTATATCTACAGCAGAATCTGAGTACATCTCAGCTGGAAACTGTTGTGCTCAGCTACTATGGATTCAACACCAACTCCAAGATTATAAAGTTCAGCTAAGTAAATCTCCTCTATTTTGTGATTCAACTAGTGATATTGCTATAGCTAACAATCCTGTATCTCATAGCAGAACTAAGCACATAGAAATAAGATACCATTTCATTAGAGAACATGTATAAAATGGAGATATCTCAATTGAATATGTTCCCACTGACAAACAAGTTGCTGACATATTTACTAAACCCTTGGATGAAACTAAATTCAATAATTTTAAAATTGAATTAGGTATGTTAAAAATGGATTAAAGTTGTTTTGAATTAAATAAATGAAAATAATGATTGAGTCCTATATGGTGAGTGGAGAAGTTATCTGTCGTCGAAAGAAGATACATGGCGTCGAGAGAAATCACCTGGCGTCGAGAGAAATTATCTGGCGTCGAGAAGATATCTGGCGTCGAGAAGACACCTGACGTCGACTGAAGATATATGGCGTCGAGCGATCTCAACGCTTATTCGAATATAGCTAGGCCATCTCGACAGGATCAATTTGAACCATTAGATCAATCTTGTCAAACAAGTTCGGCGCGCGGCTATTCATCTTCTTGAATTAGAACTTCTATAAATAGGGAAGGCACTTCGTTAGTGCATATGCCCTAGTTCTCTAAGTTCGAAATTGGCTGCCCTATAAAATCTCTCCATCAATTCTCTCTCTCTCTCTCCGTTCATCAACAACAATGCCTCCCAAAAGCAGTGAGTATCTCTATGAAGGAAGTGAACTTGTTCGAAATGGATTCCAATAAGCTTCAGTGGAGATCAAATCAACAATCAAATTAATCTACAATGCAGGACTAGAATTTGTGCTGTCTGAATCAACTCTCATCTGGAAACGAGAGGTATTAGAGCTATACTCTAACAAAGTAATAGACTCCGTCAATTCAAAGATTAAGACCAGTGTGAATGGTAAGAAGATTAAGATAACTCCTTCTAGACTCGCTAAGGCACTAGAACTGCCTAGGTTAAAAAGGAATGAAGAAGAAGAAGATGTGACCTCTGAACAGATTAAATTAGCACAAATCTGGTGCGGAATTGAAACTTCACGAGAAATCACTGGAAGTATTCTGAGAAAAGAAATGAATTCGAAAGGTAAATTGATAACATATGTGATAGGAAAGGGACTGCTGTGCAAGACTGGATCACATGACAAAATTTCTAGAAAAATGTTTATTCTACTGACAAGGATTATTCATTCTCTGAGAACAGATTGGGGAAGAGTTGTGTTTGACAGGATAGTTGAATGTATCCAAGTACCCAACATGGGTAGGATATTGTCTTTGTATTTAGTAAAAGTCACTCCTGACTCTTTGAATAATAAACTTGGATCAAAGATAAACCACATGAAGAAAATGGATATGAGAATGATAGAGAGATGGGACAGAGTCTTATCTAATCCTCCTCCAGCAGATCCTTATCCCAAGCAGAAGAAAGCAAAGAAGCAAAAGAAGAAGAAGGTTTCTTCAAGTTCTTCAAGTTCATTCAGCTCATCCTCCTCCAAAAGAAAATCTAAATCTACTCCAATTCATGATCCAAACCTTACAACATCTGAATATGAAGAAAGGAACAATGCAAGGGACAGTTCTCCTGATACTCCAAAGGATGAAAGTGAGAAAGGAGAAGAAGAAAGAAGAAGTCTTCATGTATCCCCTGGTAGACTTGAAGGGGTTTTTCTAAATGAGAAGGAGGCTCAGGATGAGATCCCTGCTCAGGATAAAATTGATCTGATCAATGCAGAGACTGAGGGGGAGCCTCAAGATGAAGTCCCAGCTGAAGATAATGCACCATTTGAGGGGGAGTCTCAGGCTGAGATCCCTGCTAAAGAGAATTCTGTAATTGATGCTATGGAGGTAGAAGGAGAGCCTGAAGCACCAAAAAACCTGCTGAGAAGGTTATCAAGATAGAATCCTCTAGCTCCCATATGAGCCAGAGAGATGATTCCTTAATCAGAGAAGAGAGCAGCAAAGGTGTTGAAATGGAAAAGGAAATCCATGTGGATCTTAGTCCTATTCTACCTCAGCTGGAGATGTTGCTGAATAATCAAAGAAGATTATTAGAACAATATATTGAGGAGAATAATACAAAAATGAAAAAGTGAGGTAGATTTCTAATTGAAATTGGTTAGATTTGAAGTAAATCATCAGATATCTGCATTAAGAAAAGAGATGGTAAAATTCTTTAAGAGAGCTGGTGTTTCAGTAAATTATACAACTGAACAGCTTGATGTAATCAAAGAAACATCAAAGGTTATTAAAGAATCTCAAGCTGGAATTACAAAGACAGTGGATGATGTTCAGACAAACCAAGGAATACTAAGTAGCAATATGCAGGTTCTGTATAAAGAACAGGTAGCACAAATCTTAACAGATACAAATAAGATTGAAGCTAGACTGCAACAGCAGAATGCTGATATCTTGGCTAAAATTGATGAGAGCTCCACAGTTCTAAAAGATCAAGCAAAGTTGCATGCAGATACTATAGATGATCATCTCTTTAAAGTAAAGAAAACCATTGAAAGTGGAGTTAATCACTTGGAAGGTCAAGTCAGATTTCAGAAGAATACTTTGAGAGATCACATTGTTGAAGAAGTCCTAAAGGGGGAGAGGTCAATGATTCATGCTAGTTCTGAATATGCTGTGTGGACCTCAAACTATATAAGAGAAACTCTTGGATATCCTCCCATAGACTATGAGAATGATCAAGTCTCCGAGACAAGGCCAGCCTCTCTTACTCAGGTTCAAAAGCAGATTGTTAAAATGTATAGTCCCGAGGATAAAAGTAAAAGAGAGAATTTTACTAGTGATCAAGTAGAATCAAGTAAAAGAAAGTTCAGAGAAGTGGTTCAATCAAGAGTTGATTTTGAACATTGGTCTCCATCTTCCAGAGAATTGATTCTGTCAGCATGGGAAGCTGTGAAAAATAACCCAGAGGAAAGAGAAAAGTGGTATTCTGAAGCTGAATGGTTAAAGCATAGGGATCAAGAGGAACTAAAGATCAAATTCAAGGATGACAAAATGGCTGGGAAGTTCCATGCAGGAGAAATGGAGCCAATCAGATACTTTCCAAAGCCATTTGGCTATTTCAAGAGGAGAAAGGAAGTTGCTGAATCACTCTTCAAAAGAGCCAAAAGAGGAATTGAATTCAAGGATCCTGGGCAGCTTTAGAAATTTATTTATTTTTTACTTTCAGAAGAATGTAATTGATATATTTTTGAACAATCTTGATGAATTCCCAGTGTTAACTATTTTTCATGATCATATATTTATATGCCTGTGATGTGATTCTGTCTCTCTTCATGACATGTCTTATTCTGAATTGCTTATGTTTTTATGCTTATATGAGAAATCATGTCTGAGATAATTTCTGTGGATAGAATGTTTTGGTAATCTAATTTTATAAAGTTTGATACTTTTTATTTTGATTACCTGTATAGAGATTAGAACACATTGTTTATCTTTGAAAAGAGACATATATCATTGACTGAGATTATGACTTCTTCAAATAAGGGGAGATTGTTGGGATCATTGCCCACAATGTCTTAGATTTGGAGAAGTCCATTCCTAAGTCAAAGATATATCTCAGAATGTATTTGATATACTCTCTAGAATCAATGTGCAGTAGATCAGGTCAGGCAAAAAGTTCATGGAATTCATTCAAGTTCACAAGCGTCGAGACATCATACATCGCTCGACGCCTGTGACCCAGAAGCGTTGACTCATGTCTACTACTCAAATAGACAAGGTCGCCGCTGAAGTTCTGAGACCAAGTTTGGAAGCGTCGAGCCATGTTATATCGCTCGACGCCTTGGAAAGAGAAGTGTCGACTTAACTTCAGTCAGCTCTGCGCCAACCAGAAGTGTCGAGATATAAAGGCATAGTTAAGAAGCGTCAAGCTCCTGTACGTTGCTCGACTTCTTCAGATAAAAAGCGTCGACTAAGTGATGATTGCTCAACGCCTGAGAAGGAGGAGTCGAGAGCTTCAGTCTAAGGAGTATGCATCGAGCGTCTAAATATCGCTCGACGCCTAATTGAAAAAGCGTCGACAGAGATGTTAAGTGCTCAACGCCTCTTCTACAAATACTCTGAACTGAGGAATATCTTCTACAGCTAGCTGAGCCTTTGTTTCCATTAAAGACCGTTGAAGACATCACGTCATGCTGACGTGGAGGAGCGTAACAGACATTGCAGATGGCGGGCTATAAATAAAAGGCATGACCTATGGGTTATGTAGTGAAGAAAAGTTAAGTTAGAAAAGTTTTTCCTATCTTTCAAAAGCCATTATTGTCTCCATCAGTTTGAGAGAAGAATCTGGAGAAGTCGTCTTCCCTTTCAGAACCAATCTAAATTGAAGATTTCATTCAGCAATCTGGTGCTGATACCTCTTTCTGAAAGAAGAAGATCAAAAAGGAAGAATCTGTCTTCCTAAGAAGAAGAACAGTCATCACAGCCTGTCGAATCAAGAAGATCATTTGCTGCTACTGTTCTATTGAAGATTTCTGTCTGATCATTCAGGCAGATTAAGAAGGCTCAACAATCTTAAATCCGAGTCTAAGTATTTGTTATTCTCTTTATAAATTCCCGTAGGATCTGAGTTGTCAGATCTGAGTGTAGGATCTGTCAAGGATCTGAGTTGTAAGATCAGGTGTGATCTGAGTTGTAGGATTCAGGGGTGAATCTGAGCTGTAGGCCTAGTTATAAAGGCTGAGGTAGGATCTGTGTTATCTGAGTGGGTAAGATCTGTGAGATCTGAGACTGTAAGATCTGTTGTGATCTGAGCTGTAAGACCTGTTTGTGGTCTGAGATCTGGAGGAGCTATAAACCCTATCTAGCACACTGCTAGAAGTGGAGAAGGGGGAAAGTGGATTACCCAATATAAGGGGAACCACTATAAAAATCTGTGCGTCCTTTTCTGTGTGTGTTTTTATTTCTGGAAAGCTCTGATCAGTTTTACCTTGGTTATAATCAAGAACTGCAATAGTTTTTAAATAACCTATTCACCCCCCCCCCTCTAGGTGATTAGCTACCCTTAATTAAAGTCTTTCACGGAGCGCACGGAGGCGCGCTTGTGAGCGTGCAAGGAGGAGGCGCGCTTGTGAGCGCGCAAGGAGGAGGCGCGCTTGTGAGCGCGCAAGGAGGACGCGCGCTTGTGAGTGCGCAAGGAGGAGGCGCGCTTGCGAGCGCGAAAGGAGGAGGCGCGCTGGTGAGCGCGCAAGGAGGACGCGCGCTGGTGAGCGCGTAAGGAGGAGGCGCGCTTGTGAGCGCGCAAGGAGGAGGCGCGCTGGTGAGCGCGCAAGGTGGACGCGCGCTGGTGAGCGCGCAAGGAGGACGCACGCTTGTGAGCGCGCAAGGAGGACGCGCGCTTGTGAGCGCGCAAGGAGGACACGCGCTTGTGAGCGTGCAAGGAGGAGGCGCGCTTGTGAGTGCGCAAGGAAGAAGGAGGAGAGAGAAAATCCGTAGGAGGATTTTCCTGGCTGGAGAGAGAGAAAGTCTCAAAAGGGGGGAGAGATGGAGGAGGAGAAGATGGAAAAAAGAGAAGCCTTGGGGTTCTATTTATAGTTTTTGAGGGCGGCACTTTCGTAATTAAATGGGTGGTTAGGGTAGTTATGGTGGTTATGCGGCTACCCGCACACCATAACCAATTTATGTGTTATACGCACACTTATCATGAATATAGCTACGCACACACCAGTTTGTATAGTTTTGCGGTGATATGTATTCATATGACGGATATGGTTATGTGCACACCATAACCATATTATTTGCTATACGCAGACCGTATTGGAGGATTTTACTATTTGCACCCCCATGTTAGAGGATTTTACAATTTACACCCACATGTTGAAGGATTTTACTATTTGCACCCCATAATGGGGGATTTTACTATTTGCACCCCCATGATGTGGGATTTTACTATTTGCACCCACATGTTGGAGGATTTACTATTTGCACTCCATGAGGGGGGGGGGAGGGGGTTACTATTTGCACCCCATGATGTGAGATTTTACTATTTGCACCCCCATGTTTGAGGATTTTACTATTTGCACTCCATGATGGAGGAATTTACTATTTGCACCCCCATGTTGGAGGATTTATTATTTGCACGCCATGATGTAGAATTTTACTATTTGCACCCCCATGTTGAAGGAATTTACTATTTGCACCCACATGTTGGGTGGTTACAAGGCTAGTGGCGTTTCTTTGGATAACCGCACACCCATGAATGGGGTGCGGTTAGCGCCTTCAAGGAAACCCTATAATTTGCCCCCCAAGTCCCCGAAGTTCAGATCCGGGGCGAGAGAGGTGCGGGGACTTTTTGTGCGAAATAGTTGTGGCGATTGTGGTGGAGTCAGCAACGTGGTATGGAAGGAGGTGCTTCGAACCGTTTGTGAGCGCGAGGGGGAAGGCCATGGCGATGCTGCAAACTACTGCGGGTAGAAGGGCAGACCCATTGTAACTTTGCTTGGCCGATCATCAAGGGGGGCAGGCCCCTGACGATGGCAGGCGTAGGTCTGGCGACCTTACCTATTGTAACTTGGCAGGGACCGATCGTCAAGGGGGGCAGGCCCCTGACGATGGCAGGCGGAGGTCTGGCGACCTTACCTATTGTAACTTGGCGGGGACCGATCGTCAAGGGGGGCAGGCCCTTGACGATGGAAGGCGTAGGTCTGGCGACCTTACCTATTGTAATTTGGCGGGGACCGGTCGTCAAGGGGGGCAGTCCCTTGAAGATGGCAGGCGGAGGTCTGGCGACCTTACCTATTGAAACTTGGCAGGGACCGATCGTCAAGGGGGGCAGGCCCCTGACGATGGCAGGAGGAGGTCTGGCTACCTTACCTATTGTAACTTGGCGGGGACCGATCGTCAAGGGGGGCAGGCCCCTGACGATGGCAGGCGGAGGTCTGGCGACCTTACCTATTGAAACTTGGCAGGGACCGATCGTCAAGGGGGATAGGCCCCTGACGATGGCAGGCGGAGGTCTGGCGACCTTACCTATTGTAACTTGGCGGGGACCGATCGTCAAGGGGGGCAGGCCCTTGACGATGGCAGGCGGAGGTCTGGCGACCTTACCTTTTCAAAGTTGGCAGGGACCGATCGTCAAGGGGGGCAGGCCCCTGACGATGGCAGGCGGAGGTCTGGCGACCTTACCTATTGTAACTTGGCGGGGACCGATCGTCAAGGGGGGCAGGCCCCTGACGATGGCAGGCAGCGGTCTGGCAACCTTATCTATTGTAACTTGGCGGGGACCGGTCGTCAAGGGGGGAAGGCCCTTGAAGATGGCAGGCGGAGGTCTAGCGACCTTACCTATTGAAACTTGGCAGGGACCGATCGTCAAGGGGGCAGGCCCCTGACGATGGCAGGCGGAGGTCTGGCGACCTTACCTATTGTAACTTGGCAGGGACCGATCGTCAAGGGGGGCAGGACCCTGACGATGGCAGGCGGAGGTCTGGAGACCTTACCTATTGAAACTATGTTATCTGAAACATATGAAGTTAATGAAATCAGAAAGTAATTCGCAGGAACCACGTGTAGAAGGTAAATCACACGTCTTTATTGAATGCTGATAATGCCGGCATGAAGGAGAGGAGGTGCAAATACAACTTGGTGAACAGGGAGGGAGCTTTCTCCTGGTGCGATTACTTGTAGGGGTTGCCCCCCAGTCTTTCCAGGCAAGCGGGCGGCCGATCTCTCGCTTGCCCAGGTGTCGTCAACCGATTTAAGGTTTTGCTTCACGAGAATCTTTTCAGAAGTCCTTGTCGAATAAGACGATCGATTTCCTTCTTTAGCTTTGTGTAATCTTCCGTGTCATGCCCGCGTCCGCGGTGGAACTCACAGTATTGTGATTGGTCTCCTTTGTTTGGAGCGATCGACTTAGGCCTATGAAGCGCCACCTTATCTTGGATTGCGTAAAGTATGTTTGTTCTGGAGGTATTGAGGGGCGTGTTTCTCTGGCGCTGCCGATATTGTGGCTTGACGTGACGTTCATTGCTCCTCCTGAAGGCTGATGAAGCCTCTTGTTCCCTTTGCCTTTTCATGCCTCTGTCAAACTGCTGTTTATGTGCTTCGATTGCTTCGTCGGCAGTGATCTGGGCGTCGATCCATTGAATGAGATCGGGGTAGCTGGGTACAATCTCCCGTATTAATGCAGAGTGGAAGCCACCAGGGCGGAGCCCTGCGAGTAAAAACCCTCGCAGGAGCTCTGGTTTTGCTCCATGAATTTGTCGTGCCTCAGCGGTGAAACGACGTAAGAAATCTTTAAGGGTTTCCCCTTCGCTTTGACGGATCCCGGACAGGTGGGAAGGATCTTTAACTATCCGTCGGCTAGCGATGAACTGGTCTGTGAATTGTTGAGTTAGCTCTGCGAAATCCCTGATTTCTCCCTCCCCTAAGGATAGGAACTAGGTGCGAGCCTGTCCTTTTAAAGTTGCCGGGAATGCCTGACACAGCAGTGAATCTGTGGCATTACAGAGTTGCATCATGATCGCGAAGTGTCTGACGTGCTCCGATGGGTCGCTCGCTCCGTCGTATGTCTCAATCTTTGGGAGCTTGAAGCCAAGGGTGATTGGATGTGCCAGAACCTCAGGTACAAATGGTGAGCGACTATGGAGAGGGAGAGGGGCCAAAGCGGCACGCTGCGTTGCTCGTTCGTGCTCTTCAAAAATTATGTGACAGACTTCTGCACGTGTGAGCCTCCCATCTGCAGGCTCATGGCCTGTCGCTTCAGGGCGGTTGCGGTGATATTGAGTTTCTGGACTTCTGTCTGGACAGGCCACACGGTCTTGGTCATTCGTACTGGAGAGCTCTCCTTCGGGTTTGCTGATAAGCGAGTGGAGGGGAGCCAAATCAGCATGCCCCTCGGGGATTGATTCTTCACTGCCCCCCGGGGATTGATTCTTCACTTGTGCTGATGGCTTTTCCTGCCATGATCTCTAGTCACGAGCACCGTTGTGCAACAAATACTGTCTTCAGAGTCTTCTTCAAGCTTTTGGGAAACTCGATTCCCACAGATGGCGCCAAACTGTTGCGGTCCACTCAAGGCTCTGGTAGATCGGACTAGATTGGACCGTCTTAGCCCGGGAGCGTTTGAGCGCGCAAACAATCACAGAAAAAGAGAAAGCTAACAAGACAATTTTTTTAATGTGGAAAACCCGTCAACTGGGTGAAAAACCACGCGGTCGGGTCTGTGCCGGCCGAAACCTCCACTATTTGTTGGTTGTTGTACAAAGCTACTTTAAAGAACTCGAGGGCGACAGGCCGCCTCTCGTTACAATTGTTGAGAGAGAGACTCGGAGGGTGACAAGCCACCGCTCCAACTGTTGCGGGTCGCTCAACGTTCTTTCAGACCGGGCGAATCGAACCGTTTTAGCCCGAGAGTGAACCGAGTGCGCAAGCAGTCACAGAGAGAACGAACAGGTGGCAAGAAGACATTTTTACCGTGGAAAACCCGGAAAGGGTGAAAAATCACGTGGTCGGATCAGCGCCGACCAAATTTCACTATGCGGTGGAGCGTTACAAGTAATGGTGCGAGAATCGGGAGCGACAGGCCGCTCCCGTTACAATTGTAGTTGAATGAATGTCTCTGAGGGTGATAGACCACCTCTCACAAAAACTAAGTACTTTTCTTGGCCGGGAAATCTTCAAAGTCCGCAGAAGATCTTCAAGCGACGATGGAGTTCTTCGAAGGTTGAAGGAGGTCTTCGAGTGCTGATGAAGGTCTTCGAACGTTGAAGGAGATCTTCGGGTTCCGAAGGAGATCTTCGGGTTCCGAAGGAGATCTTCGGGTTCCGAAGGAGATCTTCGAGCGCTGAAGGAGATCTTGGAGTTCCGAAGGAGATCTTCGAATGTTGATGAAGGTCTTCGAACGTTGAAGGAGATCTTCGGGTTCCGAAGGAGATCTTCGAGCGCTGAAGGAGATCTTCGAGTCCCGAAGGAGATCTTCGAATGCTGATGAAGATCTTCGAGGGAATTCCAGAGAGCTCTCTCCCGTGTAGAAAATTCCAAGTCCCTTGAAATGAAGCCCTATGGTTCCTTTTATAGCTTTTGAGGGTGGTTATGGTGGTTAGGGAGGCTACCCGCACACCATAACCAATTTATGTGTTATATGCACATTTATCATGAATATGACTATGCGCACACCAATTTGTATAGTTTTGTGACGATATGTATTCATATGACGGATATAGTTACGCGCACACCATAACCATAATATTTGCTAGACGTAGACCGTACGCCCACTTATCATGAATATGACTATGCGCACACCAATTTGTATAGTTTTGTGACGATATGTATTCATATGACAGATATAGTTACGCGCACACCATAACCATACTATTTGCTAGACGCAGACCGTACGCCCACTTATCATGAATATGACTATGCGCACACCAATTTGTATAGTTTTGTGACGATATGTATTCATATGACGGATATAGTTACGCGCACACCATAACCATACTATTTGCTAGACGCAGACCGTATTGAAAGATTTTACTATTTACACCCCCATGATGTGGAATTTTACTATTTGCACTCAATGATGTGGAATTTTACTACTTGCACCCCGTGATGTGGAGTTTTACTATTTGCACCCCATGATGTGGAGTTTTACTATTTGCACTCCATGATGGGTGGTTACAGGTTTAGGGAGGTTTAGCTTGGTCGTCCTCATTTTCTCCGTCGAATGAGGCGAGAAAGGTCGGACGAGCGCGTCCGTTGGTCAAGGGAGGCCGACTGGGGATGAGACGAGAGGGGCCGGAGAATGCGCCCGTCGGCGAAGGAGGTCGACCCGCACTGCGCCCACCGTACGGCCGCGGGCGGTGCCGGGCGGTACCGCGCGGCACCCCCGGCCGCGCGGCACCGCGTGCCCGGTAGCGCGCGCCTAGCGCCGCGCAGCACCGTGCGCCCGGCACCGCCAAACTGTTGCGGTCCACTCAAGGCTCCGGTGGATCGGACTAGATTGGACCGTCTTAGCCCGGGAGCATTTGAGCGCGCAAACAATCACAGAAAAAGAGAAAGCTAACAAGACAATTTTTTTAACGTGGAAAACCCGTCAACTGGGTGAAAAACCACGCGGTCGGGTCTGTGCCGGCCGAAACCTCCACTATTTGTTGGTTGTTGTACAAAGCTACTTTAAAGAACTCGAGGGCGACAGGCCGCCTCTCGTTACAATTGTTGAGAGAGAGATACTCGGAGGGTGACAAGCCACCGCTCCTGGAGCTAAGACTTTTGTCTGATGCAGAGGGGGATGCTACGCTCTAAGCGCTCTAGAGGTTTGACTGCAGCTTGAAGGTTGGATCGATGTGCTCTGTGCGTCTTCGTCTCTGTCGGTTGTCTCCTGCTGCGCGAGAGGAGTTTGGAGTGTTATTCTTGCTGGAGGCTGGAGCATTTGTAGTGCACGGAGTGCTTGTTTTTGAGTACGCGGGGTTATGCTTGGACGGTCTTGAGAGCGGAGCGCGCAGAGGCGCTCTTGGAGCAGTCTTCAGAGCGGAGCGCATGGAGGCGCGCTTGGAGCGGTCTTGAGAGCGGAGCGCGCGGAGGTGCGCTTGGAGCGGTCTTGAGAGCGGAGCGCACGGAGGCGCGCTTGGAGCGGTCTTGAGAGCGGAGCGCACGGAGGCGTGCTTGGAGCGGTCTTGAGAGCGGACCGCACGGAGGCGCGCTTGGAGTGGTCTTGAGAGCGGAGCGCTCGATGGCGCGCTTGGAGCGGTCTTGAAAGCGGAGCGCACGGAGGCGCGCTTGGAGCGGTCTTGAGAGCGGAGCGCACGGAGGCCCGCTTGTGAGCGCGCAAGGATGAGGAGCGCTTGTGAGCGCGCAAGGAGGAGGCGCGCTTGTGAGCGCGTAAGGAGGACGCGCGCTTGTGAGCGGTCTTGAGAGCGGAACGTACGGAGGCGCGCTTGGAGGGGTCTTGAGAGCGGACCGCATGGTGGTGCGCTTGGAGCGGTCTTGAGAGCGGAGTGCACGGAGGCGCGCTTGTGAGCGCGCAAGGAGGAGGCGCGCTTGTGAGCGCTCAAGGAGGACGCGCGCTTGTGAGCGGTCTTGAGAGCAGAATGCACGGAGGCGCGCTTGGAGTGGTCTTGAGTGCGGAGCGCACGGTGGCGCGCTTGGAGCGTTCTTGAAAGCGGAGCGCACGGAGGCGCGCTTGGAGCGGTCTTGAGAGCGGAGCGCACGGAGGCGCGCTTGTGAGCGCGCAAGGAGGAGGCGCGCTTGTGAGTGCGCAAGGAGGAGGCGCACTTGTGAGCGCGCAAGGAGGAGGCGTGCTGGTGAGTGCGCAAGGAGGACGCGCGCTGGTGAGCGCAGAAGGAGGATGCGCGCTTGTGAGCGCGCAAGGAGGAGGCGCGCTGGTGAGCGCGCAAGGAGGACGCGCGCTTGTGAGCGCGCAAGGAGGACGCGCGCTTGTGAGCGCGCAAGGAGGACGCGCGCTTGTGAGCGCGCAAGGAGGACGCGCGCTTGTGAGCGCGCAAGGAGGACGCGCGCTCGTGAGCGCGCAAGGAGGACGTGCGCTTGTGAGCGCGCAAGAAAGGAGGAGAGAGAAAATCCGTAGGAGGATTTTCCCGGCTGGAGAGAAAGAAAGTCTCAAAAGGGGGGAGAGATGGAGGAGGAGAAGATGGAAAAAAGAGAAGCCTTGGGGTTCTATTTATAGTTTTTGAGGGTGACACTTTCGTAATTAAATGGGTGGTTAGGGTAGTTATGGTGGTTATGCGGCTACCCGCACACCATAACCAATTTATGTGTTATACGCACACTTATCATGAATATAGCTACGCGCACACCAGTTTGTATAGTTTTGCGGTGATATGTATTCATATGACGGATATGGTTATGCGCACACCATAACCATATTATTTGCTATACGCAGACCGTATTGAAGGATTTTACTATTTGCACCCCCATGTTAGAGGATTTTACTATTTACACCCACATGTTGAAGGATTTTACTATTTGCACCCCATAATGGGGGATTTTACTATTTGCACCCCCATGATGTGGGATTTTACTATTTGCACCCACATATTAGAGGATTTTACTATTTGCACTCCATGATGGGGGGGGTTTGCTATTTGCACCCCATGATGTGAGATTTTACTATTTGCACCCCCATGTTGGAGGATTTTACTATTTGCACTCCATGATGGAGGAATTTACTATTTGCACCCCCATGTTGGAGGATTTTACTATTTGCACCCCATGATGTAGAATTTTACTATTTGCACCCCCCATGTTTAAGGATTTTACTATTTGCACCCACATGTTGGGTGGTTACGGGACTAGTGGGGTTTCTTTGGATAACCGCACACCCATGAATGGGGTGCGGTTAGCGCCTTCAAGGAAACCCTATCAAGTACGAAATTTCCTCCAGGCCTGCATAAATGAAATAAAATTACATTAGTTTAGTTTATACGGAAAAAAACCTAATTAGAGAGCAAATTAACATATTTTTAGGAAAATATATAATTTTTAGAGTTAAAACTTAATATTTTTGTGCTAATAATTTAAGCTAAATTATGCGTTATCAAATTCCCCAGACTAAGTATTTTGCTTGTCCCCAAGCAAAGACATACGAGCTAGCAAAAATAAAAAGGTCTAATCAATCAATTTGGCTATGTCGTGCACGAGTACGATGCGAAATTAGAAGTAGGGAAACTAGGAAAAATAAAACGAAAATTATTACTTGATCATGATAAAAAGTTTTATAAATTTCACTAACATAAAAATAAATCATCCCAAGTTTTAGCAAAAGTAAAAACCAAGTAATGAGACGAATGAAAAAATGCATTGAGTTGCTACTAAAATCTAAGAGACTTTTTATACTCACCCCAATCCAAGTCACGAGTCCAAACTCCTACCTAAACGCTTACACAATCTACGTTTTCGCTACTTTACTAAAAATGAACCTAGGAGCATGAATCAAAAGGACTTCCATTATGCATAACTTTAGGCTTGGGTTTAAGGTGCGGATATCAAAAGATAAACAAACAAGTTAAGCACACTTAAACAAAAAGAAGAGCTTTGCAACTAATAAGTGAATGCTAGCAAAGAAAAATTGACACCCCAAATAATTTTGAAATATAAAGTTAGGGGTCAAAATACACTCTTCAAATTTTGTTCAGTTTTTTTTTTCAATTTTTTTATAGTTCTTTACATTTTTGTCGCAAAATGATAACAAATAAGAACTCCGTCATTTTCACAATAAGCTGAAAGCACAAACTAACAACATGAAAAGCTCAAAAATTTAAGTGTGTTTCACGGGTAAGCTTTTTGGCATTGGTGAATAATAAGTAGGCTACAAAAGGAAAGGAAAAAGCACAAAGAGGCTAGCAACGGTTAAGATTTTATGGCTTGGAATGCAAAAGCTCAAACGAATAAAAAAGGTGGCCTAAATCATTTTCATGCTCCTAGGTCAATCTAAAGCAAAGCTTAAAAATTTCAAAAGGTGCAAGATTAGATAGAAAATAAAGAAACTTGACTTATCATGAAAGTAAATATAATAAGCGTCTAGATCGGTTCGCATCTACTACACTAATCATAAATCAACATAACAAAAAAATTTAAAAGAGAAAAACAAGGGATGATATAATTTATATAAGTGAAAAACATAAAAAGAAAAATCATGAAAAGTGTAAATTTCCAATAGACTTTTCATAAATAACATGCTACATCTAATTAGAAACACTACACGAGTCAACATATTACTCGTGAAATATAGCCAAAGTGAAAATAAGAAAAATCTATCTAGCTAAGCATGTACACAAATGACTAAAAACAAGAAAACATCAAGTCGTGGGGTACTAAAGACTAAGCACAATTTAACTCAAATTACTAAAGATTTTTTTTTTTTGAATTTTGGATATTATCTTTTTTGTTTTTTTTCAAAATAAAAAAGGCAAAGAGACCAACATGTCCCCCAGACTTGAAGGAAACATCGCCCTCGATGTTTAAGAAGAAAAATACAAAAAAAGAAGGAAAAGAGTCTAATTTAAATATGCTAAAATGAACAAAAATAGAAAAGCAAATTAAACATTAGGAAGATGAAAAGAAACTTTGTCGCGCTCCAACTTCTCGCCGGGAAGGTACAACTTCAGGCGGTGGCCATTAACCTTAAACTCGCCTTTTTCCGGGTGTGATAAAAGCATCGTCCCGTATGACCAAACCTCCTTAACAATGAAAGGGCCAGACCACCGAGATTTTAGTTTACCCAGAAAGAGACGCAATCGTGAATTATAAAGAAGAACTAGATCACCCTGCTTGAAATTAAAGTGTTTAAGTCGTTAATCGTGATATAATTTTACTTGTTCTTTATAAAGAAAATTACTTTCATAAGCATTCACTCTCCACTCGTCTAACTCATTCAGTTGGTATTTACGTAAATCCGCGGATAAAGTCGGATCTAAGTTCAGAAATTTTAGTGCCCAATAGCCACGATGCTCTAACTCAACCGGTAGATGACACGCTTTGCCATAAACTAGGCGATACAGTGTACAACCGATCGCCGTCTTATAAGCAGTACGGTAAGCCCAAAGCGCGTCATCTAACTTGACCGACCAGTCCTTCCTATTCGCAGAAATAGTTTTTTCTAGGATTCGTTTTAGTTCCCTGTTTACGACTTCCACTTGACCGTTAGCTTGGGGGTGATAGGCAGTGAAAAAGCTTGGGCTTCCGCCCACCTAGATACATAATCTACCGCAACTAAAATATAGCGATTGCCAAACGAAGAGGGGAAAAGGCCTACAAAATTTATTCCCCAAAGATCAAACAGTTAACATTCTAAGAAGTAAGTGTAAGGCATTTCAGAGGTGGTAGAGATATTACCTGTTCTTTGGCAAGCATCACAAGAACTTACAAATTTGTGCGTGTCCTTGAAAATTGTTGGCCAATAAAAACTGGCCTCCAGTACTTTCCTTGCAGTGCGGCTTGCTTGGTAGTGGCCACCAGTTGGTCCTTCATGGCAGTGCTTTCAGAATTTGCAGTCCTTCTTCTTGGCCGATGCACCTCCTTACCACTTGGTCCAAACAAATCTGGAAGAGGAAAGGGTCCTCCCAAAAGAAAAATTTCAAATCAGAGAAGAATTTCTTCTTCTGCTGAGTTGAAAAAGATTTTTGGACTACCTTTCCCACGAGAAAATTAGCAAAGTTTGCGAACCAAGGGCTAGGGAGATAATTTACCTTCGCCAAGGAAAGAAGGTGCTCTTCAGGGAATGTATCATTGATCTCTTCAACAGCATCAGCGTTCCGGCTCTCAAGTCTGGATAAGTGATCCGCAGCTAGGTTCTCCGCGCCCTTCTTTTCCTTGATCTCCAAATCGAATTCTTGGAGGAGCAAAATCCACCTGATTAACTGTGGCTTGGAGTCGGGTTTGGCAAGTATATAATGAAGAGCCGAGCGATCCGTAAAAACTATGACCTTAGATAAAGTCAAATAGGAGCGGAATTTATGAAAAGCAAAAATTATTGCTAATAGTTCTTTCTCCGTAGTGGAGTAATTCGCTTGAGCGGAGTATAAAGTTTTACTAGTATAATAAAAGGATGAAAATGTTTGTTTATTCGTTTTCCTAACACAGCACCTACAACATAATTACTCGCATCACACATCAATTCAAAAGGTAAATTCCAATCAGGAGCAATTAAAATCGGAGAATTAACAAGTTTTTCCTTAATAATGTTAAAAGCAGAAAGACAATCACTATTAAAAGAAAACGGAACATCATTCTCAAGCAGATTGGTCAGCGGCTTAGTAATTTTTGAAAAGTCTTTTATAAAACGTCGATAGAAACCAGCGTGACCAAGAAAACTTCTAATCGCTTTAGTCGAAGTTAGAGGGGGCAGCCTTTCTATACAACCCTGTGTTCGCCCGAGAAGGAAAGACCCAAAAATGTGCGAATTAGGCTGGAAATGATAAACTCGTCAATGAGGAGTTGCGAGAACCAGGTAGTGCGAGCCAGTTCGATCTCGCAGGGGAGAACGCGAGGCCGGTCCTCGTGGGATGTCGCCAGAAGGAAGGCGAGCGGAGACTTCGCATGCAGCTCGCCTGGAGAGTGTGCGAGTGGTACTCGCGAGAAGTCTCGCAAGTGGGGTTCTCGCAGGCCACTTGCCCAGGGGCTAAGAAAAGGAAATTATGTAACATCCCGACTTTTATTGGGTCACTAGACCCTAGTGAGCCCAATAAAAGTAGGCCCGAGCGATAGAGAAAACAACCATTTGGAGTATCGTTGTGCGTCGCTACCACACTATTGTGGGATAGTGGTCAAACGAACTCCGATCTGACTTCCGTCAGTTCCGTTAGACTCGTATGACCAATACGAGTGCAACAGAATTCGTTGCACCTCGATCTGAGGTCGTTTAGAGAAAACGACCATTTTGAGTATCGTTGTGCGCTGTTTGCACACTATTATGGGATAGTGGCCAAACAAACTCCGATCTGACTTCCGTTAGTTCCGTTAGACTCGTATGACCAATACGAGTGCAACGGAATTCGTTGCACCTCGATCCGAGATCGTTTAGAGAAAACGACCATTTTGAGTATCGTTGTGCGTCGCTACCACACTATTGTGGGATAGTAGCCAAACGAACTCCGATCTGACTTCCGTCAATTCTGTTAGACTCGTATGGCCAATACGAGTGCAATGGAATTCATTGCACCTCGATCCGAGGTCATTTAGAGAAAATGACCATTTTGAGTATCGTTGTGCGCCGCTACCACACTATTGTGGGATGGCGGCCAAATGAACTCCGATCTGACTTCCGTCAGTTCCGTTGGACTCGTATGACCAATACCAGTGCAACAGAACCTGTTGTACCCCGATCTGAGGTGGTTTAGAGAAAATGACCATTTTGAGTATCGTTGTGCGTCGCTACCACACTATTTTGGAATGGTAGCCAAACAAACTCCGATCTGACTTCCGTCAGTTCCGTTAGACTCGTATGACCAATACGAGTGCAACGGAATTTGTTGCACCTCGATCCGAGGTCGTTTAGAGAAAACGACCATTTTGAGTATCGTTGTGCGCCGCTACCACACTATTGTGGGATAGTGGCCAAACGAACTCCGATCTGACTTCCGTCAGTTCCGTTAGACTCGTATGACCAATACGAGTGCAACGGAATTTGTTGCACCCCGATCCGAGTTCTTTTAGAGAAAACAACCATTTTGAGTATCGTTGTGCGTCGCTACCACACTATTGTGGGATAGTGGCCAAACGAACTCTGATCTGACTCCCGTCAGTTCCGTTAGACTCGTATGACCGATTCAAGTGTAATAGAACACGTTCTGTTTCAATCCGAGGTCATACGGAGAATATGCATGTTTTGGAATATGCAGACCGCCTCGGCACAACGCACGAAATATGGAACGCACAAACTCAGGATCGGCCCTAGTAGGTCATGATGGACCCCCGGGGCCATGGAGGACCCCACCCTGAGTTGACCTTGGTCAAACCCCCCAAGCATGGATCTTTTTGAGGGAACGAAAAGAAAAGGGGGGAGGAGAGAGATTTCTCCCCCTCAAGGGAGGGGCTGCCCATGAATAGGCAGCCCCCCTATTAGGGCTAGGTGGGGGGGGGGGGGGGGAGAAAAGATCTCCCCCCACCCATCCCTCCCTTTTACCACGTGGGGTGAAGGGTGGGAGAGGGGAGGCCTCCTCCTCCCCTATAAAAGGAGGACCCAGCCCCCTCCCTGAAAGGAACGAACCCTCTGCCTCTCAACCCTCTCCTCCCCTGCCATCCCTCCCCCCTTTCCCTGTCGGAGCTCCGCCCAGCCAAACCGCCGCCACCCTCCTTCCCCATGGCATGCCGCCCCTCCACCTCCAATATAGGTAGAAACCCTACCCTCCCCCTTCCCACTCCTCTGGAAGCACCCTTGCCGCCCCCTCCCGTCGTCGGAGCGCCGCCAACGCCACCCGAGCCATGCCTGGGCCCGGTTGGAGGCTTGGCCGAGAGCACCCCCCCCCCCCCCCCCACCCCAGCGCTGGCGGTGGCGCTGGGGGAGCAGGTTCCCCCTTGGGGGCCTCTACCCCGGCGAGGGGAGGCGGCACCCGCACGTCTCCCCTCCCTCTCTATTTTCCCTGAACGGGAAAAGGACCTCCCCCGGAGGCGGCCGGGGGCGCCAGGCCGCCAGACCCCCCGCCGGAGGATTATCCCCTCCCCGACGCGCCAGCCAGGGGCGGCAGGGGAGGTTCCCCCAGTAGGGGCGGCGGCGCAGCAAGCTTGCATGGCGCATGGAAGCTGCGCCCCGCCCCGTCTCACCCTCCACTTGGTCCTCCCGGCGGTATCCGGCGGCGCCAGGCCGCCGGACAACCGCCAGAGTGCTCGCCGCCTCCCCGGTGCAGCGACCAAGGGCGGTCTCGGCACTCTGCCAGCGGAGGCGGCGGTGCAGCAAGCCTGCATGGCGCATGCAGGCTACGCCACCGCCTCCCGCCCCTCTCTTTCCTCATTCTGGCGGTGTCCAGCGGCGCAAGGCTGCCGAAACACCACCGGGATACTTGCCGGCCCCCGGCGCATTGACCGGGAGCGGCACCGGCACCAGCCGGCCACTGCCCGGCGGCGGCAGCAGCCACCTTTTGGCCCCCCTCTCCTTAATTCCCGCCCCTGCCTCCAATTACGTGGCCCCCCACAGCGGATCCGCAGCAGATCCGTTGTGAGGGCCCCAGGATGGCGCGCGATGCAGCACCCGCAGCCCCCTCTCCTTCCTGCTATCCGCACCCCAAAAGCCCCTTCCCTATTTTATTTGCCTGAGGGCAAATAAGGCATTTTTGGCTAAAACCTCCAAAATGAAAAGTGTGCCCCACTATGAGGGGCAGCTCCTGTAAATTTTTGGGAATTTTAGGAGCATATTTGCTATTTTTAAACCCCTATACAAAGTTTATATAAAATAATTAAAGGCCCAAATAAGCTTGGAAAAATCCCCAAAAATTATAGGCTCTCTATTAGGGTGTTTTGCAATTTCTATCAAAATTTGGAGGTGTGACCTTTATTTTGGTCCTCGAAAAGTCTTTTACGAGCAAATTAAATACCCGAAAACGAACAGAATTAATTGGGGTAAATTGGCAAACTCGCGACGCGTATTTTTCGTGACGTAATGAAATAATGTGTATCAATCTCAGGAATTGAATAAGTTAAAAGTACCGACGCGCAAATCGGGCCGCAATCGCGGGGCGACACCTTTAATTCAATAACATCAAGATAATTAAAAATGTGAAATTAAGGCACACAGAAATACGGAACTTCCTCCTAAGAACGGAGTCGACTTGAAGCCTCCTGTATGGAGTGATTGGACTACTAACCCATTATTTTATGCTCTCCAGTCTCATACTGGTCCTGCTTTTACTTTCAGCATTTATTCTTTAAATCCAGTTTCGCACTAGTCCCCCTGCTTTTACTTTCAGCATTTATTCCTTAAATCCAGTTTCACACTGGTCCCTCTGCTTTTACTTTCAGCATTTATTCTTTAAATCCAGTTTCGCACTGGTCCCCCTGCTTTTACTTTCAGCATTTATTCTTTAAATCCAGTCTCGCACTGGTCCCCTGCTTTTACTTTCGGCATTTACTCTTTAAATCCAGTCCCGCACTGGTCCCCTTACTTATATTTTTGTTCATTCGTTTCCAGTAATCCAGTCTCGCACTGGTCCTTTATTTACTGCTTTCTGTACTTTCAATTCTCCAGTCTCGTACTGATCCTGATATTTCGGCCCCTGCTTCCGGCCTTTCTTACTACTTATGCTGCACTTTTATATTTTAGTGGTAACCGCAATTCTACGCTGGCAAGCGGTGCTTCTCCTCCTTTCTGTGAGGCCTTAGTTGGGGAAGACTCGGAGTTGAGTCCCTCATCCGAGTCAGCCCCAAATAAGGAGCCCTCCTACCGTCGAGCCTCCCGGTCATGAGTCGAGTGACCGGTCGAGTAAGAATGCCTCGTTAAGTTTTAAAGCGCTTGCTCTGTGATAAAGCTTGCTTTCAAAGATTATTTGTGGAAGTGGCGGGTCGGTCACGCCCGCAAACCGTTCCTACTGGTGCGGGAGGGTTGACGACTCACGGCGACAGGGAGATGTGCACAGCGGTGATCACCACTCCGAACCCGCAGTTTTGCCTCCGCTGGTCGGCCTAAACCTCGGAATCGCCGGATGTCGCTCACATTCAGTTAGTACACCTTGCTGTACGAGAGAGCCTGAGTGATACGACACGACTACATTCAGAAGTGGAAGGACTGGCCACTGTCACCGACAGCCACATCGGTGAGGCCCGCGGGGTTCGCTACCCTGCTTGAAGCAAAGCGGTCCAAGTTGTGTCGACACGGAGTTTTTGTGTGTACGGGTTTGAATACCTGGTTGCGGGTACGCGCGAGTTAGTATTGTTTATCATTTCGCACCGCACGTCGGTATTACCTCGCGTAAGTTTTGATGGGTAGGCCCTATAAATATATGTATATATGTGTATATGCATACCTGCTGCTAACTCTCTACTGTGCTTCGGCTATTTAAATTCCTGTACTCTAGCCCGCCCCAGGATACGGATCCGAGGAGGGGATGTGTTTTCTACTTAGCTCTGTGACTAACGGTTATTTTTTAACCAATCACAGAAGATGGGACAGCACAAAGCCCCAGCACCGCAGGGTGAGATACCAGCCTTAGAGATGGCCCAACCGGATACTCCAGTCTCGCCCCTTGTCTTCCGCGACGTGAGTCCTAGAGTGTAGGACTAGTTTAAGAGCACTTTGTATTAGTCATGTGTAGCCCCCGAGGCAGGCATTGTAAACCATAGGCTTCGTCCTTTTCCCCTTTTGTTATGTAATTATAAGCTGTGTGCTAGTTTTCCTATTTCTAATACTTCCGCTGTGTGAATCTGATGTGATGTTGTGATTCTTGTGCCTGACAAGGCGACCAATCAGCGCTTGAGAGGGTGGACCGTTGCCTCCCGGGAAGTGCTAGTGGTCGTCCTTGGGCAGTAAGATCCCCCCTCTCTGAACCCGGTTCAGTTTGGGGAGGGGGGGGGGGGGGGGGTCTTACAAATGGTATCAAAGATACCACGATCCGACCACATGGGGCAGTCGTTAGATCCTCCCTTCCGGGTTTCCGATACTTGGTTCGGGACGAACCATGCAGCGGAAGCCTGGTAGACCCTTAGGTTTAAGGTATAAGGATCCTAGATTGCACGGTAGTACACCATGCGTTTTCTGCTTCTTTTCAGTCAGTTTTGTAAAATTCCCTTATTTTTGCAAATGCTGATGTTCGCCTGTTACTTCTCCAGATACCGGAGTCCAGTAATGGAAGGTCCTCCTTTAGGGATCAGTACCATCCTACCACTCCACCACCAGCCCCGGCCGCCCCAGCTGCTGTCCCGTTCGTTGATACAGATCTAGGACAGACACTGACAGCCCTGCTAGCCATCTTCCAGACGGCCATCCTACGGACACCCTAGCAGACCACCGTGCCTACCGACCTTCTGACGACGTTCCGGGGGTTAAGGCCTCCTACCTTCCGAGGAACCGAGTCTGCCATACAGGCAGAAGAGTGGGTGGTGAGAGTAGAGGAGCTCTTGGTTGGGATGTTGTGCCCCTCCGTGGCCGCAGTATCCTTGGTGGTGACCTTGCTAGAGGGCTATGCCCGAGATTGGTGGAGGGCAGCCAGCCGCCCCAGATTTAGGGGGCGACCACTCAGCACGGTCCTCTGGGGAGAGTTCTCAGAGGCCTTCCTAGAGCACTTTATATCATACGTAGATAGGATTGCACTTCAGGAGCGTTTCCTGCAGATCCGACAAGGAGAGAGGACGGTACCGGAGTACCAGCGAGAGTTCATCCATCTAGCCCGTTTTGCCGGGACCTTGGCAGTTACAGACAGAGATAGAGCATCTAGATTCTATCGAGGCCTACGAGACGATCTTCGACAGGCTTTGATCATGATCTCCCAGTCGACCTTTCACACGATCGCCTCTCACGCCGCAGCTTTAGAGATGGATCAGAGGATGGTGGCCTAGCAGCGTAGGGGACATACGGATGTTTCCCAGGCTCAGGTCCGAGGGAGAGGAGTAGGCCCTTGCCGACAGGACTGGGATAGGAGACAGCGTCAGCTCCACCATCCACATAGGCAGGCACCTCAGCCCCGATCAGCACCTCCAGCCCCAGCACCTCAGCCCGCCCCAGCCGCACGACGAGATGCCCCCTTTGCAGGGAACTGCTACCTTTGCCAGCAGCCTGGGCACATATGATCTTTGTGCCCTCAGGCTATAGGTAGGCCCGGCCTAGGAGCAGTACAAGGAGCCGCAGAGAGAGGACGAGGACGAGGTAGACGTAGAGGATGACCTGCAGGCAGGAGAGGCCAGGGCAGATAGGGCAGAGCAGCACCGCTCGAGGCATACGCTTTAGATCTCCAGCACGGCCCTGCACCAGATGTGGTGATATGTATCTATTTTCATTAGCCACGATATCCTAGGAGGATGATATAGTAGAGATCTATGATGTAGTCTTTTGTTTAGCTAGTGTAATTACTACTCATGTATATCTGTAAAAAGCTTATGATCGTAGTACATATATACATTATCAGGTTTACTTCTGGTAGAAGGTCACCCCGCTAAAACGTTGTTCGATACCGGTGCCACGCATTCCTTCGTCGCGCAAAACTTCATCGCAGACAAAGGAAACATCATACGATCATCTGGAATGTCGATACGAATACGACTCCCGGATGGGTCCGACATGACATCCAAGGAGAAGTGCTCCTTCCAAGCAACGCTAGGAGGCGTAGAATTTGAAATCAACGCAACCATTCTGGCGATAACCGGATTCGACATCATTTTAGGAATGGATTGGTTGGCCGAGCATAACGCCCACATCAATTGTTCGACTCGAGAGATCCACCTCCGGAGCCCAAATGGGCAGTCAATCTCACTAACAGGTATACCCTCTGCCACCCACATCATCTTAACATCCGCTCAAATAGTCAAAGCAGTCCGACGAAAGGACGAGGTATACCTAATCTACTTCGAGATGGAAGACAAGACGCGAGTGCTCTCCAAAGTACCTGTAATTCGAGACTTCCCAGATGTCTTTCCGGAATCCCTTCCTGGGTTTCCCCCGCAACGGGAAGTGGACTTCAAGATTGTACTTGCTCAGGGAGCTCGACCAGTGTCCCGAGCACCTTACCGGATGGCCCCAAGGGAACTATCCGAGCTCAAGATACAACTACAAGAGCTAATTGATGCAGGTTTTGTTCGTTCGAGTACCTCGCCCTGGGGAGCTCCAGTACTATTTGTCAAGAAGAAGGATGGATCCCTCCGACTGTGCATCGATTACCAAGAGCTAAACAAACTCACCATCTGAAATACCTATCCCATACCCAGGATAGATGAATTATTCGATCAATTACAAGGCGCGTCCGTCTTCTCCAAGATGGATCTAAGGTTCGACTATTATCAACTCAGAGTGCGGGAAGAAGACATCCCCAAGACTGCTTTCAGTTCCCGCTATGGACTCTACGAATTTATGGTAATGCCATTTGGGCTGACCAATGCCCCATCCGCCTTCATGGCCCTAATGAATAAAGTGTTTGAACCCTTCCTAGACCACTTTGTGATCGTCTTTATAGATGATATACACATCTACTCGAAGAGTAAGACCGACCGTTCTAGGCACCTCCAAATGGTTTTGCTCAAGTTAAGAGAACACTCGCTCTTCGCGAAGTTTAGCAAATGGGAATTCTGGATGGAAGACGTCGGCTTTCTTGGGCATACGATTAACAAAAATGGGGTAGCGGTGGACCAAGCCAAGGTACAAGCAGTACAAGATTGGCCGCCACTTAGGTCAGCAGCAGATATCAGGAGCTTCCTTGGCCTCGCCGGCTACTACCGCAAGTTTGTAGAAGGCTTCTCTAAAATTGCCTTGCCCCTCACCTCCCTCACCAAAAATGATATAACATTCCAGTGGACTCCCGAATGCGAGGCAGCGTTCGTAGAACTAAAGAACCGACTAATATCGGCTCCGATTCTGACACTCCCCTCAGGCACTGAGGGCTTTCAAATCTATGTCGACGCATCGCTGAAAGGGTTAGGAGCTGTACTGATGCAACACGGCAGGGTGGTCGCATACGCCTCACGACAGCTGAAGCCTCACGAACTAAACTACGCAACCCATGACTTGGAACTGGGTGCGGTAGTGTTCGCACTAAAAGTCTGGAGGCATTACATCTACGGGGTAAGATGCGGGATCTTCTCCGACCACAAGAGCCTCAAATATATCTTAACCCAGAAAGAACTAATCCTCCGACAGCGCCGGTGGTTGGAATTCCTGTGCGATTATGACTTCGCCCTCCAATACCACCCCGGCAAAGCCAATAAGGTTGCAGATACCCTAAGCCGACAACCTCCGATAGTCGGAAATTGGCTAGAGACGATACCGGAAGAGTTAGTCAAGTCCTTGGCACACTTGGACATCATCCTCATCACCTGCAGGAACCCGGTGGATTACCAGGCCCAGCTTTACTGGATGGAGATACAGTGTGACATCAGAGACAGAATACGAGAGGCACAGAAAATTGACGTAGAAGCAGCCCCAATCATTCAGACTCTACAACACGGCGCTCAGGAAGACTATATTCTATACGACGGCATCCTGCAGTACAAGCACCGCATATTATTCCCCTCTGTCGAGGGAATCCAGGAAGAAATACTTCGCGAAGCACATCAATCCAGGTATTCAATACATCCAGGAGTAGTGAAAATGTACACAGATCTACGAAGAACGTTATATTGGCCAGGTATGAAGAAGGACGTCACCAATTATGTAGCACACTGCCAGACCTGTCAAATGGTCAAGGCAGAATGTCGTAGCCCAGGAGGTTTACTACAACATCTGCCCATACAAGAATGGAAGTTCGAAGATATTTCCATGGACTTCGTTCATGGCTTACCCCGATCTCATGCAAGGAACGACTCCATATGGGTCGTAGTAGATCACCTCACCAAAGTGGCCCGTTTTATCCCAAACAGACAAGGCGACGGTGTCGACATATTAGCCCGGCTATTCATAGAATAGGTGGTCCGATTTCACGGGATACCCAAGTCAATCGTGTCTGACCGCGACAGGAGTTCTACATCAAAGGAATGGAGGAGAGTGCAAGCTTATCTGGGAACCAGATTGGCTTTTAGCATCGCCTTCCACCCCCAGACCGACAGGCAAACCGAAAGGATGAACCGGACGATGGAAGACCTCCTCCGATTGTGCATAGTAGAACACAATGAGCCTTGGGAATAATTACTTACTACCTTTGGTAGAATTCTCATACAATAACAGCTTCCAGGCAAGCATCAAGATGGCACCGTACGAGGCCCTCTACGGGGACGCTGTCGAACACCGCTATCATGGGCACAGGATGAGGACCCCGAAGCTTTAGGAGTCACCTACATAGATGATACCACAACAGCTATAAGGTTAATTCGAGAAGGAATGCTAGAGGCACAGAACCGTCAGGCTAAATATTACGATGCACCTCATCGACTGGTGGAATTCCAGGTAGGAGACATGGTATTCTTGAAGATTAAACCAATGCATGGTATATCTCGAATAAAGAAGCAGAAAAAGTTGGAGCCCCGCTATCTGGGCCCCTATCTGGTCATAGAAAAGGTTGGCCCTGTTGCCTATAGGCTAGCTCTGCCAGCAGAGTTGGAAATCTCCACGATGTGTTTCACGTCTCCTCGCTAAGACGTGTCCTTCGCCAACCAGAACAACATCTTCCCGTGCCACCAACGTCAGTACAATCTGACCGATCTGTCCAACTCGAACCAGTGAAGATAGTAGATTCCAAGCTCAAGGAATTGCGAAACAAAACCATAACGATGGTCAAGATTTTGTGGTCAAACTGTGGACGCGAGGAGTTTACCTGGGAACCCGAGACGCTCGTTCGGGAAAAATACCCGGCACTATTTCCCCAGGTATGCCCCTTTAACCCCCTACTTTAGGCAATTTTTGGGGACAAAAATCCCTTTATTTTTATTGGATTGTAACATACCGACTTTTGTTGGGTCACTAGACCCTAGTGAGCCCAATAAAAGTAGGCCCGAGTGATAGAGAAAACAACCATTTGGAGTATCGTTGTGCGCCGCTACCACACTATTGTGGGATAGTGGCCAAACAAACTCTGATCTGACTTCTGTCAGTTCTGTTAGACTCGTATGACCAATACGAGTGCAACGGAATTCGTTGCACCTCGATCTGAGGTCGTTTAGAGAAAACGACCTTTTTGAGTATCGTTGTGCGCCGCTACCACATTATTGTGGGATAGTGGCCAAACGAACTCCGATCTGACTTCCATCAGTTCCGTTAGACTCATATGACCAATACGAGTGCAACGGTATTCATTGCACCTCGATATGAGGTCGTTTAGAGAAAACAGCCATTTTGAGTATCGTTGTGCGCCGCACCCACACTATGGTGGGATAGAAGCCAAAAGAACTTCGATCTGACTTACGTCAGTTCCGTTAGACTCGTATGACCAATACGAGTGCAACGGAATTCATTGCACCTCGATCCGAGGTCGTTTAGAGAAAACGACCATTTTGAGTATCGTTGTGCGCCGCTACCACACTATTGTGGGATGGTGGCCAAACGAACTCCGATATGACTTCCGTCAGTTCCGTTGGACTCGTATGACCAATACGAGTGCAACGGATTTCGTTGCACCACGATCCGAGGTTGTTTAGAGAAAACGACCATTTTGAGTGTCGTTGTGCGCCGCTAACACACTATTGTGGGATAGTAGCCAAACAAACTCCGATCTGACTTCCGTCAGTTCTGTTAGACTCGTATGAACAATACAAGTGCAACGGAATTTGTTGCACCGCGATCCGAGGTCGTTTAGAGAAAACGACCATTTTGAGTATCGTTGTGCGCCGCTACCACACTATTGTGGGATAGTGGCCAAACGAACTCCGATCTGATTTCTGTCAGTTCCGTTAGACTCGTATGACCAATAGAAGTGCAACGGAATTCATTGCACCCTGATCCGAGGTCGTTTAGAGAAAACAGCCATTTTGAGTATCGTTGTGCGCCGCTACCACACTATTGTGGGATAGTGGCCAAACGAACTCTGATCTGACTCCCATCAGTTCCGTTAGACTCGTACGACCGATACAAGTGTAATAGAACTCGTTCTGTTTCAATCCGAGGTCATACGGAGAATATGCCCATTTTGGATTATGCAAACCGCCTCGGCACAACGCCCGAAATACGGAACGCACAAACTCAGGATCGGCTCTAGTAGGTCCTGATGGACCACCGGGGACATGGAGGACCCCACCCTGAGTTGACCTTGTTCAAACCTCCCAATCATGGATCTTTTTGAGGGAACGAAAAGAAAAGCGGGGGGGGGGGGGGGGGGGGGGGGGGAGGAGAGAGAGGTTTCTCCCCCTCAAGGGAGGGGCTGCCCATGAATAGGCAGCCCCCTATTAGGGCAAGGTGGGGGGGGGGGGGGGGAGAAAATATCTCCCCCTACCCATCCCTCCCTTTTACCACGTGGGGTGAAGGGAGGGAGAGGGGAGGCCTCCTCCTCCCCTATAAAAGGAGGACCCAGCCCCCTCCCTAAAAGGTACGAACCCCCTCCCTCTCAACCCTCTCCTCCCCTGCCAGCCCTCCTCCCCTTTCCCTGCCGGAGCTCCGCCCAGCCAAACCGTCGCCACCCTCCTTACCCATGGCAAGCCTCCCCTCCACCTCCCGATCTCCACCTCCACTACAGGTAGAAACCCTACCCTCCCCCTTCCCACTCCTCTGGAAGCACCCCTGCCGCCCCCTACCATCGTCGGAGCGCCGCCAGCGCCACCCGAGCCATGCCTGGGCCCGGGTGGAGGCTTGGCCAAGAGAACCCCCCCCCCCACCCCACCAGCCCAGCGCCGGTGGTGGCGCTGGGGGAGCAGTTTCCCCCTCGGGGGCCTCTGCCCCGGCGAGGGGAGGCGGCAGAGCCGCCAGAGGACGCGCCTCCGGCGGCACACGCACGTCTCCCCTCCCTCTTTATTTTCCCTCAACGGGAAAAGGACCTCCCCCGGCGACGGCCGGCGGCGCCAGGCCACCGGACCCCCCGCCGGAGGATTATCCCCTCCCCGACGCCCCAGCAAGGGGCAGCAGGGGAGGTTCCCTCAGTAGGGGCGGCGCCGCATGCAAGCTGTGCCCCGCCCCGTCTCCCCCTCCTCTCGGTCCTCCTGGCGGTATCTGGCGGCGCCAGGCCGCCGGACCACCGCCAAAGTGCTCGCCCCCCCACCCCCCCCCCCGGCGCAGCGACCGGGGGCGGTCTCGACACTCTCCCAGCGGAGGAGGCGGTGTAGCAAGCCTGTATAGCGCATGCAGGCTCCTCCACCACCTCCTGCCCCCTCTCTTTCCTCATTCCGGCGGTATCCGGCGGTGCCAGGCCGCCGGACCACCACCGGGATACTCGCCGGCCCCCGGCGCATCGACCGGGGGCGGCACCGGCACCACCCGGCCACTGCCCGGCGGCGGCAGCAGCCACCTCCTGGCTCCCCTCTCCTTAATTCCCGCCCCAGCCTACAATTACGTGCCCCCCACAGCAGATCCGCCGCAGATCCGTTGTGGGGGCCCAGGGATGGCGCGCGATGCAGCACTCGCAGCCCCCTCTCCTTCCTGCTATCCGCACCCCAAAACCCCTTCCCTATTTTATTTTCCTGAGGGCAAATAGGGCATTTTTGGCTAAAACCTCCAAAATGAAAAGTGTGCCCCACTCTGAGGGGCAGCTCCTGTAAATTTTTGGGAATTTTAGGAGCACATTTGCTATTTTTAAACCCCTATACAAAGTTTATATAAAATAATTAAAGGCCCAAATAAGCTTGGAAAAATCCCCAAAAATTATAGGCTCTCTATTAGGGTGTTTTGAAATTTCTATCAAAATTTGGTGGTGTGACCTTTTATTTTGGTCCTCAAAAAGTCTTTTACGAGCAAATTAAATACCCAAAAACGAACATAATTAATTGGGGTAAATTGGCAAACTCGCGACGCGTATTTTTCGTGACGTAACGAAATAATGCGTATCAATCTCAGGAATTGAATAAGTTAAAAGTAACGACGCGCAAGTCGGGTCGCAATCGCGGGGCGACACCGCCAATTCAATAACATCAAGATAATTAAAAATATGAAATTAAGGCACACAGAAATACATAACTTCCTCCTAAGAACGGAGTCGACTTGAAGCCTCCTGTATGGAGTAATTGGACTACTAACCCTTTATTTTATGCTCTCCAGTATCGTACTGGTCCTGCTTTTACTTCTAACATTTATTCTTTAAATCCAGTTTTGCACTGGTCCCCCTGCTTTTACTTTCAGCATTTATTCTTTAAATCCAGTTTCGCACTGGTCCCCATGCTTTTACTTTCAGCATTTATTCTTTAAATCTAGTTTCGCACTGGTCCCCCAGCTTTTACTTTCAGCATTTATTCTTTAAATTCAGTCTCGCACTGGTCCCTTGCTTTTACTTTCGGCATTTACTCTTTAAATCCAGTCCCGTACTGGTCCCCTTACTTATATTTCGGTTCGTTTGTTTCCAGTAATCCAGTCTCGCACTGGTCCTTTATTTACTACTTTCTATACTTTCAATTCTCCAGTCTCGTACTGGTCCTGATATTTCGGCCCCTGCTTCCGGCCTTTCTTAGTACTTATGCTACACTTTTATATTTTAGTGCTAACCGCAATTCTACGCTGGCAAGCGGTGCTTCTCCTCCTTTCTGTGAGGCCTTAGTTGGGGAAGACTCGGAGTTGAGTCCCTCCTCCTTTCTGTCGCGTTAAGCTTTAAAGCACTTGCTCTGTGATAAAGCTTGCTGTCGAAGATTGTTTGTGGAAGTGGCGGGTCGGTCACGCCCGCATACCATTTGTACCGGTGTGGGAGGGTTGACTACTCATGGCGACAGGGAGATGTGCACAGCGGTGATCACCACTCCGAACCCGCAGTTTTGCCTCCGCTGGTTGGCCTAAACCTCGGAATCGCCGAATGTCGCTCACATCCAGTTAGTACACCTTGCTGTACGAGAGGGCCTGAGTGATACGGTATGACTACATTCAAAAGTGGAAGGACTGGCCACTGTCACCGACAGCCACATCGGTGAGGCCCGCGGGGTTCAATACCCTGCTTGAAGCAAAGCGGTCCAAGCTGTGTCGACATAGAGTTTTTGTGTGTACGGGTTTGAATACCTGGTTGCGGGTATGCGCGAGTTAGTATTGTTTGTCATTTCATACCGCACGTCGGTATTACCTCACGGAAGTTTTGATGGGTAGGCCCTATAAATATATGTATATATATGTATATGCATACCTGCTGCTAACTCTCTACTGTGCTTCGGCTTTTTAAATTCCTGTACTCTAGCCCGCCCCAGGACACGGATCCGGGGAGGGGATGTGTTTTCTACTTAGCTCTGTGACTAACGGTTATTTTTATAACCAATCACAGGAGATGGGACAGCACGAAGCCCCGCACCGCAGGGTGAGATACCAGCCTTAGATATGGCCCGACCGGATACTCTAGTCTCGCCCCTTGTCTTCCGCGACGTGAGTCCTAGAGTGTAGGACTAGTTTAAGAGCACTTTGTATTAGTCATCTGTAGCCCCCGAGGCAGGCATTGTAAACAATAGGCTTCGACCTTTTCCCCTTTTGTTATGTAATTATAAGATGTGTGCTAGTTTTCCTATTTCTAATACTTCCGCTGTGTGAATCTGATGTGATGTTGTGATTCTTATGCCTGACAAGGCGACCACTCAGCGCTTGAGAGGGTGGACCATTGCCACCCGGGAAGTGCTAGTGGCCGTCCTTGGGCAGTAAGATCCCCCTCCCTGAACCGGGTTCAGTTTGGGGAGAGGGGGGGTCTTACAAATTACCCCTCTGCCCCTGGTGGTCTGTAGTTAGCCCCTCCAAACAGCAGAGTTTGGATGTTAGCAGGCCAAATTGGTGTGCGCTCAGTAAAACCAAAAGGCGGAACCCCGCTATTAGCAGACTAGATCAGAAAAACTATAAATAAGACCCTAAGCGCACCTTTGGAGAGGACTTCTTTTTGGCTTCTCTCTCCTTAGGTCATCTTTGGTTAGCACTCCAAGAACTCTCCAAGGTGCCCGGCTACAGTTCTTGGCTTAGGAGGAGAAGCGCTCTACGATCTTCCATGTGTGTGGTGGGACCTCCACACTATCGCCAAGGGTCTCAGTTCTATGTCTTCGGTCAAGTTTCTCCAAGTGATCAGTAAGCGTGAGTTGCACCCATCTTTGGGGTCCGAACTCCTCGTTGGGCCGAATCCCGGTTCCAACATTTTTGGTGCGGTGAGCGTGGACAGTAGCTGGTGCAAGAAACTTTCAAGGAAGCAGCATGGCGGGAGATGAAGAGCAGGGCGATGAGTTTGGTGGCTCGCAGCTGGCAGTGACATTGGGGATGTTCGCGGACCTCAGGAGGGAGGTCATCGAGAGCCTCATTCTCGCTTTTGTTGCGGTGTGAAATGAGTTCGCAACCCCAGCACCTCAGGTGCTCCCACCTCCGAGGGTCGATGAGTGTGCCCCCCCCCCCCCCCCCGGGGGGGGGGAGGGCAGGGAAGTAGGTGGCAGGAGCTGGGCGAGATCTCTTCGGGCGAGAGTTCTTTGCCAGACAATCGAGCGCCTCACTAGCGGGTCCGATCCCGGCGAGCGCAGTTCCATCAAGCACTACCCCGGCGAGTGCTGTGCCAATGAGCGCGGCTCTAGTGAGCTCGGGTCCTGCAAGAGAAGTCACAGGATGAGTCGAGCAGGAGAGGACTGCGAGCGGGAGCAGTCCTTTTTGCGAGCTGGTGCTTTCCGCACCAATACCGGAAGGGTTCAGGGAATGGGACAGGGTTTACAATAGCGGCAAGGACGACCCTATCCAGCACTTGCAGTCATTCGAGGACTCGGTCTCCATCAGGCTTATGTCAGATGCATCAAGTGTCCGCTCTTCGCCGTCACTCTGAAGGAGAAGTCTAGGGACTGGTTCCATCAACTCCCAGCCGGGTCGATCTACCAGTTCGAGGACTTGCGCAGAGGCTTCTTGTTGCGCTTCTCGACTTCAAAGAAGAGGAAGAGGGACGTCGAGTAACTCTTCAAGGTCAAGCAGGAACCGGGGGAGTCGCTAGCCCATTACGCGGACCGATTGCAGGAAGAGGTTTTGCTTACCCAAGAGATGCCTGGGTTTGCCCTCCATCTCGCCTTCACGGTGGGGCTAAGGGAGAGTTTCCTCAAGATGATTTGAAGAGAAAGGCCCCCGTATCCTACGAGGAGTTGATGGAGAGGGTGGCGGAGGAGATTAAAGGGGAGGAGGCAAACCCGGAGCTCACCAAGAGGCTAGCAAAGCTCAGTGAGCTGGAAGTCAAGCAGCAGGAAGTGCGGAGAAGAGATTGTTGGAACACGGTCTTCCGCATCTCCTAGGTTTTAGAATAACAAATCCTATGTGTGTATTTAATCTTGTGTGATCTAAGTGTGTAGGATAACAGGTCAAAATGACTCAAGGTTTACATATGGTGGTTGCCCCCGAAATTGAGCCATCAACTCCAAACTGATCACTAGCGTAGGCGATAGTGGATAGCGCCGGCGCTAGCTCGATGCACAGAAGGCATGCTGGAATTGTTGCCTCGGATTGAAGATTCTGCCGCGCAAAAAGTCTCCTAATATGGGATAGCGCCGGCGTTAGTGGCTAGCGCAGGCGCTAGCGCTAGTCTATAAAAAGGACCCAAGTCCTCTCGTTTCATACACACATCAGAGAGATATATTGAGTGCCAGAATTCCAGAGGCTATCTTGGCCGAAAGTTGATGTGCTAGCGAAGCTCTGCAAAACTTCTGAAGGAGAATCTCGTCACGCCGGATCAGATCGAAGTCCGCTTCTACAACGCTTATTCAACGGCGGATCTTCGTCTCCAACTTCAGAAGTCCATCTTGAGGGAGTTCTTATTTCTTTATTATTATTTCATATTCCACTTTGTAAACGATTAGTGAAATCGCCTCGTGTTGGCGACTAGGTCTGTGTAGGACTTAGGGGAAAAATCGCCTCGTGTTGGCGACTAGATCTAGGCTAGGTCTAGGGGGGCTCGAGGCCACATCCGGGGAGGGATTGGCTAGAGCGACTTGAGGCCGAATCCGGGGTGGATAAGGCTAGGGCCACCGGTTCGTGGGGTAGCGAGTCGGGATAGAAAACCAAAAGGTTTCTTTTCTATTTAGCTTTGATTTCTAGCTTTCATAAGAGATCAAGTTTTTGTAATCATGTCTCTCAAGTTAATAAAATCATGTCTCTATTCTTACTTTACTTGATTAGTCTTGATCTTCTTTATTATCATATTTAAAGCTTTTTCTAAAATAATCAAAATAGTTTTAAAATCTTTAAAACCCTTATTCACCCCCCCCCCCCCCCTCTAAGGGCGCCTACCGATCCAACAGAGATGAGCCCAGGGCCCCGGAGGTGGGGTGGAGGCATCAAGGCAGAGGAGCGCGGGTTCAATGGAGTGGTTACGCCCCGGGAGGGGGTAACTTCCACCGGGGTCAGGGAAGACCCCATCAGTTGGGATGGAGGCAGGGTCCGAGGCAGATGCCTCCCCCACCTCAGCAGGCCATGGCCATCAGGCGAGGAAGAGGAGGAAGAGGAAGGAGAGAAGGAGCAGGACCAAAAGTGGGAGCAGGAAGGAGAAGGGGAATAGGGAGGCGGAGGCCGAGAGAGGGGGGTGGCGTTGCCATATTGCGTCTTCCATCGGGAGGAAGGGCATGCAACAGCCACCTGCCCAGAGTTCCTGGAAGTAAGAGAGGCCAGGGCACCATTGCCGCGGGAGAAGCGGGCAGTGAGGATCGAGGAGGTCCTGCCTCAGGAAGAAGAGGACGAGAGGTGCGAAGACCGGGCCGATGCGGGGGCCCGAGGGGGGATCAGAGTGATCTATGGAGGGGTAGGGATTGAGGCGACCCGGAAGGCCAGCCTCCATACTATGTATCATTGTAGCGTAGCTTCGACGTCCCTAGCCCCACCCCAGGCGGAGAAGATTTCATTCACTCAAAAGGATATGCCGGGTCATGAGGACCCATTCTGCGACGTGCTGGTCATTCAGACAGCGGTCGAGAACTTCACAGTTTCCCAAATCCTTGTGGACAATGGGAGCTCGGTCAACATCATCTTTAAGAAGGCGTTTGACGAGATGCAGGTGGAGGCATGAAGGGTATTGGCCTCAGATGGCCCATTGTTTGGATTCTCGGGGAAGAGAAAATAGGTAGGGGGAGTGGGACTTCATGTAGTCCTGGGGGGACAGTCCAGGAATTGCCATTTTGTTATAGTGGATGCCCCCAGCAGCTACAGTGCCATCTTCGGACGGTCGCTCATCAGGGCGTTCCGCTGTGTCCCCTCCACCTCCACCAGTGCCTTAAGTTCAATGATGGGGGAGTCCAGGTTCGGATAAGGGGAGATCTAAAGGTGGCCTAGCAGTGCTACGTGACCGCCGTGAACACCGTCTCCTGGATGGCCGAGGCGGAAGAGTGGTATAGAGAGATGGGGGGTCCGGTGAGGCTCAAAGAAGAAGGGGAGGCCCAGGAGGAGGGGGTGGAAGAGATGATGGAGGTTCGGGAAGGAAGGAGAGAGGAGGTCGAAGCGCCAGGTTGTGAGGAGAAGGAAGAGGATTGGGGGGAGCAGTCCCGGTTGGAAGTCGTTGATGATGTCATGGATCTTGAGGTCACCACCCGGGCGGGGGTGGTGGAAAAAGTCAAGATCAGCGGCGAGCTTAGCCTGGAGGAACAAAAACAAATCCTGGCCTGCGTCTAGGAGAATGTGGACGTCTTCACATGGAGCGCCGCGGAGATGCCCGGGATTGATGCAGATGTGGCTTGCCATCGCCTCAACCTCGATCCCGGCACCCGCCCCATCCGTCAGAAGAAGAGGGCCATAACAGATAAGATGGAAGGGCCCATCCGAGAGGAGGTGGGCTAACTCCTCCAGGCAGGTTTTGTATCGGAGATCTAGTACCCAGGCTGGGTCTCCAACGTGGTTATGGTGAAAAGGGGAGGAGGTAAATGGAGGATGTGTATCAATTTTTCCTTGCTTAATAAATCATGCCCCAAGGATTGCTACCACTTTCCTAGAATCGACGCGCTGGTTGATTCAGCTGTCGATTTTCCTGTAATGTCTTTTTTAGATGCTTTTTTAGGTTATCATCAGATCTGCATGCACCCCCCTGACATCAAAGATGTCTCCTTCATCATAGGGGATGGGTACTACTGCTATAAAATGATGCCCTTTGGGCTAAAAAACACAGGGGCAACATACCAGCGGATGATGGATAGGGTTTTCCGAGAACAGAAAGGAAGGAACATGGAGGACTATGTGGATGACCTCATGGTAAAAATCCGAGACTTGGAATCTCACCTCCGGGACCTTGAAGAGACCTTTGGGACTTTGCGGAAGTATAAAATGAAACTCAATCCCCAGAAGTGTGTCTTCGGGGCTAGCTGATGGAAGTTCCTAGGTCACCTGCTCACCCCAGCCGGGGTGGAGCCTAACCCAAATAAGGTCAAGGCCATCATGGAACTGGGATCGCCAAGAAACGCCAAGGAGGTTCAACGCCTCACAGGGAAGTTGGCAGGTCTCAGCCGATTCCTCTCTCGGGCAGGAGAAAGGTGTGCATCCTTCTTCAAGGCGTTGAGAGGGAATCAGAAATTTGAATGGACCTCGGAGTGTAAGGAAGCCTTCCAAGCTCTGAAGAGGAAACTCACTCAGGTTCCCCTGCTCCAGGGGCCAAGGCAGGGGGAGGACCTATCCTTATACCTGGGGGTAGGATCCAAGGAAGTAAGTTCGGTACTAGTCCGGGAAGAAGGCAAGAGGCAACTTCCAATCTACTACGTCAGCCGAGTGCTGAGGAAGGCGGAGCTCTGGTACCCCCATCCTATAGAAGCTGGCCTTCGCCTTGGTGGTGTCTTCCCGAAAGCTCCGACCTTATTTCCAGGCACATTCAATCAAGGTGGTAACCGACCACCCCCTTCGCAACATCATGGAAGGGGTAGAGCACTCGGGGAGGCTAGGCAAGTGGTCAGTGGAACTGAGCGAGTTTGATATCTCGTTTATACCAAGATTATCAATAAAGGCGCAAGCAGTGGTAGACTTCCTTGCAGATTATGTCGCCGAGTTGGAGGAGCAGGAGACGTCACACTTGGAGGCTTTGAAGATGTTAGTGGATGGGGCATCAGGGAAGCACTCCTTCAGGGGAGGGGTAATCCTGATAAGCCCACAAGGGACAAGGATTGAGTAGGCCATCAGCATCTGTTTCCCAATCACTAACAACCAGGCTGAGTACAAGGCGGTGATAGCTGGCCTGCGGCTGGCCCGGGAGTTGGGTGTGCAAGACGTGGAGGTCTCGACGGACTCCATGGTGGTGGCGTGCCAGATCAGGGGAGAATTCGAGGCAAAGGAGCCAACCGTCCAACGATATCTGGATAAGGTCAAGGGGGTCATTGGGCAGTTCCACACTTTCTCCATCAATCATGTGCCAAGGGAGGAGAGCACTCCTGCAGAACTTCTGGCCAAGTTCGGTCCCCGAGCAGGGGGACGGTGTCGGAGCTCTTTCAACCATCCATCGAGGAAGGAGAGTGATGGAGATAGACTAGCAAGAGTCGTGGATGAGTCTCATCGTCACCTTCCTGATGTCGGGGAGGTTCCCCGAAGGGGAGGTGGACAAGCGACGACTCAGGTACAAATCTTCCTATTACTCCATGCATGCAGGTGGGCTGTATCGTAAGACCCATTCGGGACTCCTCGCCCATTGCGTAGCCGAGGAGGAGGTTCCGAGGGTCTTGGAGGAAATCCACTCGGGGGAGTGTGGCAGCCACTCGGGAAGCAGGACCTTGGAAGGAAGGGTGCTGAGGAAAGGTTATTTCTGGCCTACCCTCAGCAAGGATGCGACGGAGTTCGCAAAGAAGTGCTCCAAATGTCAGCTCTACGCTCCACTCCAGCTTCTTCCCGCTCAAAGGCTCCGGACCATTACAGCTCTGTGGCCCTTCGCGATATGGGGGCTAGATTTGGTTGGTCCCTTCCCCCAGCCAAGTGGTCAGAGAAGATTCATGCTGGTGATGATAGACTACTTCTCCAAATGGCTGGAGGTGAAGGTGCTGGCCAAGATAACATCCCAAGTAGTGAGAAATTTTATTTGGGGTGAAATAATTTGCAGGCACGGACTCCCACTAGCCATAGTGATGGACAACGGGCCGCAGTTTGCCAGCGATGATTTCGTCCGCTTCTGCACTCAGCTTGGAATAGATCTTCAATTTGTGCCGGTCCACCACCCGAGGAGCAATGGGCAGGTAGATGCTGCAAACAAAATAATTGTGAACTTACTCAAAAAGAAGGTCGAGATCCTCATGGGCAACTAGGTAGAGCAGCTGCCCTCAGTCCTCTGGGCCCTAAGAACTACTCCAAACACAGCCACCGGGGAGACCCCTTTCAAGTTGTCTCATGGATCAGAGGTCGTGCTTCCCATAGAGTTTGAGGTGAAGTCTCCCCTGGTAGCCGCCGCGGGAGAAGGTGATGACGAGTGGCAGGCGGAGAATGAAGAGGAGCAAAGGTTATCCTTGGACCTGGTGGAGGAACTCCGGGATCTAGCCACCATTCGACAGGAGGAGGTTAAGAGGCGGATGGCCAGATACTTTGACCAGCATATCAGAATAAAACAGATCGAGAAAGGGGACTTGGTCCTGAAGACGGTCGACACGGCTGGGAGAGGAGCCGGGGTAGGTAAACTTGACCTCAATTGGGAGGGGCCTTACATTGTAAGTGAAGTGCTCAAGTCGGGAGGGTATCACCTCTAGGATGTGGAAGGGGTACCACTCGGCCGGGCCAGGTGTGGGGACGACTTGAAACGATTCTACCCTTAAAGTTTTGTAATTGACTTGTATGTTTTTTACTCTTCTTATATCAACTTCGAAATTGTTCCTAAGTAGAAATCCTATAGAGTTCTTTGGTGCTGGAATGCACCAGATCGATTCCGCTGCCGGGCTCTCATAGACGGTGGGTCAGTTTGATCTCTGGAGAGGCTAGCAAGTGGCAAGTTCTTTGGTGCTGGAATTCCCCAGATCGATTCCGCTGTCGGGCTCTCATAGACGGTGGGTCAGGTTGATCTCCGGAGAGGCTGACAATTGGCAAGTTCTTTGGTGCTAGAATGCCATGAATCGATTCCGCTGCCGGGCTCTCATAGATGGTGGGTCAGGTTGATCTCTGGAGAGGCTAGCAAGTGGCAAGTGGCAAGTTCTTTAGTGCTGGAATACTCTAGAATGATTTCGTTATCGGGCTCTCATAGACCGTGGGTTAGGTTGATCTCTGGAGAGGCTGGCAAGTGGCAAGTTCTTTGGTACTGGAACGCCCAGATCGATTCCGCTGTCGGGCTCTCATAGACGGTGGGTCAGGTTGATCTCTGGAGAGGCTGGCAAGTGGCAAGTTCTTTGGTGGTGGAGTGCCCCAGATCGATTCCGCTGCCGGTCTCTCATGGACGGTGGGTCAGGTTGATCTCTGGAGAGGCTGGCAAGTGGCAAGTTCTTTAGTGCTGGAATGCCCCAGAGCGATTCCACTGTCGGGCTCTCATAGATGATGGGTCAGGTTGATCTCTGGAGAGACTGGCAAGTGGCAAGTTCTTTGGTACTGGAATGCCCCGGATGATTCCGCTGCCAGGCTCCCACCGGCTGGTGGGTCAGGTGAATCTCGCGGGGAGGACGACAGGGTTACCAAAGAAGGGTCATCTCGCTCGGCGAGAAGGGATGAAATCACATAGCAAGGTAGGGAGAAGTTCATCCCAGGTGCTATGGGCATAAGGTCCCTCGCAAAAGGGGTTCCTCGCAAAAGATGGAAGGGGAAAATCAGTGAAGTGGTTGGCCTGGATGGGCAGGTCGAGTACTCGCTGGCATAAGAGGTGTATAAAAAGGATCTCCAATCCCCAAAAATAGGGCGGGGATCATGTAGGGATCTCGCTCACCGAAGTAAAAGATGGGGGGGATGTTCACTCACCGCAAGATGGAGGTTCAGAGGGGCTGATCCTGAAACCTATCGCCCTAAGGTAGGCCCAGAGAGCGAGAACTAACATGGTGAGTAGGTACTTGGAGCCGAGACTAGGCAATTACGCGATAGGTGGGTGTGAGCACGACGAATGCAATGGTAAAAGAGTAAGTAGTAAATGCGAGAAAAAAAACATCATACATAGAAAGCAGGAATAAAATGAGATGGGCAAAAAATTATCATCTATTTCATTAAAGCTAGTTACATGTGTTGCGGCGATATCGCCAGCCCAAAATATGGTACAAAATAAAAAAGTACAAGTTCTAAGTATCGCTGACGGATGGCTCGTCCTGGCTGTCTGTAGGAGGCGGGGCTGGCGTGAACAGCCCCGGGACCACATCCTCGATCGTCAATTCGGCCGCCTCGGCGGACAGCAGACTGGCTCCCTGCATGGACCGAATGATGTATGGCGCCGCGGTGATGGAGGCTTCTCGACATTCCTCCTCCCTGGCTCGCTGGTCATTCTTCAGACGACGAGGAGACGGGGGGACGGCGGCGCGGATCAGCTCCTGGTTGTAAGCGTTCAACTCGGCGACCTCATTCTCCAGGCTGGAGATGCGAGCGCGAAGATCCCAGGCGGTCTCGGCATCCTGTAAAGAAAGTAGGTAAGCCAAAGAGGTGTTGTTAGAAAAGGACAGAAGTGAGAGCTCGAATACTTACCACTCCACCCTAATGGCCAGGGAGAAGCTCGTCAGAGGCGAGCAGCCTCTCCTTTAGACTCATGATCTCGGTAGCAGAGTCTTTGTAGGCATGGGCGAGCTCCTCGTTATGGCGCTCCAGTTGAAAGCAGCGCCGACCCGTCATGTAGGCGAGCTCTAGAGAGCGGAGCTGGGCCTGCGCACTCTCATACGCCAAGGTCCTCGCGGTCTCGGCCTTGAAGACCGAGGCATCCTCGCGACCATAAAGTCCGAAGGTGAGCGAGAACGCCTGCCCGTTGACCATTGGCTGCTCCACCCAAGAGGGGAGGAGGGTGGAGATGGTGGCCTTGTTGACTTCGGGACTCCAGTATAGCAGCTACTCGCCGACCTCATCCTTGTGCCTTTGGCCGAGACCAAAGTTCCAGTGGTTTATCGACACTAGCAAGGCGGAGATCCTGGCGACCTTTTTGACCGGCTCGCTAGACTCCCTTTACTGGGGGAAGTCAGCCGGAAGGACCTCGCTCGGGGAGGCCTCAGCATGCCTCTTTCCCTTCTCATATGGGGGATTCTTCTCATTTTTCTTCTGCGAGGGCTGCGAGGAGGGATCCTAGCAGCCAGAGGACTCAACCCTCTTCTTGGTAGGCGGGGCAGTAAGATGGGGGGTCTCGTGGCAGGCATCCGCTCCCATTTTTGCGAGAGCAAGGTCCGCGGGAAATGACTGGCTGCTCGCGTAAGGGGGATGGACGGGCAGGTCTCGCTCACCTGTAATGGTCTAACAGTTAGAAATATTCGGCGAAAACTTTAAAGAAGTAGGCAAACAAGCGCGATACGTACCCTCCCCAGGGAGCATCGGTGGCAGCGAGTTGATGTTTTGGCGGAGGTGGGCCACCTCAAAGTTCTTCTTGTTGAAGAACTGGAACAAGGCGGCATCGTGGACGCCGAGTGCCGGGGGCGGTAGGTGCGCTCTCTGTGTTGAATTGGCGAGAACGGAACATTGTCAAAGTTCCCTTTGACAAACAGGAACTTTTGAGCCAAGCAATGGCTCTTGTTGTTGGTCTCGCCAACCTTGAGACCCGAGCCCATGAAGTAGGTTGTACCCTCCTTGTGGGCCCTGAAGGAGAACAGCTTTTGGAAGACCGGCAAGTTGAACTCGATGCGTTCTTCTTGCATGTAGCAAGCGAACGTGACGATGACCGCCACGACGATGGGGATCAGCTGACCAAGTATCACGCCGAAGTGCTTTAGTACCTGGCAAAAAACATCACGAGGTCTTAAAGAAATGAGCGAGAGCTTAAAGTTCGAAATAAAAAGTACGTGAGATCAGCAGGTACCTGGCAAACCTCTGGCCACAGAGGCAGGCACAGGCCGACTCTGAAGTGGGCGGTAGGGATGGTGAGCTCATCCCACATGGGGACGTTGATCACATCATTCTCGCTTGGGCAGCGAGCGGAGAAGCCCAGCGGTAAAAAGTCGGCGACGGCTGCGAGGTACTCTTCCTCTGTCAGGTTGCTGTTAAAAAAAGTGTGGTCCGTAAAGGCCCAGGCACACTTTAGCCGACCTTCGGCCTCGCTAGCTTCTCCTACCATTGTTGAAACCTGCGAAGAAAAAAGGCAGAGGGCGCGAAGGAGAGAGCACGAGATCTCGCAAGCAGAAGAAGGGCTAGCGTTAAATGCGGTAGGTGAGTTCGGCGCTTAGATCTATTTATAGGAAAAGAAAAATGTGGGAAAGAAGTCAAAGCAGCGGGGGGGGGGGGGGGGGGGGGGTGCGGTTAGACAAAAACCCACGTATGATTGCAGGTGAGAACGTAAGGCAATCCCAGTTATATCAACGAGCAATCCCATCTTGCGAGGTTAGCATAAATTAAATCTTCATGCGAGAACAACCAGAAAGCGGCAGTAGAAAATAATAACAGAGCGAGACACAATAAACAGTTGTTGCATAAACAAATAGTAAGTGCACGAGAGACCCGATAGCGGGCGAGAAATAGTTAACAAAATAGAAAGGAATGGCGAGATTGCCTACGAAACTAAATAAAGTTATGCATTGACGAGGGGTTTGCCGGGCAGATAAAGAGTGCGAGTTAGGATCAATAGTGTATCCACTTCCACCTACCCCGACCTCGCACTCCTGGCCGCGACGGAATCCTGGGGTGGTGATATGCGTTGACAGTGCGCGCCTCGTGTTGAATTAAGCGAGCGTAATCATCCACTCGCGCGAGATGTGTCCCTGGGGAGGTGGTCGTCTCGCTAATATTTGCGGCATCTCGGCACGGAGCCGCACACACTCATCCATTAAAGCGGCATGCCGCTCCTCGGCAATTTCTCTGTCCCTCTTCGTTTGGAGGTGAAGGTCCTGCAACATTCTCCCTTGTTTCAGGAATTTTAGATATCATGCTCATTCCCTCTCTACACAATTATTGCACATTTTTTTGTTAGCCTTCCTCTCCACCCTCTTTTGATAATACCAAAAGGGGGAGAATAAATTTGAAAGAAATTAACATGTTTGGGGAGTTAAGTTCATAAGAAGATTTGTTGTAGGGGGGGCATTCATTTAGGGGGAGCATATGCACATGTCTTACATTTCATGCTTATCTCTATTATAAACACAAATTCCTATCAATTGTATTATTTCTTTCTAAGGGGATTTGTTATTATCAAAAGGGAGAGTTTGTTGGAACATGCTTTCCACATCTCTTAGTTTGACAATAACAAATCCTATTGTATTTGATCATACTTGTTTTGTGTTTATAGTATGCAGGATTCTGTGCTTTCAAATCTTCATGGTGTTGTGTTTTGTTGCTACCGCGCCGCGCTAACCTTACCGCTCGCGCTAATGTCCGTTCGATGAACTGGGTTCGACGAACTCGGTGCTCCGTTCGACGATCGACGAAAGCTGAGGCCCGATCGACGAACTACAGCTCTACCGCGGAGCGTTAGCACTAACGCTGGCGCTAGCGTCCGAAAGACGAAATGGTGTTCGAAGAAAATGATGTCGTTCGACGAACCAGATTGAGATCGACGAAAATAAGTTTCTGTTCGACGAACCAGATTGAGATCGACGAAAGCTGAGGACAGCTCGACGAAGATGCGCCCGATGAAATGATCTACCGCGGAGCGTTAGCACTGACGCTGGCGTTAGCATATATGGAAACTATCGACAGAAAGGAAAGTGGAGAAAAAGGAATGTCGACGGGTCGCTATGTTTGGCAAATACTATCGCGGCGCGCTAGGTCTAATGCCCGGCGGTAGCTTTTGGAAACATCCCGTCTGCAGTTGATAGAGGGGCAAATTTGGAAAGATATATTGGCTGAAGGAAGGAAATCGCACTATCGCGGGGCGATAGTGTTACCGCGGCGCGCTAGGCTGTCTCAACCATTTGTGCTCAGAAGTTGCCTTAACTGCCACGATCTGTGTGCGCGTCGTGTCACTATCGTGGGGCGGTAGTACTAGCGCAGGCGGTAGCTGTTGAATCTATTTAAAGAGCGGTGCTTCCTCCGTTTTGGCTTGCTGTTATAGAAGTTATTGAAGCCTTATTTCAGAGCACTCGTGAGAGCCTTCATAAGCAGCCAAGACAACTCTGTCAACGTTCGAGAAAGCAAAGAACTTGGAGACCGATCCGATCACATCTATATCGACACTATGTTCTACTTTTGAGGGAGTTTTTAATTTGAGTTTTGTTTTACTTTCAATTTGTAACCTTTATATCTTTTGTTCGGTAGAGGAACTCGCCACATGATGACTAGGGCCTTGTGGGGACTAGGAGGAATTCGCCACACGACGACTAGGTCTAGGGTGTAGATCTAGGGAGTGCTTGAGGCCTTTCCGGTGAGGGAAGGGCTAGAGAGGCTTGAGGCCTTGTCTAGGGAGAGATAGGCTAAAGCTAACCGGTCCTTGGGAGAAGGGTCGGTATAGAAAACCAAAAGAGTTTTCATTGGTCGCCTCTTTCGAAGCGTTATTGGGAAAAGTTTTGTAATCGCATTTACTTCCAGTTAATGATTAATGAAAATATGTTTATTGTTTCATCTCTGAGTCGTACTCTGTGATTTTCATTGTTCAAACATAAAAGTATTCTCACTGTTGCTAACGCCGAGCGTTAACACTACCGCTGGCGGTAGTGTCTGAGAATTATTTTCTGTCATAATCTCTGAAATTTTAAAACCCTTATTCACCCCCACCCCCTCTAAGGGCGCCTACAGATCCAACAAGTGGTATCAGAGGGAGTTTATTCCAATTCGGTCTAACAACCGGGAATAATGGCACTCTGTGATCTCGCTTTCCATGAGGGGCATGGAATAAGTAGACCTCCGGTGTTTACTGGAACTGATTATAATTACTGGAGAATGCGTATGCGTTGTTTTCTGATAAACCTAGATCTTGATGTATGGGCATGTGTTGAAACTCCATACACCTCTCCTACATACATTGTTGGAGAAGTAACCATTGAAAAACCTAAGGATAAATGGGACGATGGAGATAAGACTAGCTGTAAAAATAATGTGAAAGCAATGAATTCTTTGTTATGTGCTCTTGAAAGGACTGAATTTAATAGAGTCAGTGCATGTGAATCTGCTTATGATATTTGGAACTTATTAGAAATAACGCATGAAGGTACCTCGCAGGTCAAAGACTCAAAGCTATTTCAACTGGAATCTGAATTCGAGAGGTTCAGGATGGATCCGAATGAGGATGTCGATTCCATGTACACTCGTTTCACCAAGATCGTCAATGCCTCTAAAATTCTTGGAAAAACATTTTCAAACGACGACTTGATGAGAAAGCTTCTTCGATCACTCCCACCAAAGTTCAATCCAAAGGTGACGACGATTTCCGAATCGCATGATCTTAGGCGGCTCCAAATTGAGAGCCTCATTGGGAACCTCAAAACCCATGAGGTAGAACTCAAGATTCAAGAAGAGGAGTACAACAAGGAGCCAAAGAAGAAAGCCTTGGCACTGAAGTCAAGAAAAGAAGATGACGACGAGGATAGTTTACTTGTGAAGAAGTTCACTAAATTCATGAAAAATCCGGAAAGGAGAAACACCTTTCGGAAATTTTTCCGCAAAGGCTCCTCATCCAAAAGAGAGAAGAAGGAAAAGTCTAGCGACGATGACGAAGAGCGGCCACCTCCCGAGTGCTTCCACTGTAGGAAGACCGGGCACATTAGAAGTCAATGCCCAAAATACTTGAAGGAGCGCAAAGAAAAAAAGGGATAAAGGAAAGGAGAAGAAGAAGAAGGTCCTAAAAGCTGCAACATGGGATGACTCTTCCTCCGGGTGCTCGAGTATATCAAGCTCAAGCGATGGTGATGAGGCAAACTTGTGCCTCATGGGGAAAAGCAATGAATCAACTGATGACGAGTGCAGTGTCCAAAGCGACACTGAGGTAATCCCCTCTAACTATGATGATCTTTATTCCGAATATTTAAGAACTTGTAAATCTTTTGACAAAACTTTAAAAGATCATGATTTACTTAAAACAGAAAATAAAACTCTTTTGAAACAAAATCAAAAATTATGTAAGGAAGTTTTTGCTTTGGGAAAGGAGATGGAGTCTTACCAAAAGAATGATGATCTTTTGGCAAGTACTGCCAAACTCAAAATGATCTTTCTAAAGCTCTCTCAAATATCGAATCACTCACGAAACAAAAGAGAGACTTAGAAAGAAATTTAAAACTCTCTCTTTCTAACGTTGAAAATGAAAAGAAAATTTTTGCAAATAGATGCGGAAATTTAGTTAGTGAAAATTTTGCTTTAAAAGCCAAAATCCATGACCTTAACTTAGCCATAGAAAAATTTGGTGTTGGCCAGAAAAGAATTGATATGATCTTGGCCAACCAAAGGCATGGTAGTGCAAAAACTGGTCTAGGTTTTGTTTCTGCTAACTACCGCTCGACGGTAACTTCTATCGCTGGCGGTAGTAACATAACTCATATTTCTTCGAATAATCACAAATCTGGAATTTATTCTGTTGATTCCCCATCATCCAGCAAGAGTCCTCAACAAAAACTGAAAAAGGTTTCAACACCTTTTGTGTTATGTGCCAAGTGCCACCACTTCGGACACACCTTGGACTCTTGTAGGATGAAGGGTCGATGTACTGTCAAGCAAATCTGGGTGCCTAAGGTTTCCACCTATTCTATGGGAGGAACCACTTGGGTATCCGTATCTTTACTCTCATCTTCTTGTTAGGTATGTTGGCAGGCTAAGGAGAAGGAAAACATGTGGTACTTGGACTCAGGTTGCTCCAAACACATGACGGGCGATAAAGCAAAATTCCTTAGCCTCACTAAGAAGAAAGGAGGAATGGTGACATTTGGGGACAATGGAAAGGGAAGGATTTTAGGCACCGGTACTGTGGGTAACAATTCTTTCTCTCTAACTAATGTTTTATATGTAGAATGTTTGAAACATAACTTGATTTCTATTAGTCAGCTTTGTGATAAAGGCCAAAATGTCTTATTTGAGTCTTCTACTGATTTATGTAAATTATTGATCCTAAAACCAATAGTATTGTACTCACTGCACCACAAATTCACAATGTGTATCTAATTGCCTTTCATGATCTATCACATGCGTCACTCAAATGTCTTATATCAAAAAATGAAGAACTTGAATTATGGCATAGACGTCTCGGTCACTCTAGCATAAACCTAATCTTAAAACTGTCAAAGAATAAACTCATTAAAGGTTTGCCTACGCTAAATGGAAATCTGTCTTCCTTATGCTCGCCATGCCAAAAAGGAAAATTTTCAAAAACATCGTTTAAAAGTAAAAAGGAAATATCCACCTCAAGACCCTTACAACTAATTCACATGGATCTTTTTGGACCCATTAGCACGTGTAGTCTTGGTGGTAAAAAGTACACTTTTATTTTAATTGATGACTTTTCTAGATTTACGTGGACTTTATTTCTTACCTCCAAATCCGATGCATTTTCTGAATTTTCAAAACTTTGCAATCGTATTCAAAATGAATTAGATCTAAAAATCAAGTGTATCTGATCGGATCATGGAGGGGAATTTGAAAACGATAGCTTCACCACTTTCTATAATAATCTAGGTATTAAACACGAATTTTCCGCTCCACGCACCCCCAACAAACGGTGTGGTGGAGAGGAAAAATAGAACTCTTCAAGAACTTGCATGCACCATGCTATCCGAGTATGGATTGCCTAGTTATTTTTGGGTCAAAGCAGTAAATACATCATGTTATGTCATTAATCGTGTTATGCTTCGCCCTATTTTAAAATTAACTCCATATGAATTGTATTTTCACAAGAAACCTAATGTATCGTATTTTCATGTCTTTGGGTGTAAATGTTTTATCTTAAACACCAAGGATGCATTAGCCAAATTTGATGAAAAATGTGATGAAGGTATTTTCTTGGTTACTCTTCCACTAGCAAAGCATATAGAGTATATAATAAAAAATCTAAAAAGGTTGAAGAGTCTATTCATGTGAAGTTTGATGAACTTGTGCCTTGTGTAGATTCTACTTGTGCAGGAAATGATGATGTACCTCTCTCACCATTGGAGCATGATGACGATGAGCCACTTGGAGAAGAAAAAGAAGTAGAGACGGTGCAAGAGGAGCACATGCCTCCAAGTATGCTTCGATTTATAAGAGATCATCCAAGGGAGCTTATTATTGGAGAACCATCAAGAGGGGTAACTACACGTTCTTCTTTTAATGAATCTTTTTCAAACTTATGTTTTGTTTCCGAAATAGAACCGAAAAATGTTTCCACCGCTTTGAATGATGAATTTTGGTTTATTGCTATGAATGACGAATTGAATCAATTTGGACGCAATAGGGTTTGGAAACTAGTTGAAAGACCATCTAATCACCAGCTTATCAGTGTCAAATGGATATTTAAAAATAAATTAGATGGAGAATCTAGAATAACTAGGAACAAAGCTCGATTAGTGGCACAAGGGTATTCTCAAATCGAGGGGGTAGATATTGATGAAACATTTGCACCCGTTGCTCGCCTTGAATCGATTAGAAATTTTCTAGCTTTTGCGAGTTATAAGAAGTTTAAATTATTTCAAATGGATGTTAAAAATGCCTTCTTAAACGGGATAATTAAAGAGGAAGTCTATGTCGAACAACCCCCCAGATTTATTGATGAAAAATTTCCAAATCATGTATATCGATTAGAAAAAGCGCTTTATGGTCTAAAACAAGCGCCCTGTGCTTGGTATGAACGCTTAACAGCTTTTTTGTTAAAGCGCGGTTATAAAATGGGTAGTGCCGATAACACACTCTTCATTAAGCACTATTATAATGATTTGATTATTTTACAAATATACGTTGATGATATTATTTTTGGAGCCACTAATGAAGAGTTGTGTAAAGAAGTTATCCAAGTGATGCAAAATGAATTTGAAATGAGTCAAGTGGGTGAACTAACATACTTTTTAGGATTTCAAATAACCCAAAGAAATGATGGAATTTTTATATGTCAATCCAAATATGTCCATGATATGCTACAACGTTTTGGCTTTGAAAATTTAAAACAAGCTAGTACTCCAATGAGCGCCTCACTAAAATTAGGAAAAGATGAAGCCGGAATTTCAATTGATCAAACTTTATATAGAGGAATGATTGGATCCCTATTATACCTTAGTGCATCTAGACCCGATATCATGTTTGTCGTATGCTTATGTGCTAGATTTCAAGCAAATCCAAAAGAATCTCATTTAAAAGCAGTGAAACAAATTTTTTGATATCTAATAGGCACATCAAAATTAGGACTTTGGTATCCAAATAATGATTCTTTTCTCTTGCATGGGTATTCCGATTCTGATTACGCAGGTTGTTCCCTAGATAGGAAAAACACTAGTGGTACATGTCACTTCTTAGGTCCTTCTCTAGTTGCATGGTCAAGTAGAAAACAAAATTCTGTTGCCCTCTCCACCACCGAGGCAGAATATATTGCACTAGGAAGTTGTTGCGCCCAAGCATTATGGATGACACAAACCTTAGAAGACTTTGGTGTTCATTTAACCAATACTGAACTTAAGTGTGACAACAAGAGTGCTATTGACTTAACAAACAACCCCATTCATCACTCACGATCTAAACACATTGACGTAAGACACCACTTCATTCGGGATAACATCAAAAAAGAGCACGTTCATGTAAGTTTCATAGGAACTGAATCGCAACTTGCGGACATCTTTATTAAGCCCCTACCTGATTCACGATTTCATCTACTTAGACTTGAACTAGGGGTTTCGGGCATTCTAGTTTGAACTTGCAAAATCCGCATTATTTATGTATACATATGTCTGATTTCTTTGTTGAACTACATTGTCACAAATCTGCATAAATATAATTAAAAGAAAAATTCTGAAAAATTTCACGTTCTCCCCAAAATTCGAGTTCTGTCACTACCGCCCGGCGATAGATGGGTACCGCTAGCGGTAGTGGATACTTCTGTATTTCCAGTCTCTTTTTCATTTTTATTTTTCAGTTTCTGTTATTTTCTTTTAAAATTCCAAAAACACAAAAAAAAAACAGTAAAACAAATCAAAATCCAACCAAAAACATGCTTTGTTTTTTTCTTAAATCAAAACAAACTACAAAATTGAAAAACCACCTACAACATCAAAAACATGCTTTTTATTTGTTTTATTTTTTTACAAAAAAAACTTAAAATTTATAAAAATTGATGTAATTTCTCAATGTTTCAAGGATGATATAGTTTATCTTGCCAAGCTTAGTGTACAATGTTTCATTCTCTAGTTCAAGTATCTTAATAACATTGTTTTTGTATCATGCCTTGATCATTATCTTATGTGTGCTTTGAAATTGATTATAGAAATCATGTGTAGGTTTGCATAGCGTGCCTCTATGTATGAGTAAATGGCTTATATTTGCTAATGTTTTTGTTTTCGCTCACACTTTTTGATAAACTACATATGAATTTAATCTTCTCTTACATGATTGTGTGGTGTAACAACTTCATATTATTGTTAAACATGCTTACTTTTACCTTCACCACATGTTAAAATCTTTTTCATGCACCTATCTTTGAAGAAGTGTGTCTTTTCAAAAACAAAATTGTTTGCACATACAAGTGAATTCGGAGACCTTTGTCGTTAAGCAAAAAAAATTCAAATGAATAATTGACAAAGATAAATCCACCAAGCACTACTCACCCTCCTGATAAGTCTTAATGAGCATTGTGAGGTTGAGCACCTTGGAGAGAATTGTAAAGTGTCTTGTCGCAAACATTATTTTCATACTTCTTCTTGTACACCGAATCACAAATAAATAAAATTCAACATGATAATTGTGATTCCCCAAGCACTACTTTGCACCCTGATAAGTCTTAATAAGCATTGTGTGTGCGAGTACCTTGGTAGTTGTACTATTTTACTATGCGCATCGAATATTTTATATAGCTTTGTGGGAAGTGGTAACTCTAAAAATGCTTGTTCAATAATATTGTGTTTATTCCATTATACATGTCATGTGTGTTGATTAACTCATATGTATACTTTTTTTTTCAAATACACTATTTTGTACACATCATTATCACTTGTAAGCCTTCTACTCATGAGAATTGGAGTCTATTGCATCTACATGTATTCTCTAAACTCTTAAGTAAATGCACTAGATAGCTTTGCATGATCATTACAATGTATAAGTGTACTTTATTTCTACAACTTGAACATTGTATTCTTCTATCTTGTCTTCAAAACTTATATCATGCTTACATATTTTTTCCGCTACTCCATGAGAACTTTGTATTGCATACCTTTCAAATCTAGTGTATGGCTATGTTAAAACTGAAATTATTTTGTGTACTTAACATGCTACAACATCTATTTTGTTATATCTAAAATTCTTAATCATCTACTATGCTTCTCAATTCCTATATAGATGTTCACTTAAAACAAATATTTCGTCATGCTTTCCACCTCTTTACTACTTGTATGCTCAATCATGAATACGTTTTTCCCAACAAGTGGTTCCTTTATGACAATTTATTCACATTCTCTTTTCACTCCTATCTATTGTATTTTTCCTAAGTGTTTAATTCTATATCATGCTCATTCCCTCTCTACACAGTTATTGCACATTTTTTTGTTAGCCTTCCTCTCCACCCTCTTTTGATAATACCAAAAGGGGGAGAATAAATTTGAAAGAAATGAACATGTTTGGGGAGTTAAGTTCATAGGAAGATTTGTTGTAGGGGGAGCATTCATTTAGGGGGAGCATATGCACATTTCTTACATTTCATGCTTATCTCTATTATAAACACAAATTCCTATCAATTGTATTATTTCTTTCTAAGGGGATTTATTATTATCAAAAGGGGGAGTTTGTTGGAACATGCTTTCCGCATCTCTTGGTTTGACAATAACAAATCCTATTGTAGTTGATCATACTTGTTTTGTGTTTATAGTATGCAGGATTCTGTGCTTTCAAATCTCCATGGTGTTGTGTTTTGTTGCTACCGCGCCGCACTAACCTTACCGCTCGCGCTAATGTCCGTTCGATGGACTGGGTTCGACGAACTCGGTGCTTCGTTCGACGATCGACGAAAGCTGAGGCCCGATTGACGAACTGCAGCTCTACAGCGGAGCGTTAGCACTAACGCTGGCGCTAGCGTCCAAAAGACGAAATGGTGTTCGAAGAAAATGATGTCGTTCGACGAACCAGATTGAGATCGACGAAAATAAGTTTTCGTTCGACGAACCAGATTGAGATTGACGAAAGCTGAGGACAGCTTGACAAGATGCGCCCGACGAAATGATCTACCGCGGAGCGTTAGCACTGACGCTGGCGTTAGCATATATGGAAACTATTGACAGAAAGGAAAGTGGAGAAAAAGGAATGTCGACGGGTCGATATGTTTGGCAAATACTATCGCGGCGGGTTAGGTCTAATGCCCGGCGGTAGCTTTTGGAAACATACCGTCTGCAGTTGATAGAGGGGCAAATTTGGAAAGAGATATTGGCTGAAGGAAGGAAATCGCACTATCGCGGGGCGATAGTGTTACCGCGGCGCGCTAGGCTGTCACAACCGTTTGCTCTCTGACGTTGCCTTAACTGCCACGATCTGTGTGCGCGTCTTGTCACTATCGCGGGGCGGTAGTACTAGCGCAGGCGGTAGCTGTCGAATCTATTTAAAGAGCGGTGCTTCCTCCGTTTCGGCTTGCTGTTACATAGGTTATTGAAGCCTTATTTCAGAGCACTCGTGAGAGCCTTCAGAAGCAGCCAAGACAACTCCGTCAACGTTCGAGAAAGCAAAGAACTTGGAGACCGATCCGATCACATCTACATCGACACTAAGTTCTACTTTTGAGGGAGTTTTTAATTTGAGTTTTGTTTTACTTTCAATTTGTAACCTTTATATCTTTTGTTCGGTAGAGGAACTCGCCACACGACAACTAGGGCCTTGTGGGGACTTTGGGGAATTCGCCACACGACGACTAGGTCTAGGGTGTAAATCTAGGGAGTGCTTGAGGCCTTTCCGGTGAGGGAAGGGCTAGAGCGGCTTGAGGCCTTGTCTAGGGAGAGATAGGCTAAAGCCAACCGGTCCTTGGGAGAAGGGTCGGTATAGAAAACCAAAAGAGTTTTCATTGGTCGCCTCTTTCCAAGCGTTATTGGGAAAAGTTTTGTAATCGCATTTACTTCCAGTTAATGATTAATGAAAATATGTTTATTGTTTCATCTCTGAGTCCTACTCTTTGATTTTCATTGTTCAAACATACAAGTATTCTCACTGTTGCTAACGCCGAGCATTAACACTACCGCTGGCGGTAGTGTCTGAGAATTATTTTCTCTCATAATCTCTGAAATTTTAAAACCCTTATTCACCCCCCCCCCCCCTCTAAGGGCGCCTACAGATCCAACAGCGGATTCCTTACCAAGAGGCGGGAGAGAACTATTAGACCGACCCTGAAAAAGAGTAGTGAAGGGGAACGAGGTGGACTTACCGAGACCATCGGGGCGCGTTTCGTCATCGGCAGGTGTGGTCGTGGCCGGCCGCGAGCCACCGGAACCCTCCCCCTTTAAGAGATTGAACCCCGGGGTGCTCAGGGGGGGGGGGGGGGGGGGGGACCGGCGTCTGAGGTCGCGAGCTCTGATGACCTGGAGTCGCGTGAGGGGAGGTTGTAAGAATTAAAATGAGAAGGTCGTCAGTCAGAAGGTTAATCTCGGCATGAAAGAGCGGGTCACTTACCCGCAACCTTTTCGTTAGCGAGATCACTCTTCGCAGGAGGATCGGGGCGAGACCTGGTTAAGTCTTCGCCCGCGCCCTTGTCGGTAGGGGGCAGGTCCTGCGGTCAGGCGAGGTTTAGAGAAACCAAATGGATAGTTAAGCGAGAAGAATAATTTTTACCTTGTCGGTGGGCCTGTTGTCAGGAGAGGAGTCCAGTAGTACGACCTCGTTCCCCCCTGGGGCTAGGCGGATCGGCTTCACCTTTTTTGTCTTGGGTGCAGGAGGAGCGTCCTGGCGAGTCATCCAGGAGGCGGCGTTGGCCATGGTAGAGAGCTCGCTCGCCTTGGTTGCCCTCAGACGAGCTTGGAGTTCTTCCGAAAGAGGCATTTTTCGGCAGCTACAGTAGAGGAAGGTGGAACAAGAAGAAAAGAGAATGATGGTGCGCCACCCCAGCTTGTGTGGTTTTATAGCCAAGAGGTGGGAACCACAGAAAAGATTCTCGACAGATCAGCAGTCGCCGACGAACACCCGTGGTTGGACGATTTTTTACGAGGTTAGATTAATCTAGCAAAGAGCGGGGATTGTGTACAACCCCGTGTTTGCCCGAGAAGGAAAGACCCGAAAATGTATGAATTAGGCTTGAAATGATAAACTCGTCAATGAGGAGTTGCGAGAACCAGGTAGTGCGAGCCAGTTTGATCTCGCGGGGGAGAACGCGAGGCCGGTCCTCGAGGGTTGTCTCCATAAGGAAGGCGGCGGAGCCTTCGAAGACAGCTTGCCTGGAGAGTGTGCGAGTGGTACTCGCGAGAAGTCTCGCAAGTGGGTTTCTCGCAGGCCACTTGCCCAGGGGCTAAGGAAAGTAAATTACCCCTCTGCCCCTGGTGGCCTGCAGTTAGCCCCTCCAAACAATGGAGTTTGGCTGTTAGCAGACCAAATTGGGGCGCGCTTAGTAAAACCAAAAGGCGGAACCCCGCTATTAGCAGACCAGTTCAGAAAAACTATAAATAAGACCCTAAGGGCACCTTTGGAGAGGACTTCTTTTTGGCTTCTCTCTCCTTAGGTCATCTTTGGTTAGCACTCCCAGAGCTCTCCAAGGTGCCCGACTACAGTTCTTGGCTTACGAGGGGAAGCGCTCTACGATCTTCTGGGTGTGTGGTGGGACCTCCACACTGTCGCCAAGGGTCTCAATTCTAAGTCTTCGGTCAAGTTGCTCCAAGGGATCAGTAAGCGCGAGTTGCACCCATCTCTGGGGTCTGAACTCCTCGTTGGGCCAAATCCCTGTTCCAACACTTTCGATTATTTCAATTTTTGCGCGATCTACTTTGATTCCTTTATTAGAAATTTTGTCATCGAGAGCTAACCCTTCCTTGACCATAAAATGACATTTTTCCCAGCTTATGACAAGGTTTGTTTCTTCACATCTTTTTAAAATCGTTTTTAAGTTATTTAAGCAAAAGTCGAAGTTATCGCCAAAAACTGAAAAATCGTCCATAAAGACTTCCATTATATCTCCTACAAGTTCATCAAAAATAGCTATCATACATCTTTGAAATGTAGCTGGCGCGTTACATAAACCAAAAGGCATTCTACGATAATCAAAAGTTCCAAACGGACACTTGAAAGTAGTCTGAAAGTGGAGGTTAGATCTTAAGTTACTCTAGAGGGGGGGGGGGGGGGGGGGGGGTGAATAGAGTATTAAAACTTTTTATTAGTTTTTAAAGAGGAATTAAAATATTGATGTATATATATGTGTAATGCAAAATGTGTTATATAACCTGAACAAAGAAAATAGCACACAGCACAGAAATAATACAGAAAATCACAAGCACATGGGACACAAGGAAATATAGTAGTTCCCCAATAAATCTGGGTACGTCTACTCTTCTACCACAGCTGGTACGAATCCACTAGGAGTTTTTGATAAGGTGTCCACACACCACAGAGCTTTTGATAAGGTGCTCAAGACTAGGGTTTTTTTTTTATAAGGTGTCCACACACCAATAAGCTTTTGATAAGGTGCTTAAAAACCACACAAGGATTTTTTGATAAGGTGTCTTGCCACCACTGTGTAAACTTTTGAAGGGAGAATTAACCCTGTACAAGATGAGGTAAGAAGGTTTAGAGTGTTCTTCTCTGTCAATATTTCTGAGAGAAGACAAAAGGTGTTGAGGATGAAAGCTCCCCCTGTCTGATTGAAGTTGTTGACAGCTTGAGGATGAAGCTTTCTCTAAAACAGAAATCTTCTGTAGCAGATTAATCTGGAAGAAGTAAATCTTTAGATTGTTGTTGCTCTTTGGAAGACTTGAACTTGCAGCAGATCTGAGAGAATGAATGTTGTTCTCAGAGAGAGATGAAGATGCTGCTTTTAGAAGGAAGAAGACTAAAAGTATATGTTCTCTGTATGTGTTTTCTTCTTCTTCTCCTTTCTCTAATCCTTCTGTGTTCTTGTTGTTCTCAAGAACTGTATTTATGAGATACTAAAAAATAATAACTGTGAAAAATCTTTATTTGTAAAGGAGTACGACTGTTTTTGTATATACTTCCTTCTTTGATAGCTTTCTAATTTGAAATTCAAAAAATTTGTATTTAAGGAATGTATTATTCTGACTTAAGTCCTTCTTGGAACTGTAACAACCACCAAAATGATTTTGGCAGGTCCTTTTTTATTCCTTTGTCGTGAAAGATGCCTTAGCATTAAATGTCAACGGCTATTCTTCTTTTTGAAATAGAAAGAATAAAAGAATATAATAAATGAATAAGATATCCTTACTAAACTGACTGAATGCATCCAAAAGTACTTGAATAGATCCTTTAAGGTCGTCGATCTGTGTTCAGAGTGTTGACAAAATAACTGATATAAATAATCTGGACTTGTATTTGTCGAACTGACCTTTAATACAGAAATTGTCGAGCTCTGGCTGGAATTCGTCGAACGCTGCTTGCCATTTGTCGAACGCTGCTCAGAGAATGTCGAGCACTGGAACTGGCTATAATACTTCAGTCTGCTGAGGACAATTTGTCGAATGATGCTAGACATTCGTCGAACGCCACTCGCCATTTGTCGAATGCTGGGAACATAAATTTTTCTTAAGTTCTAGCTAATCAATCAGCCTAAAGACTTGACCCTTAATCTATACAATGGGGTCAACTTGATCCTTAGTTAAAACATAGTGATCCTAGCCCAAATCAGTAATAGGATTGTTCCAATAATCTCCCCCTATTTGGGTTAGGATACTATTTGACAATCAATCAAATAAATACAATAGAAAAATAAACAGCATAGCATAAAAATATATCTGACAGAATGAGAATTCATTTCAGCTGATAGAATAAAGATAGTGCTCTGAGTTCATATTCATTACAACAAAATGTTTAAACAAGAACAAAAATAAATAAGTCAGAACCTTTTTTTTTACTTATTTGCTGATGGAGGTTTGAAGATGATTATCCTGTTAGGATCTTCAGATTTCTTCTTGCTTATGTAGAGATCTTGAGCTCCCAGTATAGTTTGAGATTTGACATGAGGGACAAAAGCTCCTCGGTGCTTTTCAAGATATTCTTCAGCATTGAATAACTCTTTGGAATTGTACTTGTCAAGCTCTTTCCTTCTGTAATCAGACATGGTAGAAATTTTTGTGAAATCTTTACCTTCTGATTTTGCTTTGTTAATCTGGGCATAAGCAATTGTTTCTTTGAGTCTTGCCATTTGAGATAATCTTTCCTCTTCAGGATATGGAAGATAGGGAACATATTCTGAAATATCAACTTGATCTTGAAGATCACTTTGAGGATTTTTGATCTTGTGAAAAGATCCATCAGAAATATGAAGTATGTATTATGAAGATATTTGAGGTAAAACAATGACTGGACTTTCTTGTGAAGCAACTGCTGATTTCTTAGAAGGAGGATCACTGGCTGATCCTGATACTTGAGATCCACTGGAACTACCAGATTTCCTTGAATGCTGAGCTTCTGGGAGGAGGATGATGGTGTTGTTGAGCCTGCTGCTGGAGGAGGAGGAGGAGGAGGATAGTTATATTTGGCAGGTTTGTCAGAATAATAACCAGTTATCTTGAATTTCTTTCTCCTCTTCATTTCATTTCTGGAGAACTTCATCCAGTGAGGGGTATCTTTGTCAAGAGTGATGTTATGAAGGATATAATAGGGAATATCACTATCTGGGTTAGGAGGCTTGGGGACAGCCTTTGACTTTGCTTTTCTTTTCTTTCTCTTCCTTGATAATGTATCATCAGAATCACTATCATTGTCTTCTTCATCAGAATCAGAGGAAGGAATTGGATCATCATATAATTCATTGACCATTTTAAGATCTTTGATCTTTTGCTCTTCAGCTTCAAAAGCTTCATCTTCTGCTTTCCAAATTTCATCAAAATCTAGAATTGGTGATTCATCAACAACAAAAGTTGGGAAATCAAAACTATTGATAATTTCTTCTGAAATTTTAACCGATTCATTTGGATGGCTTTGAATTTGGTCTGCAATTTGAGCTTTAAAACTTCTGAGAATCTCTTTCAGCAAAACTGTATCTATGTGAGCAGTGTATGGAACAATTGCTCTAGAATAATCATGATGTTTTGGCAGAACTGAGTAAATGGGATTGAACTTAGATAGCAAAAGAGTAATATCTAAAGATGGATGAATGTAGATATTATTTATCTCTTCTATGACTGGTATTGCAGATGCTTCAACCAAATCAAACATATCTGAATCAGAAACTGTATCTTCAACAAAAACTAAGGCCTCTGAAACATGAGCTTCTGGAGCTTCTTCATAAGGCATCTCCCCCTGCCTAGCTTCAGGGGAACCTGAATCTAGGCCCCTAGAAGAAGGGACAGAAAATGAGGAAGGAATGGAAGATATTGTAGAAGATAGTTCAAAAATTGCAGTAAGAATTGGAGCAATTTTTGCATCCAAGGTGGAGTCAAGTGTAGAAAGAATATGATGAACTGGAGCAAGTTTTGCATCCAGGATTTGATCTATCTTGGGAAGAATATAAGCAAGAATTTGATCTGCAACAGTGTGGAAGTGTAGAAATAACATTTCAGGTGGATGAGATGAGGATGATTGAGAAGTGGATGGAATGAAAGTTGGTGCAAAGATGTTTGCTACATTGGCATGTTGTTGAGGGATGTCAGAATGAATAGAACAAGAGTGATGGATGGGTGACTGATGGTCATCATGAATGGGGGATGGAGGTGGAGAAGTGTGAGGAGGTAGAAGGGTAGATGAGGATGGAATGTCATCAATGAGTGTGGGAGAATTTAGAGGTGGAGATTGTGTAGGGGAAATATTCTGAGGTGGAGATGTGAGAGGAGGAGAAGAAACAAGAGGAGGAGGAAAAGGAGCTTCTAGAAGGGTTGATGGAGTGACTGGATCAGTCCTTGTGCCTTCAGAAGTTTTCTTTTGTGTAGCTGCTCCTGGGTTCTTCTTGGTGAACACCCTGTCCCATTTAGCAAAGAGAGCTGAGGTCAGCTTCTTGCTAGCATTAATGGTCACCTTGGGAGAGACCAGAAGGTCTTGGTGTCTTTCCTGCAATACAATTCCTATAATTCTTCCAAAAGAGACATTTTCCTTAGATATTTTCTTCTTAATCAATCCAAAGAGAATTGATCCCCAGTTCACTTTCTTCCTTTCCATTAAGGCCACCATCAACATAAATTGGTGCCTATTAATATAATCATGACCTATTGTTTTCCCTAACAACACTTTTCCAACAATATCAGACAGAAACTTATATTCCAAGGATAAGTTTTTCTTAAGCAGATGATTAGGGTTTCCAGTAGAATGACTCATTTTAATCAATGCTTCATCAAATTCAACAGAGCTTAGCTCTAACTCATCATCACCATTCACAAAACCAAAAACCTCAGATAGAATGGTAGGGGTAAGAGAGACCTGAAGTCCTGAGATGGTTCCAGTTAGACTTTCATCATCTGGCTTAGCCGTGAAACACCATTCTTTAATTTCTGTTATGTGCAGCTTTATCCTCGTGCTCATTACTTTCTTCAACTGTTGCTCTTCAAAGAGTTGAATAATATCTTTGAAGACTTGGTCGGATTGTGCGAAAGATTCCATGTCGATGTCAAACCCGGCATCGAACTTCATCGAGTAGAGCACGGCTTGAGAAATCGCCATTAGTATCTGCAAGAGAAAAAGATCAAGTGCAGAATGGAACTGGAGGGAAACAATTTCTGTAGGCACAATTTATTAAGAAATAAATTAGAGATTATATAGACCGGAGAAGGGGCACATTTGAGGAGCGGGGTTCGACAAAAACCTAATAAAAGCAGAAGTCGAAAAGACTTTAGGTCTCCATCAGACAGCGTTCGACAAAAATATCCTTTTCGTCGACCACCGTTCGACAGGTGAAATTTTCTTTATCGATTCTGAAGTTAGAAGGTTTTGTCGACCGTCGTTCGACAAATGATTCAAATTCGTCGTCCTCCGTTCGACGAATTTAGGGGATAAATAGAAATTTTAATTTTTAACAGATTGAATCTCCATCTATCATTCCTAATTGATTTATAAAGAAGATGTGCTTCTTTTCATCCAAGGGCTTGGTGAAAATGTCAGCTCTTTTGTTGGAACAACCCTTTTACTGTTTTGGGCTAGGATCACTATGTACTGATTAGGATCAGTTGACCCCATTGTATAGTCTAAGGGTCAAGTCTTTAGGCTGATAAATTAGCTAGAACTTAAGATTAAATCTAAGGTTCCCAGCGTTCGACGAATGTCTAGCAGTGCTCGACAAATGGCATGTGGCGTTCGACAAATGTCTAGCATCGTTCGACAAATTGTTCTAAGCAGACTGAAGTATTACAGCCAGTTACAGCACTCGACATTCACTGATCAGTGTTCAACGAACGGCTAGCAGTACTCGACAGATGGCTCCCAACGTTCGACAGTTTTTATTGACAGCGCTCAACAGTTCTCCAGCCAGTGTTCGACATATTCTGGACAGCGCTCGACAGATGGCTCCCAGCGTTCGACAGATCATTTATTGAAGCCCAGATTTGTTATCAACTATATTCTATCTATCCTAACAGCAAAACGACGAATATAACGGATCTATTTAATATCCTTTGGACGTATTCTGACAGATAAGGAAGGATATTAAACTGAGTTAATATATTCTCTTCTTTCCTTTTTCCAAGGCAGCAATAGCCGTTGACATTTAATGAAAAGGGATCTTTTCACAGTCAAAAATAAAAGGACCTGCCAAAATCGTTTGAGTCGACAGAATTCAAACGTCGTTCTATTACAGAATAAAAAGGATATATATATATATAGTATTCAGAAGAACATGATAGACACGGTTAGACATCTCAGAAAGTTTCTTCTTCACCTTCTTCTACAAGCAGCACAAAACTTCTGAGAACATCATCCTCAAGAACATTCACTCAGAATCTGCTGTAAATTTAGATCTTCTAAAAGAGCAACAAGCAAATCTGAAGAACCTGTTCTTCCAGATCAAACAACTACAGGAGATCTTAGTTTTCAAGAGAAAGCTTCTTCATTTTCTGTCAAGCACTTTAATCTGACAGGGGGAGCTTTACAACAACATCCACTAGAGTCTTCTCTCAGCATCTTGACAGAGAAGAACACTATAAACCTTTTCCTTCCCATTTTGTACAGGGTTATAACTCCCTTCAAAAGTTAATCTCGGTGACAGGGCACCTTAGCAAAAACTTGCAGTTTGGTTAGAGCACCTTATCAACAGCTCACCTGGGGTGAGGGCACCTTATCAACAACCTCCTAGTGGATTCCTACCAAAGGTGGTAGAAGAGTAGACGTACCCAGACTTATTGGGGAACTACTATAGCTCCTTGTGTCTTCTGTGTTTGATTATTTCCTGTGGCACTGCTGTTTGTTTTGTGATTACATTTACTTAATTTTTTAGTTTATATAATTTTCACACTGCTTACACTTATATGTAACACTATTTTAATTCCGCTATAAAAACTAAGAAAAAGTTTTAATACTCTATTCACCCTCCCCCCCCCCCCCCCCTCTAGAGTAACTTAAGATCTGACCTTCACTTTCAATTGGTATCAGAGGAGAAGATTTTTTTTACGGGCTAACACCTGAAATCTCAAAGATCTCATTAGTTCTTATTTTTCTTTAAAAAAAGGTCTGTCTAAATCAAGATTTAGGAAATCAGAAACTGCTCAGTTATAAAAGAAAAATAAATAATCTCTAAACCCTTAAGCAACTCAAGACTTTTATGCTTAGGGATCCCAACTCAAATAGGGGGAGATTGTTGGAACCTCAGGGTTTGATTTGAGTTAGGATCCACCCTTAATGTCTAAAGTTTTTATAAATCTTATAACTTAGATTAAATCAGATTAAGTTAATAGGCTGAAAAGAAATATTCAATAATATAAATAATATATATATAAATAATATATATATATAATATACTAAGAATATATATATATAATTATAATGCTGAAATATATATATATATTAATAAGCAGAAGAAATGAAAAAGAAATGAAAATATCATTTGTTCTCTACGTTCGACATTTGTTGAACGGCGTTCGACGAATGTTGAACGGCGCTCGACAAATTTCTTCCAGCAGCTCAGCGGTCGACATTTGACTAGTGGCGTTCGACAAATGTTGAACGGCGTTCGACATTTGTCGAGCGGCGTTCGTCGAATTTTCAGCAGATATTCAAAATGATGAATATATTGCTTAGCTTGACTAAATTATTATATATATGCTGTCAGATTTATTAAAGTAATATTTTATTATTTCTATCTATATTTTGCTATATATATATTGCTGCCTTAACAAAACAGCCGTTGGAGCAGTAATTAATATAGCCGTTGCAGCAAGCCAAAGATGGCAAATTTGTCTGCTCGAGGATCTGGGAAATAAAAGGATATATTTATTATATTCCTATCTTGTCGGCAAGAATTAAAATCAGCCACAAGATCTCCATATCAAATAGATATAGAGAAGAGCAGAGAAAAAGAAGAAGAACATATACAGAACAAATATTAGTATTGTTGTACAGAAAAAAAAAACAGAGGAGCAAAAAGAAGGTCAGATCAAATATATTTATATCTTCTTTTTGCCTAACTTGTTCTTTGCAGATCATATACCCTGAGACACCAATCAAGATCATTTGCTCAGGGATCTAAAACTGCAAGAAGAAGAACAGAGGATTTGCAACCAAGAGAAGAAGCCTCCACAAGCTGTCATCAAACTAAATCAGACAGGGGGAGCCTTCTTCATCATCATCATCAAGATCCAAACACAACTACCAATTAGGATCTTCATCAAGAGTCTTCTCAGCAAAAAGAGAAGAACAATTTATCTTTTCCCTTTCTCCTTCTCACCTTGTACAGGGTTATAACTCCCTTCAAAAGTTAACTCCCGGTGACAGGGCACCTTAGCAAAAACCTGTAGTTTGGTTAGAGCACCTTATCAACAGCTCACCTGGTGTGTGGACACCTTATCAAAAACACCTGGTGAGAGGGAACCTTATCAACAACCTCCTAGTGGATTCCTACCAATGGGTAGAAGAGTAGATTTACCCAGTTGAGGGGAACTACTATATATTTTTGTGTCATCTGGATGTTTGTTTTTATTTTTATTTTCATGTACTCTGACTGCTTGCGTATTTCACTCACTCAGCAAATGGTCACATAAATATACATATCATTTATTTTTAAAACAAAACTTAATCAAAATCTTTTACTAAGATAAATAAGAACTAAACCCTCCACTTTCAATTGGTATCAGAGGGAGGTTTATAACAAGACTCTTGATGAGGATCTTGTTAAATCTTTTACTAATTTTTCTGTTTATATAATTTTCACACTGCTTACACTTATATGTAACACTATTTTAATTCCGCTATAAAAACTAAGAAAAAGTTTTAATACTCTATTCACCCCCCCCCCCCCCCCCCCTCTAGAGTAACTTAAGATCTGATCTTCACTTTCAATTGGTATCAGAGGAGAAGATTTTTTTTACGGGCTAACACCTGAAATCTCAAAGATCTCATTAGTTCTTATTTTTCTTTAAAAAAAAGGTCTGTCTAAATCAAGATTTAGGAAATCAGAAACTGCTCAGTTATAAAAGAAAAATAAATAATCTCTAAACCCTTAAGCAACACAAGACTTTTATGCTTAGGGATCCCAACTCAAATAGGGGGAGATTGTTGGAACCTCAGGGTTTGATTTGAGTTAGGATCCACCCTTAATGTCTAAAGTTTTTATAAATCTTATAACTTAGATTAAATCAGATTAAGTTAATAGGCTGAAAAGAAATATTCAATAATATAAATAATATATATATATGACTTGAAGCTATCAGAATATTTTTAGCATTTGCTGCATACAAACAATTTAAGGAACAATGGCGATTCCTCAGGCTTCTCTGCACCTAATGAAGTTTGACGCAGGCTTTGACATTGACATGGACTCGTTTGCACAGTCAGACCAAATCTTCAAGGATATTCTTCAAACGCTGGATGAACAACAACTAAGGAAATTTCTAAGCACCAGGCAGAAGATAGCTATTGCAGAGATAAAAGAATGTGTTTTCACTGCAAAATCAGTCGATGAAAGTTTGTCGGGAACAATATCAGGTCATCATGTCTCTCTCTCTCCCACCATCCTTTCTGAAATCTTTTGTCTTGAAAATGGTGAAGATGAGTTAGACATAAGCTCAAATGAATTTGATGAAGCTTTAGTCAAAATGGGCCATTTAACTGGAAACCCTAGCCACATTCTGAAAAAGAATCTGTCTCAGGACTACAAGTTCTTAGCAGATATTGTTGGAAAAGTCTTGCTGGGCAAGACTTCTGGGCATGACTATATCAGTAGGCACCAATTTCTATTAATGGTGGCCTTAATGGAGAAGAAGAAAGTCAACTGGGGATCAATCTTTTTTGACCTAATTAAAAAGAAAAACTCTACAGAGAATGTATGCTTTGGAAGAATCTTAGGAATCTTTCTGCAGGAAAGGCATCCAGAACTTCTGGTGTCACCAAAAGTAACAATAAATGCCAGCAAGAGGCTGAGCTCAGCACTCTTTGCTAAATGGGATAGAATAATTCCCAAGAAGAATATAGAAGCTGAGGCCTCCAGAAAAAGGAAAGCTTCTGAGGACACAAGGACTGATCAAGTCACTCCCTCTACCCCTCTAGAAGATCCTTCCTCAGTTCCTCCTTCCTCTCATATCCTCTCTCCACCTGCTCAACAATCTCCTGCTCATTCTTCATCCCCTCCTTCAACTGCAATATCACCCATCAATGATATTCCAATCTTAACCGCCCACATCAGTGATGCTCCACCTCTATCTTCAGAACCACTACCTACCGCACCTCCCTCTCCAATACACAATGAATATCATTCACCTATCCATTTTCCTAGTCCAATCCATCTAGACATTCATACACATACCACCAACATCAGCAATATCATTCCTTCAATATCATCTCCATCCACTTCACAACCATTCACTAGCCATCCACCAGATTATCCATCCCTCAACCTCTCCTCTATTGCTGATCAAGTTTTTGATCTTATACTTCCTAAAATAAGCCAGCTCCTGGATGCAAAACTTGCTCCAGTTCTTCAGGCACTTTCTACTTTATCTTCTAAGATAGCCTCTCTTCCCTCCTCCACTACTGTCCCTTCTACTAGGGGCCTAGATTCAGGCTGTCCTGAAGCTAGGCAGGGGGAGATGTCCTATGAAGAAGCTCCAGAAACAGAAGGAACTCCAGAAGATGATACAGAAGTTACAATTTTTGATACAGATACACAAGTTATAGAAGTAATAAATAATATATGCATTCATCCATCCTGTGATCTATATAGCTTATTATCAAAATTTGATGTCACATATACTTCAAGGGTATCACCATACATAGAGGATCTATCAAAGGCTCTGATTTGCCTTCCTCAGAAAACTCATTCTGACATCACACAAAATTACATATCCTCTATTCCTTCATCCACTGTTCAAGACATTCAAATAAAGGATCATTCTGCAGAATATGAAGATGATCCTGCAGAATTCCTTGATGATACAACAGCCCCACAAATTATTTCTTCACCTCCAATTTCTGTATGAAATGAAGAACCAATGCCAAGCTTTGATGAAATCTGGAGAGAAGCAGATGCAGAGTTTGACAAAGCTGAAGAAGAAAGATTAAAGGCTCGGGAAGCAATCAAGAGAATTGATGATTTATACAATAAGCCAATCTCATCTTCAGACTCTGAAGATGATGATGACAACAGTGATTCTGATGATACACTCTCAAAGAAAAGAAAGAAAAGAACAGCTAAGTCAAAGGCTACTCCCAAACCTCCAAATCCAAATAATGACATTTCTCTGTACATTTTGTATAATGTCCCTCTTGATGAGAAAACTCCTCACTGGATGAAGCTCTCCAGAAATGAGAACAATAGGAGGAAGAAATTCAAGAAGAATGGCTACATCCCTGACAAACCAGTCAAGCACAATCATCCTCCTCCTCCAGCAGCTGGTGCAACAGGATCAGCAGGTGTATCATTTTCCTCTCAGAGGCCAAGCTCTCAACATTCAAGGAGACCTGGTAGTTCTAGTGGTTCTCAAGCCTCTGGATCAGCCAGTGCTCCTTCCTCTAAAAAATCAGCTCCTATCCTTCAAAGAAGTCAAACCTTTTCCTCTTCTCAAATATCTTCAGAATACAAACTTCACATTTCTGATGGAACTCTTCACAGAGATAGAGTACCTCAAAAGGTCACTCAAGACAAAAATGATTCAGAAAATATTTATTATTTTCCAGATCCAGAAGAAGAGAAACTCTGTCAGATGGCAAGACTAAAAGAAACAATTGGGTATGCACAGATTAAAAAGGCTAAAGCTGAAGGCAAAGACTTCTCAAGTTACTCAACCATGTCAGAATACAGAAGAAAAGAACTTGAAAAATACAAAACAGTTAAAGCATTCAATACTGAGGAATATATTGATATGCACCCAGAAGCATTTATTCCTCATGTTAAAGAACAGAAAATCATTGGTGCTCAAGACTTGTTTATCAGCAAAAAGAAATCAGAAGACCCCAACAGAAAAATCATATTCAAGCCACCTTCTCAGGACAAAAAGCCTTAAATAAATTGCTTGGTTATGAATGTAAAGTTTCTGAACTCAGAGCACTTATTTTATTTTATCTGATGATCTATTTTTATCTATCAGATATATTTCATTTCATTATTACTCTGTTTTGCTGCATCTATTTATTTTTTCTTGTCAAATAGTATCCTAACCCAAATAGGGGGAGATTGTTGGAACAACCCTTTTACTGTTTTGGGCTAGGATCACTATGTACTGATTAGGATCAGTTGACCCCATTGTATAGTCTAAGGGTCAAGTATTTAGGCTGATAAATTAGCTAGAACTTAAGATTAAATCTAAGGTTCCCAGCGTTCGACGAATGTCTAGCAGCGCTCGACAAATGGCATGTGGCGTTCAACGAATGTCTAGCATCGTTCGACAAATTGTTCTAAGCAGACTGAAGTATTACAGCTAGTTACAGCACTCGACATTCACTGATCAGTGTTCGACGAACGGCTAGCAGTACTCGACAGATGGCTCCCAGCGTTCGACAGTTTTTATTGACAGCGCTCAACAGTTCTCTAGCCAGTGTTCGACATATTCTGGACAGCGCTCGATAGATGGCTCCCAGCGTTCGACAGATCATTTATTGAAGCCCAGATTTGTTATCAACTATATTCTATCTATCCTAACAGCAAAACGACGAATATAACGGATCTATTTAATATCCTTTGGACGTATTCTGACAGATAAGGAAGGATATTAAACTGAGTTAATATATTCTCTTCTTTCCTTTTTCCAAGGCAGCAATAGCCGTTGACATTTAATGAAAAGGGATCTTTTCACAGTCAAAAATAAAAGGACCTGCCAAAATCGTTTGAGTCGACAGAATTCAAACGTCGTTCTATTACAGAATAAAAAGGATATATATATATATATATAGTATTCAGAAGAACATGATAGACACGGTTAGACATCTCAGAAAGTTTCTTCTTCATCTTCTTCTACAAGCAGCACAAAACTTCTGAGAACATCATCCTCAAGAACATTCACTCAGAATCTGCTGTAAATTTAGATCTTCTAAAAGAGCAACAAGCAAATCTGAAGAACCTGTTCTTCCAGATCAAACAACTACAGGAGATCTTAGTTTTCAAGAGAAAGCTTCTTCATTTTCTGTCAAGCACTTTAATCTGACAGGGGGAGCTTTACAACAACATCCACTAGAGTCTTCTCTCAGCATCTTGACAGAGAAGAACACTATAAACCTTTTCCTTCCCATTTTGTACAGGGTTATAACTCCCTTCAAAAGTTAATCTCGGTGACAGGGCACCTTAACAAAAACCTGCAGTTTGGTTAGAGCACCTTATCAACAGCTCACCTAGTGTGAGGGCACCTTATCAAAAACCTCCTAGTGGATTCCTACCAAAGGTGGTAGAAGAGTAGATGTACCCACACTTATTGGGGAACTACTATAGCTCCTTGTGTCTTCTGTGTTTGATTATTTCCTGTGGCACTGCTGTTTGTTTTGTGATTACATTTACTTAATTTTTCTGTTTATATAATTTTCACAGTGCTTACACTTACATGTAACACTATTTTAATTCCGCTATAAAAACTAAGAAAAAGTTTTAATACTCTATTCACCCCCCCCCCCCCCCCTCTAGAGTAACTTAAGATCTGACCTTCACTTTAAATTGGTATCAGAGGAGAAGATTTTTTTTACGGGCTAACACCTGAAATCTCAAAGATCTCATTAGTTCTTATTTTTCTTTAAAAAAAGGTCTGTCTAAATCAAGATTTAGGAAATCAGAAACTGCTCAGTTATAAAAGAAAAATAAATAATCTCTAAACCCTTAAGCAACTCAAGACTTTTATGCTTAGGGATCCCAACTCAAATAGGGGGAGATTGTTGGAACCTCAGGGTTTGATTTGAGTTAGGATCCACCCTTAATGTCTAAAGTTTTTATAAATCTTATAACTTAGATTAAATCAGATTAAGTTAATAGGCTGAAAAGAAATATTCAATAATATAAATAATATATATATAAATAATATATATATATAATATACTAAGAATATATATATAATTATAATGCTGAAATATATATATATATATATATATATATTAATAAGCAGAAGAAATGAAAAAGAAATGAAAATATCATTTGTTCTCTGCGTTCGACATTTGTTGAACGGCGTTCGACGAATGTTGAACGGCGCTCGACAAATTTCTTCCAGCAGCTCAGCGGTCGACATTTGACTAGTGGCGTTCGACAAATGTTGAACGGCGTTCGACATTTGTCGAGCGGCGTTCGTCGAATTTTCAGCAGATATTCAAAATGATGAATATATTGCTTAGCTTGACTAAATTATTATATATATGCTGTCAGATTTATTAAAGTAATATTTTATTATTTCTATCTATATTTTGCTATATATATATATTGCTGCCTTAACAAAACAGCCGTTGGAGCAGTAATTAATATAGTCGTTGCAGCAAGCCAAAGATGGCAAATTTGTCTGCTCGAGGATCTGGGAAATAAAAGGATATATTTATTATATTCCTATCTTGTCGGCAAGAATTAAAATCAGCCACAAGATCTCCATATCAAATATATATAGAGAAGAGCAGAGAAAAAGAAGAAGAACATATACAGAACAAATATTAGTATTGTTGTACAGAAAAAAAAAATAGAGGAGCAAAAAGAAGGTCAGATCAAATATATTTATATCTTCTTTTTGCCTAACTTGTTCTTTGCAGATCATATACCCTGAGACACCAATCAAGATCATTTGCTCAGGGATCTAAAACTGCAAGAAGAAGAACAGAGGATTTGCAACCAAGAGAAGAAGCCTCCACAAGCTGTCATCAAACTAAATCAGACAGGGGGAGCCTTCTTCATCGTCATCATCATGATCCAAACACAACTACCAATTAGGATCTTCATCAAGAGTCTTCTCAGCAAAAAGAGAAGAACAATTTATCTTTTCCCTTTCTCCTTCTCACCTTGTACAGGGTTATAACTCCCTTCAAAAGTTAACTCCCGGTGACAGGGCACCTTAGCAAAAACCTGTAGTTTGGTTAGAGCACCTTATCAACAGCTCACCTGGTGTGTGGACACCTTATCAAAAACACCTGGTGAGAGGGCACCTTATCAACAACCTCCTAGTGGATTCCTACCAGTGGGTAGAAGAGTAGATGTACCCAGTTGAGGGGAACTACTATATATTTTTGTGTCATCTGGATGTTTGTTTTTATTTTTATTTTCATGTACTCTGACTGCTTGTGTATTTCACTCACTCAGCAAATGCTCACATAAATATACATATCATTTATTTTTAAAACAAAACTTAATCAAAATCTTTTACTAAGATAAATAAGAACTAAACCCTCCACTTTCAATTGGTATCAGAGGGAGGTTTATAACAAGACTCTTGATGAGGATCTTGTTAAATCTTTTACTAATTTTTCTGTTTATATAATTTTCACACTGCTTACACTTATATGTAACACTATTTTAATTCCGCTATAAAAACTAAGAAAAAGTTTTAATACTCTATTCACCCCCCCCCCCCCCCCTCTAGAGTAACTTAAGATCTGACCTTCACTTTCAATTGGTATCAGAGGAGAAGATTTTTTTTACGGGCTAACACCTGAAATCTCAAAGATCTCATTAGTTCTTATTTTTCTTTAAAAAAAAGGTCTGTCTAAATCAAGATTTAGGAAATCAGAAACTGCTCAGTTATAAAAGAAAAATAAATAATCTCTAAACCCTTAAGCAACTCAAGACTTTTATGCTTAGGGATCCCAACTCAAATAGGGGGAGATTGTTGGAACCTCAGGGTTTGATTTGAGTTAGGATCCACCCTTAATGTCTAAAGTTTTTATAAATCTTATAACTTAGATTAAATCAGATTAAGTTAATAGGCTGAAAAGAAATATTCAATAATATAAATAATATATATATGACTTGAAGCTATCAGAATATTTTTAGCATTTGCTGCATACAAACAATTTAAGGAACAATGGCGATTCCTCGGGCTTCTCTGCACCTAATGAAGTTTGACGCAGGCTTTGACATTGACATGGACTCGTTTGCACAATCAGACCAAATCTTCAAGGATATTCTTCAAACGCTGGATGAACAACAACTAAGGAAATTTCTAAGCACCAGGCAGAAGATAGCTATTGCAGAGATAAAAGAATGTGTTTTCACTGCAAAATCAGTCGATGAAAGTTTGTCGGGAACAATATCAGGTCATCATGTCTCTCTCTCTCTCCCACCATCCTTTCTGAAATCTTTTGTCTTGAAAATGGTGAAGATGAGTTAGACATAAGCTCAAATGAATTTGATGAAGCTTTAGTCAAAATGGGCCATTTAACTGGAAACCCTAGCCACATTCTGAAAAAGAATCTGTCTCAGGACTACAAGTTCTTAGCAGATATTGTTGGAAAAGTCTTGCTGGGCAAGACTTTTGGGCATGACTATATCAGTAGGCACCAATTTCTATTAATGGTGGCCTTAATGGAGAAGAAGAAAGTCAACTGGGGATCAATCTTTTTTGACCTAATTAAAAAGAAAAACTCTACAAAGAATGTATGCTTTGGAAGAATCTTAGGAATCTTTCTGCAGGAAAGGCATCCAGAACTTCTGGTGTCACCAAAAGTAACAATAAATGCCAGCAAGAGGCTGAGCTCAGCACTCTTTGCTAAATGGGATAGAATAATTCCAAAGAAGAATACAGGAGCTGAGGCCTCCAGAAAAAGGAAAGCTTCTGAGGACACAAGGACTGATCAAGTCACTCCCTCTACCCCTCTAGAAGATCCTTCCTCAGTTCCTCCTTCCTCTCATATCCTCTCTCCACCTGCTCAACAATCTCCTGCTCATTCTTCATCCCCTCCTTCAACTGCAATATCACCTATCAATGATATTCCAATCTTAACCGCCCACATCAGTGATGCTCCACCTCTATCTTCAGAACCACTACATACCACACCTCCCTCTCCAATACACAATGAATATCATTCACCTATCCATTTTCCTAGTCCAATCCATCTAGACATTCATACACATACCACCAACATCAGCAATATCATTCCTTCAATATCATCTCCATCCACTTCACAACCATTCACTAGCCATCCACCAGATTATCCATCCCTCAACCTCTCCTCTATTGCTGATCAAGTTTTTGATCTTATCCTTCCTAAAATAAGCCAGCTCCTGGATGCAAAACTTGCTCCAGTTCTTCAGGCACTTTCTACTTTATCTTCTAAGATAGCCTCTCTTCCCTCCTCCACTGCTGTCCCTTCTACTAGGGGCCTAGATTCAGGCTGTCCTGAAGCTAGGCAGGGGGAGATGTCCTATGAAGAAGCTCCAGAAACAGAAGGAACTTCAGAAAATGATACAGAAGTTACAATTTTTGATACAGATACACAAGTTATAGAAGTAATAAATAATATATGCATTCATCCATCCTGTGATCTATATAGCTTATTATCAAAATTTGATGTCACATATACTTCAAGGGTATCACCTTACATAGAGGATCTATCAAAGGCTCTGATTTGCCTTCCTTAGAAAACTCATTCTGACATCACACAAAATTACATATCCTCTATTCCTTCATCCATTGTTCAAGACATTCAAATAAAGGATCATTCTGCAGAATATGAAGATGATCCTGCAGAATTCCTTGATGATACAACAGCCCCACAAATTATTTCTTCACCTCCAATTTCTGTATGGAATGAAGAACCAATGCCAAGCTTTGATGAAATCTGGAGAGAAGCAGATGCAGAGTTTGACAAAGCTGAAGAAGAAAGATTAAAGGCTCGGGAAGCAATCAAGAGAATTGATGATTTATACAATAAGCCAATCTCATCTTCAGACTCTGAAGATGATGATGACAACAGTGATTCTGATGATACACTCTCAAAGAAAAGAAAGAAAAGAACAGCTAAGTCAAAGCCTACTCCCAAACCTCCAAATCCAAATAATGACATTCCTCTGTACATTTTGTATAATGTCCCTCTTGATGAGAAAACTCCTCACTGGATGAAGCTCTCCAGAAATGAGAACAATAGGAGGAAGAAATTCAAGAAGAATGGCTACATCCCTGACAAACCAGTCAAGCACAATCATCCTCCTCCTCCAGCAGCTGGTGCAACAGGATCAGCAGGTGTATAATTTTCCTCTCATAGGCCAAGCTCTCAACATTCAAGGAGACCTGGTAGTTCTAGTGGTTCTCAAGCCTCTGGATCAGCCAGTGCTCCTTCCTCTAAGAAATCAGCTCCTATCCTTCAAAGAAGTCAAACCTTTTCCTCTTCTCAAATATCTTCAGAATACAAACTTCACATTTCTGATGGAACTCTTCACAGAGATAGAGTACCTCAAAAGGTCACTCAAGACAAAAATGATTCAGAAAATATTTATTATTTTCCAGATCCAGAAGAAGAGAAACTCTGTCAGATGGCAAGACTAAAAGAAAGAATTGGGTATGCACAGATTAAAAAGGCTAAAGCTGAAGGCAAAGACTTCTCAAGTTACTCAACCATGTCAGAATACAGAAGAAAAGAACTTGAAAAATACAAAACAGTTAAAGCATTCAATACTGAGGAATATATTGATATGCACCCAGAAGCATTTATTCCTCATGTTAAAGAACAGAAAATCATTGGTGCTCAAGACTTGTTTATCAGCAAAAAGAAATCAGAAGACCCCAACAGAAAAATCATATTCAAGCCACCTTCTCAGGACAAAAAGCCTTAAATAAATTGCTTGGTTATGAATGTAAAGTTTCTGAACTCAGAGCACTTATTTTTATTTTATCTGATGATCTATTTTTATCTATCAGATATATTTCATTTCATTATTACTCTGTTTTGCTGCATCTATTTATTTTTTCTTGTCAAATAGTATCCTAACCCAAATAGGGGGAGATTGTTGGAACAACCCTTTTACTGTTTTGGGCTAGGATCACTATGTACTGATTAGGATCAGTTGACCCCATTGTATAGTCTAAGGGTCAAGTATTTAGGCTGATAAATTAGCTAGAACTTAAGATTAAATCTAAGGTTCCCAGCGTTCGACGAATGTCTAGCAGCGCTCGACAAATGGCATGTGGCGTTCGACGAATGTCAAGCATCGTTCGACAAATTGTTCTAAGCAGACTGAAGTATTACAGCCAGTTACAGCACTCGACATTCACTGATCAGTGTTCGACGAACGGCTAGCAGTACTCGACAGATGGCTCCCAGCGTTCGACAGTTTTTATTGACAGCGCTCAACAGTTCTCCAGCCAGTGTTCGACATATTCTGGACAGCGCTCGACAGATGGCTCCCAGCGTTCGACAGATCATTTATTGAAGCCCAGATTTGTTATCAACTATATTCTATCTATCCAAACAGCAAAACGATGAATATAACGGATCTATTTAATATCCTTTGGACGTATTCTGACAGATAAGGAAGGATATTAAACTGAGTTAATATATTCTCTTCTTTCCTTTTTCTAAGGCAGCAATAGCCGTTGACATTTAATGAAAAGGGATCTTTTCACAGTCAAAAATAAAAGGACCTGCCAAAATCGTTTGAGTCGACAGAATTCAAACGTCGTTCTATTACAGAATAAAAAGGATATATATATATAGTATTCAGAAGAACATGATAGACACGGTTAGACATCTCAGAAAGTTTCTTCTTCATCTTCTTCTACAAGCAGCACAAAACTTCTGAGAACATCATCCTCAAGAACATTCACTCAGAATCTGCTGTAAATTTAGATCTTCTAAAAGAGCAAAAAGCAAATCTGAAGAACCTGTTCTTCCAGATCAAACAGCTACAAGAGATCTTAGTTTTCAAGAGAAAGCTTCTTCATTTTATGTCAAGCACTTCAATCTGACATGGGGAGCTTTACAACAACATCCACTAGAGTCTTCTCTCAGCATCTTGACAGAGAAGAACACTATAAACCTTTTCCTTCCCATTTTGTACAGGGTTATAACTCCCTTCAAAAGTTAATCTCGGTGATAGGGCACCTTAGCAAAACCCTGCAGTTTGGTTAGAGCACCTTATCAACAGCTCACCTGGTGTGAGGGCGCCTTATCAACAACCTCCTAGTGGATTCCTACCAAAGGTGGTAGAAGAGTAGACGTACCCAAACTTATTGGGGAACTACTATAGCTCCTTGTGTCTTCTGTGTTTGATTATTTCCTGTGGCACTGCTGTTTGTTTTGTGATTACATTTACTTAATTTTTCTGTTTATATAATTTTCACACTGCTTACACTTATATGTAACACTATTTTAATTCCGCTATAAAAACAAAGAAAAAGTTTTAATACTCTATTCACCCCCCCCCCCCCCCCACCCCCCCCCCCCCCCCCCACCCTCTAGAGTAACTTAAGACCTGACCTTCACTTTCATCTTTGTAAATTAGTAGAAATAAATTGTAGGCAAATTTTATTTTTATCCACATTATCCTAAGGAAGTGGTGCCTAATCTCTATGTGTTTAGTCCTACTATGGAGAACTGGATTTTGTGCTATAGATATTGCACTAGTATTGTCACAAAATATAGTTGATTTATTTAAGTTGATATCATAGTCTAGAAGTTGATTTTGTATCCACAACATCTGTGACCAGCAACTGCCAGCAGCCATGTATTTAGCTTCAGCTGTTGATGTAGACATAGATGTCTGCTTTTTACAAAACCATGACACAAGCCTATCACCAAGAAACTGACAAGTTCCTGATGTGCTTTTCCTGTCTACTCTGCATCCAGCATAATCTGAATCTGAGAATCCAGTTAATTCAAATTCAGATGTTGTTGGATACCAAATTCCTAGATTAGGGCAACCCTTTATATATCTCAAAATCCTTTTTAATAAAATTAAGTGAGATTGTTTGGGGTTAACTTGAAATCTAGCACAAATACAGGTAGCAAATATTATGTCAAGTCTACTAGCTGTTAAATAAAGTAGTGAGCCAACAATTGCTCTGCATACTTTTGAATCAACGGGTTTCCCTGATTCATCATTATCAACAACAGCATTTGAGGGCATGGGTGTTTTCATGGTGGAAGAATCAGACATACCAAATCTTTTCACTAATTCCTTAGCATACTTAGATTGGGATATGAAGATTCCATTTGGAGTTTGCTTCACTTGAAGACCAAGGAAGTATGATAACTCACCCATACTACTCATTTCAAATCTTGATTACATTAGATTGGAAAATCTTTTGCACAAATTTGAATCAGTAGAACCAAAAATAATGTCATCTACATATATTTGAACTAGCAAAGTTTGATTTTTATGTATCCTGTAAAATAAGGTTTTGTCTACTATGCCCCTACAGAAATTGTTTTCCAAAAGAAAACTAGCTAAAGTCTCATACCATGCTCAAGGAGCTTGTTTGAGACCATAAAGAGCTTTCTTAAGCTTAAATACAAAAGAGGGTTGAGTTGGAGAGATAAAACCTGGTGGTTGTTCCACATAAACTTCTTCTTTGATTTCTCCATTTAGGAATGCACTCTTTACATCCATTTGATAGACTTTGAATCTTTTGTATGCAGCAAATGCAAGGAAGATCCTGATTGCTTCTAACCTTGCAACTGTTGCAAATGTCTGATCATAGTCTATCCCTTCTTCCTGTGAGTATCCTTGAGCTACTAGCCTAGCTTTGTTTCTCACAATATTTCCCTCTGCATCAAGCTTGTTTCTGTAGACCCATTTGGTTCCAATCACTGGATAGTTCTTTGGTCTTGGAACCAAATCCCAAACCTTGTTCCTTTCAAATTGGTTGAGCTCCTCTTGCATTGCAAGAATCCAATTTGGATCTTGTTCTGCATCTTTTATGGTTTGAGGTTCAACTTGTGATAGGAAACAGGTGTGCATCTGATTTTGATGTAGCTAATGCCTTGTTTGAACACCTACTGAAATATCTCCAATCACTTGTGAAATTGGATGATCTCTAACTGTGATGGGGTCAACAGTTAGAGTTGGTTCAGCAATTGTATCCACTTGGGGAATTTGTTTAGCTGCTATATCTTGTGAAGAATGATCTGATGTTGTCTGTTCTGAACTTTCAGCAAAAACTGGGAAGTTTTCTTCTTCACTCTCTTCATCATTCTGCTGTTCAAGATTCAGAATTCCTTCTTTATGTAGAGGTAATTGATCTAGATGCTCACATAATATAGGTACCTGCAGATTTTCTATGGTAGAAGGAATCTTCTCCTTGTAAAACATGTTAGTTTCATCAAAAGAGACATGCATAGATTCTTCTATTTTAAGAGTGGATTTATTATAAATCCAATATGCTTTACTGATTTGAGAATAACCTAAGAAAATTCCTTCATCTTATTTTGGTTCAAATTTTCTAAGGTATTTCTTATCATTATTGTGAATATAACATCTACAGCCAAATGTTCTAAAATAGTTAACTTTAGGTTTCTTCCCTTTAAGTAATTCATAAGGAGTCTTTCCCTTAAGTTTGTGTATCAAACTTCTATTCAGAACATAATTTGTTGTGCTAACAGCCTCTGCCCAAAAGGATAGGGACAGATTAGCATCTGCAAGCAATGTTCTTGCTGATTCAATTAGAGTTCTATTTTTCCTTTCAACTACCCCATTTTGTTGAGGAGTTCTAGGAGCAGATAAACAATGTTTGATACCTTCCATCTCATAGAATTCTTGCATAAGAAGAGACTCAAACTCAGTGTCATGATCACTTCTGATCAATGCAACTACAGTAGAGTACTCAATCTGTATGCTCTTAAGAAAGTCTGTAAGAACTTTAAAGTTATCTGACTTTTCTCTCAAAAAGAACACCCAAGTGAATCTAGAGAAGTCATCTACAATAACTAGAGTGTAAGACTTCCCTCCTAAACTCTTTGTTGTTATAGGTCCAAAAAGGTCCATATGTAGCAAATATAAGATTCTAGGTGAATCACTTTTAGATAATGATTTAAAACTATTTTTTGTTTGCTTACCTAGTTGACATGCCCTACAAAGACCTTCTTTCTTGTATGATCCTGAGGGTAATCCTCTAACAAGATTGTCCTTAGATAGTTTAGCAATGGTCCTAAGGTTTACATGTCCTAATCTTTTATGCCAAAGTTCACTAGATTTGCTTCCATCACTAAATAAGCAAACTTCTGAAGTAGATGAATTGAAATTCACTAAATATATATTACCTTGCCTAATACCTGATAAAACAGTAATATTATTAGTAGATTTAATAAGGCAATTCAATTTATTAAATGTTACCTGATACCCTTCATCACATAATTGACTTATGCTGATGAGGTTGTGCTTCAATCCCTTGACATAAGCTACCTCTTTGAAGGTGACTTCTCCAACCTCGACTTTTCCATAGCCTTTGGTATGTCCACAGTTGGAGTCTCCAAATACAACCTTTGGCATAAGATTTGCCTTGTAGTTGTTCAGGTTGGCCTTGTTTCCTGTCATATGCTTTGAGCAGCCACTATCCAAATAAACTAGTTGTTTTTGACCAAGACTACCTTAGGTCCTTTTGTCTTACCACAAAATTCAGAAATAAAGGATATTTCAGGCTGATCCTTATAGCCTTGTGGGTGAAATCTCCTTGGAGGTATTACCCACTTAGTAAAAGGATTTTTAGTATATTTAGAATTAGAATTCTTAGAACTTTCTGTATAATATCTGTTCGACAAATTTGGGTAAATTCGTCGACCGCCGTTCGACGAATGTGAATGATTTTGTCGAGCGTCGTCCATATGATAACTATACTGAAAGTTTGTTCTCAGTTTTTGTCGATCTCTGTTCGACAAATTGAAGTCTTTTTGTCGAGCTTCGTTCGACGAATTCTTCTGAATTCTTTTATTCTTAATATTCTTGCTTGAAATATCTTTATTGGCTTCAGTAGCCTCTTTGTCTTTAGCAGATATGAATTTTATGGGTGTAGAAAGGATGTTTTTCTTAATTAGAGGTGGCTCACTTGATGAAGCACCCAAGCCCAGTTTGCTATTGAGTCTAGCATTGACAGTGCTTGTGATGTTCATCAGTTTGATACTTCTCCCATTTAGGGATTCTTCAAATCTCTTGGCCTCAGATAATTTATTCTCAATGAGAATAATATGTTCTCTGGAGGCTGCCAACTCTTTCTTAAGAGTAGCATTTTCTTCACTTAAATTATTGATTTCAGCTAGCTTAAGTCTGAGTGAGATTATTTCCTTCTCAAATTTAATTAAGTCTAGGCAAAGAACTTTGAATTCATCCTTGAATTCAATGGAAGTAAAATCAAAGTTAGCTATTACCTGATCAGCATCATCTTCTGCTTTTGATTCTGATTTTTCTTCATCAGAATTGTTGGCTGAGGCATTGATTGCCATCATGCAGAAATTCTTCTCTTCTTCATCATCATTGGAGCTGGATGAAGAAGCATATCCTGACTCACTGTCTGCGTCATAAATAGCCATTAAGCATTGGTCATTTTCTTTTGTTTCTTCATCAGAAGAGCAGGATGAAGATACTGATTCAGATTCTGTTTCACTCCAGGATTTTGCTACAAATCCTCTTCCCTTCTTTTTGTGATTGTGGGAGGAAGATTTGCTGGAGTTTCTCTTTTCTTCCTTTTCTTTTCTCTTTTCCTTCTTGTCCTTCTTATTTTGATTTTCTGGACAATCAGGTGCAATGTGTCCTGGTTTCCTGCAACCAAAACATATAATTTCATTAGCATGATTTTTGTCATACCTTGGCTTGTCATACCTTCTGGATAACTTTTTCTTGAAGTCTTTCTTAGCCATCTTGTAAAATCTTTTGGCTATCAGACTCATGATCTCCTCATTGTCAGGAGTTTTTCCTTCTTCTTCTGCAGCTTTAAAGGCAATGTTCTTTTCCTTCTTTATTGCTGGAGATGAAGTAGACTGTTCTGCTTCTCTGGATTTGATGAGCTGCTCATAAGATTTGAGCTTGCCCAACAGTGCTTCTATGGTAATCTCATTGAGACTCTTGGTATCCTTGATTGGCCAGATTCTTGAGTCCCATGTGCTGGGGAAGCACATTAAGATCTTGTCATTGACCTCAGTGATAGTGATCACTTTATCCAAGGTCTTCAACTCATTTATTATGAGACTGAGCCTATTGTACATATCAGCAACTGTCTTTGTGTCTCCTTTCTTGAAGTTTTCATACAGAGAGATCAAGTGTGATCTTTTGTCTTTTCTCTCATCTGCAGAACCTGCAATCATGTTATTTAGTGAAATCCAAATTTCTCTAGTTGAAGTACATTCAACCACTTTTTGAAATATGTCATCAGACATAGTTTGAGCTAGAATGTTCATGGCTTTAGCATCTGCACTTCTCTGCTTTTTCTGAGCTTCAGTCCACTCAGGAGGTGGAACAACAGTGTTGTCTGATGTGGTTCCAGTGCTTGCTGCTGCTGTAGGTGTTGGAGGCCCTGTCAGAATAACATTGAAAATCTCCTCATCAATAGAATTCATGTATAATCTGATCCTTGCTTTCCACAGTGCAAACTTATTGAGATTGCACATAGGAGGTCTTGTGCTTGAATATTCCTTGTTTTGTGCCATGAGTTTTTAAGCAGAAATAAAATGAAATAAAAACTCTAAAGAAATTTAAGATCTAGTTGATCTTTGTGATTCAGGTGTTAGCCTATAAAGAATCAACTTCCTATGATACCATTTGAAAGTGGAGGTTAGATCTTAAGTTACTCTAGAGGGGGGTGAATAGAGTATTAAAACTTTTTATTAGTTTTTAAAGCGGAATTAAAATACTGATGTATATATATGTGTAATGCAAAATGTGTTATATAATATGAACAAAGAAAATAGCACACAGCACAGAAACAATACAGAAAATCACAAGCATAGGGGACACAAGGAAATATAGTAGTTCCCCAATAAATCTGGGTACGTCTACTCTTCTACCACAGCTGGTAGGAATTAACTAGGAGTTTTTGATAAGGTGTCCACACACCACAGAGATTTTGATAAGGTGCTCAAGACCAGGGTTTTTTTTATAAGGTGTCCACACACCAATAAGCTTTTGATAAGGTGCTTAAAAACCACACAAGGATTTTTTGATAAGGTGTCTTGCCACCACTGTGTAAACTTTTGAAGGGAGAATTAACCATGTACAAGATGAGGTAAGAAGGTTTAGAGTGTTCTTCTCTGTCAATATTTCTGAGAGAAGACAAAAGGTGTTGAGGATGAAAGCTCCCCCTGTCTGATTGAAGTTGTTGACAGCTTGAGGATGAAGCTTTCTCTAAGACAGAAATCTTCTGTAGCAGATTAATCTGGAAGAAGTAAATCTTCAGATTGTTGTTGCTCTTTGGAAGACTTGAACTTGCAGCAGATCTGAGAGAATGAATGTTGTTCTCAGAGAGAGATGAAGATGCTGCTTTTAGAAGGAAGAAGACTGAAAGTATATGTTCTCTGTATGTGTTTTCTTCTTCTTCTCCTTTCTCTAATCCTTTTGTGTTCTTGTTGTTCTCAAGAACTGTATTTCTGAGAGACTAAAAAATAATAACTGTGAAAAATCTATATCTGTAAGGAGTACGACTGTTTTTGTATATACTTCCTTCTTTGATAGCTTTCTAATTTGAAATTCAAAAAAGCTGTATTTAAGGAATATATTATTCTGACTTAAATCCTTCTTGGAACTGTAACAGCCACCAAAACAATTTTGTCAGGTCCTTTTTGATTCCTTTGTCGTGAAAGATGCCTTAACATTAAATGTCAACGACTATTCTTCTTTTTGGAATAGAAGAAATAAAAGAATATAATAAATGAATAAGATATCCTTACTAAACTGACTGAATACGTCAAAAAGTACTTGAATAGATCCGTTAAGGTCGTCGATCTGTGTTCAGAGTGTTGACAAAATAACTGATATAAATAATCAGGACTTGTATTGTCGAACTGAGCTTTAATACAGAATTTGTCGAGCTCTGGCTGGAATTTGTCGAACGCTGCTTACCATTTTTCGAACGCTGCTCAGAGAATGTCGAGCGCTGGAACTGGCTATAATACTTCAGTCTGCTGAGAACAATTTGTCAAACGATGCTAGACATTCGTCGAACGCCACTCACCATTTGTCGAATGCTGGGAACTTAAATTTTCCTTAAGTTCTAGCTAATCAATCAGCCTAAAGACTTGACCCTTAAGCTATACAATGTGGTCAACTTGATCCTTAGTTAAAACATAGTGATCCTAGCCCAAATCAGTAATAGGGTTGTTCCAATATAGTCTTCTCTTGTTCTTTGGGAGCGATGGGTATTTGAAAATAACCCGATAGACCGTCGAGGAAGCAGTAAAAATCGTGTTCTGAAAGTCGTTCTAAGATTTGATCCATAAACGGGAGAGGAAAGTGATCATTCCTAGTGACATCGTTTAGTTTTCTATAGTTTATACACATACGCCAACCTGTTACGGTTAGGGTAGGAATTAGCTCGTTATTATCAATAAAAACTACCGTCACTCCGCCCTTTTTTGCACGACCTGGACTGGACTAACCCATGAGCTATCGGAAATCGGATAGATAATTCCTGCGTCGAGTAATTTTATAACCTCCGCCTTAACTACTTCTTTCATATTTGGATTAAGTCGGCATTGGGGCTGAATGGAACGACGTGAATTTTCTTCTAAAAATATTTTATGCGTACAAAAATGTGGACTAATACCGCGGATATCAGAAATTTGCCAAGCGATGGCGTAACGGTGCTCTTTTAAAACTTTAATTAATTTTTGCTTTGAAAATCCGAAAGAGAAGAAGAAATAATAACCGGAAGTTGAGAACCAGATTCTAAGAAAACATATTTTAAATGCTCGAGCAATTGTTTTAATTCGAGTTTGGGAGGAATTTCATAAGAAGTAGATAAAATATTTCACTTTTTCAATAATTTCAAAATTTTGAGCATTTAAAATAGGCGCATCATTTGATAAGGTGTTTAATATTTCAAGTGAATCATCAGAAGGGGTTAGAAAATCCATACTTGAATGCTCTTCGGAGAGAGTTTCTAAAAAATAAACGGCGTCGTCATTTGAAAGTGAATTTCTTAAAGAAGAGTTGATTGAAATCGTGACTTCCTCATCGTCGACTCTAAGTACAAGCTTTTCATTGCTTACGTCAAAAATAGCCTTATAAGTGGCTAGAAAAGGGCGACCGAGGATAAGGGGTACCTCGGCTTCTTCCTCAATATCTAATATGACGAAGTCAACGGGAAAGATAAATTTATCGACCTTCACTAAAACGTCCTTGATAACGCCCATTGGATATTTGATTGAATGACCAGCGAGTTGAATACTCATCCTAGTTGGACTTGGTGTACCTAATCCTAGCTTTTTAAATAATGAGTAGGGCATGAGGTTTATGCTCGCTCCTAAGTCTGCCAAGGCATGTTTGACTAGCAAATCACCGAAGAGGCACGTGATAGAGAAACTTCCCGGATTGTTTAGTTTTTTCGGTAATTTGTTATGCAAAATTGCCGAGCATTCAGCATTAAGCGTTACACGAGAAAATTCTTCTAGTATCTTCTTGTTAGTTAGCAAATCTTTTAAATATTTTGCATACTTGGGCATTTGTGAGATGACCTCACAAAACGCAAGTTGATTTGAATTTGCTTAAAAACTTCTAAAAATTTGTGATAATTGTCATCACTTTAATTTTTAAAGACCGAGGGATAAGGAAGAGATGTTTTGGAAACATTTAAAGAAGGAGAAAGTGGGGGCGGAGGTGAAGAAACATTTTCAAAACCTTTTTCTAAAGAAGGTGGAATTTTTTCAAAATCTTTTTCAGAAATTTCTTTTCCTTCTACAGGGGTGGGTTCACTTACCTCCTCGCCACTCCTAAGCGTGATAGCATTGATCGAGTCCCGCGGGTTCGCCTCCGTATTTCCTGGTAGAGTTCCATGTTGGCGTTCATTTAAAAATTTGGCGAGTTGCCCGACTTAATTTTCTAGATTCTTAATAGAACCGGTTAGGGTATGCAGAGTAGCATCAGTATTAGCAACATATTTAGAAACAATTTCCTCAAAAGAGGGTGCACGAGGTGCAGGAAGTAGAAAACCAGGTGGAAAAACATTAAGAGGGCGGACCGCATTCCCCGGATTACTCCATGAGAAGTTTGGGTGATTCCGCAAATTTGGGTTATAAGTGTTTCCAAATGTAGTTGTGCCCAAATTTGCGGAAGGCCGAGGCGGATTTGCAACAAAATCCACATGTTCTTCCGTGAAAAAATGATTATTATTATTATAATTATTTTCCAAAATAGCATTTGCAGAGGAAGAAGGAGACATAGTAGAAAACTTTTTATTTAAAAGATCTATTTGAGAAGCGAGCTGGGCTATTTTATCGATTTTGTACCACCCTGGCGGCTTATTTGGAAGTGCCCGGGGTGTACTCCATTGATAAGAGTTCATATCCATATATTCAAAAAGTTTGATTGCGGCTTCCGGTGTTTTGTAGTTTAAAGTACAATCGGAAGCTGCATTGATCGTTTGCTTAGTAATCGCGTTTAATCCGTTATAAAAAGTTTGAAACTGAATGTTGGAACATGGTTTTCCGCATCCCTTTGATTTGAGAATAACAAATCCTACTTGTATTTGATCTTGTTTGCCATTATATTTTTACCATGCAGGTTTGGACAGATATGACACCAGGTTGCTGCAACAATGGACTGGCACTAACCACAAGCGGAAGGATTGAAAGTTGTTTAACGCCATACGTTAAGCTTAACGCTGGGCGTTAGCGCTAGACGAAAACGGCGTTCGACGAAATTGTGTTTGACGAAAGAATAAGCTCGTTCGACGAAATGCATACCACGACGCTCCACGAAATGCATACAACGGCGTTCGACAAAATGCATACCACGACGTTCGACGAAATTGTGTACGACGGCGTTCGACAAAATGCATACCACGACGTTCGACGAAATTGTGAACGAAATGCGTTCGACAAAAATTCCATTCGACGAAATGGAGGTCGACGAAAGGAGAAGCCGTTCGACGAAATGGAGGTTGCCGAAAAGAGAGGCCGTTCGACGAAAATGGCGTTCGACGAAATAAATTGTCGTTCGACGAATTGAGTTGCTGTTCGACGAAATGGCGTGCCAGCTGATTAAAGAAAGAATCTCAACGCCAGGTGTTAGTCTTAACGCTCGGCGCTATCCGGTCGACGAATTTGGCAAGGAGAAAGCAGCCGTGATTGCAGGAGGAACTTTAGGAATGATTTGCCCAACGCCCCGCGTTAGCCTTAAGGCCGACGTTGATATTGCCTAAAATAAAACAATTCCTAAAGTGCAGAGTCTCCTTCCTCTTCTGAAGATCCGAGCCATCAATATGTTGCTATACATGGTCAACGCCCGGCGTTAGCACTTAACGCCGACTTTAGCTCAAATTCTATAAATTGGATGATTTCGATGTCTCCTACTACTGATTGCCAAGTGCTCTATTCCAGCACTTCAGAAACTTTGTGAGGGCCGTATTTCCAGACCAACAAATCTCCCACTCATATTTCAAAAGGAGGAATCAAAGGAGGCTTAGATCAACACGCTAACACAACGCGAAGAACGCACGCTTGGACTTCAATAATCTTCAGCGATTCTTCGGCGTCTCCTTCAGATTACCTCATAGGGAGTTTCATATTTATAATTTGTATTTGTCTTTTATTTTATGGTTGTAATCATTTTGTGAATTCGCCTCGTGTTGGCGACTAGGTCTAGGTAGGACTTAGGGAGTAATTCACCTCGTGTTGGAGACTAGGTCTAGGGAGTAGATCCAAGGGGGTGCTCGAGGCCTTTCTGGTGATAGATTGGCTAGAGCGACTTAAGGCCGTATCTGGGGAGAGATCGACTAAATCCAACCGGTTCGTGGGGATACGAGTCGGTATAGAAAACAAAAAGAGTTTTCATATTATTCGCTTTGATTTCTAGCGTCACAGAAATCAAATTTTGTAATCAAGTTTATTAATGATAATCATGTCTTTTTCTATTTAATAAAATTGATTTGCTACTCTTTGTTTTATATTCACTCTAATTCAAATAAAATATCAAAAGTTTTCTATTAAAGTTTAAAATTTTTAAAACCCTTATTCACCCCCCCCCCCCCTCTAAGGGCGCCTCAAGATCCAACAAGTGGTATCAAAGCAGTTTATTCCAAATCGGCTTAACAACCGGGAATAATGGCGTCTCTTGATCATGATCTCGCTTCTATGAGTGGGGAAAATTTTAATGTAAATGAAAAAGGATTATCACCACTTTTATTTATGGGCAAAAATTATAAAGGGTGGAAAACATTAATGAAAAAGTTTCTTAAGGCCTTAGATGAAAAAGTTTGGAATATTACTATTGAAAAGCCACCTAGCGTACTATCTAGAAACGAAATTGTTTTAAATGCAAAATCTATGAATAGTATATTTTGTGCGTTAGACCAAAATATTTTCAAACTTATTTATATTTTACCTACCGCATATGAAATTTGGAATTTTCTTGAAAGAACTTATGATTCTCCTTTTATAGGTACGGAACATTCACAAGAACCGGAGAATATGCAAGCCTGCACAAATGTTCAAGAAAGCTCCTCAGGGGATGGATCAATGGAGCACACATCAAATGGAAGAGAAGAAGAAATACTATCTTCGGAAGACGAGTGCCAAAAAGATGTCAAAGAAACTATATGTTCAAATCGTGCCTCTCCCGAAAGCAATGTAAGGAAATCAAATTCCATTTTTTGTACTTCTATCTCTACATTACAATTGCTACAAATTACAAAGCGAAAAATTAAGAAATTAAAAAATGCAAATTGCAAACTGCGCTTAGAAAATAAAGATTTAAAGGCAAGGTCTACCAATGGCCCCTTAGTTGAAAACATTACACCTTGTATAGAATTTAATGATTTAAAAGAAAATGCAAGGAACTTGAAAAGGAACTTCTTTTTATAAAAGAACAAAATGAAAGATTATGTTTAGAAAATTCATCCTTGAAAAATGATTGTGCTAAGTGTAAAGACTATAAAATTGAAATTAAAGAGATGGATGAAACATTTGAAGAATATAGAAATAACTATCAAAATCATATTGATTTAATTGTTTCCACTCTTAAAAATAGCACAATAGCTTATAATAAAGCTAGACATAATCTAAAGATCAAGAATGATGAATCAAAAATCAACTTGCTTATGAAAATTGTAAATACAAATTCACAATATCAAACTATATCTAAAAGCATGATGAATATGAATATGAATATTTTAACTAAGACAAATAATGGGAGTAAGAAACATAAAGTATTTGTAAATCAAAATCAAAATCACCATTATTTACAAAATCATGTTTCTTCCAACATAAAATTAAATGTTCACAAATTTCCTATAAACAATGTTTTATAAAATCATCATGGAAATTTGACAAATAAAAACAATATTAAACCAAGGTTTGAATGGAGGCCCAAAGTTAAAGATGAAACACTAACTCCACTCAAAAGGACTCATTCATCACTATCTCCCCAAAAGCAAACACGATGTATTTGGGCACCCAAAGGAACCATCCCACTTGGTCCCCTTTGGATACCTAAATCTCTTATTCATTAAGTATCATACAAATGCATGAAGTGGAAATAATTAAATTTGAAATATCATCAACTATACTTCATGATATGCTTAAAATTTTTTCTTCTTTTTTTAAACCATCATGCTATGGTCATTTTGTATAACATGTGATATGATTTTCACACATTAAGCCACAAATTCATTAATAAATCAAATTGAATGAAATTGAATAAAATTCATATCATCTCTCAAGTGACCTATCTATCCTTTTTATTTTTAACCTTCTAAATCCATTACCTTTAAATGTCTTATATCGTCATTATAAATTAAAAGTTAAATGTTTATATGATATTATCAAGACTAATAAAATAATTATCAAAAAGGGATTTAAAGGAAGATTATGGGGTCTTTGGCAAAATGTATAAAAAGCATAAGTGATCGATTACTTATTTAATATCCTTATGTCATTTGATAGCCTCAAATATGTTTAATCATAATCAAGAAAAATCAGAATTGAATAATTGCAAAAATCATATGTTTGTAATCTTTACATAACCTTGCACCTTATCATCATAAATTTTTCATTCTAGCGTCATCACTTTCTATAAGAAGAAATCAATGTCTATGCTAGATATACCATGTTATGAAAAAAAATGAATAATGAGAATTAAAAGTCAAGAAAATTATATATATATGTTTTTTCTTAATATTCAAAAACCAAATAGAAAATTTATAAAACCTTTCAAAAATAACCAAAAAATGTGTTCATTATTCACCTTACAATCTTTCTCTTTAATATTTTGAAAAGGTTGAATATGAATTGTTTTATATATTTCACTTACAATAATTAATTATGAGTATCAAAATTCTATGTGATAAAATTAATGATCAAAATAATATTATGTAATATCAAAAGATCTTTTAATTCAACATTACACATTACTACAAAAGATCCTTTTATTTCTATCATATGATTAGTGATCATGATAATTATATGAATAAATTATGTATTGTGGTTGCATGTATCTTATTTATTTTTAGACCATGGAATCAACTCTATATCTATATGAATAAATCAATTAGAATCATCACTTTATTCTATGCCTAAAATTTGAATCACTATTGTTGAATACATGCAACATTATATCAATTAACCTTATGGCATAACACTATATTCAAACTCATCATGTCTAGCATTATCAACTAATAAATATTATCTTCCATGCTAGATATATTTTTATTTCCATAATGAATCAATCTTAAAGAAGAACAATTGAAAGTTAAAACTCATAATAACTATGTTGCTTTAAAATCAAATAAAATAAGAAATTAATCGTGCATAAAAGCCATAGTTTTGATTCCATAGAACAAAATGCCTAGGGTGTCCATGATCATTCATCCACATTATGTGTCTCACAATAGCGAGGGCGTATGATTGTATGCATTAGAAGACCTAACCTCTAAGTCATGTCTTGTCCTTAACCGGGAAGGGTTTCAGTGGGACCTTGCGAGGCACTGAGGGGAAAGAGTGCTAGGTTGAGCGTTCTCTAGTGTGTGCATATGGGACTAATACCCCAACCTACGGCATGTGTGCAGCTCCTCATGCCCATCCGTCACTTAGTATGGGGCTAGTGTGTAGACATATAGTTAGGATATTATAATTTAGGACATATCTATATCATATGTTGTGCATACACTCTTTAATATTATTCATGCATTCTTGGTTTGATCGAACATGCTTATTTTGTGTTTTGCATATTTTATCATTGTTGAGCTCTAATGATCTTGTAAAACATAAATATATGAAAACCAAATAAAAATATAAAAACCATTTTTTGAACAAATAAAACATGCTTGAATAGCCTTCTGATCATTTCCAACTTCTCTGAAATTTCTACCCTAAGAAGGTTTATATATATACTATCAATGCCAAAAGAAAAATTTTCAAAAAATCTCAAAAATCGAGTACTGTTTCGGCGTTAACTACCTAACGCCAGGAGCTAGCCTTTTTCTCCAGAGGAAAATTCTGCTTTCACTAGTATCTTTCTGGTATTTTTCTAATGATTTTTCTCAATTTATTGTGTCTGATTTCAAATTATTTTGTTATTAATTTTGTTGTTTTCCTCCAAAATACAAAAAAATTCAAATAATTTAAAATGATCAAAAATATGTTTTTGTTATTTGTTTTTTTGCTTTAACTCATACAAAATTATGGTTTGACTATAAGTCTTCACAAGAGCATACATCTTAGTCATTTTGTTTCAAATGGTCAAAATTGATTAGGCATACACATTAAGATTCTCTTCAATGTCTAATTTTAATTTCAAATTTTCTAAACATTGTTATTGTCATGCCTTGACCTTAATCTGATTATGTGCAATGAAATAGTCTATATCTAATTGTGTATGATTGCCTAGCATGCCTCTAAGTATGAGTAATGCTTTATGTTAATAAATGAACTATACACTCACTATTTTGGTAATCTACATGTGCTCATTATCTTAGTCTTGCATGATTGTGTAGTGTAACAGTTTTAACATATTAAGTTGTATGTCTAAATTACCTACATCGTCTTTCAAAAATAAATTTCATGCACAATATAGAAGTGTTATTTCAATAATATAAATGTTTGCAACAACAAGTGAATTCAGAGACCTTCGGCCCAAAATAAAAATACGAAATACAAAGCCAAAGATTACTCCACCAAGCACTACTCACCCTCCTGATAAGTCTTAATGAGCATTGTGAGGTTGAGCACCTTGGAAAGAATTGTAAAGTGTCTTGTGCAAACACATTCATCTTTTATCACTTCTATTTGTACACCGGATCACTAAAAATAAAAAATCAATAAAATTGCTTATGTGATCACCCAAGCAATACTTCGCTCCCTGATAAGTCTTAATGAGCATTGTGTGGGCGAAGCACCATGGTTGTTGTACTCATTATTTGTGCCTTGAAACTTTATTCTAAATTTGATGTGTGAAAGTAATTATAAGATTGCATCCTTAATATTGTTGTCACTATTTCATTATATATGTCATGTGTTTTGATTATTTCACTTGTATACTTTTATCAAAACACCTTATGCACACATCATTGTTTTTCATAAAGCTTCCACTCATGAGAATTGGATCCTAATGCAAACATTACATAATTCTTTAAAAGCTTAAGTGAAAGCACTAGCTTGCAATGCATGATTTCTACAATGTTTTCTTTACTTGAAATACGAATTGGTTACATTGTAGCTATTATCTTTTTGAATATGCTAAATCATGTTTGGCTATTAGTTATGAATGTTTTCAAAGTTAAACTGCTCAAATGTGAAGAGTCTAGACATATTGTTGAATTGGTCAAACTATAACAAAAATACTACTCTTATTTGTTTTATTTTGTTTTTCCGCATTTCTCTATTTAATCATGTATCCTTATATCATGTGTTCTCATGCTTATTTCTAAGGATTTTTCTTTCACTTGTACTTGTCAAACAATATTGCCTCTCTTTTTACAAGTGGTACAAACAAGTAATATTCTTCATAAAAATTAATTTGACAAACAAGTGGTAGAATTCTTTTGGTAAAATCATGGAATTTTGTTCTTTCATGCTTATCATATATTGTTTCCGCTGTGCTACTCTCTCCCTTAGCTTGATCATGTCTTACTTTATGTTTACACAAAACTCTTATTCCTCTCTTAGTTATGTCCCAACTTTTGTCGTCTTTATTCTAGTTTTGTTTCACTCCACCCTCTTTTGCTAATAACAAAGGGGGAGAATAAAATGCTAAATCATATTGATTAACGGAGTAGGATTCACTAGATTAAGGGGGAGCATGTATCTAGTTTATGGGAGTATACACTAAGGGGGAGCATCTTTGTAGGGGGAGCACAATGTTCAATAAACTATAATTCCTATCATTATCTTATAATTGATGTGTGTCATATATCTTTATAAAAACACAAATTCTTTATCTATGAATCTAATTTATCTCTAATTGGATTTGTTATTATCAAAAGGGGGAGATTGTTCGAACATGGTTTTCCGCATCCCTTTGATTTGAGAATAACAAATCCTACTTGTATTTGATCTTGTTTGACATTGTGTTTTTAGCATGCAGGTTTGGACAGATATGACACCAGGTTGCTGCAACAATGGTCTGGCACTAACCACAAGCTGAAGGATTGAAAGTTGTTTAACGTCGGGCGTTAAGCTTAACGTTGGGCGTTAGCGCTAGACGAAAACGGCGTTCGACGAAATTGTGTTTGACAAAAGAAGAAGCCCGTTCGATGAAATGCATACCACGGCGTTCGACGAAATGCATACCACGGCATTCGACGAAATGCATACCACGACGTTCGACGAAATTGTGTACGACGAAATGAGAAGCTCGTTCGACGAAATGCGTTCGACGAAAATTCTGTTCGACGAAATGGAGGTCAACGAAAGGAGAAGCCGTTCTACGAAATGGAGGTTGCCGAAATGAGAGGTCGTTCGACGAAAATGGCGTTGGACGAAATAAATTATCGTTCAATGAATTGATTTGTTGTTCGACGAAATGGCATGCCAGCTGATTAAAGAAAGAATCTCAATGCCAGACGTTAGTCTTAATGTTGGGTGCTATCCGGTCGACGAATTTGGCAAGGAGAAAGTAGCCGTGATTGCAGGAGGAACTTTAGGAATGATTTGCCCAACGCCCCGAGTTAGCCTTAACGCCGGCGTTGATATTGCCTAAAATAAAACAATTCCTAAAGTGCAAAATCTCCTTCCTCTTCTGAAGATCCGAGCCATCAATATATTGCTATACATGGTCAACGCCCGGCGTTAGCACTTAACGCCGGCGTTAGCTCAAATTCTATAAATTGGATGATTTTGATGTCTCCTACTACTGATTGCCAATAGCCCTATTCCAGCACTTCAGAAACTTTGTGAGGGCCGTATTTTCCAGACCAACGCATCTCCCAATCATATTTCAAAAGGAGGAATCAAAGGAGGCTTGGATCAGCACGCTAACACAACGCGAAGAACGCATGCTTGGACTTCAACGATCTTCAGCGATTCTTCGGCGTCTCCTTCAGATTACCTCATAGGGAGTTTCATATTTATATTTTGTATTTGTCTTTTATTTTATGGTTGTAATCGTTTTGTGAATTCGCCTCGTGTTGGCGACTAGGTCCAGAGAGTAGATCTAGAGGGTGCTCGAGGCCTTTCTAGTGATACATTGGCTAGAGCGGCTTGAGGCCGTATCTGGAGAGAGATCGGCTAAAGCCAACCGGTTCGTGGGGATACGAGTCGATATAGAAAATAAAAAGAGTTTTCATATTATTCGCTTTGATTTCTAGCGTCATAGAAATCAAATTTTGTAATCAAGTTTATTAATGATAATCATGTCTTTTTCTATTTAATAAAATTGATTTGCTACTCTTTGTTTTATATTCACTCTTATTCAAATAAAATATCAAAAGTTTTCTATTAAAGTTTAAAGTTTTTAAAACCCTTATTCACCCCCCCCCCTCTAAGGGCGCCTCAAGATCCAACACTGAAGCTATACGGGCAGTGCGTGGTGTGGGCAGCGATGTAGAAGATTTTTAAAATGTTCTCAGGTGTCGTAAAGCGTTTCAGAATCGATTTGCGCAAAAGAAGAAATATCATTTCGCAATTTCGCAGTTTTCGCAGAAGGAAAATATTTTGACAAAAACTTTTCAGAAAGCTCGGCCCAAGTATGGATAGATCCTCTGTGGAGAGAATTTAACCATTGTTTGGCCTTAGTGCGTAAAGAAAACGGAAAAAGTCTTAGCCTAGTTGCATCATCAGTCACACCATTAATTTTAAACGTACCACAAATTTCAATAAAACTAGAGAGATGAAGGTTAGGATCCTCATCTTCTAGGCCATCGAACTGCACGTACTGCTGCACCATCTGTATTATAGCAGATTTTAGTTCAAAATTGTTGTTCGCAACGGCAGGGAGAACGATGCTTGTTTCTGTACCCTCCAGGTTGGGCCGAGCATAATAGGTCATTGTCCTTTGCTGGTCAACTTCTGGATTGGGATCACCCATAATTTCTGTGGTTGTGTCTCCGATCGACTCTTTGAGATCTATATGTAAATCCTGATCACGAGTTCGGAGGCGCAGCCGAAGGGTGCGCTCGACCTCTGGATCAAAATGAATATCAGGATTACTCAAAGAGCTACTACAGGTAATGCACTAGAGAGAAGAAAAAGGGAAAGAGGGAGAATAACTGAAAGTGAAGGAAAACCAAAATTAAAAATGATAATGATTTTATTTAGAGAAAAAATGATAAATATAATAGTATTGCACTTTCAAAATATCGACAAAAGTATTCTCCCCGGTAACGGCGCCAAAAACTTGATAGAGATTTTTCAAGTAAAAAAATAATTCCAACTAATATCTCGATGCAGGCACGTATACCTATCGAAATATAGTATAAGAAGGATGTCGTATTTGCCCGAGGCCTGTCGAGTTATCTTACTCATGCAAAATTCCTATTAATTTATCGGTGGAAAATTGGATTTGTTTGGAAATTTAAAAGTTGCAGATTGAAAATTACTAAAAAGAAAAAGATCACGATTTAAAAACCTTAGCACTTGATTAAGTGTTCTTGGGAATCCGATTATAAAAGATACATTCTAATTCTTAAAATTCTATTTCGATTGGAGGATTGAAAAATACAATAGAAGCTTGCTAGAGATGATTATCGCCTAATTTTAAATTACTTCAAATTGAATCTCTTAAACTTGAAATAAATTAAAATCACATAAAAATTAATCCAAAATTCAAAAAGAAGTTATATTTTCAATTCTCAAGGAAAATATAACAAACTTTTTATTTCCGAGAGATCTAAGGTATCCACGAGCCTCTCGACTACTAGGACGCCAATCGGATCGCAAAATTTATATAGTAGCAATATTAACTCGCATCCACCTATTAATCGGAAATAAATTGAAATGAAACTTCAAAGATTAGAGACGACGGATTATGATTTAATCCTCATCTCAATACTAACCAATCAAGTACTAAGAAAGAGATTAGCTACTCATAGTGAAATAAGAGACAAGAATAAGAGAGAAAAAAGACATAAATTTCATTGATCGAAGATAAGAACGATTACAAAATATAACAAGATGAACTATAACAATAACATGAAAATAAGCTTACAATAACATAAAATTTCAAAAACTCTCCAACATAAAACTGAAATCTCAAAACATGTAGCGTTCGAGATGAAAATTCCTCACACTCCTCCCTTTCTCTCTTGAACTCCTTTTTTTCTCCCTTGATGCCATGGAGCCTTGCCCTTTTTATAGATGACAAACCCCTCTTGTATCATCCCAAGAGAAGAATCTAGATGGGGGAGAGTAACTGATGGTGGCTAGGAATTCCAAGGGACATAGAGAATTTCGGCTAATAAGGGGAGGAGTGGAAAGGATGCTTGCAATTAATTGGAGAGGAGCAAATTATATAATTTTCACGTGAATAAAGCATTAAAGTGGGGCTGCATGCATTAATGGAGGCGGGTGATGTGGACGGGCTGCACTAGGAATTGAAGTTGAATGGTTGTATTTAATTAAGAAAAAGTGGACCGGCTGCTACATGAATGTGAAGTAATAATGACCCGCTGCATTTGAGGAAGTTGGACAGCTTGTATTGAGGAGAAAGAGGCTGGCTATTGATTTGTAATATTTAACCGTGTGAATGGGTTGCGTGCATTTTTTATGATAATAGCCATCATTGCTTTATAATATTAGCTGCATGCATGGGGAATAATTGGCCGAATGAAGTGGCAGCAAATTAAAATTCATTTGCATGGGTGGTGGCGTGAATAGGAAAACAAAGGTGGCTTGAGTGGCGTATATTTAAGTGGATGATGGATTTTCACGTGGAAATGATTTTCATGCGTGGGTTCGACCAAATGGACTTGACGTGAATGACATATAATGGCAAAGATGACATGGGTTGCACTTGGCCGGAGGAGTTGGTGTGATGAAGCGACTTGAATTCTCGTGCTCGGCTTGAACGGGGGCAGCTAGCAGCTTTGTACGACAATGGCGGGCATCTACTTGGCGGCTTCCGTAAAATCTCCATCTCATGAGCGCAACAGTAACATTATCCTTGCATGGATGGCGCGGGCTGCACCAGGAATGCGACTAAGTCTGCATCGAGATTTTACTGTAAAAAGTGCGAAATTTCCTCGAGGCCTGCATAAATGAAATAAAATTACATTAGTTTAGTTTATACGGAAAAAAACTAATTAGAGAGCAAATTAATATATTTTTAGGAAAATATATAATTGTTATAGTTAAAACTTAATATTTTTGTGCTAATAATTTAAGCTAAATTATGCGTTATCAGAAATCTACCCAAGAAAGACTGTCTTTAGAAAAGTGATCATACCCACAAATTCATGTGATCACAGTAGCATCTATGGATGCAAAGAAAGCCAGAAATTAGACAGCAATATTAAGCTGCCTTCCACCTGGCTAAGCAAGAGACAAACTCTCCTTAGGAAGAGTGCACTATCTGCACCCCAAAAGAATCCTCCAGTAAAAGACTGCAGAAGTTGTCATGTTGCAGAAAACCCTTCTGTCTCCAAGAAAGGAAGGTTAGATGTTAAACAATAGCCTAACCTAGTCAGACCAAATACCACAAGAAAATCTAGATACAATAGATTTGAATGCTGGTGTTGTGGAAAAGTAGGGCATTATGCCTTAGACTGTTGGTTCAACCCAACTGTTAAGAATCACTCTCACATAACAACAAAAAGGCAGGTTGCAAATTCATCATCTAACAAGCACCTAGGACCCAAGAGAAACTGGGTTCCTAAGGAAGTGTAGTTATCTTGCAGGTATGTCCAAAGACCACCAAGACTCATGTGTGGTACTTGGACAGTGGATGTTCCAGGCATATGACTGGAATAAGAAGCCTATTGAAGGAGTTTGCGCCTATAGAAGATGGACCCAAAGTTAAATTTGGAGGATCTGACATAGGTGTAGTCAAGGGCTATGGTAAGATCACAAATGATAGTATCACTATAACAAGAGTAGCTTATGTGTAAGGGTTACAACATAACCATATAAGCATAAGTCAGCTATATGACTTGGGATACGTTGTTTCTTTCCACAAGGATAAGTGCATAATCAAGGAATGTGAGAATGAATCCATTCTGACAGGCACTAGGAGTGGAAATATTTATTATCTAAACTTCATTTGCATTAGGAAAAATGAGCTTGTATGTCTTGTAGCAAATGATGGAGTGTCTGCTTTTATAAAGTGGCATAAGAGACTAGCCCACATTAACTACAAGTCTCTCAAGAAATTAATGACAGAGAACTTGGTAAGAGATGCTCCTAAGCTAGATTGCTTAGAGATGAGTCCTTGTCATGCATGTCAAATGGGCAAGCAAACAAGAACCTCTTTTAGAAGCATACAGGACAAAGAATCCACTAGGTGCTTATACCTACTGCACATGGACTTATTTGTTCCTATGACACTGCACGCCCTAGGAGGTATAGCTTATACACTAGTTATTGTTGATGATCATTCTAGATTTTCCTGGGTATTCTTTTTGAAACACAAGTCTGATACCCTAAGTACATTCAAGAATTTTGTCAAACAAATTCAGAATGAAGTAAACAGCTCTGTGGTCAAAATCAGAAGTGTTCATGGAACTTAATTTTCAGTCTGGGTCAATGACCAAATTCTGTGAAGAAGAAGGTATCCTACAAGAGTTTTCTTCTCCCAGAACTCCCCAACAGAATGGGGTGGCTGAGAGGAAAAATAGAACACTTATTGAAGCTGGGATGACCATGCTAAGTGTCTCCTCAATCCCAGAATACCTATGGGCTGAGGCAGTTAACACTACATGTCATGTGCAAAATAGAGCACTCATCAATAAGAACTATAATAAAACTCCTTATGAGCTAATTACTGGTAAGAAGCCAGCACTAGCTTACTTCAAAATATTTGGAAGTAAATGCTATGTGCTGAAAAATAATAAGCATTATATTACCAAATTCTCTGAAAAGAGCTATGAAGGTGTCTTTGTAGGATATAGCAAGCATAGCAAGGCATACAGAGTCTTCAATAAGAATGCTCTTACAATTGAGGAATCTATTCACATTATTTTTGATGAGAGCAACATGTTGCATAATCCTTCTTCTTGTTCATCCAATGCAGGAATTGATGAAAGATTAGAGAACCTCAAAATCGGAGAAAAAGAACCAGTTGAGAAGATTGAGTCCTCCATAATGGACTCTATTCCAGAATCAGTTGAAGAGTTTACTGAGGAGCCAAATCCCCTAAATGTGCACCATGAAGCAGAAGCTGAAGAAGTCGTTGAAACCAGAGAACCAGCAAGAGTAATGCATATTTCTATAAGACATCATAGAAATCATCCAACAAATCAAATAATTGGTGACCTCACTAATGGAGTGAGAATAAGGAGAAATGCACTAAACGAAAACTTGATGTTGGGTCCAGCGTTCCTTCACTTGACCGGTAGCGCCTTTCCTACTTACTTAAAGAAAAAGTAGCGCCCTTCCCATGAGTCCGGGCTTTTGGGATAGTTGGTTGCGCTTGATCCTACAAGTGGTATCAGAGGGAGGTTGCGGGTTTGAGACCGGGGGTGCTGATAATTCCTGAAATTTCTCTACTTGTGTGGGTCCCGACGGGTCAGGCGGTCGCGACCATGTGTAAAGCCACCTCTGAGCCATGTGGTGCGCCACCTCTGAGCCATGTGGAGCACCTCTGAGCTTGCGGGTCGTGCTGGACACTGGGGGATTGTTGGGTCCAGCGTTCCTTCACTTGACCCATAGCGCCTTTCCTACTTACTTAAAGAAAAAGTAACGCCCTTCCCATGAGTTTGGGCTTTTGGGATAGTTGGTTGCGCTTGATCCTATACTTGCATCTTAGTTTTCTATCCCAACTTGAGCTCAAGAAATTTGAGGAGGCTAATAGAGACCAATTCTGGGTTATGGCTATGCAAGAAGAGCTAAATCAGTTCAAAAGGTGCAAGGTATGGAAACTTGTCCCAAGGCCATAAGGGCACAATATCATTGGGACAAAGTGGATTTACAGAAATAAGATGGATGAAGCTGGACTGATTATAAAGAATAAGGCAAGACTGGTAGCTCAAGGATACAGGCAGGTTGAAGGCATAACTTTTGATCAGACATTTGCACATGTTGCTAGATTAGAAGCAATCAGACTCTTTCTAGCATATGCTGCATACAAAGGGTTCAAAGTTTATCAAATAGATGTCAAATCAGCATTCCTAAATGGAAATCTAAAGGAAGAAGTTTATGTAGCTCAACCACCAGATTTTATCTCTCCAAACTTTCCTGATCATGTATATTTCCTCAAGAAAGCCTTATATGGGCTAAACCAAGCCCCAAGGGCCTGGTATGAGACACTGTCTACCTTTCTCCTTGAAAACAAATTCTCAAGAAGAAAAATAGATAAGACTATTTTCTTGAGAGAGTTGAAGGGTCAGTCAGATCCTTTTGGTCCAGATATATGTTGATGACATTATATTTGGATCAACAGATGGGAGTCTTTGCAAAAAGTTTGCTAAACTTATGTGTTGGAGCAACCCTATTACTGATTAGGTCTAGGATAACTATATGTTGATTAGGACTAAAGTTGACCTCAATGTATAGTCAAGGGTCAAGGTTTTAGGCTGATAGATCTAAGGGAAAGAGTATCTCTCTGCGTTCGACGAACGGCTTACACTCTGCGTTCGACGAATGGCTTTCTCTCAGCATTTGACGAACGACTTAAACTCTGCGTTCGACGAACGGGTTGCTCTCTGCGTTCGACGAACGGCTTACACTCTGCGTTCGACGAACGTCTTACCTCAGTCTCAGCGGTCGACGATCTTCAATTCACAGCGGCTCAGCGGTCGACGAAATATTCAGTTCGACAAACTCATTCTGCGTTCGACGAACTCCTCTCAGCAGTCGACAAAATTGTCCAGTCTCAGCGGTCGACGAATTTGCTCAGTTCAGCGGTCGATGAATTTGCCAACTTAGTCTGCGTTCGACGAACTCCTCTCAGCGTTCGACGAACTCAGCTCTGTGTTCGAAGAATAAGTATCAGATGTTCAGATCGACGAAAGTTCTTCTCAGCTCAACTAATTCAATTCTTCCAGCCAGATTCAGTTGAGGTCGACGAACTCAACATTGTGTTCGATGAAATTTATTGAGATCAACGAAATTTGTTGAGATCGACGAACTCCAGATTGTGTTCGACAAAATTTGTTCAGATCGAGGAAATTTGTTATTTCAGTTCAGAATTTCAGACAGATTATCTTATTCTATTCTCTGAACTCAGATCCTTCAGCAACGGCTCTATTATATCAGATAAGTAAGGATTATATCTTTCCTTTTATTATTTCGAGAATATAGTCGTTGACATTTAGCTGAAAAGGACATGTTCATGGAAAAGGAAAAAGGTAAACTGGCGTATCAGATTTGCAGTACAGGATATATCTCTTCAGAATATTTTATTCCTTAATTTAAGGGATTTGAATTTCAAATCTGTCAGAGATTTATCAAAAGAAGAAGGAAGAAGATATACAGTATTATTATTACACAGTTTTTCATGACAGGATCAACACAGAACACATTACAGATTATTAGTACAGGAAAAAGAAAGAAGAAGAAGAATACAGTTGAGAGGAAGAAGAAAGAAACATACAGAAAAAGCTTTTCATTCTTCATCTTCCTCAAGCAGCACCATCTTACTCACTGAGAACATCAAATCTATTCTCTCAGTATTTCTGCTGCAAGATCAGATCTTTAAAGAGCAACAAACAATCTGAGGAACTTATTCTTTCAGATTCATCAGCTACAGGAAGATCAGTACACCCAAGAGAAAGCTCCAGCCATCTACTGTCAAACATTTTATATCAGACAATGGGAGCTTTACACCATCAATGCACTAGAGTCTTCTCTCAGATTGTTGACAGAGAAGAACTTCTTAACCCCTTTATTCCATCTTGTACAGGGTTCTAACTCCCTTCAAAAGTTAACCCCTTGGTGGCAGGGCACCTGAACAAAAACCTGTGGTTTGGTTAGAGCACCTGATCAAAATCTCACTTGGTGTGTGGACACCTGATCAAATACCCCTTGGTGATAGGGAACCTGATCAAAAACCTAGTGGATCCTACCAAGTGTGGTAGAAGAGTAGACGTACCCAGGTTTATTGGGGAACTACTATAAAAATCCTCGTGTCCTCTGTGTTGTGATTTTCTGTGTGCTGTGCTGTGTGCTCTCTTTGTGTTTGCTTTTATTACTCACTCAATACACATACATATATCACTATTTTAATTCCGCTATAAAATTAAGTGAAAAAGTTTTAATACTCTATTCACCCCCCCCCCCCCCCCCCCCCCTCTATAGTAAATCTAAGATCTAACCTCACTTTCATTATGCAAAGTAAATTTGAAATGAGTAGTATGGGAGAGCTAAAGTATTTCTTAGGTCTCCAAGTAAAGTAATCTGAGGAAGGGATTTTTATTTCTCAGACCAAGTTTACCTTGGATATCATAAAGAAATTTGGTATGGAGAATTCTACCCCCTATGAGAACTCCTATGGGCTCTACTGTGTCTCTAGACAAGGATGAAAAGGGGAAACTCTATAAGGAGTCCATGTATAGAAGCATAATTGGCTTATTGCTCTATCTTACTGCAAGTAGGCCAGACATCATGTTTGCCACATGTGTCTGTGCAAGATATCAAGTGAACCCCAAAGAATCTTACTACTCAGTAGTAAAGAGAATTCTGAGGTATCTGAAGGGTACTCCAAATCTGGGGCTCTGGTATCGTAAGTCAGATGATTTTGAGCTGTGTGGATATTCTGATGCAGACTTTGCTGGGTGCAAAGAAGACAGAAAAAAACACTTCAGGAACTTGTCAGTTCCTAGGGAGAAGGCTTGTGTCCTAGAGTAGCAAAAAGCAAAACAACATTGCCATCTCCACAGCTGAATCAGAATACATTTCAGCTTGCAGTTGTTGTGCACAACTCTTGTGGATTCGACACCAATTAGAGGATTACAATCTGCACATCAAGAGAACGCCTCTCTTTTGTGATTCCTCAAGTGACATCTAAATTGCCAAAAATCATGTGGCACACAGTAGAACAAAGCATATTGAAATTAGATATCATTTCATTAGGGAGCATGTTGAAAAAGAGGACATCTTCCTTGAGTATGTTAATACTGAGAGGAAGATTGCTGAAATTTTCACTAAACCCCTTGATGAGTCTAAATTCAATCAATTCAAAATTGAATTGGGCATGTTAAGTTCTTGAAATTGGGTATGTTGAATCAATTATTTTCCTCTTTAGTAAGTATGCCATATTTTGATAGGCTGGATCTCAGACAAGGTCCACCTTAAAGTGATCTGAAAATCTTAGATTTTGAAGACAGGAACACCAGAAGGCACAACTTTAAGTCCCCTAGAGCAAAACAACCTCTCAAAGAATATCGTCTTAATCAATAACGACGACATTAATGAAGTCTCGACGACAACATCCAAATCTCGACGACATGAATACAGACATATCGATGATACTCTCACCGATAAAGATACTCTCGACGACACTCCAGACCGACAAAATGATGTCATAAAACTCAACACTGTCATGATTGCGCCGCAATTACAAGATCTTTAAAACAATACAGGAGGATTTGAATCGTTACGCACCTCTTTACCTTCCCAATGCATTACTTTATATATTAGGCATTGTGTAAGCATAGAGATCACGTACACACAACCCTAGAATCCTTCTTTCTTCTTCCTCCATACGACAACCCTCTTCTAACGAAATGGCGCCGAAGAAGAATGATGAGAAACTCCCTTCCGGAGGAGAGCTTCTGAAAGGAGGTTTTGTGCAGACAGAGGAAGATCTGGATATGGTGATAACTCTTCTATACGCATCGAAACTAGAATTCCTCCTCACAGATCCCACTCATATCTACTATTCAGATGTCTTAGCGTTCTTTGAAAATGCCGCATTTCACAAATCAGAAAAAGAAATATAAACCATTGTGTCGGGGCAGCACATTCAAATGACTGTTGAATGTCTATCCACGGTGCTACAACTTATTACCTTTGAAAAGGATGAGACAGAAAAATACGTCACTGACTCCGATGTCTGTGAAGGATTGAAATTGTGTGGTTTCGAAACCAAACCCTACGGCAGCCTACAGAGAATGCAGATGAATAGGCAAGGCAAACTACTGACAGACATCATCGGAAAGGTACTGCTTTGTAAGATCGGCTCGCATGATTGAGTCTCAAAAGAAATGTTTGAGATTATGGTCAGAGTAATCTTAAATAAAAGGACTGATTGGGGAAAGTTATTGTTCGACATGATTGCAGACAACCTCAACTCTCCAAAATTTGGAAGAATTCTATCTTTATATCTCTTGAATACCATCCCTCATCTCCTTAAAATTTTAGAATCAATTCCTCTTCATTATCTCAAGAAGATAGATGTCAGAACAGTGAGCAGGTAGGAGAAAAGGTTCACAAAGAAAGATGCAGGTGAACCTTCTGCTCAAGGCTCCAAGACCCTTGTCACAGCACCTCATGTTCCTCAAGAACCCCTGAATCCAGTTGAGGGGGAGCCTGTGAGAGAAGAAACCCCTGACTCAAGAGGAAGTGGATCCAGCTCCTCTGGAGCTGCCTAAAAGAGAACCAAATAGTAATGCAGATGTTGAAGAACATGATCCCTCTGACGGGCCCCTACATGACTTCCTCAATAATGACATACATACATTCTCAGATGTTGAAGAACATGAGCACTCCTCAGAAACCCCTGTATAAGACCCCACCCCCCCCCCCCCTCCCCAAAACTGAACCCGGTTCAGGGAGGGGGGATCTTACTGCCCAAGGACGGACACTAGTGCTTCCTGGATGGCAATGACCCACCCTCTCAAGCACCGAGTGGACGCCTTGTCAGGCACAAGAATCACAACAACACATCAGAATCACATAGCGGAAGCAAATAGAATAGGAAAACTATGCACACAGCTTATATTTACATAAAGAGAAGAAAAAGGCTGAAGCCAATTATTTACAACATCTGCCTCGGGGCTACACATAACTATAACAAAATACTCTCAATCTAGTCCTATACTCTAGGACTCACGTCGCGGAAGACAGGGGGCGAGGCTGGAGTGTCCGAACGGGCCATCTCTAAGGCCGGTAACTCATCCTGTGCTGTGAGGGCTTCGCGATGTCCCATCTCATGTGATTGGTTATAAGAATAACAATTAGTCACAGAGCTAAGTAGAAAACACATTCCCTCCCTGGATCCATATCCTGGGGGTGGGCTAAAGTATAGGAATAAATAGCCGAAGCAAGGTAGATGGTTAGCAACAGGCAAACATATATACGTATATACATCTATAGGGCCTACCAACCATAATATCCACGAGGTGACATAGACTCGCAGTATGTAATAAAGGCAATACTATCTCGCGCACACTCGCACCCAGGTATTCAAACTTGCACACGCAAAAACTTTGTGTCAACACAGCCTGGACCGCTTTGCTTCAAGCGGGGTTGCAAACCCTGTGGGCCTCACCGATGTGGCAGTCGGTGATAGTGTCCAGTCCTGCCACTTCTGAATGTAGTCGTATCGTATCACTCAGTCCCTCCCGTATAACTTGGTGTACTAACTGGATGTGAGCGACATGCGATGATTCCGAGATTTAGGCCGACCAGCGAAAGCAAAACTGCGGGTTCGGAGTGGTGATAACCCATTGTGCACATCTCCCTGTCGCCATAAGTCATCAACCCTCCCGTACCGGTACGAACGGTCTGTGAGCATGACCGACCCGCCACTTTCACAACAAACAATCTTCAAACAGCTTAAACAGAGAGTAAGCGCTTTAAGTCTTGACGCGGCATTCTTAACTCGACCAGTCACTTGACCTTTGACCGGGAGGCTTGGCGGTAAGAGGGCTCCTTATTTGGGGCTAACTCGGGAGGAGGGACTCAACTCCAGGTTTTCCCCAACTAAGGCCTCATAGAAAGGAGGGGAAGCACCTCTTGCCAGCGTAGGACCATGGTTAGCACTAAAATATATAAAGTGCAACATAAGCAGTAAGAAAGGTCGGAAGCAGGGGCCAAAATATCAGGACCAGTACGAGACTAGAGAATTGAAAGTACAGAAAGCAGTAAATAAAGGACCAGTGCGAGACTGGATTACTGGAAATGAATGAACAGAAATATAAGCGAGGGGACCAGTGCGTGACTGGATTACTATTAGCATAAACAGAAAGCAAAAGTAGGGGGACCAGTGCGAGACTGGATTTAAAGAATAAATGCAGAAAGTAAATGCAGGACCAGTACGAGACTGGAGAGCATAATAAATAAAAGGGTTAGTAGTCCAATCACTCCATAACAGGAGGCTTCAATGTCGACTCCATTCTTAGGAGGAAGTTCCGTTCGATCCCCGTTCATAGGGGTCTTTTCTCCGTTCATCGGAGCTTACTTAGATTCTATGAGATTACTAATATTTCGTGTGCCTTGGGTTCACATCTGAAATATGTTGACGTTATTGAATTTGCAGTGTCGCCTCGCGATTGTGACCCAAATTTTGCGTCGATACTTTTAACTTAGTCGATTCCTTAGATCGATACGCATAATTTTACTATGTAACTGAAAATACGCGTCGCGAGTCCGCCAATTTATCCCAATTAATTTCGCTCACTTTCGGGCATTTATTTTGCTCGTAAAAGATCTTTAAATGACCAAAAGAAAAGGTTACACCTTCAAACTTTGATAGTAATTGCAAAATATCCTAAATTAGAGCCTATAATTTTTGAGGAATTTTCCAAATTCATTTGGGATTTTAATTCTTTTAAATAAACCTTGTAGAGGGGTTTAAAGATAGCAAAACTTCTCCTAAAAATCCCAAAAAATTGCAGGAGGTGCCCCTATGAGTGGGGAACATTTTTCATGTTGGGAGTTTTTGCCAAAACTGCCCCATTTACCCTCAGAAAATTGAGGAAGGGCGAAGGGCTTTTGGGGTTGGGGTGCAAATAACGGAAAGGAGGGAGAGCAGGGGGCGCTGCACCATGCGCCCTCCTGGGGTCCCCACAGTAGATCCGTTGTGGGGGCACACATGTGGAGGCGGGGGGGCAGGAAAAAAGGTTAGGGGAGCTGCCCGAACTCCTGGAAGAGATCGGACGGCTCCCGCTATCCCAGCGGGAGGTGGCCGCTGCCGTCGCCGGGCAGCGGCCGGCTGGGGCCGGTGCCGCCCCCGTTCGATGCGCCAGGGGCCGGCGACCACTCCGTTGGTGGTCCAGCGGTCTGGCGCCGCCATCCACCGTCGGAATATTGGAAGAAAGGGGGGCGGGGCGGTGGCGCAGCCTGCATGCACCATGCAGGCTTGTTGCGCCACCTCCCTCGCTGTGGAAGCCTCCCCTGCCGCCCCTGGCTGGGGCGCCGTGGAGGGGGCAGTCCTTCAGCGGGAGTCCGGCGGCCTGGCGCCGTCGGCCTCCGCCGGGGTGGGGCTTTTACCCTGTACATGAAGCGGAGAGGGAGGGGGAAGGGCGTGGGTGCCGTTGGAGGCGCGTCCTCCGGCGGCCCTGCCACCTCCTCCCATCGGAGCTCAGGTCCCCGGGTGGGGACCTTCTCCCCCAGCGCTGGGGGTGCAGGATCATTTCCAGTCCCCCCCCCCCCCCCATCCGAACCTAGGCAAGGTTTGGGGGGGGGGGCTGGCGGCGCTCCGGTGACGGGGGGGTCGGCTGCCTTAGGGGAGTCAGAAGGAGGAGGGAGAGGGTTCTCTACCTGTGGGGGAGGGGCTCGGGAGGCTGGGAGTCGGGCGACCATGGTGGTTGGGTGGTGGCGATGGCTCGGCTGGGAAGGTCTCTGACAGGGGAGGGGGAGGGCTGCCGGTAGGGGAGGAGGAGGAGGAGTAGGTTGAGGGCGGGGGAGTCCAGGGAAGGAGTTGGGCCCCTCCTTTTATAGGGGTGGAGGGGGCCCTCCCTCCCATTACCCACGATGTGGGACTAAAGGGAGGGTGGGTGGGGGGAGATATTTTCTCCCCCCCCCCCCCCCCCCCCCCTCCCCTCCACTACTCTAGGGGCTGCCCACTCATGGGCAGCCCCCTCACCCTTGGGGGAGGAGATTCTCTCTCCTCCCCCCTCCTTTTCCCAACTTTCAAGTTTGGGAGCTTGGGGGTGGGTTTGACCAAAGTCAACTTAGGTGAGGTCCTCCATGTCCCGGGGGTCCATCATGATTCACCGGGGCCAATTCCAAGTTCGTGCACTCCGTATTTCGTGCGTTGTGTCGAGGCGGTCTGCATAATCCAAAACAGGCATATTCTCCATATGACCTTGGATTGAAATGGAACGAGTTCCATTACACTTGTATCGGCTATACGAGTCTAACGAAACTGACAGAAGTCAAATCATAGTACATTTGGTCATTGTACCCCAACGACTTAGTTGCGGCGCACAATAATACCCAAAATAGTCATTTTCTCCAAATGACCACGAATTGAAATGGAACGAGCTCCATTACACTTGTATCGATTATATGAGTCTAACGGAGCTGTTGGAAGTCAGATCGGAGTACATTTGGTCATTGTACCCCAACGACTTAGTTGCGGCGCAGAATAATACTGATGAGTCCTCATCTTATACACATATTTGGACTCATCCGGGCCATTTTTCCATTCATTCCACTGCACTTTAGCCCCATTTTAGCTCATAATTATCACTCTCTGCTAGGTGCGCGTTTGGCCCGTTTTGGTGTGATTTCGTGCTTAACTTCGTTATTAGTTTTCATGCACTGTTAAGTTCCACTTTCAGTGGCTACACTGGTGTCGTATGCTGGAACAGGTGTCGTGCAGGTGTTCCCGGTACAATTCTGTACAGGAACACTGCGCACGATCACTGGTTCCATTACGCACGACCACTGGTTGTGCGCTACTGAGCGTGCGCACTTAACGCCCTTTTTCAGAGTTCTGTTTGGCTTATCGCACGATCACTGACGACAGTGCGCACGACCACTGGTCGTGCGCCACTGATCGTGCGAACATTGTATTTTATAATTTTCTTCCCTTGCAGGCTCCGTCCAGGCAGAGCGCACGATCACAGGATTCTAGTGCGCACGACCACTGGTCGTGCGCCACTGATCGTGCGCACTGTTTATTCCAGCGCCTATATATAAACCTGTTCCGCTGTTAGGTCGGGATCCAGCCTCCGGGAGCGGATTTTCTGATCCGTACGCCGCCGACCACCATCTTGGGACGCCTCCACTTCATCTCCTACGCAAGGGGAACTCTTCTCCATCCATTCCAAGCCTTCCTCCATTGTCCGGGAGCGTTCTTCACCATCCGCAAGCCTCCAAGCAGCTATTTTCCCACTCCGGCCCGGTGAGAAGGAGAGGAAATCTGAAGTCGAAGACGACGGAGCTACGTAGAGAGATCGTGACAGCTCTCTGCGCCGGAAGCATAGTCCGCCCGAGTCCGGAGGTAGCCCGACAACCTACCATTTCGGTCGTGAACGGCCGCTAGTCTTCACCCATCGGTTATCTCTTTCTTCTTTCCTTCTTTGAACTCATTGAATCGTGTAAACTTGAATATTGTGATGTTTGGTTTGATTGGAATGAATGTTTCTTTTCCCTTCTTCATAGCTTGTTTGTGAATCACTCTGTTTCCACTCACTCACTCACGCACTCAAGGTGTTTGATCCGCGTTGGCAAGAGCTAACGGCGGTTGTGAAGAGGTGTTTGCGACCCTCACCTTCTCGCACTAGAGCACACTCCATCCGCCTCACGAAGCACGGCATCGCGGCCGTTGCATCCATCTCGCCTTGCGAAGCAGTGTTTTCGACCCGCATTTCTTTCACTGTTGTTAAGATTAGGAAAAACCAATCAAACCCCCCTCTTTGTGTTTGTTAAAGCTTGTGTAACAATTGTCACACTGCGCAATTCATTCACCTAACCTGCATTCCTCAAGAGACCGACATCCGGGGATTCTATTCTCCACATTTATTACTTGACAGCGACCGGTGCACTTGCCGACACGCATCAAGTTTTTGGCGCCGTTGCCGGGGAATGCAGGCGTGTATCGCCTTGTGTTGTGACTTTCGTTATACGAGCAGTTGTTTTTGATTCTCTTTGTTTTCTTTTTGTTTGTTTGTGATAGTGCATGCAGAGACAAGCCGCAGGGGAGCTCGTGCCCTTTGATCCAGAAATCGAACGGACCGCTCGCGCACGAAGGCGCGCTGCAGCTGTACAAGCGGCAATGGGTGATCAGGTAAACCCAAATGATGCTGATGCGAGAGTGCCCGACGAGGGGCAACATCAGCCTGGAGATGAGCAGGAGGCGGGGAGGCCTCGGCCCCGCACGATGAGAGACTACACCACTCCAACTGCTGGGAGTGTGTATCCGGGGTTTGGGCCCAATATTATGAATAATCAGTTTGAGATCAAGCCTGTGATCTTGAACATCATCCGGAACAACGCTCAGTTCTCGGGGTTGGCCAGCGAAGATCCGCATCTGCATCTGGCAGAGTTTTCTGATATTTGCGGAACCTTCCGCTACGCAGGGATTACTGACGACACGGTCAAGCTTAGACTGTTCCCCTTCTCTCTCCGCGACAAAGCCAAGGTTTGGCTCCACTCCATTCCGCCCGGGACTGCTGCGACTTAGGAGGCCCTCGCATCCAAGTTCCTTGCTAAATTCCACCCAGTGGATAAGATCGTGAGCTTGCGGCGGGAAATCGCCACCTTTCGTCAACTTGATCAGGAAACCCTTGCTGAGGCGTGGGAGCGCCTTAGCGATCTCCTTCGCCGTTGTCCGAACCACGAGCTGCAACCGTGGAATGTGGTCGAAACATTTTACTTTGCAATCGAGCCCAACTACAGGGCAATGATCGATGCTGCGGCGGGTGGTACTTTGATGAACCACACTCCTGAGGAATCCCTTCGGATTCTGCACGACACTGCCTCCCACAGTACATTCTGGACTGCAGGGAGAAATGCTCCAAGAAGCGGCTGTGGTCTCTTTATGGTCGACTCACTTCCTTCTATACCCGCGCCTGCTGCTATCATTACCTGCGAGGGATGTGGAGGCGGAGGCCACCACACGTATGAATGTTCGGGGAACAACGTAGCGGGTGACTTCGCACACTTGACCTTGAATGAATCTGTTAATTATGTAGGAAATCAGCCTAAGGGGGCGCCTTTTAATAATGCCTATCATCCGGGAGCGAGAAGTCACCCGAACTTCTCGTGGAACCCAAACGCGCCTGGCCAACGATGGGCACCGGGGCAGCATCAAAATGATGCTTATGCCTCCGGGAGCCAACCGAGGCCACTACACCCGGATTATAACCAAGCGCCCCCTACCCAAAAAAGGAGTAATCTAGAAGAGATGATGGAGAAATTCATGCAAGCAGCTAATTCGAATATGGTGAACCAGACCGCATCCATGCGAAACTTGGAAACGCAGTTGGGCCAATTGGCCCAAGTGCTAACCGAGCGATCGCAGGGGACCCTTCCCAGCAACACGGAAAAGAACCCAATTGATCAAGGGAAGAGTCTTGGGGATGTGGTAGAGGCTGATCCGAGTGAGCTGGTAATTTCCTGTTCCATCAACGAGTTTGAAACGAAAGCTTTGTGTGACTCTGGTTCCTCCCGCAACATCATTGCGTTGCAAGATGTAGATAAATTACAACTGGAAATGAATACGGAGGAAAGGAAATCCCTTGTGCTTGCTAATGGGACTGTTATACAATCCGAGGGGGAAGTGAAAAATGTGGAGGTGACAGTTGAGGGGACAATTGTAGTTGCTGATTTTCAGGTTTTGGGCCCCCAGGAAAATCACTCTATCCCTATCTTGGGCGTGCCGTTCTTGAAAGAGAGTGGTGCCACCCTTGATTTCGCTACGGGGTGCGTTTTCCTACCCAATAAGGTGCAGTAGCTCACTTGCCCCGAAGCTACAGCTGAAACATCCACTCCGCCCCCTCTTTTTAATTTTGATGAATCATTGAGCTGTGCAGGGCATGAAGAAGTTAAAGAATCAATGGAAGGGGAAAAGGAGGAGCCCCTGTCTAGTGAAGAAGAAGAAGTTGATCTTCGGCGAGAGTTTGGTTCCGAGACGGAAGAAGACTGCAATTCGAAAAACTTTGACGTGAATTTGGTTCGGGACAATGTCCCATTATCCTCTTATTTTGATTCCTGTAATAATCAATCTAAGCGCTCCATCTCCTGGGCCGATCCGATAGTCACCGCGACGCCGGAAGTGACGCCACCCACCACTAAGGTGGAAAAATCTGAAAACTCTCAACGTTGGCAGTCTCCGACTGTCACTAAACTTAAACAGGAAAGACTTCTGCGCGACGCTCGTGCTGCCGCTCTCCGTGGCAAGAGGGCGGAGGTTAGGGGAGCAGTGGGTGATACTAGTGCTGGCCCTAATGCCTTCACCTCCCACCTACGTGCTACGGGAGACGTGCACCATAAGAGCGCCTATAGCTGATTTGTGTTTTTCTGATTTGGTGAACTGTTTCTGAGAACTTCTCTTTTAATTCCTGCATTTTATAAACAATGTTAATACAGGTATTTGGTCCATCTTAAGGACATTAAATAAAAGCGATACTGGGAGACAACCCAGATTTCCTGATCTTTTTTTTTCTTCTTCTCTAACATGCTTAGTTCAGTTTTTATATTTGCTTTTTGCTGTTTTTAGTTTTGTGCTTGCAGGTGTCTTGTGTTCTTTGGTTCGGACGATGCGGACTGCGCTTGAGCTTGAACGCCAATCGTCTGGTATGCTCAATTCTGAGCATTGGGTAACACTTCTTCCCCTCTCTAGTTTCCAATTTCTATGTATTGTTTAGACTAAGTCTGGGGGAGAGTATGTGTCATCCACTATGCACGAGTTGCATTGCATACTAGCAGTTTGTATCTTATTTATTTTCATCATTATCATCTTCATGCTTCTCGCACCACTGCACCCGTATGAGCGCGCGCTTACCTTCTTGTTTTAGTTCCGGGTAAACTACTTTGGTTGGAGTTTGAAATAGGATGTTAGCGTAGGAATTACTATTTGGAGAGCGATGTTGACTCATGTAGTATTCTAGTCACTTCGCATGCTAGGGTAGAGTTCGAGTAAAACTAGATTCTCTTTATGCAACTAATTTATGTTAGTATTTTTGCGTAAATTTAGATTTATGATACTCAAGTGGTGAATGTGAATGAAATTGACGATAACCCGGTGTTGTGTGTACGAGCACTAGTCGTGTGTTGCTCGAGTCGGGAGGAAGGTTTATCTTTCTCGTGGGCTAAGAACTTGCCCCAAGCGACTCTTGAAGCATGGGCGAGAGCAACTCGTCGAGTTAAACGTGATTTAGGCCACCTTTTGGCTAGTTTGAGCCTTGTCATTCCATGTCCTGTTCGCCCATCGTTGCAAGCCAAATTTGTGCCTACCACTCCTTTGTTCAGCTCCTCTTGATCCACCAAAGCCCGAAGCTTATCCTACAACCGCAACCAAATAGTTGTTACCTGCACTTATTATCTAGATTTGGTGTGATGTATGGAATCGTTGTGTTGAGAAGGGGGAAATAAACGTCATTTTTGCTAACTTTGTACCAACCGGAGGATAAGTATAAGAAGAGAAATATGTTGTAAAAAGAAAAAAAATCTGGAAAAAGTATTTTGAAAAGAAATCCTCCCGAGCTAAATAGAGAATTTGTTGGTATTTGTGGAGTAGGCCGTGTGCACACCTAGTTTTCATAATAAGTCCGGGGGTGTGTCACACGAGCTTTGTTCTTTTTGGTTTTGCTTGGTGCAGCGTCCTGTTGACTCATGTTGGTTGCATAGTCTTCGTTTTTACCCTTGATTATCATACCGCAACCTAAGCCCCATCTTAATTCTAAAAGTCCTATTGATTTATCTCGCGAGTTTGCTAGCACCGTGGAGAGAGTGTGACCGGGCAAGCGTATGGTTCCCGACGTTGATGGATTTCAGCGGAGTTATCCCTGAACCCCGATCTTGTGCAACACCCTCCTCAGTGGCTTATTACTTTCACACCGGGCATGATCGTCAAATTCTTTACAATTCACCAACTGAGTATTGATAAGTCTTTGTTTACGCTCTAGTACTTTCGTAAATTAGTTAGCATAGTTAGAATCTCTTTTTATGAAATTTCTATTTGCATGCTTTTGTTACTTCGCATTGTACTCCCTTGCGTAATTTTCCTTGCTAACTACCATTTTCACACTCCACCGGATTCGTTTGCTCGGGTCGCGCAAATAGGTAAGTCTGGGGGTGTGATGAGTCCTCATCTTATACACATATTTGGACTCATCCGGGCCATTTTTCCATTCATTCCACTGCACTTTAGCCCCATTTTAGCTCATAATTATCACTCTCTGCTAGGTGCACGTTTGGCCTGTTTTGGTGTGATTTCGTGCTTAACTTCGTTATTAGTTTTCATGCACTGTTAAGTTCCACTTTCCGTGGCTAGACTGGTGTCGTATGCTGGAACAGGTGTCGTGCAGGTGTTCCCGGTACAATTTTGTACAGGAACACTGCGCACGATCACTGGTTCCATTACGCACGACCACTGGTCGTGCGCTACTGAGCGTGCGCACTTAACGCCCTTTTTCAGAGTTCTGTTTGGCTTATCGCACGATCACTGACGACAGTGCACACGACCAATGGTCGTGCGCCACTGATCATGCGAACATTGTATTTTATAATTTTCTTCCCTTGCAGGCTCCGTCCAGGCAGAGCGCACGATCACAGGATTCTAGTGCGCACGACCACTGGTTGTGCGCCACTGATCGTGCGCACTATTTATTCCAGCGCCTATATATAAACCTGTTCCGCTGTTAGGTCGGGATCCAGCCTCCGGGAGCGGATTTTCTGATCCGTACGCCGCCGACCACCATCTTGGGACGCCTCCACTTCATCTCCTACGCAAGGGGAACTCTTCTTCATCCATTCCAAGCCTTCCTCCATTGTCCGGGAGCGTTCTTCACCATCCGCAAGCCTCCAAGCAGCTATTTTCCCACTCCGGCCCGGTGAGAAGGAGAGGAAATCTGAAGTCGAAGACAACGGAGCTACGTAGAGAGATCGTGACAGCTCTCTGCGCCGGAAGCATAGTCCGCCCGAGTCCGGAGGTAGCCCGACAACATACCATTCCGGACGTGAACGGCCGCTAGTCTTCACCCATCGGTTATCTCTTTCTTCTTTCCTTCTTTGCACTCGTTGAATCGTGTAAACTTGAATATTGTGATGTTTGGTTTGATTGGAATGAATGTTTCTTTGCCCTTCTTCATAGCTTGTTTGTGAATCACTCCGTTTCCACTCACTCACTCACGCACTCAAGGTGTTTGATCCGCGTTGGCAAGAGCTAACAGCGGTTGTGAAGAGGTGTTTGCGACCCTCACCTTCTCGCACTAGAGCACACTCCATCCGCCTCACGAAGCACGGCATCGCGGCCGTTGCATCCATCTCGCCTTGCGAAGCGGTGTTTTCGACCCGCATTTCTTTCACTGTTGTTAAGATTAGGAAAAACCAATCAAACCCCCCTCTTTGTGTTTGTTAAAGCTTGTGTAACAATTGTCACACTGCGCAATTCGTTCACCCAACCTGCATTCCTCAAGAGACCGACATCCGGGGATTCTATTCTCCACATTTATTACTTGACAGCGACCGGTGCACTTGCCGACACGCATCAAATACCCAAAACGGTTGTTTTCTCCAAACGACCTCGGATTGGAATGAGACGAGTTTCATTACACTCTTATCGATTATACGAGTCTAACAGAACTGACGGAAGTCAGATCGGAGTACATTTGGTCACTGTACCCCAACGACTTAGTTGCGGCGCACAATAATACCCAAAACGGTCATTTTCTCCAAACGACCTCGGATTGGAATGACACGAGTTCCATTACACTCGTATCGATTATACGAGTATAACGGAACTGACGGAAGTCAGATCGTAGTCCCCTAGTACACAATCTTATATCAGGTCATTTTCTATCGCTCGGGCCTACTTTTATTGGGCTCACTAGGGTCTAGTGACCCAATAAAAGTCGGGATGTTACAATCCAATAAAAATAAAGGGATTTTCGTCCTCGAAAATTGCCTAAAGTAGGGTTTCAAAAAAAAACATACCTGGGGAAAGAGTGCCGGGTATTTTTCCCGAACAAGCTCCTCTGGTTCCCAGTTAAACTCCTCGCGTCCACAATTTGACCATAAAATCTTGACCATCGTGATGGTTTTGTTCCGTAGTTCTTTGATCCTGGAATCTACTATCTTCACTGGTTCGAGTTGGATGGATCGGTCAGATTGCACTGACGCTGGTGGCACGGAAAGATGTTTCTCCAGTTGGCGATGGACACGTCTTAGCGAGGAGATGCAAAATACGCCGTGAAGATTTCCTAGCTCAACTGGCAGAGCTAGCCTATATGGAACAGGGCCAATCCATTTTATGACTTGATATGGGCCTAGATAGCGAGGATCTAGCTTTTTCTGCTTCATTATTCGGGATACCCCATGCATTTGTTTAATCTTCAAGAATACCATGTCTCCTACGTTGAATTCCACAAGTCGATGACGTGCATCGTAATATTTGGCTTGACGGCTCTGTGCCTCCAGCATTTGTTCTCGAATTAACCTTATAGCTGATATGGTATCATCTATGTAGGTGACTCCTAAAGCTTCTGGGTCTTCATCTTGTGCCCATGATAACGTTGCTCGACAGCGTCTTCCGTAGAGGGCCTCGTATGGTGTCATCTTGATGCTTGCCTGGAAGCTGTTATTGTATGAGAATTCTACCAAGGGCAGTACCTATTCCCAAGGTTCATTGTGTTCCACTATGCATTGTCGGAGGAGGTCTTCCATGGTCCGGTTCGTCCTTTTGGTTTGCCCATCGGTTTGGGGATGGAAAGCGGTGATAAAAGCCAGTCTGGTTCCCAAATAAGCTTGTACTCTTCTCCATTCTTTTGATGTGAAGCGCCCGTCGCGGTCGGATACGATTGACTTGGGTACCCCATGAAATCGGACCACTTGCTCTATAAATAGCCGGGCTAAAATGTCGACGCCGTCGCCTTGTCGGTTTGGGATAAAACGGGCCACTTTGGTGAGGTGATCTACTACGACCCATATTGAGTCATTTCCTGTACGAGATCGGGGTAAGACATGAACGAAGTCCATGGAGATATCTTTGAACTTCCATTCTGGTATGGGCAGGGGCTTCGAACTTCCATTCTGGGTCTTCATCTTGTGCCCATGATAACGTTGCTCGACAGCATCTTCCGTAGAGGGCCTCGTATGGTGTCATCTTGATGCTTGCCTAGAAGCTGTTATTGTATGAGAATTCTACCAAGGGCAGTACCTGTTCCCAAGGTTCATTGTGTTCCACTATGCATAGTCGGAGGAGGTTTTCCATGGTCCGGTTCGTCCTTTTGGTTTGCCCATCGGTTTGGGGATGGAAAGCGGTGCTAAAAGCCAGTCTGGTTCCCAGATAAGCTTGTACTCTTCTCCATTCTTTTGATGTGAAGCGCCTGTCGCGGTCGGATACGATTGACTTGGGTACCCCATGAAATCGGACCACTTGCTCTATAAATAGCCGGGCTAAAATGTCGACGTCGCCGCCTTGTCGGTTTGGGATAAAACGGGCCACTTTGGTGAGGCGATCTACTACGACCCATATTGAGTCATTTCCTGTACGAGATCGGGGTAAGCCATGAACGAAGTCCATGGAGATATCTTCGAACTTCCATTCTGGTATGGGCAGGGGTTGTAGCAAACCTCCTGGGCTACGACATTCTGCCTTGACCATTTGACAGGTCTGGCAGTGCGCTACATAATCGGTGATGTCCTTCTTCATACCTGGCCAGTATAACATTCTTCGTAGATCTGTATGCATTTTCACTACTCTCGTATGTATTGAATACCTTGATTGATGTGCTTTGCGGAGTATCTCTTCCCGGATTCCTTCGGCAGTGGGAATGAATATGCGGTGTTTGTACTGTAGGATGCCATCATATAGATTGTAGTCTTCCTGAGCGTCGTGTTGCAGGGTCTGAATGATTGGGGCCGCTTCTACGTCGATCTTCTGTGCCTCTCGTATTCTGTCTCTGATGTCACACTGTATCTCAATCAAGTAATGATGGGCCTGGTAATCCATCGGGTTCCTGCGGGTGATGAGGATGATATCCAAATCTGCCAAGGATTTGACTAATTCTTCTGGTATCATCTCTAGCCAATTTCCTGCCATCGGAGGTTGCCGACTTAGGGCATCGGTAACCTTATTGGCTTTGCCGGGGTGGTATTGGAGGGCAAAGTCGTAATCGCATAGGAACTCCAACCACCGGCGCTGTCAGAGATTTAGTTCTTTCTGGGTGAAGATATATTTGAGGCTCTTGTGGTCGGAGAAGATCTCGCATCTTACTCCGTAGAGATAATGCCTACAGACTTTCAGTGCGAACACTACCACACCCAGTTCTAGGTCATGGGTTTCGTAGTTTAGTTCGTGAGGCTTTAGCTGCCGTGAGGCGTAGGCGACTACCCTGTCGTGCTGCATTAGTACGACTCCCAACCCTTTCAGTGATGCGTCAGCGTAGATTTGGAAGCCCTTAATGCCTGAGGGGAGTGTCAGAATCGGAGCCGATATTAGTAGGCTCTTTAGTTCCAAGAACGCTGCCTCGCATTTGGGAGTCCATTGGAATGTTGTATCCTTTTTGGTGAGGGAGGTGAGGGGTAAGGCAATTTTAGAGAAACCTTCTATGAACTTGCGGTAGTAGCCGGCGAGGCCAAGGAAGCTCCTGATATCTGCCGCTGACTTAAGTGGTGGCCAGTCTCGTACTGCCTGCACTTTGGCTTGGTCTACTGCCACCCTGTTCTTGTTGACTGTATGCCCAAGGAAACCAACTTCCTCCATCCAGAATTCACACTTACTAAACTTCGCGAAGAGCGAGTGTTCCCTTAACTTGAGCAAAACCATTTGGAGATGCCTGGAATAATCGGTTTTACTCTTTGAGTAGATGAGTATATCGTCTATAAAAACGATCACAAAGTGGTCTAGGAAGGGTTCAAACACTTTATTCATTAGCGCCATGAAGGCGAACGGGGCATTTGTCAGTCCAAACGACATTATCATAAATTTGTAAAGCCCGTAACGCGAGCTGAAGGCTGTTTTGGGAATGTCCTCCTCCCATACTCGGAGCAGATAGTAGCCGGACCTTAAGTCCATTTTGGAGAAGACGGACGCGCCTTGTAATTGATCGAATAATTCATCTATCCTAGGTAGTGTATAGGTATTTCGGGTGGTGAGTTTATTTTTTTCCTTGTAATCGATACACAGACGCAGGGATCCATCCTTCTTCTTGACGAATAGCACTGGAGCTCCCCAGGGCGAGGTACTCGGACAAACGAAACCTGCATTAATTAACTCTTGTAATTGTATCTTGAGCTCGGCTAGTTCCCTTGGGGCCATCCGGTAAGGTGCTCGGGACACTGGTCGAGCTCCATGAGCAAGTTCAATCTGGAAGTCCACTTCTCGTTGTGGGGGCAACTCGGGAAGAGATTCTGGAAAGACCTCTGGGAAGTCTCGAATTACGGGTACTTTAGAGAGTACTTGCGTCTTGTCCTCCATCTCAAAGTAGATCAGGTACACCTCATCCTTTCATCGGACTGCTTTGACTATTTGAGCGGATGTTAAAATGATGTGGGTGATAGAGGGTATACCTGCTAGTGTGATAGACTGCCCATTTGGGTTCCGGAGGTGGATCTCTCGAGTCGAACAATTGATTTGGGCGTTATTCTCGGCCAACCAATCCATTCCTAAAATGATGTTGAATCCGGTTATCTCTAGAATGGTTGCGTTGATTTTGAATTCTACGCCTCTCAGCGTTGCTTGGAAGGAGAACTTCTCTGTGGATGTCATGTCTGATCCATCGTGGAGTTGTATTCGTATCGACATTCCAGATGATCATACAGTATTTCCTTTGTCTGCGATGAAATTTTGTGCGACGAAGGAATTCGTGGCACCGGTATCGAATAACATTTTAGCGGGATGACCTTCTACCAAAAGTAAACCTGGTAATATATATATACTATGATCATATGATTTTTACAGATATACAGGACGAGTAATCACATAGTCGAAACAGAAGCTACATCACATATTTCTACTATATCATATCATCCTAGAATATCGTGGCTAATGAAAGTATATACCTATCACTACATCCAGTGCAGGCCCATGCTGGAGATCTAAAGCGTATGCCTCGAGCGATGCTGCTCTGCCATGTCTGGCCTGGTCCCTCCTGCCTATAGGATGTCCTCTGCGTCTTCCTCGTCCTCTTCCTCTCTCTGCGGCTCCCTACATTGCTCCTAAGCTGGGCCTACCTATAGCCTGAGGGCAGAAAGCTCGTATGTGCCCGGGCTGCTGGCAAAGGTCGCAGTTCCCTGCAAAGGGAACATCTCATCGTGCAGCTGGGATGGCCTGAGGTGCTGGGGCTAGGGGTGTCAGTCGGGGTTGGGGTGCCTGCCTATATGGCTAGTGGCGCTGACATTGTCTCCTATCCCGGTCCTGCCTGCGAGGGCCTACTCCTCTCTCTCGGCCCTGAGCCCGAGGAACATCCATGGGTCCCCTTCGCTGCTGGGCCACCATCCTCTGATCCATCTCTAAAGCTGCGGCGTGTGAGGCGATCGTGTGGAAGGTCGACTGAGAGATCATGATCAAAGCCTTTCGGAGATCGTCTCGTAGTCCTCGATAGAATCTAGTCCCTCTGTCTCTGTCTGTAACTGCCAAAGTCCCAGCGAAACGGGCCAGGTGGATGAACTCTCGCTGGTACTCTGGTACCGTCCTCTCTTCTTGCCGGATCTGCAGGAACCACTCCTGGAGTACAATCCTATCAGCGTCTGAGATGAAGTGCTCTAGGAAGGCCTCTGAAAACTCTCCCCAGAGGATCGTGCTGAGTGGTCTCCCACTAAATGTGGATCGGCTAGCTGCCCTCCACCAGTCTCGGGCATAGCCCTCCAGTAAGGTCACTACTAAAGATACTGCGGCCACAGCGGGGCACATCATCCCAACCAGGAGCTCCTTTACTCTCTCTACCCACTCTTATGCATGTATGGCAGACTCGGTGCCTTGGAAGGTGGGGCCTTAGCCCCCGGAATGTCATCAGAAGGTTGGTAGGCACAGTGGTCTGCTGGGGTGGCCGTAGGATGGCCGTCTGAAAGGTGGCTAGCAGAGTTGTCAGTGTTCGTCCAAGATTCGTATCAACAAAAGGGACTGCAGCTGTGGAGGCTGGGGCTGGTGGTGGAGTGGTAGGATGGTACAGATCGCTAGAGGAGGACCTTCCTTTACTGGACTCCGGTATCTGGAGAAGTAACAGGCGAACATCAGTATTTGCAAAAGTAAGGAAATTTTGCAGAACTGACTGAAAGGAAGTAGAAAAACGTGTGGGTGTGCTACTGTGCAGTCTAGGATCCCTAAACCTTAAACCTAAGAGTCCACCAGGCTTCCGCTGCGTGGTTCATCCCGAACCAAGGAACGGAAACTGGGAAGGGAGGATCTAAAGACTGCCCCATGTGGTCGGATCGTGGTATCTTTGATACCATTTGTAAGACCCCCCCCCCCCCCCTCCCCAAACTGAACCGGGTTCAGGGAGGGGGGATCTTACTGCCCAAGGACGGCCACTAGCACTTCCCGGGAGGCAACGGTCCACCCTCTCAAGCGCTGAGTGGTCTCCTTGTCATGCACAAGAATCACAACATCACATCAGATTCACACAGCGGAAGTATTAGAAATAGGAAAACTAGTACACAGCTTATAATTACATAACAAAAGGGGAAAAGGCCGAAGCCTATTGTTTATAATGCCTGCCTTGGGGGCTATACATGACTAATACAAAGTGCTCTTAAACTAGTCCTACACTTTAGTGTTGGACATGTGTGTCACATCCCTTTGTTTGAGAATAACAAATCCCATATTGTATTTGATATTGCTTGTAGTGTGTTAATAGTGTGCAGGAACTATAGTGCAATACTCCACAGGTATAAAGCAGCTTGGAACAATCTTTTAAAAGGAGCAGCACTAACGCCAGCGCTATCGCTAACGCCAGCACTAACGCCAGCGCTATCACTAATGCCAGGCGCTAGCTCAGTTGGTTCCGTCTCAGCGGTTTCATCTCAGCTTCCGTCTCAGCGGTTAGCCTCGTCTCAGCGGTTTCCTTAGCGCTACCTCCAGCGCTAACGCTAACGCCAGGCGCTAGCTTGAGCTCGTGTAGATCGCCACGCCACCGACGGTTTCATAACCGCTCCACACGAGTGCTACCGCCAGCGCTATCTCAAGTTCGTGCACAGAGCCACGCCGCCGACGGTTTTGCAACCGCTCCACACGAACGATACCGCAGGCGCTAAGTACTACCGCAGGCGCTAGCTCCAAGGTCTATTAATTGAAGCCAACTTCGGTCATTTTGAAATCCATCCCAGAGAGGTTGCTTGTGCCACAATTCTAGTGTTGTTATGCTGCCGAAGATGGATCTCCCACAAAAAGCTTAAAGGAGAATTCTGGAGGAGGACAACGTCACGCTAAATCCGAAGGACGATCGCTTCAACCTCGCTTATACTACAGCGATCCTTCATCCTCAACTCCTGAGATCTCATATAGGGAGTTTTATTTTTGTTTTTCATTATTTCCTTTCCATACTTTTTGTAACTGTTTAGAGAGTTCGCCTTGTGTTGGCGACTAGGTCTGAGTAGGACTTAGGGGGAAATTTGCCTTGTGTTGGCGACTAGTTCTAGGTGATTAGATTTAGGGGGGCTCGAGGCCATATCCGGGGAAGGATTGGCTAGAGCGGCTTGAGGCCTTATCCGGGGAAGGATAGGCTAAAACCAAACGGTTCGTGGGGATACGAGTCGGTATAGAAAAGGAAAAATTATTTACATATTTGTCGCCTCCGATTTCAAGCGATATTGAAATCAATTTCTGTAAACACCTTTTTCATATAATATAATCATGTCTCTATTTGTGTTTACTTGATTTCTCTCATTTGGCGCAATCTCTATTATTTTGTGTTCTAAGTTTTCAATTCTAAATCTAAATTGTTTATTTCAATCTCTTTCATCATAAGACAATTTAGTACTTATTTCTAAAATTGCAAATCATAATTTTTCTTTTCATTTAGCTAAATTGTTATTTTACCTTCACATATTATAAAACAATTTAGTAATTATCTTAAAATTATACAAAGAATTTTTATTCCCTTATTCACCCCCGCCCCTCTAAGGGCGCCGTAAGATCCAACAAGTGGTATCAGAGGTAGGTTATTCCAAATCGGTTTAACAATCGGGAATAATGGCGTCACATGATCTCGCTTCTACTAGTGGGGGAAACTTTCCTATAAATGAAAAATCTTTAGCACCACCTTTATTTGAAGGCAAAAATTATAATGGGTGGAAATTTCTTATGGAAAAATTTCTTAAATCTTTGGATATTGAAGTATGGAATATTACTATTAAAATGCCCCCAAGTATTCTCAATAAAAATGAAATGTTTGTAAATGCCAAATCAATGAATAGTATATATTGTGCATTAGATCAAAATATTTTCAAACTTATTTATACATTTCCTACTGCTTATGAAGTTTGGAAATTCTTGAGAATTCTTATAGTCTTCCTTCCACAGATGATGAACAAGAGGAATTCCTTATGGATCCAAGAAAAGATATCGACAAGGACTCATTCTTGGAGGATGATAAATCTAAGAGAGAAATCGACGAGGAATTCCTTATGGATCCAAGAGAAGAAATCGATAAGGACTTATGCTTGGAGGAAGAAGAATACAACGTCACAATATTGGACTCATTTATTGGCAACACATCAAGCAAAAGAGAAGATGGAAATTCAACTATGGAAGAGGAATGCAAAGAAGATGTCAAAGGAATCGTTGGTCCAAATCTTGCCTCATCCCATAGCAATGTAAGAAAATCAAAAACTTTTCTTTTTGTAACGAATTCTATTTCTACTTCTCGTATGCTTAAAATTGCTAAACGTAAAATTTTAAAGTTAAAAATTGCTAATTCCAAATTACGTTTAGAAAATAAATCTTTAAAAGCAAACGATAACGTAGAATCAAATATTGATGTGATAAATTCTCTTTCTTGCTCTTTAGTTAAAATTCCTACTCCTTGTTTGAATTGCAATATATTAAAAGAAAAATTCAAGGAAATTGAAAAAGGGCTCTTAGTTTCTAAAGAACATAATGAAAAATTGATAGTTGAAAATGATGCTTTAACTTATAAGTTAAAACAATTAAAATCTTTTGTTGAAAAATTTCAAATGTCACCTAATAAATTTCATCATAAGATTTTGAATAACAAGGATAAATTAACTTACAAAATCATTTCTAAAAAAGACCATTTTCACACATTAAATCAAAAGGAGTTTAGTTTCAAAAGGAATTATGATCCTCACAAAATTCTTAAGAGTCATTATTATAAATCTCAATATATTTTCAATCATGACTCAAATTTAAAAACTCCTTTTCATGAAAATCAAACTATAAAATATTATCCTTCATATTATAAGAGTATGTCTATAAGAAAGAGTGGAAATGAAAATTATCAAAATAAGAATCAATTATTTACAACATTTTGTAACCCACTCTTTCAACAATCACTTCTTAAGAAAGACAATCACTCTTATAAATTTTCAAAGAATCGTTATAATAAAATTCATTATGATTATCAACATCAATCTTTTTTGAAAAATAATTTGAATAAACATAAATCCCAAATGAATTATTTTTCAAACAACTATCATTCCCAAAAGATGTCAAATAATCATAATATGAATTTAAAAGAAAAACAACCAAAGTATGAATGGAGGCCCAAAATTAAAAACGAAACACTAACTCCACTTGTAAATGCCATTCATCACTATCTCTCCAAAAGCCTACACGATGTATTTGGGTACCCAAAGGAACCATCACACTTGGTCCCCTTTGGATACCTAAATCTCTCATTCATTAGTATCCAATCATTTGCATGAAGTAGAAACAAATGAAAATGAAATATCACTACTCTACTTCATGATATGCTTATTGTCTCTTTTCTTTTGTTTATTTTTTATTATTTTTTTGAACAAACATACTATGATCACTTTATATATATATCATAAAATATGACTTTCATATATTAAGCCTAATGTTTATCAAATCAAATTTGAATTAAAATTGAACATTAAGTCATATTTTTTTAAAGTGATATATCTCTCTTCTTTGATTGTTCTTTATCCTTTTTAAATCCTTTACCCATAAATGTCTTGAATTATCATCATAAATTGAATATTGAAATTATTATCAAGACTAATGAAATTATTTTTGAATGGATTTAAATGGTTTATTAAAGGGCTTAAGCTAAAAATTAAAATGTGCAACATTTTTTGTCTTTTCTATTTTTGTTTGCTACATATGATAGCCCTTATAATGAAGTATATTATCTAGAAAATTTGAAAACAAAAATTCATCTAAACGCATGTTTAATCTTTCAAAAAAAATGCGAGTTTACGATCAAAACTTCAAACATCCATATCTCTTGATCCGCTCGTCCAATTTTCGCGTTTAATATCTTTTTGGAAAGAGCACAGAAATCTCCATCCAACGGAGAACCAAACTTGTTCATTCAAATTCGTTTGGTGCTTTCAAAATTGCCCAAACTCAACTTTGTTTAAAAGTTATATCAGTCTTTTTATTTCGATAATTTCTGTGTTTATGGATTTTTCATCACATGATATCCTTTGTATATTGTGTGTAATGTGTGTCACCATTGTTTGCATGTTATTTAGACCTTAGAATCGTCATGTATCATTAAGTTCAAATCAAAAGCTTAATCATTTCATTCTAGGTCTATAGAAAATTAATTTGAAAACTTCTCATATTACATGCAACATTATCTTCATTAATCCTATGTAATAACATTGCATTCAAACTCATCATCCTAGCATCACTTCTTGGTTTATGCTTAAATTTATATGCTATGTATAACATTTACAATGTTATTAAAATATCATGATAACTATGTGATTTGAAATTTTATGGAATACTAAAATTCCAACAAACACATAGGTTATAGATTAATCATTAGAATATATATGAATATTGTATCATAAATCATATATTATCATGCAAAACCAAAGATCAATAGATTCAATTAATGAATGCAAATTTTATTATAAATTTCAAAACACTCTATGTGTGATCTTTGTCTTTAATATGATTACATGATCATCATTTTCTAGACTTAAAAATCAAACATGCTTATTCAAAAGAAATTCACCAAATCATATTGTCGTAAGTCTAGAAAGAATAGAAATCACATACATCATGATGATCTAACATATATTCTATACAAAATTCTCTATAATCATAAATCATAATTCATGTTCTATCAAGAAATATCTCAATTCAATAATAAGAATTATGAATCTTATGATAAAAATATGAATATTGCTTTCTTTATATTAGTTGGTATATGGATATGCTTTGATATTGATTGCATGTATCTCACAAATATATAGATTCTAGAATCAACTTAGGAATAATAAAGATATATCAAACTTAATCATCACTCTATTCTAGATCTACAATCTGAAATTCTATTTTGGAATACATGCAATTTCAATATAAATCTTATGACATGACATTAAACCCAAAACTCATCATACTAGCATTGTCACTTATTGAATATTAGTAATTGTGCTAGTTATCTCATATCGTCATCTCATAAAAGTAGAAAAACTATGCGGCTTTATAACTCATCACATTAAACAAAACCCATAGTTTATATATCAACCCTTAGATTCAAAAGCATAGGTTGTCCAAAAGATTATTTCACCTATGACTTCATATCTCACAATAGCGGGGGCGTAGGGTTGTATGTATTAGAGATCTAACCTCTAAGACATATCTTGTCCTTAACCGGGGAGGGTTCCAGTGGGGCCTTGCGAGGCACTGATGGGAAAGAGTGCTAGGTTGAGTGTTCTCTAGTGTGTGCATATGGGATTAACACCCCAACCTACGGCATGTGTGCAGCTCCTCATGCCCATCTGTCACTTAGTACGGGGCTATGATGTAGACATTTAGTCGGGGTAGTCTTAATCTTAGGACATACTTATATTACTCACTGCATGAACATTTTTATTCACTTATTACTTAAATCATGCATATTTTGGGTTGTTTAATAAAAAATGTCCTCTTGTGTCTTCATAACTTATCCTTTCATAATTAAATGGTTTTGTAAAACACAAGAATTTGAAAAAGCCAAAGTTTCATGCAAATTTGATCCACCTAGAGATCTCCAAAAATTCTGAAATTTCAGCATGGAACTACTCTAAGGACACTTAATCAAAATCAAAAATTTAAATTCTCAAAAAATCGCGTACTGTTTCCAGCGCTAGCGATAGCGCCGGCGCTAGCGTGGGTTTGTGAATTTTCTGATTTTTAAAATTTCTAAATATCCTTAAAAATTTGTTAGTTTATATGTACTAATTTGTTTTTGAATTTCTGACATTTATTATTTTCATTTTTATTTTTTGTGATTTTCTGTTTGATTTAAAAATGATAAAACAAAACAAACTGTATGATCTTTATTGCCAATATCAAGCATGTATGAATTCTGTTATTTAGAATTATTTATAATGTTAAAACATATTTTTTCAAATTACTATTAACATTGTTTTGCTTATCATGCTTTGATATATCTATTTAAAGTGCATCAATTGTATTGAAAATGTGTAGAACCAAGCTTAGCATGCCTCTAAGTATGAGTAAATGTTTTATGATTGATAATGATACATTTCACTCACTTATTTTGGTAATCAACATGTGTGTCTAAATCTAAAAATGCTTGCTTGTGTATTGTACTTGTACAATGAATTAAAACTTGCATAAGTTTATTGCCTACACTACATTTGAATTGCACTTATGAAATTTAGAAAAGTGGTTAAGTTAAAAATTTTGGTTTGCAAAACAAGTGTATTCGGAGAATGTTGTCTCACAAATATGAACAAAAAAATTATATATGTAGACAAATATAACTCCATCAAGCACTACTTGAACCTCCTGATAAGTCTTCATAAGCATTGTGAGGTTTGAAAGTGCACAGTTAACCTCACTAGAATTCTCTAGAGGGGGGGTGAATAGAGATTAAAAAATATTTTGTGCAATGTTAATATATATATGTGTATGATCACAGATTATAGCTTCCCACACACCAATAAGAATTAAACAAATAAAGAAAGTAAATGCAAGAAAAGAAATCACAGCACAACACAAGAAAATATAGTGGTTCCCCAAACTTTGGGTAGTCCACTCTTCTACCCCCTTGGTAGGAATTCACTATCTTGCACTGAGTCTTTTGATAAGGAGACTCTTAGAACCACCCTGAGTCTTTTGACAATGAGACTCTTAGAACCAACTGAGTCTTTTGAAAAGGAGACTCTTAGAACCAGTACACTGAATTTTTTGAAGAGAGATTCTAAAAACTCTTTTACAATGTTTAAGTAAAAATAAGAAAGAAGAAAGAAATAAGAACAAGAATGAATCTTCTTCCTAGCAAGAAGATTGGAAGCACAAGAAGTGAATTAAATCTTTCTTCTATAGAGAGAAGAAGATTGGTAGCTTTTCTCTCTTATGTGAGAGCTATCAGAATTTGCAGCAGGGTGACTTCAGAAGCAGAGAGAAGAAGAATGCTTGAATATTGCTGCAGGACTATTTCTCAATTCTCTCTTTTTCACTTGGGAGCTTTTCCTCTTTTCAAATGTAAAAGTGGTGAATCACTTGACTACTTCTTCTGCAGACCTCCTCTTTATTTATAGCTCTGTTTCATTCAAAATAATACTAAAGGAGAGTAATCAATTAGCAGGCAGAGTATTAGAAAGAAAGAGAAATTCCCATAATAGTTATATCCATAGAAGGAAAGTATTCATTCTAATTTCAAATAATGTCCATAATGAATTTTAACAAATTAGCCAAGAATCTAATAGAGGAAAAGAAAGATTCAGAACGGCTATAAGACATAAATTGATTCCATATAGATCAGATCTTATAAGATAAGGAAAGAGATCTGTCGATTTTGAATTCTGTCATAAAGATCGACGAGCGTCGATTACTATTCGACGCAAGCGTCGAATACATCCTGTCTGGACGTCGAGAGGAGAATAAGGAAGGTGCGTCGACAAAGGTGCGTCGACTACATTAGATGCGTTGACTAGAAATCAGAGTAACGTCGACAACACATACGTCGAAATCTTCCTAGAGTTACTTCGACTCAATCTGAAGGAAACGTCGACTACATTTCGACGTTGCGTCGAATACTATTCGACGCATATTTACTTACCCTTATTTTTCATTCTTAGAATTCTTCTTTAACTCATTTCTAGGGGTTAAGGGAAATCATTTTTCCAACAATCTCCCCCTATTTGTCTTAACCCTATTTAGAGGTAAATTGTACTAGCATATAATTAACCCAGCACAGCATTTGTAAGGATAAGAAATATATTAAATAATCAGAAGAGAAAGTGGAATAAGAAAGCATATGACAAGTATTTGTCTTTCACAAAAATTTAAACCAGAAACTTCTTTTTGTACATGAAGTTAACAAAAGCAGAATAAAGTTTCCTAGATAAGTTTTCAATAGCATCAAGAATGTAGCCCCTGACTCTATCAGGTCGTTCCTGGACATTCCTGATGATTGTATGCAGTTTTTCCAATAGTTTATCACCATCAGGGATTGTGTCATTTATGGAGTAGCCTTTGCTGATGATGATTGCTGCTTTTTCATCAATCATCTCAATTGTAATGTTTTGAACTTTCTTTTCAGTAGGCTTGATCTCAGGTGGTCCCTTGTTATCAACCTTGTGCCTATATATTGTTTTCTTTTCTGATTGCTGCTTCTCTGGAATGTCAGCCATTTTTCCTTTCCCTTTCCAGGGTGAGGCATGCCACTTGTCTAATTTTATAGGTTTGTTGGGCTTCTTGTAGGGAGTGTAAGTATCTTCTGTACACCCTACACCCTTCTTGTGTTTTTGACCTTTATCTAGGATGATCCCTGCCTGAGGGTTTTTCTTTTGATAAGCATCAATATCAAACAACTTCTTTGGAATTCTGATAGAAGATTCAGCAAGAATTTGTTCTTTAGTCATTCCCTTGTTGATCTTTTCCATCCAGACAATCCTTTTATCTTCCACTTCTTTCCTAGCTGCTTCAAATTCATACAGTTCTCTTTCTCGTATCTCTTCATGCCTCTTTTCCATGTCAGGGTCATGGTACTCCTTCACAGGGCTGTTAGGAGTGATAATAGGCATCTTTTCAAATCTTTTTATTTGCTCACATGCTTTTCTATACTTCCTTTCTTTTGCATACTCTCTCCTTTATTCTTTGGAGAAGTTTTGCCAGTAGGGAATGGCTTCTCTTTTCCTTTTCATTTGTCCTCCTGAACTTTGCCTAGGTAGGATTTGTTTGGAGAAGCTTGCCACTTGTGGAGGTAGAGGTAGCAGAGGAGGTAGAGAAGAAGGTTGAAGTGGAGGTAGAGGTAGAGGTGGAGAAGAAGGAGAGTGAGTTTTCTCTTTGGGTGGAGAGGGAACAATATCAAGAAGAGGAGTCTGTTCTGTAATAGAAGGCAGAATGACTTCAGGTAGAATGATCTCTGCTGAGGGATGATTGTCTCCTCCAAGCTCTTTTGTAGGGATGTCCTCAAGTAGAGGTGTCTTCAGCTTGATGTAATTGGCAGAGAAGCCAGGGGAGTGATGTTGAAGTTCCTCCTCACATAAGGGTGCATCAATCCATATCTGTCCATTCCAATCATCAGAGGTGACTGCTTCTTCCTCCCCCTGGATTTCTGGGTTCTTTACTACAGGAATCTCCCCCTGGTTATATGGATTATCAATTCTTAATGCTGAATCCACAGCATGCTCCCCTTCAGTGTTGTAAGAGGAGGATTCACCAAAGTGTTTGATGAAGGTGTAGTCAGAGTGATTTGAGAGGAGTGGAGCCTATAATGGAATTGGAGTAATAGTTAGAGAGAATACTTAGAGTTGGAGAGAAGAGAGTTAAACCTGAGCTTTAAGTGAGATCAAAGACCTCGCAAGAGGGGTTTCTGGAGCAACTCTCTCCCTGGTTTATATCTTTCAGGAAGGATGTAAACCTTTGTGGCGACAGGGGTTCTTCTCGAAGAAGAGCATGAAGCTCAGGAAGAGAGGCAGATAGGGAGGCCAATTTGGCTTCAAAGGTGGTGATCATATTGGCACATTCATTGGAGAAGTTGGTTAGACGTGTCTGGAAGTCGGTGAGAAGATTTTCCAGAGCATCGTTCATCACTTTGATAAGGGCAGTTTGAACAGGAGTAGGCGCCATTGATGCAGAAAGAGAGAGAGGTGGAAGACAAAGTTTTGGCGGGTTCAAAAAGGTATATGTTATGAAATAAGAAGTATTATTTAAAGAAGATGAAACGTCGAGAAAGGAAACAGAAATCAAGGTAACGTCGACAACACATACGTCAAAATATTCCTAGAGTTACTTCGACTCAATCTGAAGGAAACGTCGACTACATTTCGACGTTGCGTCGAATACTATTCGACGCATATTTACTTAGCCTTATTTTTCATTCTTAGAATTCTTCTTTAACTCATTTCTAGGGGTTAAGAGAAATCATTTTCCCAACAAGGTTGAGCACCTTGGAAAGAATAGTAAAGTGTCATGTGCAAACTTTGATTATTACACCACTTTGTTAAAAATTATGCGCATTAAAAGTGTGTGAAAGTAATTTACTTGTGTTTTATTGTGCACTTTACTTTACATATGTCTTGTATTTTGTTGATTTAAATCAATTGTTAACATTGCCCAAAATACACTTATGTGCACATCATTATCTTTCATAACATTTCTTCTCATGAGTATTGGATTCTAATGCTTTATCTATACTACTCTTTATATAAAAATGCACTAGATAACCTAGCATGATCTCTACAATGTTTTGGTATTTCTTGAACTTAGAATTAGGTAACATTGTAGTATAATCTCTCTTTGATATGTTCATTTCATGCTTGGTATTTTTATGAAAAACTTTGAGATTTCAAAAAGGTTAAAACATCTTTCAATTTTGAACTAAAACTCATATTTTTACTTATGTTTTTCATGCCTACAAAAAGATGTTTATTATAATCTTCCACTTGCTTGCAACTATTATCCTTATATTTGAAATCTCTTATATATGCTATGCTTAAACTTTTTATCATTTCATATATTACAAAAGCTCGATCATGATTTATAACTAGCCTAAAGAATGCATCCTTACTACCCTCACCCCACCTTCTTTTGATAATACCAAAAGGGGGAGATTAATTGAAGAAATCTATATAGGAGAAATATAGAAGATTAAGGGGAGAATAATTCATGTAATCTATCATTTAGGGGGAGTAGAACATAAAATTGTATTCATGTAGGGGGAGCATTAAGATAGGGGGAGTATGCACAATTTCATCATGCTTATCATATACTATAGTTGCACTTTTATCTTGCTTATCTTATCTATAAACACTATTGTTGATTTCTTGCTTAAAGGATTTGTTATTATCAAAAGGGGGAGATTGTTGGACATGTGTGTCACATCCCTTTGTTTGAGAATAACAAATCTCATATTGTATTTGATATTGCTTGTAGTGTGTTTATAGTGTGCAGGAACTATAGGTGCAATACTTCACAGGTATAAAGCAGCTTGGAACAATCTTTGAAAAGGAGCAGCACTAACGCCAGCACTAATGTCAGCGCTATCGCTAACGCCAGGCGCTAGCTCAGTTGGTTCCGTCTCAGCGGTTTAATCTCAGCTTCCGTCTCAGCGGTTAGCCTCGTCTCAGCGGTTTCCTTAGCGCTACCGCCAGCGCTAATGCTAACGCCAGGCGCTAGCTTGAGCTCGTGTAGATCGCCACGCCACCGACAGTTTCATAACCGCTCCACACAAGCGCTACCGCAAGCGCTATCGCTACCGCAAGCGCTATCGCTACCGCCAGCGCTATCTCAAGTTCGTGCACAGAGCCACGCCGTCGACGGTTTCGCAACCGCTCCACATGAATGATACCGCAGGCACTAAGTACTACCGCAGGCGCTAGCTCCAAGGTCTATAAATTGAAGCCAACTTCGATCATTTTGAAATCCATCCCAGAGAGGTTGCTTGTGCCATAATTCCAGTGTTGTTATGCTGCCGAAGATGGATCTCCCACAAAAAGCTTAAAGGAGAATTCTGGAGGAGGACAACATCACGCTATATCCGAAGGACGATCGCTTCAACCTCGCTTATACTACAGCGATCCTTCATCCTCAACTCCAGAGATCTCATATAGGGAGTTTTATTATTATTTTTCATTATTTCCATTCCATACTTTTTGTAACCGTTTAGAGAATTCGCCTTGTGTTGGCGACTAGGTCTGGGTAGGACTTAGGGGGAAATTCGCCTTGTTTTGGCGACTAGTTCTAGGTGATTAGATCTAGGGGGCTCGAGGCCATATCCGGGGAAGGATTGGCTAGAGCGGCTTGAGGCCTTATCCGGGGAAGGATAGGCTAAAGCCAACTGGTTCGTGGGGATACGAGTCGGTATAGAAAAGGAAAAATTATTTACATATTTGTCGCCTCCGATTTCAAGCGATATTGAAATCAATTTTTGTAAACACCTTTTTCATATAATATAATCATGTCTCTATTTGTGTTTACTTGATTTCTCTCATTTGGCGCAATCTCTATTATTTTGTGTTTTAAGTTTTCAATTCTAAATCTAAATTGTTTATTTCAATCTCTTTCATCATAAAACAATTTAGTACTTATTTCTAAAATTGCAAATCATAATTTTTCTATTCATTTAGCTAAATTGTTATTTTACCTTCACATATTATAAAACAATTTAGTAATTATCTTAAAATTATAAAAAAAAAATTAATTCCCGTATTCACCCCCCCTCCCCTCTAAGGGCGCCGTAAGATCCAACATTTAGGACTCACGTCGCGGAAGACAAGGGGCGAGACTGGAGTATCCGGTCGGGCCATTTCTAAGGCTGGTATCTCACCCTACAGTGCGGGGGCTTCGTGTTGTCCCATCTCCTGTGATTGGTTATAAAAATAACCGTTAGTCACAGAGCTAAGTAGAAAACACATCCCCTCCCCGGATCCGTATCCTGGGGCGGGCTAGAGTACAGGAATTTAAATAGCCGAAGCACAGTAGAGAGTTAGCAGCAGGTATGCACATACACATATATACATATATTTATAGGGCCTACCCATCAAAACTTCCGCGAGGTAATACCGACGTGCGGTACGAAATGACAAACAATACTAACTCGCGCGTACCCGCAACCAGGTATTCAAACCCATACACACAAAAACTCTGTGTCGACACAGCTTGGTCCGCTTTGCTTCAAGCAGGGTAGCGAACCCCGCGGGCCTCACCGATGTGGCTTTCTGTGACAGTGGCCAGTCCTTCCACTTCTGAATGTAGTCGTGTCGTATCACTCAGGCCCTCTCGTACAGCAAGGTGTACTAACTGGATGTGAGCGACATCCGACGATTCTGAGGTTTAGGCTGACCAGCGGAGGCAAAATTGTGGATTATATGAGTCTAACGGAGCTGACGGAAGTCAGATCGGAGTACATTTGGTCACTGTACCCCAACGACTTAGTTGCGGCGCACAATAATACCCAAAACGGTCGTTTTCTCCAAACAACCTCGGATTGGAATGGGACGCGTTCAATTACACTCGTATCGATTATACGAGTCTAACGGAACTGACGGAAGTCAGATCGGAGTACATTTGGTCACTGTACCCCCAATGACTTAGTTGCGGCGCACAATAATACCCAAAACGGTTGTTTTCTCCAAACGACCTCAGATTGGAATGGGACGAGTTCCATTACACTTGTATCGATTATACGAGTCTAACGGGACAGACGGAAGTCAGATTGTAGTCCCCTAGTACACAATCTTATATCGGGTCATTTTCTATTGCTCAGGCCTACTTTTATTGGGCTCACTAGGGTCTAGTGTCCCATTAAAAGTCGGGACGTTACACCCTGCACCAATGGAGGGAGAGCATACAGATCTGACAGCAATGATGCCTTCACCTCCAATAATAGAAGTTGATCCACATCCTCTATCCAACACAATTCCAATAGTTCCATTACCTGATTTCATGTCCCACATGGAAGGCCTGTTGAACAGACAAAGAGAACAATTTGAAGCCTATGTAAATCAGGCTATCACAGGTTGCATAAATGATCTCTCTACCAAGATAGATGCCCTCCAGGAAGATCTTAATCACATAAACCATCGAAACTCCAATGTATATCAGACTGCTGCAAATGTTGTGGGAAATACCGGGACTGAAATAGCTAATATTAATCAAGCTACCCATCTAATTGTACAACAACTAAACATTGTGCTTGATAGATTGTCTACCCAAAGAGACAATCAGCAGTCCATCATCCAAAACCAAGATGTGACTTTCAATGACTTTGAAGATGCCATCAACACTGTCCTTCAAAGAATATCCTCCTCTACTCAAGTAACTTGGGAACTTGTGGACAATTTAGGGGAAACATTGTTGCACCAGTTTCAAGTAACCTAAGATCATCTGTCAAATTCTTTCCATCAAACTATAAGGGCATCTCAGGGAACCCTTATGGATGACATTGGTAATCTGAACAACCTTCTGGCCAGACAACTTCAGGCTTGTCAAGCATCCCTCTCTAAAGAAATAGTTTCAGAAGACAGAAAGGGGGAGATAAATGTCAAGTCACCATACCTTGTGGCTGGAAAATGAAGTAAGATTCTCTTTGGATTTGGCACCAATTGACTATGGTATAGCCTACCAACATTCAATTCATGAAGGAAAGCTCCCTGCAGAAGCTCCTCACAGTGCAATGCTTGAGGCCCCTGAAGAAGAGTATCAAGTGCCTGAGAATTATCAAGATTATTTTGTTGATGAGCCTGCAAGTGGAAGTAGGCAAATCAGGACAAGCAAAAGGCATTCTATTGACCCTGAAGAGCAAGAAGCTAAAAGGAGGAGAATGGAAGAGGTTAAGAAAAATTCAAACTTTGAAGAATGGAGCCCTTGCTCTAGAGACATCATTTTAAATACCTAGAATTTGTTCCAACAAGGAAAGCATGATAGGGGCACCTTCTACAGCTCCGATGAATGGCACAAATATGAAATGAGTGAAGCTGATAAAAGGGTGTATTAGGACAAAATAAAAAGGGGAGATAAGTCAGTACCTGCACATGTACCTCTCAGATATCATCCCAAACCCTTTAACTACTTTGAAAGGCAAAGGCAGAAACAAAAAGAAGCTAAGCAATCAAAGAAGGCAGGACCTTCTGAAAAAGGCAAAGATATTCAAAAGGATTGAAAATAAGAAGGATTTTAGAAATCACTTGCACACTTCTATGTCTTACATTCATGTATCTGATATATATTGTTAATGTTTTGGACTGTCATGAATTAATATATGCAGTGATCATTTTGCCAAATTTATTGTCAATTATTATATTTGCTTGTATGACATATCTATACTTATAAGTTCTGGCTTCTTCAAATATGGGGAGATTGTTGGGTATTATGCCTTCAATATCTCTAGATTTATAGAAGAAACTTAAGTATAGATAAGTCAAGTTGTTTTTGATATTGTATTTAAGTTCATAATCTGACAGATACATCAAAGCTATATCACTAGTATATAAACAATAAAAGTAATGAAAAGCAACTACGTAAAATATCATCTCAAGACTCAGCAGAGGAATCGTGGAGAAAAGTATCATATCGTCGAAACAGTTTCGACGATATCGTCTTGATAAAAGAACATTGTCTTGAAGGATGAAGAAAGCTTGTCGTAGATAAAGCCAATTTCAGATGATGATGACATCGTCTTGAAGTACGCCTGTCGTAGATAAAGCCAAGTTCAGATGACGACGACGTCGTCTTAAAGTACGCCTGTCATGGAGAAAACTAAGTTCATATCTCGATGATATCGTCTTGAAGAGAACTAATAGCAGAGAAAGATCAAGTCTAGATGTTTCGACGACGTCATCGTCAAGAAGAAGTAATATCGTTGAGATATTACATAAAGCCTTGAAGAAGGATGTATGTCGACTTAATGGAAGCATACTACTTTGAAGATCGGAGACATATTGCATATAAGGAAGTATCTCGGCGATATTGTCTAGAAGAAGCAATCTTATTGAGATAATCAGCCAAGTACTGAAGTAGAAAGTATATCGACGACATCGTCGTGAAGAAGATCTATTGATCAAGACGATATCATCTTGACAGACTGCAGAGCTGCATTTAATACGCATACATTCTTGGAAGTGAATAATCAGGGAATGCGTACGCCGCCTATCTTATGCACAAATCAAGGAGTCATAAATGAAATATTCTCTGCAGAATATGGTCGTTACACTGTAGTTAAGAAAGAGATTTATTATTTCTATTCTCTGCAAGTTCCAAGAAAGGCTGGTAATAATGACAAAGCATTTCCAATTCTGCAAAACGTTTTCAAACGAGAAATTGATTATGGAATAATCAATAAGGAGTTTTATGCAAGATTGCATAGGATATAAAAGAAGATAGTTTTATTTATAGGAGACTCTTCTTGACCTGAACTCTCTCAAGCTTTCACTCTCGAACATATTCTCTGAAGAGAAGAAGAAGTCTTCATTGTTGCTGGGCTGTGAAGTTCTACAGAGGATTCTGAAGAAAGGTTCATTGATCCGCAAGATCCTTGGACTTAGAAGAAGAAGATCTGCTATTCAAGTGTTCATTTTCTGAAGTCTTCTCTTCTACAACAACAATTTTGTATTACTTTGTAGAGCTCTTTGTGAGTCTGAGTTGGTAAGATCTACTGATAGATCTGAGTTGGTAGGGTTCTTGGTGAACCTGAGTTTGGTAGGATCTTGCTGAAGATCTGAGTTTGTAGGACTTGTAAAGTCTGAGCCTTGTAGGGTTCTCTGTGAACCTGAGTTGTAATATCTGAGTATAGTGAAAAGATCTGAGTTGGAGAAGTTGCCTAGTCTAGCATACTGCTAGATAGGTCGGAGGGACAGTGGACTACCTCTAGACACATTGTCTAGTTGGGAACCACTATAAATCATTGTGTGTTTTATGTGATGCTTGTATGTTGTGATTGATAAACCTTTAAAGTAGCAAAGAAATTGAAAAACACCTAATCACCCCCCCCCCCCCCCCCTCTAGGTGTAGTTTATAGATAGCAGTCGCCTTTGTGTTCTTGCGGGAAGGAGTTCGGTCCCTCCCTCGTGGGAGCCCGTCTCCACGAGCGAATCTAGGGACAATGTCTACTGGTTTGTAAAGCTTGAGGGTTGACACCTTCAACACAACTGCAAAACAAGAAGGATCAACACAAGCAGACAATAGGTATGTGGGTGCCCATTATTCATACTTACATTCCTAAATGCGCAAATCGTGCACATCCTACACATGATGGACATAATGTGAGACGACCAGGCACTCGCTATCCAGAATGAGCATGATCCGCAAGCCAACCCTCGACAACTCCGGGGCATGGAAGGTTTCCTCTCCCCGTAAATACGGGACCGGATTAAGCCTGCCAAAGTCTCCTTGGAAGGCGGCAAATTCTGTTCGCCAGTTGGATGTAACGTCCGCCGGACTTAATACCTACATCCGGATGGAGCCAAAGCTTAACCTGCCGCACTTGAGGCCCGCGACTGAAATAAATGGCAGACACCTCCAGAGTAAAGCAGATTTGTTGCATCCTCAAGTAAGTCATGTAGGACAGCATGCAGGAAATAGAGTCCGGCGTCAGTTGAGCGGGCACCACTCCGAAGAAGTTCAACACTTCCACCATCTCGGGGAAGATGAGGAATGCCCAGTTCGCATCAAAATGGTCGAGTGGCACCACCAGTTCATATGCGAACATAGTTTTCGCCCTCTCACCCCCTGGGTAACCATACCGAGTATCCATCGGCAAGCGGATGCCTCGACAGAAACTCCTCCAAGACTGCATCGGTGAGCGCAGGGGGAGGAAGTTGTCCGCTCAGGAAGGCAATTGCGCACTCAGGAAGAGCAGAGGGAGCTCACGTCATTTTCTCAACAATTGCCTATTCACTAGCGTGTGAAGGAAAGATGGGGCCATCACTTCCCTCACTTCAGGATCAAAGGGGGGAACACGCCCTCCTCGACGGACATTCATTCAAAGCCCTCATGGTCTCTCTAGAAAAATAGCGCAAGCACATGCAGGATAAGTTCGCCAAATGCGAGAAAAGCAACAACAGAAAATAGACAGTATAAGGAACAAGCACGGAGAATCAATAAAGCATAAATTAAATGAAATGGTAAAGCGAAGCAAAACTACAAATATTGTCTGCACGACATCACGCGTGAACCTCCTATCCTAATTGAGCACGTCCCTTCAGCATCGCGATCTCCGCCTCCAACTACAGCATCCGCTTCTGCATATTCGCGATGACCTCCCGGAAGACCTCCTATTCATTTCGGAACTCAAAAGCGGATAGATCGGCACCTGCATTGGTAAGAGCACGTGGTAAGGGTTAAAAGCTTTTCATTTTCCACATTATTTGTGCATGGAACAATACCTTATGCCTCAGAAGCGGGGACGCCCCCAAAATCTGGCCCTTCATCGTCGAACACTTCGGCCAAAGTGGTCGGGAGCCCGGCGTCAACAGTCACAGGAGGACCGCACTCTATAGACCCAAACCCGCCGAAGTCTATCTGCGGCGGTCCCGACATCCTCTCCGAGCTATACAACGGACATTTAACTAGGTTGGAATCCGCCCGTCATAGGTAGGCCTTCTGCAAATCCTCGCCCCGCCATCACATCTCATGCATCTGCGCATGTGTCCGCGACCGCTCTCCGTGCTTTGCCCCTATGAGCAAGGGAATGATGAACGATTCTCGCCTGGGAGGAACACTAGGGCGAGTCGCCCGCCTATCAAACTATCGACATAACTGCCCATTTGCTCCATCGCCTCCAAGATGCCCAGGGACCGAATGAATCCTACTCGGGGTCCCGGCTGCAGGACCTCAGCATTGGTGCCTTGCGGGACCTCACATCGAACCCTTTTTGGTGGCAGTTTCAGATCAGGCACACGCCGCTTTTCCTTTTTAATTGCGGGGCTTGCTCTGCTCCCTCTTCAAGTCGATGCATCCACAGCTGAGCCTCCGTGAATGATCGTCCCCCTCCCCCCCTGACTTTTCCTCGGCACCACCTTTAGGGCAGGCACTTCCTCGGGAGTCCCGCTGTTCAAAAGCAGTCTCGTCGGGCTCGCGCCGGTCACCCTCGAGGTGGAACTCTTCTTCATTGGATGCTCCTTCCCTTCGGCATCCATGATGATCAAGCCGCGCTGCGGATCGAGGATGACCTTAAGTAACCCCTCTCCGGCTGCTCCACCTCCAATGCGCGCATTGCTGTTGGAGGCTGGGTGCGGCCTCTTTGTCGCGGTCCTCTTCGAGCCTTTACGTGGATGCGTCTTCGAGTTCACCGCGGCGGACTTCTGCGCCTCCAAAGCAACAAGAACTGATTTATTGAGTCCAGCCATCCCGACAAGAGAGTGGTCACAAACATAAGGAGATTCAGTGGGGGCAGCCAGTGGGTTCGTTTCCAGGCCTATTTATAGTTTTCTGCGGCGCGAAGGGCAATTCACAGTCTTTGCGGTTACCTATGTACTTTTTTTGAAGCGACGCCGACTCAAAAAAGTGCGGGGATTCGGTTATCCCAAATCCTGCGGCCTCGGCTAGTACCCGCTCTGCCGGTCTCAGAAGTCCAGGCGTATCCATTGTCGCATTCCAGAGAAGTGCACCCTCAGCAGTAGTCTCGGGCGGGCACCCCCAGAGTGCATGCGGACTCTCTCCAAGATCTCAGCAAGGGGCGATCAGGATTGTTCGCCAAAGGGCCCGCGCCCTCCAGCCAACAGCGTCAGCCTCCTAGAGGAGTCGATGCGGGTAATCCCCAGAACCCGCATGGACCCCTTCGGCGAGTAGGCACGCATGGTCATGACATGTCATGCTCGCACACCCTCTTTCTTCTCTTCCGCAACTGACGCTTCAGTGTCCTTGAATGGCAGAGCATTTAATACAACATTAAATTCCCCCACCAACGAGGCAGCCTACCCTCTAATATAAATAGAGAGACATGGGTGCTTGGGAGGGACACGAGACTTTGGCCAGAATCTACCATGTTGTAGGAGCGTTCACCAGTGTCGGCCATTCGGTTGCCTTCTATTTTCCAGCGCTCTTGTAATAGCCTGTAATAGATCCTTGTTGAATATCAAAAGCCTGCAGCAAGAGAGGCATTCGCCGTTGCGAGCCAATCTGGTGTCCACCACTGCTAGTGGCATTCACTTTTTCTGTGTTCTGTTTGACTCGTCCCGCAGGTTAGAAAGCGGTTGCTTGGGGTTCTCGATCCCGTTCTCTCAATCCTCATAGTGTGCGCTGAGTGTGGAGTGTTGATGATAATTTTGGCGCCAATATTATTGATGATGATTGGACGCTAAAATAAAAGAATTCATAATTTATGTGTTATCTTCAGTCACATAGGAAAAGAACTTGGCAAGGTCTTAGAATCATATATATCAGACTGGGAGATAGAGTTTGTACTCTAACTGTGGATAATGTCAGTGAAAATACAGTTGCAATTGGTCATTTGAGAAGAAAATTAAATTAAAAATCATATTTACATTTGGGCGGAGCATTCATTCATATGAGATGTGCATGCCATATTCAAAATTTAATTGTGAAAGATGATATAAATGAGAAGATAGATACAGTTGCAAAAGTTCGTGATGCGGTGAAATACAGAGAAGTTCTCCTATGAGATCACATCAATTAAAAATATGTTCTGAAAAAGAAAAAAAATCTTTTGAAAGATTCGAAGATGAAGTTTCAAAATTTGCATTCGACTTTGAAAATGGAACCCCTCGAAGTTACGATTGGGAGAATGGTAAGTTATTGGTCTATTTTTTGTAAAAAAAAAATTTATATTTCTAGTAATTTCGTAGTTGCATCAGAGTCAGCTTTTAGTACAGGTGGAAGTGTTCTCGATCGATTTCGTAGTTCGCTCTTACCAAAGATTGTTGAAGGGTTGTTCTGTACTCAAGATTGGTTACGAGCGTCTCCATTGCATTCGCAAATTGAGGAAGACTTGCATCAAATTGAAGAGATTGAGAGTGGTGATTACATTACACTTTGACTTTTATTATTCTCTATAATTTTGAGTGTGTTTTGTATCAATATTAACACACAATTTTCTTTTTGATAGTTGTTTGTGGTGAGCAAGAGGTTTTGAAAGAGATTGATGAACAATTAACTTGATGGAACTAGGTATTTCATGTGCAATTGTTTATTTAAGTATTCCAATTGCTCGACTAGAATATGAGCTCATGTTTTATCTTTCATTATATAAAAAAAATTTGACGGATTCTAATTGCCTGGGATATCCCACAAATCTGCAAGAAAGAAAAAATGAGCTATGTTTAATTAAGTAACTGATGATGCAAAATTTTGCTTTGTTATGAGATTGAAGAATTTGGCTTTTTTATGAGTTCTGTTTGAAAGAGATTGAAGAATTTTGTTTTGTTTTTTGAAGTACTGTGTAAGAGAGCTCTTCTCAACTGGAATGTGAGCTCTATTTAATTCAATAACCATTCTACTTTTTTTTTTTTGATAAACTGCAATAGCATTACGAAAAGAAAAAGGCCAAAGGCCCCACCTAAACTAGGATACAACCATTCAGATCTTCATTTAAGATGTCATGAAGTTCTTAATCAACTAACTCAGAAGTTTCCCAAAGAAAATCATTACAAGATTTGGCATGTTTAGCACAAAAGTCAGCGGCCCGATTGGCGTCACGAGGGACAAGGATGAAAACCACTTTGCTGAATTCTCCCATGAAAGAGAGGTCCATGTCAGCGATACGACTGTCGTTCCACGCCTCTCTCTGAAGACAGCGTGCACAGAACTCCACCACATTGCGACAGTGGCTCTCAATGATAACACCCCAACCAGGAACCAAGGAGGGCGGCACCACCCTTTTAATTGCGAGGATGGCCTCCAATTCGACCTGTCCCAGGTCCCAGTGAAAGAAGGAGGCGTCGGAAGCCAGAATCATGGCGCCATGCTCATCCCGAACCACCATGCCCACGCCCGATGCAGAGTTACAGTCATGGGCGCCGTCAACGTTGATCTTGATCCACCCAGAGGGTGGGGGACACCAAATAAATGGGGAGGACAGTCGCAAGGACTGATTGCTGTCCCAGTGCCCGTGCGGGGGATAAGTGTGGTTGACCGGAAGCCTCTCCATAACTGAAAGAGCACGAACCAGGGGTGGAGGCACCTCTTGGCCATGCGTCATTGCATTGCGGCCCCACCAATTTTGATAAACCACGTAGCAAAGAACGCGGATAGAGGGAAGGGACTTAGCATGGCCGGTGCTAGCCGCCACAAGAAAATCTTCCCAAGATGCAAACGTTGTAAATCGGACCCCCCAACGGCGTAGGACAGCCTGTACAGCCGAAATCTGCATGCATTCCCCAAGTAAATGGTTGCGTCTTTCCGCATTCGGACATCCCCAAGGGCAGTCCAATAAATCCGTGAGGCCACGACGAGATAACCATTGACGAGTAGGGAGAGCATCCCAAGCAAACCGCCACCAAAAAAACATCTCCCGGGGCCGGAGTTTTAATCGGGCGAGCCACTTGAATTCCCGCCCAGCATCCGGGAATTGCGCCCCATACGCCATTGCCGAAATGGATTAGCCACTGAATTTAAACTTAATTTCAGGAACATCATGGTCCAGGCTATGATCAATGGGCGTATGCAAGATGAGATCAACAAGCGGGTGGCCAAAGTGCAGACGCAGCGTCGGAACGTGCCATCGCCGATCCGCCCCAATCAACTCTGCAACCAACAAGGAGTCTGGAGAGCTGTTGTTAGTAGGAGAGGGTCATTCAGATAATGGGCGGTCCAAAATCCATCGGTGGGAAAACACATTAACTGAAGTACCATCCCCAATAAGCCATCGGACGATACTATTTAGACTTCGTCTGCCATCTTTGATAATGCGCCATGCCGGCGAGTCACCACGGCGCAGCTCCGTACTCGCCATACGCCCCGCATATTTGTGTTGAAAAAGTTGTTGGAATAGGGATCTAGCTGGAGTCATCAAAGCCCAGGCGAACTTAGCCCGTAACGGCCCTTGCCACCGGGTGGTAGAGTGGAATCCGAGCCCCCCCCCCCCCCCCCCCAAAGCAGCCGGACAGCAAATCTTGTCCCACGACAGGTAGTGCATGGAGCGGTGAGACGCAGTCGCTTGCCATAGAAACGTTCGGGCGAGTTTATCCAGAAGATCCAAGGTGTCGCGCGGTATCTCCGAGTGAGTTGCTTGGAAAATCGGCATAGACAACAGAGCCGAGCTAATCAAAGTCGCTCGGCCGGCCAGTGAGAGGTGGCGGCTACCCCAAGTTTTATTCTTAAAAGTCGCTGACTGGATAAGGTTCGTAAAGTCTCCCTTCCTAAGCTTTCGCAGTGCAAGCTTAACCCCCAAATAGGTAATCTCATTCACACGCCGAAACCCCAGGCCCCGAGCAATACAATTGCCTATCCACCGCGGCAAAGCTTTGCTAAACATAACGGCCGACTTCGCAGTATTGATGCGCTGCCCCGTCCACGCACAATAGTCCAGCAAGACCGTGAGGCACGTCGAGGTTGCCGTTGTTGTTGCCTCCGAGAAAACAAGAATATCATCCGCATAGAGCAGGTGAGAGATCTGAGGACCCCCACGTGAAAGGGAGATCCCGAGAGTATCATGCTTCCGGTGAAAAGCTCGAGATAGCAGCTCAGAACATAAAATGAATAGATACGGCGAGAGGGGACAACCTTGTCGGAAACCCCAGCTAGCATTAATCCACCGAGTTCCCTGTCCATTAAGAAGCAAGGAGAAACGAGGGTCGAGCACACATTGCATAATCCAAGAGGAAAAAATATGGGGAAATCCAAGTAAATCGAGAACCTGTGAGAGGGAGTCCCAATTCATCCGATCATACGCCTATTCCATATCCACTTTGAGCGTCATATAGCCTTTCTTTGAAGTAGACAGTTTGAGCAAGTTAACTGCTTCCTGAGCTATTAGACAGTGGTGAGAGATCGAATGCCCAGAGATAAATGCGCCTTGTTCATCCGAGATCAGCCGGGGTAGCAGCCCTTTTAAACGGCCCACAATTATTTTGGCGGCAAGCTTGTAGATCGTGGTGCATAAACTAATGGGCCGGTATTTCTCCGGCGTAGTAGCATTCGGAACCTTGGGAATAAGCACCACCAAGATCTCTTTCCATGACGCCGGCATAGACTCCGATTGGAAAAACTCAAGTAAGGCCCTGCAAACATCCAACTTAATAATTTCCCAATAATTTTGAAAAAATGAGGCCGTCATACCGTCATTCCCCGGCGCACGGTTAGGTGGTAGGGAACGGATTGCCGCCCAAATTTCCTTCTCTATGACCACCTGAGAGATCGCCAACGCTTCCTCACTAGAAATGAGATCAGACGCGGCGAATGTCGGACATCCCGCCAAGTCCGGCGTCACCCCGCGCCATTTTTTATCAAAAAACTCCAAGAAAGCACGCTCAATTATCGCAGGATCATCGGAGGGCTCGCCATCCGCATCCTCAACTTGCACAATCTTGTTACCTCTTCTCCTGCCGGATGCAACAGCATGGAAGAACGCCGAGTTCGCATCCCCCTCCTTGAGCCAGCGGTCCTTTGCCCTTTGTCTCCACCACGTCGCAATTCGGGCCAACGCACTATTGTAATCCTTCACTTTTTCGATAAGGGGCAGCGTTTGAGCCTCACTCAGCCCAGAGCCCGACCCTTCAATGGCCTGGAGCTCCGCCACCTGACTAGCAAGCCGCTCTTTAGTCAGGCCCAACTCCCGCAGCTTGTTTTTACTCCAAAAGAAAAGCGCACGGAGGGTGTGCCGACACTTCCGATCCAGGACAGCAGCCCCCTCCCCGAAGTCCGGCCGAGCCCAACACTTTGAGACAATGCGCGACGCCATCGGGTACGACAACCATACGTCTTCGAAACGTATCATTCAGGGGTTACGCGGCACCGGATTTGCTGAGAGCTGGAGGAGAACTGGGCAGTGATCCGACCCAACCCGCGACAAATGCCGGACTGTAGCATTTGGCAGCACCCCCAACCCAGCCGCATTGAGGAAGAATCTATCCAGCCGACTCAACACACGAGAAGCTCCCAATTTGTTATTACACCACGTGAATTGTGGACCCACAAACTTCAGTTCCTGGAGCTCCGAAGCTATCACCCATTCATCCATTTCCCTTGACCCCGGCGTATAGACAAACGGCCGCAAGCTCATTCTTTCCTCCGCCCGCAGCAAACAGTTAAAATCCCCCCCCCCCCCCCCCCCCCCCCACACACACAAGAAGAGGACCCGCCATCTCCAACCTTGTGGAGAGGAACTCCCACACTCTCCTCCGTAGATAATATTCTTTGTTAGCGTAAACGAACGCCATCGTCCAAGTGTGGTGATCCGGTGTAACAATCCGACATAACACACATTGACTAGAAGCCTCGAGAATATCAACCGTATAGAGCTCCGCACGCCACAGTACCGCAATGCCCCCCGACGTCCCAACAGCCGGGAAGTGGTAAAAATCTCAACGCCGGCCAGCAGCTCTGTCCACCTCTCTGCGAGTTAAGTTTTCCACTTTTGTTTCGAAAAGACCCACAACCCCAACATCATTATTGTTAATAATTTCCTTAAGATAATTACCCGCCTCCTTCTTCCGTGCCCCCCTACAATTCCACATTATCATGCACGTCATGGCCCCCCTGAAGAGGACGCGTCCCCTCCGTCGGATGGGATCCCTTCAAAACCTTGCTTTCGACGCTTCCGAGACAGCACCCCTACCGGGACACGATCCAGGGGAGCCTTGGATGCTTTGTAACCAAAATTAAAGTTGCGAGCCTGCTCATAAAGCCCACCACCTCGGCCTTTTGCCGGTGGTTTCCCTTTCTTGTCCACAGCAACCTGAGTCTTTGCTTTTTCACGTGATCCCTCTGAGAGAGCCATCCCTTCAGCTTCCCCGAAAATGCGAGGCGGCCTAGCCTTTGGTGCCGGATTAGGAGGCAGCAACTTCCCCTGCGCAACCGGCCTCTTCTTCCGCTGAACCTGGACCCACGGGCCATAGCCGCGGCCCTCCCCAATCGCAGTCACGGATGGCGAAGCAAACAACGCTGCCGGCTGGTCAAGAGGGGTTGAGGAGCCGACCGGCAAGGCCGTCGGGGCCGGCAACTCGGGATGGACCTGGGTCGAAACCGGGGCATTAGTGCCGGCAGCAAAGACTATAGGAGACATCGCTGGATCCAACCCAGGAGCACAGTGGGGAAGGACATGATCTGTCGGCGGGATGGTTGGGCACACACCCGCATTATGTCCAATGCAACCGCAAGGGTAACATAATTTGGAGATGCCTTCGTATTCCACTGGTTGGAAGAAACGCTGATGGCGACTTTGAACCCAAACACCGAGTGGGAGCTGCTGTGCCAAATCAGCCTTAACACATATCCAGGCATACGCCACACGTCCTCAATTGCTTGTGAAGGAATCAAGCCACAACGGTGTTCCAATTTTGGAAGAAATCCGGCCAATATTGATTTTGTCCCAGCACATGAGCGGTAAGCCCGGCAGCCGAATCCAAATAGGAGATGTGAATCCCTGCAACGAGAGGGGGTTGAACGACGGACTCCAAACATCCAGTCCAATAATATAGCCATTGATAAACCAAGGTCCACCCATAAGAACATTATCCCGAGCTGAGACTGACTTGAGAATACATATGAAAGTATCCGTCGTGGCCATGGTCAAGCTGAAATCTACATAGGAATCCCACCTCTTCCGAAGTTCGGTCAGGAGGTAGTTGTACGCTACCTTTTGCCCCAAAAGTTTCCCAACCAGTGCAGCCTCAAACTTCGCCAGATTTCTGTCAATAATGTCATCGTCCAACACCACATCTTGATCTTTGGTGAAAGTTGGGAGGGTGATTGTGTCATCATAAACATCAAAGTATTGTTTCCGCCATGCAAGGAGATCCTCCCCCATCAGGTTCGGCGACCTGCGCGCTCCATTATGCTCCCGACCTTGCTGGCGGTATGCTGGCTTCTCACGGGCATTTCCCCAAACACTTGGCGGTCGAGTTCCGACCCCCTCCCAACCAGTTCCACTTGGAACGCTTCCCTCCCCACAAGCATGCAACCCAGCCATATTGCCCCTATCTGGCATGTCTTCATCAAAACCACCATCAAGAAGTCCGTTAGGAACAGTCTCCTCCCCTGCCATATGTGAGTCCTGCTGATGGGATTTATCCGCAGCTTGCCGAACCGGAACAGAGCTCAGACCAATATCTCTGCCTAGCTTCCCAGCATCAAGAACCTCCTTGTTCTTGGAGGATTCCGCCGCGGCATTCATGCCTCGCCCAGCCTCACCCACGGTTCCGCCGGATCGGCATGGCAACCTACCTTCCGCATCCGCATTGGATCGCGAGGCTTTACCCTCAAGCGGACTTCCACCTCCCGGGGCTGAGCAGCCGCCCACTCCGCAATGCAAGGGAACCTCCTGCCTGTCGCCGGCAGAGCCGGCCTCAAACTCCGTCTCATCCGCCCAAGAACCCCCACCGCCGGGTGTGCGAGCCCCCTAGCTCCCATCCCCACCGCCTCGCCCACCGCTGAAGCCTCCCCGTCGCCCACTACCATCTCCGCCGTCCCCCCTAGCTTTTTCAACAGAATATTTTCTACTTTTTTTTGAAGTACTATGTAAGAGACTGAGAACCGAACCGACAATTTCGATTTGGTTCCGGTTCTATACTTTAGAACTGTGGTTTGGATCCGATTCCAAAAAATTAGACCCGAAATTATACGGTCGGCTCTTGGTTCTGAGCGAAACCGAACCGATCCGAATTGCAGGCCTACTTTCAACAGCACGTCCCCTTCCCAACTACCTGCACCGACAAAACATGGAATTGAACGTCGATGTGAAGGTCATGGACTAAACCCAAAGCAACCACAAACGAACAAAGCATGTGCATTCCCACTTTGGGTGTGCACAGGCTTAGTGAGCCACCACAGACAGCCATAGTTTGTGCCCTCCTACTTTGGGTGCGCACAAGCTAAGCTCATGTGCACTCAAAGCAATTCACGGATGAGCAGAGCCTACTCACAACCAAGAGCAATCAAGTATGGGTCTAACCCCATGCACGCTTGCTAGTGTGCGTACTTTATTAACATAGGGCTGCCTGGGGCACAAAGCATCCCCGTGCAATGAGGATCCGGGGAAGGGTGTCCCACCACAAGGGTGAAATGTAGGCAAACCTTACCCTGCATTTTTGCAAGAGTAGCTACAGGACTCAAACCCATGACCTCAAGGTCACACGGCAGCGCATCAACCAGTGCACCAAGATCCCCTTGAACTTTATTAGCATAAATTGTTAAAAAAATCAAATTTAAATTTAAAAAAAAAACTTAAAGCAAATTTTATATAATAAACTGATTAGGTATTTTCCTTTTGTCAATGAATAAATAGAAATGAAAGCATATCACAACCCTAATATATTTTATCAATCAATAAACAGAAACCAAAGCATTTCACAAAACAATTACCATTCCCACCTCAATAAACTTTATTTTCAGTACTCAAATGCACCTTGCACTTCTAAGGAAAACTTTGATTTCCTAATGTTTATGACGAAATATATCTAATGAAGTTAATGTTACATTTATAAATCACCCAACTCAATCCGCTGCAACAAAATCATGCTGTTGTGGCGGCCTATTATCCCCGGGAGGCTCGAAATACTAAATGCTCGATTGAAATCCAAAAAAATTCAGTGTAATCGAGTTAGGATCCCTCCCTGCTTCCTTCCAAAGAATTTATTCGCACGGTGCGGAGGCGTGCTTACATCTCGTGTTGTATTATTGCCTTCACCGTGTCGAGCGACAATCTTCAGAGGATGGGCTTCTGTGTTAAAGACCCACTCATCCAACGAGATTAGAGATGGCGGCGAGAACAGAAGATACAAATATTTTAGAGTCTCGGCGAGGAAAAAGCTCTGCATCATGTTATCCTTTGTACCGGTAGTTACCTGAAAAGAACAATATTATGTTCTCAATATCGGACGCAAATGACGCAGAGTTAAAAATCTCATCCATCGAATCACCGCTTTGAGCACATTAAGTACTGTAAAGAAGGTGGAGGGAGGAAATACTCACATCCTTCAGTCCAACATAGCCGGAATCTATGCGAGAATTCTTCTCGAAGGCTTGGAATATATTCCAACCCCACTCTTTGTATGTTTTATTCCCGGTGATACGCCAAAGATACATAAGAGATTCAATGGTTTCGGGCCTCAATATGTTCCACGATGTCCCAACATGCATGTCCTGCGATTTTGTTAAGTAGGAAAAATATTTGTATCAATAAAATTATAGACAAAATTCGATCAGATCGATTTGCTACAACACGTTTGAAATTAATTTTGACTGGACAAGAAATTGGATCGATAAATCACACCTACACAAAGAAATTAACACCGCGACATAATCAAAGAATAAAAACAATAAATAGCAGTATAGTTTCGGAGAGTAGATTGTATATATGAATAATGAGAGAGGTATTTTTAAAGAACTTTGCTTAAGAATATATCAGAAGCAACAGATGCATCAATAAGTGATTTGAATGTCACTGCTTGTACTTTTTGTTTCTCTCTTATATGCTAAAGGAATAAATATAAAAAATGGGCAAATCATCATTTCAATAGTGAGACTCCTCATGACATCCTCTATTTTTTCCCTCATCCCCTCCCTTTCTCTTATTACATAGTATGCATGTTGGTCTCTCTCTCTCTCTCTCTCTCTCTCTCTCTCTCTCTCTCTCTCTCTCTATATATATATATAGAGAGAGAGAGAGAGAGAGACCAACAAGCAGAAATCATTGATTTTTTACTTGACTCGAGCCGAAATCAACTCTACAATTTCAGTTGAGTTTGTCTGGCTCAAACTCAAATCGATATAAACCAAGTAAAAAAATAGATAATTGACAAACCTGTCCTTCACGGAAGAAATAGTTTTCTCCAGCCAATTTTGTAGGAGTTGTGTCGTAGAAATTGTAACATGTCCAAGCAAGCTACAAAAAAGAGAGTATATGCGTGAGATTTTCTGAAGTTCCATGGTCTGTTCAAAGAAAAAGACAGTGAACTAACTACTCATTCATAGAATTTCGACAACTATATTGCATTTTAATGGCAAAATTGTTGTTAAAATACCAACAATCATTATCAAACAGTAATAAAAAGAGAGGAATGAACTCTACCTCTTCGGCAAGTGATAAAATCTTTTTAGCATTTTCAGGGTCATAGCTAGAAGAACCTAAAGCTAACATTCCTGGAACGAAGCATGCGAGTTCATCCATCTGAATAAATTACAGAAAGGGAACTATAAGTTCTGAAATGTTAGAGAACTAACGGATTCAAATGAATTGCCATAAATGTTAATAAGCTTAACCTTGTCAGACATATAATCACCATTCTTCTCACAGATATATGTGAAGGAAGATGGTGTACTCTTTCGAATCAAACTTTGTAGTCCTTTCATGGATGTTTCCCACATTTCTCTACATAAATGTGAGAAAAAGAATAGAAATTGTTGAAATGTTTAGAAATTACTTGATTGCTTAATTACAAGGAGTCACACACCTATATATAGGAGGGGACAGAAATACATGAAAACAGAGAATACATGAAATGATAAGTAATAAATGCTAACATCCTTCCTCAAGTTAGGCATGTAATGTTTGGAAATTACTTGATTGATTAATTACAAGGGGTCACACACCTATATATAGGAGGGGAGAGAAATACATGAAAACAAAGAATACATGAAATGATAAGTAATAAATGTTAGCATCCTTCCTCAAGTTAGGCATGTAATGTTAATCATGCCCAACATGCTAATGATCATTCAGAAAGCACTTACACTCAATCATTTAGAGAGGATGTCTGCTACATACAATTCCTCTCACTATATTTTCTTTAATGAAGTGTATGTCGACTTCAATGTGTTTGGTGTGATCGTGTTGAACAGGGTTACAAGCAAATGCTAATGGCAGCCTTGTTATCACAATATAGTTTGAATGACTCATTTTTCTCAAGGTCAATGTTTCGCATAATAGTCTGAATCCACGGTCCTTCACAGATTCCATGGGCCATGACTCTGAATTCAGCTTCAATACTAGATCTGGCAACCACATTTTAGCTCCTCAACATAACCAAATTCCCTCCAACAAAAATGTAATATCCTAGGATGGATTGTCAATCATCAACCGATCCAGCGTACTCTTTGTCTATGTAGACTTCAATATTTAACTCATCATTAGGCGAGAATAGGATACCACTCCCAGGAGAGTTCTTGAGGCATCTGGGAATACGGTGGGCTACATCAAGATGGAGAATCATTGGGGAGTGCATGTATTGGTTGATCACTCCAACAACATATGAGATATCTAAGCGAGTATGTGACAAGTAGTTCAACTTCCTCACTAGACTCTGAAAACCAGTGATGTCCTCAACAGTTTCTCCATCATCTCTCCTAGCATGTGGTTTGCTTCGATAGGGGTGTCAGCAGGTCTATACCCACTCATCCAAGATGTCTCGAACAAATCCAGGATATAATTCCTATGCGAGATGAAAATCCCATGTCTAGACCTAGTGACTTCAATACCCATAAAATATTCCAGGTTCCTAAGTCCTTTTTCCCAAATTCACTAGCCAGCTTTTATTTTAGAGTTTGAATTTCTTTCAAATCTATTTAAGAACAATATCGCCCACATAAACTATAAGAACAATCAATTTACATTCCTTGTGCTTGATAAATAGAGTATGGTCTGTGTATATCCAAAGGTAGTCATAGTCTTGTGAAATCTCTCAAACCAAGCTCTAGGAGATTGTTTGAGGTCGTATAATACCTTCTTTAGCTTGCAGACCTTCCCTTCAGATCCTTCAAGGGCAAGTCCAGGAGGTAGGGACATATATACTTCCTCTTCTAGGTCCCCATGAAGAAACGGGTTCTTCACATCCAACTGACTGAGGTTCCATCCCTTACAGGCGGCACATGATAGGAGAACTTTATGGGATTCATCTTTGTTGCACGAGCAAAAGTCTTTTGATAATCAATCCCAACAGTTTAAGTGTATCCTCTGGACACCAGTCATGCCTTGTATCTTCCAACAAGTTCTTGGGTGTTTTACTTGACAGAAAACACCTACTCACACCCAACAACTGTCTCCCTTGAGAAAAACATACCAGATCCTATGTACAGTTTTTTTCAAGAGCGCGCATTTCATCAAACATAGGATCTTGCCACTTGCGGTAACTAAGAGCTTCCTGCCAAGATGAAGAAATCGACATAGAGGACAAAGATGACACAAAGGCTCTATGCGAAGTGGTTAAAGAAGCATAAGACACAAACTGAGACAAGGGATGTTAGTTAGAAGTACCTTCTCTTAGAGCGATAGACTCTAAATATGGATTAGTAGTCAACTTTGGTGTCCTGAGAGAAGCTTGTGTGTTTATACGTTATTTCTCCGAGAGTAAACCTGCAGCACGAGATCTCTCCTGGTCGTTAAAGGCGATAAGAGGGGTAACTATAGGAAGCTAAAATGAAGGAGGAATGAGTAAAGGTGTAGGTGAAGACTCCTCCTAAAGCGATAAGGATCTCACTTCCATTATGGAAGAGAACCCCCCCCCCACCCCCCCACCCCACCCCCAGAAGTGAGGTCCGTAGAAGCTTTCAGATTCACAGAAGGTGACATCCATGGTAACAAATAACTTCTTGGTTACAGGATCAAAGCATTTGTAACCCTTTTGAGTTGGGAATACCAGATGAAGATAGAGGGCACGAGAGTCGAATTTAGTTCGTTGATGTACGTGAACGAAGCATACACACATCCAAAGATACGAGGGTGACGGTTAGTGATAAAAACCTGAAGAGTACTGGGGGTGTTTTATGCCATAGAACGTGTGTAGACATACGGTTAATGAAGTAAGTTGATGTAAGATCATCCTTAATAGTATTTTAGAAGGTGCATCCTAAGTAAGAGACAACAGGCACCATTCAAAAGATGGTGATTCGTACGTTTTGCGACTCCAATTTGAGCAAGGGAGTTGACACATGTTTGGTGAATAATGTCAAGATCACTGAAATATCATTCAAACTGGGAATTAAGGAACTCAGGTGTTGGCATCAAAATTGTCACCAACCTTCCACACTCAGCGAATAATCAGAGAGATAACGGGGGCGATCAGGAACCGCAAACAGTCAGTTACTAACCCATAAGGGCCAGGCGAGAGAAGCACAGAAAAGAGAGGATGTCGCTGGCAGCGGCGAACACCAGGCGTACCCGCAGCGGCAAATACCACTTGCTGCGGGCAATGATATTTATCAAAAAGCTATTACAAGCTATTACAAGGCACAAACACAAGATTAGAAGGCAACCGGGTGACAGAACTTGAAGCCACACCTACGACGAGGCAAATTCTGGCTAAGTTCCGTCCCTTTCCAAGCACCTCTGGCCCTTTATTTATACTTGAGGGTAGGCTTCCCGGACGGGTGAGAGCATTTAATGCAGCATTAAATGCTTGACTACCCGGGGTACACGAGGAGTCGGTAGCGGGAAGAGGAGACAAGGTCGCGTGAACACAACATGTTATGACTGTGTGGACCTTTGCTATCTAAAAGGGAAGAAGGCATTGGGCGGATTCTGGACTGTATCCGCCCCTGGCTTCTCCGATCTGGATGCTACTAAGGGCTGGCGGGGGGTGCGTGGGTACTTGCCATGAAGCCGCACCTACTCATTCCGAGGAGGAGGAGAACGTGACTGTTAACAGAGTAACCACCTATCTCGTTGACTGTCCACCAGAAGTATTGTTGCCAGATCGTGTTGGCGCTTGCTACGGTCGCAGGATTTGGATTAACATAATCCTTGTACTTTTTAAAGTCTGCACGGACTTCGAAAAAGTACCCAGATAACAGCAAAGACTGCAACTCGATCCTCGTGCCGCTGGAAATTTATAAATAGCCCTGGACTGCCTTGCTTCATTTATTTCGCAGTGTCGCGACCTTATTTGAAAAGATGGTCGCCTTGAACCGAACTTTTCTGGCTGATCTGATGGCGAAGAGAGCTAAGAACTTAGAAAATGAGTCCCCAGCATCCGTCGTGCGAACTCCAACGAATGCGCTCGGGAAAAAGAGTACGCCGAAGTTGCTGGCAAAGAAGGTTGCGAAGAGAGGGCGCGTCGTCCCCCTGGTGGCGAGGCGAGCATCAATGTTGAAATTGTCGACCTGGGTGGCAAAGAGACCGCCGAGAAATCAATCAGGGTCGTTACTGACCCATCATTGGGGTCAATCATTGTTGATGTAACCGGGAAGAGAGCGGACTTGACTTCTCATCAGCCAGTCGATGGATCCTTTCCCAAGAGGTTGTCAGAAAAGCCCTTTGCAATCGAAGTTGATGAGGAAGTGTCTGTTGATAGGACGGCCCTGATCGCGGAAGAGGAGCGGTTGGCCGACAAACAGGCGGTAGCGGGGATGTCCGGGTCTTGCCTGTTGGAAATGACGGGGGCGGTGCTGGGGTCGCTGCTGGAAATTCTTCCCTCGTTGGGCGGGAGGCTGAAATTCCTGGCGTATCTTGTTGGTTCGCTGAGGGGCTGACGGAGGGCGGCCAGAAGAATTCTGAGAATCTTGAAAAGTTAGATCAGAGAGGGAAGAGACAAACTCCTCGTTGTTGACTTCCCCTTCAATGAAGCGCTTGACCCGCTCTATCAGTTCCCCATAAGTCTGGGGCTTTTTCTCACTGATTGAGAACTTGAAGAGGCCCGGCCTCAGGTCGTTGATGAAGGTGACTCGGTAGACGGATGAATCCGCGTCAGGAACTTCCATGATCAACTCTTGAAAGCGACCCACATATCGGCTCAGAGTCTCCCTGGGACCTTGGCGAATTTGGAAGAGAGCATCTAAATCGTCTCTTCTCTTCCTTGAGGAGGCGAAGCTTTGCAGAAACTCTTAGTTCCTGAAGGAACCTATGTATCCTGGAGAGAGGTTGTAGAACCACTCTCTAGACTTTCCAAAGAAAGTGGTTGAGAGGAACTTGCAGCGAGAAGCCCTTCCAAGAGGTGTTGGAGGGATACTGCTGCGCCGAAAGCTTGGAGATGATATGTCGGGTCCTCCTTCCCCGAGAACCGGGAGCTATGTTGCACCGACACTTCAAAATGCCCAGCGTGTCGGTGTCGGACTCTCCGACACTCATCGGACTCTCTGACACTCTCTGACACTTCAGAACACTATAAAGGTCACTATGTGTGATGTTTAGGTACTATAGTGAACAATGACTCAATGAAGATTCTTCTAGAATTTCTTCATACAAGGATAGTGAAATCATTCAAGAAACCAAAAAATGCTTTAGGAAGTACTTTCCTAACATTGAGGATCGCACCAAGGTGAATTTAGAGTACGTAAATTTTGCTTATATAAATAGAGAATTTAGAGAATTTGATTATGTTCACAGACGATTTTCGATGGATCCTAAGGCTTGGTGGGTTATTCATGGTGCAAGTGCACCTATGCTACAAAGTTTAGCCATAAAGCTTCTTGCATAACCATCTTCTTCATCATGTGTCGAGAGGAATTGGAGTACGTACTCCTTCATAATTATAAAAAATAAATATTTAATATATGTGTCCCAGCGTGTCGGAATATGGTATTTTTTGAGAATTGACGAGTCGCGTGTCGCGTCGTGTCGTGTCGCGTGTCGCGTGTCGGTGCAACATAGACCGGGAGAATCGAGACTCCCTGAACCCGACGGGGGCAGATTCTCCCATGATGACGGGGGTGAAGGGGGAATTGACTTCCGTCCCCTCGGAGTAGTCGAGCTCTTCAAAATCCAGGGTTCGACCCTGGTAAACAGCCGCAGTTTCTTTGAAGAATTGATGGCGAGCTTGTGCATTCTCGCCGCGCGGTTGTAGCGGAGACGGATTCGTTGGTGGGGTGGCGGTTGGCTAAGATTCGCGACCTCTGGCTGGAGTCCGGGGACTTGGAGGTGAGGTAATTGTCGCGCCAGTTGAGTGATCATTGTGAATAGCTTGTTGAACTCCTCGCGGGTGACCGGGCCCTCATCTTGGAGCTCCGATGCTCACGGCGACTGCTCTGGATGTCTGTCAGCCATAGGGTGAGTTCGCCGAATGAGAGATCTGAAGGCCGTGTGTTCAGACTGTTGACACCAAAATTGTCACCAACCTTCCACACTCAGTGACTAACCAGAGAGATAACGGGAGAGATCAGGAACCGCAAACAGTCGGTTACTAATCAACAAGGGTCGGGCGAGCAAAGCATAGAAAAGAGAGGATGTCGTGGCAGCGGCGAACACCAGGTGTACCCACAGCAGCGAATACCACTTGCTGAGGGTGATGATATTTATCAAAAAGCTATTACAAGCTATTACAAGACACAGCCACGAGATTAGAAGGCAACCGATTGACAGAACTTGAAGCCGCACCTACGACGAGGAAGATTCTGGCCAAGTTTCGTTCCTTTCCAAGCACCCTAGTCCTCTATTTATACCTGAGGGTAGGTTGCCCGGACGGTTGAGAGTATTTAATGGAACATTAAATGCTTGACTACCCGGGGTACATGAGGAAGCGAGGAGAGGAGACGAGGTCGCGCGAACACAACATGATATGAATGTGTGGATCTTTGCTAGCTAAAAGGGGAGAAGGTGTCAGGCGGATGTTGTACTGCATCTGCCCCTGGCTTCTCTGATTTGGATGCTACTGAGGGCTGGCGGGAGGTGCGTGGGTACTTGCCACGTAGTTGCTCCTACTCTTTTCGAGGAGAACACGACTGCTAACAGAGTAACCACCCATCTCGCTGAGTGTCCGCCGAAAGTCTTGGAGCCGGATCATGCTAGCGCATGCTGCGATCGCAGGATTTGGGTTAACATCAGGACCATTGTCACTACGAAGTATTTTAATAATGGTATTGAAATGAGTTGCTACCATTTTTTTGAAAACACTAAAATAAAGGAAACACTTTATTCTTAATTTTCATTAAATACACCAAGGTAGTACGGGAAAAACAATCAATGAAAGTAATGAACCAAGAGCATCCATAAATAGAATCAACGGGACACGATTCCCATACATCAGTATGGTTAGTAACAAATGGCATAGAGTTAGGAGAAAGAACATGATTAAAAGAAGTATGACGATGTTTGCTTAGTTCACATACACCACAGTGGAAATTTTCCAATAGCAAGGAAGACGTAGTAGGAAATAAAAGTTTCATAAAAGAAATGGAGAGATGTCCGAGACAGCAGTGTCAGGAATCCAAAACAGAAGACTGATCTGCACGTAAGGCTTGCGGTGGTGAAGTAGGGCTAGAGGAGTGAAACACATAGAGGCCATCGCACAGTCTATCAGAGCCAATCACCTTCCTCATCTTCATGTTTTGAAACACACAAGTGGGAAAAAAGTTACAAAGCAGTTCATAGAATTAGTTAGGTGAGTAATGGAGAGAAGATTATGAGTAAACTTAGGGACATGAAGAACATAAGATAGAGTGAGAGAGGAGCACGAGATGGATCCTTTCCCGACAATAAGGGAGAACGATCCATCCGCAATATTCACCATTTATCTACCAGACAAGGGAAGGTAGGACATACAACCTGTAGCGGAGCCAATGGTCTCTGGCTCAAGAATAAATAATCCAATGGGTGGAAGGGCGAGTGGACGTAGCATAGGCACCTGGAAGCCCCTGATGTGTATATGAGGAATATGATGAGGTGGACGGCTCAATAACACGTGCCTACATCAAGCGACGGAATGCATGTATCTCATCAGCAGAGTCACTGGAAGACCCACGGTGACAGAACCAACACAGGGCAAGGCCTCCTCTGAGGCATGAGAAAGGTGAGCAGGCCTAGACTGGGATGAACAACCCCGAGAGCGACCATAGCCGCGACCCTCTCTCGGTGCAGAACCTCCTCGCGGTGGTGGGAAACCATGAAGCTTGAAACATGAATCCCAGGAATGACAAGACTTCCTGCAGTAGCCACAAATAAGATGATCCTTGTTAATGGGCTTCGATCTAGGGTCACGGGGAGCATTACTACCAGAACCATACTGAGCAGCAAGGAAAGATTCCTTGGAAACTGAGTCTGATAACCAAGCATGTCGATGATTAAACTCTTGATGAACAATATTATACACTTCTGGAAGAGAAGGAATAGGCGAGTGTCAAAGGATCTAAACACTGATCTGATCGAAGTCACGATGCAGTCCATGTAGAAACTAAAAGACCCTGTCGCGTTCTTCCTGGGCTCAAACAAGAATCTCATCCTCGAGAGATACTAGGGTGAGCAAATCAAAGTGATCATAATCCTGATAAATCTGGGTGAACACAAAGTAGTAAACAGAGGGAAGACGATCTCACTGTCTCAGAAGAAATATCTTTTGTCGTGGTTGGAAGATTTGAGCATCATTCCCTCTGCACGAGTAAGTAGTCTTAGCTCTCTTCCAAATATTTGTCGTTGTATCCAAGAATAAATAGTTGCAGGCAATAGATTCCAGCATAAAGTTTGTAAGAGATGACATGATCAAGGAGTTTTCAGACTCCCACTGCAACCAAATCGGTGAAGCAAAGCAGGATCCCTGGTGGTGCCACTGACATATCCAAACATTTGCCGATTTTTCAGGGCAAGGGTGATGGAGCGAGCCCATGGAAGGAAGTTCGAGGCATCCAATCTCATAGTAGTAATTTGAGGAGTGTTGTGATCATGACTTGCATGGATGGAGCCCGCGGTAGTCATGGAAGAAGAGGCACCAACTCCGGACGAAGGAGTGGGAGATTCAACACTTCCCGGCATGGCGATCCAAGAATATAAATCAATAGATTGCAAAAAACTAGTTTGATATTGTCGGAGATTAGGGCTTTCCCAGAAAGAAAAAATGAGATCCGACGCGGCAATGGGGTTCAAGCGGAATCACAATAGGTAATAGGAAAGAGGAGGAAGAATCATTTCCTCAAGGATGTAGAGAATCAGACGTCGTAGAGGAATTCACAGCCTCATGGAGGAGTTATGGCGCCCTACATGCCGATAGGCACAAAGCGACGTCGAGAAGAGAGAGGTGGTAGCGGAGCAGGGCCTGGACGCGCGATTGGAAGCAAGGGAGGGATATGGATCCGGATTTAACGGCCGAAAGCGGGTGCGAGATCTGAAGCGGTGTCGAGAGTGGAAGACGGACAGGAGAGGCGGATCGGGACTGAGCTGAACTAAGGCTCTGATACCATGTTGCAATGTTTGGAAATTACTTGATTGATTAATTACAATGAGTCACACCTATATATAGGAGTTGAGATATATATATAAAAACAGAAAATACATGAAATGATAAGTAATAAATGCTATAAGAAATTCATCATCAATCATCGCAATTAGCCATGTTACGCCAATCTGGGATCAGATAAGAAAATTATAATTGAATGAGGTAATACTCCACTAGTTAATAAAAGTTGATTCCTAGAAAAGTACACTAGCAAATTTGGAAAAACAAAATTGAAATAAGTCCCAATGAAGCTTAGAACAGATTGGAAATAAGTCACAAAATTTTGTTGTGGAGCAAATAGGTCCCAATAGTTAATAGATTATTGGATATCTATCCCTTTTATCAAATTCCTAATGGCGTTGATGGCATGTTCGACACGTAGCTTTTCTTTGCTGAGTCTGATAGCTGGTGCGTAATCTTGAAATCCTAAATCAAAATTGTTACACTCATCATTGCGAAAACACGGTTCATACTCAAAATGCATCTTCATACTCAAAATGCATCTTCCTTCCACTTGGTGAACATTGTTATAGTCCCACACGACAAATTTTCCTTAAATATTTTGTGTTATATATTAAATAATTATGCTATGAGTCATTAAAAGTCGTCCAAAATTTCTAACTTATTATGTTTTATGTCATCGCGCAAGTCTATTTAAAGACCCCTTGGGTCATGTAAGAGGGTATCAAAGAAATTATGAAAGTCTTCTTCTCTCTTAGTTCTTTTCTTCCGCTCCCCCTTCCAAGGTGAGGGTTAAGTGACGCTCTCCTTCTTCCTTTTCCACATTCTCTGTAGGTTGAGCTCGATACCCTCGTATCTCCGATGCCACCACCATCCCGACAAGATATTGAGACGCTACGGGTTTGCCCATAACAATTTGGCATCATAGTCATCCAACCTTGGTGCTCACAACAACAATAACCTAGGTCTATTCCTAACACTTACACAGATCTTCGCCGTCCATCCCTACTGAAACTAATCCAAAGAAAGGATTTCAGTGTCCTCATTGGCATCCAATGAAAGGGGAGCAACCCTTGTCCGCTTACAGAGAAGGATAAGGGGGCGCAACCCTTGTAGGCATCCTCATAGGCCAAATTCAGTGTCGGCGTCGCCGCCTCACAATGCATGCCTCGACAACACACTAGATCGAGGGATCCCTGTGATGAGTGTTATTTGTATAGTGTTTTGACATGATTTTTGCTCCATACTGTATGATTATGGCTCCTATCTATCCTGATTCACATGCGCTATCTTTAGATTTCTCAAAGTTTATACAGGAGGCCTAGTTGAGCAAAAGGAGGTCGTTCGTGCACTAAGGGGTTGTAGGGAGACAAACCTAATACTCTGTATACGTTGCAGATCCTTGTGCTAGACTTGGTACGAGATCTGCACCCCAATAATCTCTCTACCTCCACCCTTAATTTCATGTCATATGTTATATTATAGCTTGTGTAACTTGATATTGTTGTCCTGGTGGCTGAATAGCTCTTACCTCAGAGCTTCCCTCTTAAGCTTACTTTCTGTCTGGAAACGCACAGTCGCACGGGCGTGCGATTTTCATGGCATCTAACCTTTAAAACTTTGTTCCGAGGATGGTGTATGTCATTCTTTGCGCACGCCTCGTGCAACAATCGCATGATGAGCAACATATAGCCAAACCACAGGGACAAGCGATTTTACCCTCGCACAGTCGTGCATTTTGGCTGCATGAGAAATTCTTCTGTTTCTCGCACGACCGTGTGATGAACGCACGAGGGTAAGCTAATAGAAATAAAATAGTCGCCCCTTATTTCATTTTCCCGCTCGTCACCTCTTCCTTCCCACACGATGAGGGGAGAATGACTGTGTGCCTGATTGCGCGAGAACAAAAATTCTAGGCCAAACTATAAAAGGTCGGTTTGACGAGGGGATCGAGATCTTCAACATTTTGCCATTTCGCTTGACTTGTTTTTGCCTCTTCCAGGCAAGGGGGCTCTGTCCTAAGCTTCACATCATCCTAGGTTCATAAGATAGGGATTTTGGTGCTCAAATTCGCCAATCTAAAGAAGAAGAAACGTAGATAGCACAATCCCAGGGAGAAGACGAGTAACATTTGAGGGTTGGTGACGGTGCCCTCTCGATCGGACGCAACCAAGGGTCACGGTGCAGCTCGAATTGACAACTCGGCGTTCTCATTGGTACCCGAAAGTCTCGTGCGTTGTTTGTATTTATGCTTTATTCCCTCAAAAAACTAGATTTTGAAATTGTTTTCCTCTCTAATCATTTATGGATGGATGGTTGTGTTGAATGATGTTTAAATCATGTATTGGGATGAATTTTTCATTGTAATATTAAATTTTTTTCATTGTAATACAAACAAGAGGGAGATTGCTTGGATTAATGAAACAATGGATACAATCCAGAGCAAGCTCCGGCCAACTCTCGGAGGCTGGTTCCTCCAAAGAGCTTCTCTATAATGAGAGCCCAAAAGACAATAGATCCAAGGATAGTCTAACTCCCAAAACCACCTCCTTATATAGGGAGGGGGGCTCACAACAACCTAATACATTTAAAAGAAAAGCAATAAGAAAATAAGAGAACGTGTGCGCGTAACAATACATCCCGTCAGAAAAGCGACCTTGACCCCAAGGTTGGAGCGCCGCCCGCCATTCAGTAGTGATATGCTCGCGGTTGTGATGTCGTCGATGTGCCCAGGGCATCGTCCGGTAGTTCGTCCGAGAGCAGCAGGGCGTCAAAGCCGGCGGCGGAGAGCGCGGCCACGTCGTCGCCGATGAGGACCTGACACTCCTTCACCGAGCACGCATGACCAGGAGAGTAGGGTTGCTTGCAGCGGAAGCACGGGCCCTTGCTCCGTAAGTTGTTATACTCCTGGTTGGACAGACGGTGTGTAGGGATATGCTGAGTGTTGGGTGGGCCCCTAATTAGTGGCCGGGGTAGAGGAGGTGGCGGAGGTGGAGGTTTAGGATGGGTCGAGAAATATGGTTGGGAGGGATGCCTGGAGGGAGGTGATGGAGAAGGAATGTCTCCGCACGTCGCGAGGAATTTCGCCTCCACAAGGGGGAGAGGTTGATGGCTTGGTGGACCGTTGACTGTTTGAGGGTGCGGAGGCGGGAGCGGATGTGGGGTTGCAAGCCGTTCATGAAGAACACCAAGTAATGGTCTGGTGGGAGGCCGGGAACATGGGTGACCAATTCCACGAAGGCATCAATGTACGAGTCAATGGATCCGGTGTGACGGACCCCGTAAAGTCGCTCGATCATGGGGCCGGAGTAGCGGTCGTCATACTGTTGTATGATGGCCTCGGAGAGAGCTGTCCATGTGTGGTCGGGAGAGGTCTGGCGGAACCAACAGACCCAATGGAGGGCAGACCCTTCCATGCCGATAAGTGTTGTGGAGACCCGTTGTGTCGAAGGGGTCTGGTGAATGTCGAAGAAATGTTCGGCACGGGCAATCCACCCGAGGGGGTCAGCCCATTGAATGGAGGGATGTCGGGTCTACGGTACGGTGGAGTAGGTAAATCCACCAATGCGGGCGATCAGTGATCACGGTGCTGGGGGATCCCACAGCAGAGGTGGTAGGAGGCCCGGTGGGCTGACTGGGCTGCAGTTCTGGAGCATGGTCTGAATCGAGGCGAACTGCTCGGCATGTGCCTCGAGACGAGAGTTGATGGTGGTGAGGGAGTGTTTGAGGGCTTCCACGCGGGATTCCATCCTCCTCTTTGGCATATGAGGATGCACAAGGGATAGATGTCGTCGGAGAGTGTCGGATAGGTGCGAGCTGGCGGTGGGAAGCAGGCTGGGGGCAGCGGCGACGGCCCGGAGACGGAGCAGATGGTGCCGATCAAGGTCGGTTTAGGGCGGTTAGAACCGCCGCTGGAGAAGCAGGCGCTAGATATATCGTCAAAGTTGGAGAAGCCGGCGAAGCAGCGCTGGATCGATCGAAGCCGGCGCTAATCGTCGAAGCCGGCGCTAGATATCGAAGCAGGAGAAGCCGGAGCTAACCGGACGGGATCGTTGAAATAGGCGATGGATCGTCGAAGGAGGCGCTAACCGTACCGGATCGACGGCGAGACGGAGTGGATCGTCGAAGCAGGCGCTGCATCGGTCGCTGGATGCCGCAGTCGAGCGGCGAGACGGACTGGAGCTAACCGGCGGCTTAGAGCGGGAGGTGGGCAGGTCATACCAAATAATACGAACAAGAGGGAGATTGCTTGGATTAATGAAACAATGGATACAATCTGGAGCAAGCTCCGGCCAACTCTCGGAGGTTGGTTCCTCCAAAGAGCTTCTCTCTAATGAGAGCCCAAAAGACAATAGATCCAAGGATAGTCTAACTCTCAAAACCACCTCCTTATATAGGGTGGGGGGCTCACAACAACCTAATACATTAAAAAGAAAAGCAATAAGAAAATAAGAGGACGCGTGCGCGTAAAAGGTTTGTGTTGGAATCAGTGTTCTCATGGATGAAAGCTTGTAATTTTAGGTTTTTATTTCCTTGTCTTGAAATTAATCAAAGCAACCATCAAACCATCGTGTCGCCTAGATAGTAAGAATATTTGCATCCTAGTAATCTCTACTCCGTGTTTCTCGAGAGATCGTTACTCGGTAATTACTTATCATTTTTATTAATTGAGCCGGTGCACTGTCGGCGCTTTTCCTACATGGGAATCGCGGTCGCGGGCAGCAGTCACCCTGCTTTGTCGCGGCCAACTCTCGGAGTCTGATCGTTGTTCCCATCAAACAATTATTTGGCCCACATTGATCGACACACATGTAGTAATCAGTCGAATTTTCCTGTAATAATTAGTTGATTATTCCTGGATTAAGATATCGATTAATTAGTGATTATTTGGTTATGTCGGTTTGGAGATGAGCTTCACCGAGTAAATTGTACTCCATTTGATGCTCCAAAAGTTATTGAAGATGTAAGCATCGCACGAAGCTGCGATTCCACGACTCACCGCCAACATCGGCAGACTCGTGATGATAGGACAATTTGAGGACTCGATTCCACAGGGGTACTCATCGATCCAACCAGAGCTCAAAGAAGCCCCACCAATATTCGCAGTTTTTTGTCACCCCACCATCACCTCCGATTGTTCCTTCCCCGAAATTCACACAACGGACAACTTTGCCATCGAGCTTGATGGTAACGCCGCAGCAATCCATACAGTCGACCCCTGCGGTTCTCTTCCAACCAAAACTCTTAGTTACTCTTCCTCTGAACAATTGGTCGCATCTTCTCCAACCACCCCACAACGAACCTTCTCAACCGACTTCATAAGAAGGACCCTACCACTACTTGCATCACTTGACAACACCATCATTCGTGACATTTGTGAGCACGATGAAAATTTACCACTGGATGCAGCCTTCGTGACAACGACGTGCTACGAAGAGTTGTTCTGGCGGGAAATCAAAGAGCCATATGGTTAAGTCGTGCAAGCCTCGTTCGAGCTTGAGCGCAGCCTCAATTTGAAGGACATGTGAGACGTTATGATCCCATGACAAGTTATCCTTTAAATATTTTATATATGTTGTATTAAGTAGCTATGTTATGAGTCATTAAAAGCCGATAATGGATTTTATTGTGAATATTTTATGTAAGTCCAAACATTCTAACTTATTACATTTTATGTGCTCACGTAAATTTATTTAAAGACCCCTCGGGTCACGAAAGAGAGTATCAAAGATTTTATGTAAGTCTCTTCCTCTCTCTTAGTTCTCTTCCTCTCCCCCGTCTAGGGTGAGGGTTAAGCATCGATATCCCCTTCTTCCTTCTCCTCACATTCTCCATAGGTTGAGCTCGGCTCCTTATATCCTCCGCCACCACAAACTCCAGGCACCAGCGAGATATTGAGGTGCTACGGGTTTGCCCGTAACAAACACCACCTTCACCCATAAATCAGGTTTTGGGAGCAACAGAAGTGGAACGATTTTTATTTAAAGTTTTTAGGTTAAGCACAAATTATCCAACTCAATGAAGAATAACTACGCGTCGAGCATGTCATCAACGAGGATTTTTTGTATACGAGTCCTGAACGCCAGCTGGCGTCTGGGACCAATTGAAATACAGCGTTGCGTAGAGTTGGTGGGCCCCGCGGTGCACAGTAAACTTGTGCACCATGGGGCCCACACACCCTGCATTTTTATTGGTCATCAATGCCATTAGAAAAAAAATGACGTAGGGGCGGATAACCAATAATCTATTAACTATTGGGACCTTTTTGCTCCAAAACAAAACTTTGGGACTTATTCCAATCATCCCTAAACTATAGGGACTAATTTCAACATTTTGCCAACAAATATCAATAGAATCATGGAAATTGGACAAAGGAAAATGGGATTTGGATGTACAACCTCCATCAATTCACTTCTCCGTTTCATGCTTGAAAGGGAAATGAAGTGCAAAGTAAATTTCATGATAAATCAACAATTCTAACCTGTAATGCTTTACAGTCGCAGTTCTATTGCCTAGCAACCATGCTTTAAGTAGATATTCGTAGAAGCTGCAACACAAGTTAAAACAAAATTATGCATTCAGCATGAGTGACATGGTATTCAACAGTAATGGGTATTATATAAAAGCATCAAATACAAAATGTAATAATTAATTTAGCTAGGTCTATTAAGACTTCAGGAAAGTCATTAATTATGGTCGAAGTTCTAAGATAGGCAAAATACTGGATAGGAATTTTAGGCCCTGTAAGGGGCGGTGGACACCGGACCGTAGCCACAGTGCGGGGCCCGCGGTTGAAATCCACGGATATACATCCATTGTGCATGTCAATTGAAATGCTCGACCACAGTGCAATCAAATGGCCACGGAGCCCTAGTGATGTTCCGCCGGATCTGCTCAACAGGAAATCAGAGACTCCGAACAGGCCATAGACTTCGAGCCCAAGTATGAGCTAGGCCTACATCAAATCATGCTGGCTCGATACATAAAATGTATTCTGAAATGATCTATAATCAAGCAATTGAATCCAAACATGCACAAAAATACCCCCTGGAGATTTTTTTCCAAGAGATATTGTGTGCATGCATGTTATGTAATATAAACTTAATTGGGAGATCTTTGTAATTTCAAAATATAGAAGGGTGCAACCTGTAATTTTGCAAACTTACAATGTAGGTTCCATATATATATACATACACATGTGTGTATATATACACGTATGTATATAGACACGTATATATATATACACGTGTCTATATATATATACACACGTATATATATACACGTATCTATATATATCTATATATCTATATACACGTATCTATATATATATATATACACACACACACACACACACACGAGCGACAGTGCACGGGGGCCCCCATGCCCCGCGCGACAGTACACTTGTTGCGATGGCCTGCCCCTCGCCGTCTCGCCTCCCCTCTGTCGGGCAGGTTTATCCCGCCTCCGGGCGCACCCGCACGCGGTTTGTGAATAGTAGCTCATTTATTGTTCGCAAACCCTTTATTGTAGAATCTGGTGGTCTGCAAATAGCGGTCAATGCAAAAAATTTGGCTATCCGCAGACCACCGTGGTCTGTAAATAGCTGCAACGCAGAAATGTTTAGCTACTAGCAGACCCATGTGGTCTGCAAATAGCGATCAACGTAAAACTATGTGGCTATTCGCAGACCATCCGCTTTAATCGGACTGTGAGAATAAAGTGGCGGACCATTACACCGATAAGGGGATTTCTTTATATATAGTATAGATATAGATATAGATATATATATATAGAGAGAGAGAGAGAGATCTTTGTTTAGGAAATAAATATTTCGAATTTACTTGAATCCACTTGAGACTCAACTCCAAATCAATCATTTTCAATTTGATTTGAATTTGGTGGAATAAAAATTGACATTTTTTTCTTTGATTTGGACAGTTGTGCAAACTAGACTCAATATTGTACATATCCCTAGGCTCTAAAATTATTATCTCCTCTACTTATATTTATTTTACAATTCATTATCATGCAAAACTACTAAAAAATCAACATTGAAAAATTTAATAATTCTCATAAGAGGGAGACAGGGAAAAGGAACGTGTAAGCTGATTAAAAGTTGCTACCTATCTCCCATTGCACCAAAAGTTACTTGTGAGCGTGACGATATCCCGGAGTTAGGGTTTATGTAGATGGAGAGCAAACCATCACTCGGAAATGTCTTCTGAAAATGAGATATCACACCTTCCACCTAGAAACAAAACGACACCAACATAATATAGAAAATCAAGAACAAAGCTAATCAATTTTGAATGAAGGTGCATAATAAAGGAAATCTTTGCAAAATAATCTGGAAGAAAATAACCTTAACCAAAAAAAATGGATGAGAGTAATTGTTAGATCTCCCTACAGAAACTTACTCCATTTTAAATTTAAAAAAAGATCAATTTGAAGCAACAAACAGTTGTCTGGCACACTTCCAAAACATTCCATGGAATTTCAAAATATCATAATTTCTTCTTTATTCAAAAAAATTCCCTTAACAATAATGAGCTGTCAGAAAAATAACCAATATTTGGTCAAAGGGTTAACAAGACAGATCAGCTTACCAAATAAATTTATGTTTCTTTGAAAGTGTTGAAGTTACTAGTATTATCGCATTACTAGAGCCCTTTAGGAGTGTTCGGGTTTAGTCTCACATTGTAGTTTCTTTTATGAGTCCTTGTAAGTCCTTTAAATACCCCCTTTGAGGGATGAATAAATTGCACCGTATATTTTTTTTCTTATATTTCAACATGGTATTAGAGCAGAAATTTCTTCCTCTCTGAAATTTCTCGCCCTAAAAATGTTGGCGACCTAAAATTATTGTGGAAGGCTTCCGCTCGCCTCGTCTAGTAATTTCATCGCAGATCCCGTCTCTTTCTCCCGTAAGCCGCTTCCGCCATCCCGCTCCTCTCGTTCTCGTCGACGACAACATCACTTGTTCCTCCTGATCCCGTCGACGTGTCCGGCTTCTGATTCCATTGACGGGAGCCGCTTATGATCCCCACAACGACATCAACGACAGAGGGATCTCATCGACGTTATCCCCGCCTTCTCTTTTCTCGTTCGACAATCTCCCATCTGGTACGAAAATTCGGACATTCTCCTATGCCGATCCCGCCGCTTGGAGTAAATCCCGTCTGTCCCGCCTGGATCTGGGCCCGATCGTCGGCAGAGAAGGAAACGCATGGCTTCTTCTTTGATCTCGGTTGCTTCTCTCGATGAGCTTCTCCCGCATGAGTCGTTCTCTGCTCGGTCGAGCGCCTGCCAGCGCATATTCTCTGGGCTTTCCATTGTCGAGTTCTCCTTTGTTGCGACTTGTCTCCACCCAGCCATTCAGCTCCTGCAATTCGACGATGTCGTTGCTTCCTCCAACCGCAACTCTTCAATTTCAGACACTGCAACCTTCTGGGGTGTTAATCTCCAGTCGATGGAGTTTTTTTTTATTATTATTTGGTAGTCTTTTATGTCTTTAATTGTCTTTACTTTGTTATTGTTAGTTTTCGTTTAGTGCTTGTTGTTATGCCTTCTTTCACGTGTGTCCCACGTGAAGGGGAGTGTTAGGGATGAAGGCGACTCGGATGATATTTCCCGGCTCTCTTCTTAGTCCCACACGGCCCTCCTGGCTTGTGTTGTGTTGTATGCGTCTCCGTAATTTGTTTTCCGTTGATTGGCATGTGTTGTGGTACGATTGTTGTTGGTTGTCCTAATTTCAGCGGGTTGTGTCATGTGGGATTATGTCGTGTGGGACTGTGTCATATGGGACCGCCCTTTGTGCGGATTTTCCCGGACGGATTATCTCCAGTTGCCCTTTTGATGATTAGCCTCACATCTTCAGTTACCTTCCACATGTTTTGTGCATAGATGATGTTGGTTGACCTGATTCCAGCGAGTCCACGTCGTGTGTGAGACCTGCGTCTTGTGTGGGTCGGCGTCTTGTGTGGCTGTCCCTGGATTGATTCCCCGGTTGGAAATTTTCCCCCGGTGGCTCGTCTGATGTTTTGCCCCACATCGCCTACCGCCATTACCTTTCCTTTTATGATTTTTCAAGCTAGAGGGTTCCCCTCCAGCTTGAGGGGGACTGTTGAAGTTATTAGTGTTATCAAATTATTAGAGTCCTTTAGGAATGTTTGGGTTTAGTCCCACATTGAAGTTTCTACTTTATGAGTCTTTTTAAATCCCTTAAATAACTCCTTTGAGGGATGAATAAATTGCACCGTATATTTCTTTTCTTATATTTCAACATCAAGAAAAAGAGGTAAAAAGACAAACAGAAACAGGCAGTAAGAATAGTAACAAAACAAAAAACAAACTCACATGCACACACATGTTGAACATACCATACATGTACAAACCTAGCCTTAAAAAAAGATCATACTCAAAATATCATATCGCAGAAATCTAGTCTTTACCAACAAAATTGATGATACAGGATATATAGTAAATTGAAGAAACAATAATAATGATAATGTTCACTCTAATATAGTCAAAGCTTTGCAGGTATGAATGCTCAATAAACACAAAATAATACATAATGTACCAACAAAATACAATTTAATTCCTAAGAAATACCTTCTGTTGGTATTTTAGGTCTCCTGTCCTCTGAGATAAAGCTATAAATTCAATCTGCTCGGTTCCTGAGTCGGCAAGGATACTATCTCCCTGTTAGAAGCAACAGAGGATTCCAGTTTATAAATTAAATAAAGTAGGTCATGTTTTCATTCCAGAGCATTTATAAGTAAAGAAAGCTGGATACATTTTTATATCGGAGGTAAAACACATGAACAATCTACTCCAAAAGGGTAAAGTATCACAGAAATTGGTAGATATGATTGCAACAGATCTTAATGAGTTTAATTAAAAGGCATACCCAACAGAAAAAACTGATCAAAGAAATTCAACAAAATTCTCATATAAGTGTGTTTAAATAGACAAATTGAAAATCGAGCTAATGCCATTTCGGAGATTAAGATAACCTATCCCTCATGAAAATCGAGCTAATGCCATTCCAGAGCTAATGCATTATATCCACGAAGTATCATACTAGCATTATATCCACGAAGTATCATACTAGCATTATATCCACGAAGTATCATACTAGCATTATATCCACGAAGTATCATACTAGCATTATATCCACGAAGTATCATACTAGCATTATATCCACGAAGTATCGTACTAGAATTATATCCAAGATGTAATCCTACTAGCATTATATCCAAGATGTAATCCTGCGGCCATGGTCCATCAAGATCGATGTTGAGATCTTTAATGGAGTGAATCACAATTATATGCTCCTCTTCATCATAAGGAGATTGAAATATGACGCAAGGTAGGTTGTAAAGGTGAACTCTAAATATGCAATCCAATATGCGGTGCCGGGGAAATCAAACACTTGCTAACCTAGGATGATGTATGCAATGAAATAGACGATCCGATATCCGATTATAAATAGCAATCAGAAAGTTAAACCGCGCAAATTATTACAAGACAAAGAACAAATTAATTTCAAACGTAAATGGGTATTGACTTTCTTCCGCGCGAGCGCATTGATTACAAATGTTAAAGCGAATAAGCCTGCAAGGCGTGAACAACCATGAAACAAGCACACCAACAAGCTAGCATTCCAATCATATAATGATCAGAATCTGTACAATAAAAAGAAACCAAATCACAAAACAACAAGTACTCACGAAGGGAGGGTAGACGATGATGAGAATGAAGAGATCTGGTGGCTGTATGAGCATTGGTGGCGATCCAGAAGGTAACAGTGGCTGTACTGGACTGGATCTGAATGGTATAGGGCTGTTGGAGTCACTGAAAGGTTGTTTTGTAGAGGGCAAGGGGATGGGGGTCTGCAAGGTGGAGGCCGGTGGACCGTGGGGTGACTGGAGGGAGTTTGGAGGGGGGGAGCGGGACCTGCGGTGGCTGTTCAGGGGCTGGAAGGGCTGGAAGGGCTGGAGAGTGAGGGGAGGAGAGGAGCGGAGCGGCAGGGGGCTGGAGTGGCTTTGCGACACCGGGCGACTGCAGGAATGGAGGGAGAGGAGTCAACTTGAAGGGAGGCTGGCAGTGGGAGTGGCGTCAAGAATCTTGGGGGTAGAAGAGGGGGCGACGGCAGTTTGGGAGGCTCTTGATGGCGGTGGTTGCTGGTTGGGAGGGCGGCTAGATGAGTTTGCATCTTCTGCACGAATAGACATAAATGGTCCCATCGTGCAACGACACATGGGAAGAATGATCCTCATCAACTCCCCCGACTAAAAAGACTTCATCTCCGATGACTGGAGATGGTCGCACTATCGTCAAAGCTCAGGTGCAAGCCGATCAAGCTCTGCAGGAGCTATCCATGTATCATCGGTGAAGGGGTGTCCCCTTGAATGCACCAAGTAGAGGAATAAAAAGCCGTCGGGATTGACGGCGCACTCATGTGCACTATCTCTATAATGTTTTCAGTTGGAGTCACTGGAAGGTTGTTTTGTAGAGGGCAAGGGGATGGGGGTCTGCAAGGTGGAGGCCGGTGGACCGTGGGGTGACTGGAGGGAGTTTGGAGGGGTGTAGCGGGACCTGCGGTGGCTGTTCAGCGGCTGGAAGGGCTGGAGAGTGAGGAGGGGAGGAGAGGAGCGGCAGGGGGCTGGAGTGGCTTTGCGACACCGGGCAACTGCAGGAATGGAGGGAGAGGAGTCAACTTGAAGGGAGGCTGGCAGTGGGAGTGGCGTCAAGAATCTTGGGGGTAGAAGAGGGGGCGACGGCAGTTTAGGAGGCTCTTGAGGGCGGTGGTTGCTGGTTGGGAGGGAGGCTAGAGGAGTTTGCATCTTCTGCACGAATAGACATAAATGGTCCCATCGTGCAACGACACATGGGAAGAATGATCCTCATCAACTCCCCCGACTGAAAAGACTTCATCTCCGATGACTGGAGATGGTCGCACTATCGTCAAAGCTCAGGTGCAAGTCGATCAAGCTCTGCAAGAGCTATCCATGTATCATCAGTGAAGGGGTGTCCCCTCCAATGCACCAAGTAGAGAAATAAAAAGCCGTCGGGATTGACGGCGCACTCATGTGCACTATCTCTATAATGTTTTCAACACTCAACGCGCATGTAGGTGGACCCGGAAGTGTCTCGGGCAACGCCGGATGAACCACATGGGTTCGACTCTTAGGCAGGACGTATGCTCAGGGATGAAGTGGGGGGAGGCTCAGTGGGGGGCTCAAAGGTTAGCTTAGAGAGTGTATCAAGGTAAGGATCGGCGTGCTCCCAAGGTTTGTAATAAGGTGTCAATTATCAAGTCCTCAATATTAAACATGGGATTTGTCTTTATCCTTCTTATAAGGGCGCATTAGCTTTGCATTTAATTTCTTCGCAGGCCTCCTTGGGAGACTCTCACGGGATTTTTCCCATTACCTGCTTGTCGTCATGAAAAATTTGTTACCATTTGCAAATATCTACATAGGTTTTATGAATCTCATTGCTATATGCAATCTTCCGTCAAACCGACTCGTGCAACTCATGAAAATGATGCATAAAAGACTCCACTGACTCAATGGGACGGGACTCTAGGGGAACAGGAATAAGATTAATAGGTTTCCTAGCCTCGTAATCTAGAACTATATAAAATGGACAGCTATGTAGACCTATTGATTGAACTATTATTTCGATATAGGGAGAACCAAATCCCAACTAGATGCATCCTCAGTGACTAGACACCGAAGCTGATTTCCTAGACTCCTACTAACTACCTCAATATGCCCATCAGTCTGAGGAGGGTTGGTTGACGAAAACTTTAGTTTCGTAACCATCATATGACACAATGTCTTTCAAAAATAGCTCATAAATCTCACATCTCGGTCGGACATTATGTCTTGAGTAGACCATGCAACCTAAAGATATAGCAAGGCGACATGGGCGCATCGGTGGTCTTGCTACGCTCAATGAAGTGAGTCGTCTCCAAAAATGGGTCAACAACAAAGTATATAGAATCGTGCTTCCTCGAAGTGTGAGGGAGCCCGAACACGTAGTCCATGTTAATGTGAATCCGAGGCTGGTATGGATAGGTATTGGAGTAAGTCCATTGTTTTGCTTCGTCCCTTGGCCATCTAGCAGGTACGACAAAAGGATGACACGACTCACGTCCTTCTTCAAGCTCGGCAAATAAAAATGATTATCAACTAGGGCTATCATGTTATCCCTACCGAAGTGACCAGCGGCGCCACCCGCATGCATCTCCCAGATCAAATAATCGCAATAAGAAGTCATGTGGATGCAAAGGCGAGTGCTTCGATACAAATAACCATCCAAGATCAAGAACCGGTCAGTAGGCTCCAGAGGGGTCTCTCGATAACGCGGCGTAGATCTCGCCGAAATCAGGGCCACTCTCTCGAATCCGTCCACTTGCGCACTAAGTGTCTGCAATAGGGTGACACGGCGGCTCAAAGTATCATCAGGTTTGTTTTCAACACCAGCCCAGTGTTTGAGAACATAGTAAAAGTGCAAGGACTCGACCCACTTGGCATGACGATGCCCCAACTTCCTCTCGGAGTCGAGATATCGTAACTCCTGATGATTAGAATAAAGCGTGAACTCCCAGGATAGGAGATAGTATATCCTATAACGCAACAACTGGACAATTGCAAAGAACTCTCTATCGTAAATTGAGTACTTTTACTTAGCCTCGTTCAATTTCACACTAAAGTAAGAAACTAGGTAGCCTTCCTGACAATAATCCACCAATATCAACATCAGATACGTCGCATGTGACCTCAAATGCCCTGTTGAAATCAGGGAGTCTCAATACGAGGGAGGTCGTCAAATTTTTCTTTAATTTCCTCAAAAGCCCTAATAACTACCTTGGTCCAATGAAATTCACCCTTACGGAGAAGGCTTGTAAAGGGAGTCATAATCCTACTAAATCTCTTGATGGACCTCCTTTAGAAGATGGCGAGTCCATGAAGACTACATCCTCATGAATAGTCGTGGGTATGGGCCACTCACGAATGGACTTGACCTTCTCAGGATCGATGGATGCTCATGTGGTAGACATTATAAATCCCAGAAAATTAACTGACTCAGGTATAAAGGAGCACTTCTTCATATACACAAGTAACTACTACTTGCGGATGATATCGAAGAGAAATCTAAGGTTAGTAAGGTGGTCTAAGTGTGTGTGGTTGCAAATAAGGATATCGTCAAAGTATATGACCAGAAACTTGCACATGTAGGGCAATAAAACCTCGATCATGATCCTCATGAACGTACTCGAGGTACTCGAGGAATTAGAGATCCCAAACGACATGACTAGCCACTCAAAAGAACATCCTTGGTCTTAAATGCGGTCCTCTACTCGTCTCTTTCTCTAACTAAAATCTGGTGGTACCCACTACGGAGGTCGGTCTTAGATCTGGAAACCGGCCATCATATAAAGGAGGTCCTCAAGTCGAAGGATATGGAAAAAAGCTCCTGGGACAACTGACAAGTTCAATGGCATGTTGAATATCACGTAGGGGCGGTAGCTCATCAGAGCTCGTCAGCCATGATGTCAGAGAACTCATCCAGGATGTGACGGACATCGGGTGAGGCTCAGGAACGTCGGTCGGGACCCTCAGATACCAGAATCACCGATATCTCTCAGAAACTCAGTACACCTCAAGATGTGCAGGGTCTGAGAGCTCATGATTATTGAAGGCTCAACCCGACCCTTGGATTGCTCCTTAGGTTGGGTGGAGCATAGCGTACCACGTGCATTCGACTGACCGAAACACGTGACGTCACAATCATTAAGTCAGGGTCTCCCAAGCAACATGTGAGCGACATCCATCAGGATGATATCATACCACACGATAATCAAAGGAGGCAAGATTAATCGGTATAAGACATTGATGGGTGACTTGGATCGCAGTCTTATCGACCCAGATAATTCGTTAAGGGTGTGCATACGGTTCGACCTGTGCCTAAATCTGCTCAAGACGTTTCTGGGCCACGATACCACTATATATGGCTAGCATGTAGGGGCTTCTTGCACTGGGGAAATGTGTAAAAGATAGTGGTGCCACGTCAATCCTCATCGGCACACATGGTGTACAGGAGGCACCTAAACACGCCCATCTTAGGTGACCTCTCAGCATCACTCTCCTAACCTTCCTCGATTGTGGTTGTACTATCTTCTTCGGCCGTCTCCTCAGTTTCTTCACTAGGCTCTTCCTCCTCAATGTGTAGATTCCGCGTGCAACAGTACGCCGCCACGTGGACTTTACTAGAACATTTGTAACATTGGATGCCACTGGCCTAGGAGGGTTGGGGCAAACACTTCATCTTTCGTGCTCGCGCCCGCGCGGGCACAAGGAAGCACAGCAATAGCGTTCGGGGCCGAGGCGGACCTCCTAAAGATCGAGTTGTCAAGCCATGTAGTGACCTATCTCGGACTTGACGAGTGAAGATGTTGCAGATACTCTAACGCAAGCTGGAAGATCTGTTACACTATCTCTAAATGATGTGGGACCAGCTCCCTACGAATATCCAATCGTAGTCCGTCTCGAAAGCCGAACGCAGGGGCAATGGTCTCCTCAATTACATCACTCCTCACCATGAGCTCGTCAAAATGAGACATGTACTCGACCATAGATAGAATACCCTCAGGACATACAACTACTCGAGATGTTGGTCCCTATATGAGGCGGGAAGGTATTTGTCCTTCAACTGTTGCTTCATGTCAGCCCATCTAGTGATAGGATAATAGTCGTCTTTGTCCATAGATCTCTCTAAGCTTGTCCAGAAGATCTTCGCTTGCCCATGTAGATTTTGGCAAACCTAACACATCGTTCGTCACCCATATCATACCACTTAAAATATTGGTCCATATCTAATAACCAATCACTAGAGGCCTTATGGTCCAGCGACCATCGAAGTAGGGAGAGTTGATGCGGATGTGTTGGGTAATTCTCAGAAGGTAGGTCACCTCTGCGGAGCTCCTGGTACTCAGTGTAGTAGTGGGTAATGTCATTCTCAGGAGGTAGGCCGCCTATGCGGAGCTCCTGGTACTCAACGTAGTAGTCCTGATCGTAGCCGTGACGAGTGGGTGGAGGACTACGGTCTCTATGACCCGACTTGTAATAGTCATCCTGATCATAATCGTGGAGAGCGGGTGGGCCACGGTCTCTTTGACCCTGAGGTGGCGGGCGGGCCCATCGTGGTGAGGAGGATGTCTAACATAAGTGGGGCGTTAGCGACGCTCGTGTGTATGCTCGGGGTTCCTCCTCATAGAAGGGTTGGGATCCCAACGGGGAAAATCTCTATTTATGTCGCTCAGGAGGGGCATGGGGAACACCTCTAGGTTGTTCTTCAAGGTGAGGGGGAATGTTGGGGTCCGGTGTCAGGGTATCTCTCGGGTTTTCTAGATTCTCAAGCCTAACATTCATTTCAGCAACGTCATGGAGAAGATTTACAAACTGGTTTCCTAACGCATCAAATTGATATATTGTTGAAACCCGAAAACCGGTTCAACTGAGTTCGAACCGAGGGGGTAGCTTGAGTTACTTCTCTCGCCGTCGGATCCCAAGCAATGAGTATTTCGAGCTTGGAACAACCCCTCACAAATTGTTGGATGAATGCCTACAAAAAGACCCTCAGGCTGCAGCGAAGAGGACCCTCCACTAACCCGGAAGTTTTCTGTCACCTCCCCTCCCAAAACCAGAAGCTGGGTCAACACCTCAGACAGCACAGAAGGGGATGAGCGAGTGTTCAGGCTCTTTGGGGGGGGGGGGGGGGGGGTCAATCTGTGTTGATCTGAGGGATTAATGGTCCTATTTATAGGCAAACTAGTCTGTGGGTAGCTATCCCCCCCCCCCCTAACCAAATTACTATCCGCAGACACGAATGGCCTGCGAACAGCCTTTCGTCATCACTATCCGCGACTCTCAATGGTCTAGAAATAGCACTTCTGGGTCACTGGATGCCAAAACGGGGAACGCGCGGGCCGGTCTAGACGGAACTCGCCTCGCACCGCTCTGAAGGGGCGAGTACGGCATGGTCGCCTGGACTTGCCCTTTACCGCCAGAGGGGGTAGGCGAGTACGACCAAGGGGTCTAGGCTTATTCCCCTCCGTCCGGGCGAGTACTCGACCCACTCATCTAATACGGGTTGTACATAATCCCCGCTCTTTGCGAGCTCGCCAGAGGTCGGAAAGAAAGTCCAATCCTTATTTGGCGAGCTCAACCCTAGGGGAGAGGGGATTTACCGATCCGCCGCTCTTTCTCCCCTATAAAAAGAGGGTCATCTCTACAATCCCTTCACGATGAAGGTTGACTTTTGAGGGTGATTCTTCCATGGCCGCCAACCAGCCTCCTGCCGACGATGATCTCGAGGCGGCCTCCGTCCTGGGATTGATCGGGGAGTTCTCACTCCGCCTTCTTGATCCCGCGAGGAGGAAGCCCAAAAGAAAGAGGGCCGACGCTCCCTCCACTTGCGAGAAGTCCTCTACAGATCCCATAGTCCACCGCGAGGTGTGAATCCCCTTCCGAGAGGTCGAGGGCATCACCCATTGACGAGGAGCCCGTTGCCGACCTGCCTAATCAGGAGGATGGGGGCGCGGCCACACTCTTGTTGGGCGGAACCGGAGATGGGGGGCAGACACCCGGCAACGCGAATGCGGTGGCTCCTTTGACTTCTCGCCACGCAGCCATACTGAGTGAGTGCCTTGTTACTTCAGCCACTTTTACCGGATTCCCGCTGATTCGTTCTCTCTCTAGCAGTCTCTTCCTGTCGTGAACTGCCGCTCGATCAGCAACCCACTGAGACGCCGACGAGGGGTGTGGCCACCGCGTCCTCCTCGACCCCAGGGCGAGTGGGAGACATCAACGTCTCCCTTCTTCCACTTCAACATCCTTCATGGGTCGCTCAGCCGCTTCGCCCCTCTTTGGGCGGGAAGTCGCTGACAATTGGTCCCCTGCCAAGGGGGACGGGCGTGGTGTTGCAGAGACCTCGGTCAGCCGAGAATCTTCGGGAGGACTCACCTCGCCGCTGGGATGCAGGTCTCCCTTCTTTGACTGGTACTCAAGTACTTCCTCTCATTGTTCACGATCTTCTTTGCTAACCTCATTCTGATCATCATTTGAGGTCGTCGCGTGTCGGACTCTCCCGGTTACTAGGCACCTACGGATTCAAACCCGAAAACACCCTCACAGGTCATGAAGACACCTATGAGAGAGCTCCTGGCGGGCTCGCAAAGATTTGATGAGGAGTCCTGGACTCGCCTTATTGTCGTCCTCAGGGCCCACGATGCATTTCTGTTAGCCGTGTGCCGCCTGCTGAATTGAACCAACGGTAGGCCGACATAAGGACTCGCCTCCCTAAGGAGGAGTAGTTCCAAAAGCAGATGGAAAGCGAGGACGGGCTACATGCCAGGATATCAAATCTGGAGGACGGGCTCTACGAGGTGGAGACTCGCCAACAGGCCACCGAGGATGATCTCCAGAGATTCATGCAGATGGTGGGTACCGTCGCTGAAGCCTCCTTGCTGGAGGAGCACATTAGGCGAGGCGAGGAGAACCTTAGGCGAGGCGAGGAGAACCTTAGGCGAGGCGAGGAGATCCTTAGGCGAGGAGAATCTGCGAAAGGCGCAAGAAGACCTGCCAGTTGCCTGAGGAATCACCTGGAGGGCTCGTCATCCTCGTCGCACTTGTCACCAAGGCCGCGGTCGTGTACCCTGCGACTAACACTCATCTTTACTTTTTGTTTCGCTGCTTTTGAACGTCCAATGTAACGCATATTCGCGATACATTATTCTCGCCTCGTGCGTGTGGCTTTTTTATTTTTGGGCGGGATTTTTTGTGCTTGCAACCTTTTGTATCCGCATTACATATTAATGAAAAGCAAATTTCGCAGCTATTCTATTTTCTCGCTAGCCCTTTTTGCTTTTAATTTACATTACTTTTTCATGGGTACTCGCCTACACGCGCTAGCCTACTGGTAGGTTTACTCGCGCGCGAGTAGGGCCGGGATCCGGGGTTATAAATAGAGGCCCCTCTACCCTAGATGGGGCACGCTTTCACCGTCTTCGAATATCCTCTCATTTCCTGGGTACTCACCTACGCGCGCTCACCTGCTGGTGGGTTTACTCGCAAAGTAGGATCGGGTCCAGGGCTATAAATAGAGGTCCCTTTACCCTAGATGGGGCACGCTTTCACTGCCTTCGAATATCCTCCCACTCCCCTGCCTTAGAGCCTTCAGTCTTTCTCATTTTAACCATGGGCCGCAAAGAGCCATCTGAAGAGGGGCGAGCTCATTGCGTGCGCAACTTCCGCGAGCACGACTTTCTGAGCTCGGAGACCTCAGTCGAGGAGTTCGTCGGGTTTAAGGCCCACTTTGTGTCGGAGGGCTACACAGTGAGACGGCTAGTCCCCGGCGAGCACATCAATAAGTTCTTCCTCGAAGAACTTGCTTTCCCCCTGGCGTACTTCCAGGTGGGATTAGGGTTGTCTTTATGTCCTGAAGTGTGCCAGGTCCTCAAGTATTTTGGGATGATCCCCGCACAGGTAACCCCAATGTCATCAGTGCCCTGGTAGCCTTCGCCTGCTACCTGCGCGAGGAGAAGATCGAGTTCGACCAACTCACCTTCCGTAAAGTCCTTACCTTGAAGGTGACGGGGTCGTTTTCTTTACCAGTTCCAGCGTGAAGTTGTCTGAGACCCTCAATAAGGCCCATCACTGGAACGCTAAGCTCGCGCCTCCCCTCTTAAGAGGAATATGAGGGGTCAGACGAGGACGCATTCAACGTTCTGTTCAGCCTATACGGTCGTGATGACGCGGAGGTGCTCGGGGAGGCCGCTATTCGCGAGCTGGCGAATCGCAGTTGTCTCTTAGCTCTCCGCAGAGCTGATTCATCAGACCGCGCGGCGAGGACTCCAATCAAACCGGAAGCTCCGCGATTTGGGTCTGACCTTCTAGGAGATGAAGAAGAAGCTGGATGCATCTGAGGAGGAGCGGGCAGCGCTCAAGGCGAGGGGAACTCCCCAGGCTGAGGTATAACCCTTTACTCGCTCAGATCCTACTCTCCCTCTGATTTTCTCGATTAATCCCTTTTCAACAGGAATCTGAGCTCGCAATGGTGACGCGAGTCTCTACCCTGGAGGAAGAATTGGAGGGATCCTGGCGCGAATCTGAGTATCTCGCGACCCGGCTTGTCGAGGCGGAGTCTGAGATGATGGAGGCCCGGTTCACAAAGGGCGGGGCATCATCCAGCTCTGCCCCTCTTCTGCAGTTCACCCCCACTCAGGTGGAGGAAACGTGCAAGAAGCTGGCCATCGCCACCGCCACGCTCACACTGTCGTGACTCCGGAAGCGCGAAGACTTAAAGGCGGAGGGAATCCATCTCACCGTTGAGACTCTCCTCCCTGAGTTATTCCCAAGGACGGCGAGTACTCCCTCGGAGGATGGTGATTGAAAGGACCTCTCCAGCGGGTCAGAGGATGAAGGTCAACCGAAGTAGCCTACCCGCCTGACTTAGACCTACTCTCTCCTCTCCTTTTTGTTGTTGTTGTATATGTTTTTTCCTCTACATGTTTACTGAAAGATTTGGGTTTGCTTATAATACACCTAAAGTGGGGTGATTAGGTGTTTTCACAGTTATTTAATACTTTAAAAATTATCTAGCACAGCACACAAGCAACACAGAAAGCACAGAGATTTATAGTGATTACCTTCAAGACAATGTGTCAAGAGGTAGTCTATTGTCCCTCACACCTATCTAGCAGTGTGCTAGACTAGGCAACTTCTCCAAAAACTCAGATCTCTTTTCAATACAGCAGATCTTATAACTCAGATCCACACAGGATCCTACCTCAGCCCTCGCAGAAAAGCTTACCCTCAGGTTACAAAAACCCTACAAATAACTCCGACTTTACAAGTCCTACCAATACTCAGATCTTCACCAAGATCCTACCAAACTCAGACTTTACAAGTCCTACCAACACTCAGATCATCACCAATATCCTACCAAACTCAGACTTTACATCTCCTACCAACACTCAGATCTTCACCAAGATCCTACCAAACTCAGGCTCACACAGAACCCTACAAAATGAGAAGGTTGTTTTGTTGTTGCAGAAGAGAAGGCTTCAAAGATAAAGTTTTTCACTGAATAGTCTTCTTCTTCTTCCAAATGTAGCATCAGTGATCTTTTGAATCACTAAAGCTTTCTTGAGAATCTTCTTCTGAAAATATCAGATGATTCTTCTAACCAGGGAAGAAGATTCTTTCTTTGATCTTCACAGCACAGTAATGAAGACCTCTTCTTGAGCACTTTCTCTTTTCTGTTTGTAAGTATGAGAGTAAGAGAGAGAGAAGAACTGTCGATAAATCTCAAAAATTTCTCTATTTATATTCCTCTGCACTTTTGCATAAATGCCCTCATTAATTTATTTCATAATTAATTGGCCAGTAAGGAATGTAGATTGAAACGACAGAATAAAATATCATAAATGCTTTGCCGTTTTGGAACTTGCATAATTTGGAAGTATCTGATATTCTTCATTAATTATTGTGTAATGGCTATTTTCTATAGAAAATATATCATTTAATATTCCTTGATTAGTGGATAAGATAGGCGGCGTGTATATTCCCTGTATATCAATTTCCAAGAAAGATCTGCGCATTAAATGCAGCTCTGCATCTGTCAAGACGATAAACTTCATTCAAGCCGATACGTCTTGATCATCTAGACGATATATAGTCATCTAGTCGATATCGTCTTGATCATCTAGACGATATATAGTCTTCAAACTAATATCGTCGACATACTTCTTTCTTCATGACTTAACATATTCATCTAAACGATATAGCTTCTTCTAGACTATATAGTTGAGACTGTCTCGACGATATGCTTTATGTCTCAATGATATTTTTGTAAAGGCTTAAGACGATATTTTACTTAGTGATTTTTGACTCCTTGTATAGTCTTGATACTAAGAATATAGTCTTGATATATCTGTCACATCATGAACTAAAACACAATATAAAAAACAACTTTGTTTATCTATACTTGTGTTCCTTCTTCAAATTTAGTAACATTGAGGGCACAATACCCAACAATCTCCCCCTATTTGAAAAAGCCAGAACTTACAATTATAGATAAGCTTGACTAACAAATATATTCAATAAAGATCAAACAAAGTTTAAACCACTTGATGTATTGATTAAATATTATCCATGAAGCATGAAGATATATCAAACAAGAATGTAAAACATAGAATTGTGCATTGTGTTCCTAGAATCTTTTTTCTTCATCAATCCTCCTGAATAACTTTCCCTTTTCCAGATGATCCAGCCTTCTTAGATTCCTCAGCTTCAGCCAGCTTTTGCTTTTTCCTTTCAAAATAGTTGTATGGTTTGGGATGATATCTGAGAGGGGCATGAGTAGGCACTGAAGGATCTCCTATCTTAACCTTGTTCCAATAATCTCTTCTGCCAGCTTCACCCAATTCATATTTGTGTCATTCTTCAGAGCTATAGAATTGGCCTTTGTCATGCTTTCCTAGCTGGTACAGTTTCCAGGTATTTAATATAATATCCCTTGAACAAGGGCTCCATTCTTCAAAATTAGGATTCTTCTTGACTTCCTCCATTCTCTCTCTTAGCCTCCTGCTCTGCATTATCTCCATGATGTCTCTTTCCCCTTTTATCTTGAGGCTCAGCAGTGAAGTAATCTTGATATGTTTCAGGTTGTAGATTTTGCTCTGGAAGATCTTCTGTCATTGGCATATTTGAAGGTCCTTCAAGGATGATACTTCCTTCTGAAATAGGATGTTGATAAGCAATCTCATAATCTATTGGATCTAGATCCATGGATAATCTTACTTCATTGGATAGCCACATGGCATGATGGCTTGACATGATCTTCCCCTTTCTAGCTTTTGAAAATATTTCTTTAGAGAGTGGGGCCTGGGAGTTCTGAAGTTGTTTAGAGAGTAGAGCACTAAGATTTCCAACTGCATCCATGAGTGTGTCTTGAGTAGTTCTGAGAGATTGATTGAGAAGTGAGGAAAGCTGATTTTGGGTAACTTGAAGTTGATGGAGAAGAGCTCCACTAACATTATCTACTAGATCATGAGAGACTTGAGCACTGGAGGATATTCTTTGAAGTATAGAATTTACTGCATCTTCCAGATCAATGAAGATCACATCCTGATTTTGAATGATTGTTTGTTGATTATCTCTTAAAGTAGACATTCTATCAAGCACAATGTTAAGTTGTTGTCCAATCAGCAAAGTGGATTCATTGATATGGGCTATGTGATCACCAGTATTTGAGACAGCAGTTGCAGCAGTGTTAAAAACATTGGCAGTTTGAAAATTCACATGCTTAATTTCCTCTTGCAAACTATTTATCCTGGCAGACAGCTCATCTTTACAACTTGTGACAGCACTATTGACATATGCTTCAAAGTGTATTCTTTGTTGGTCAAGAAGGATCTCTATCTTGGACATGAAATCAGTAGATGTGGCAGTGTGGGCTGTGAGGATTGGAGAATGTTGCTCATTTACTATTCTTGGGGGCGAAGACTGCAGTGTGACTTGAGCAGAAGACTCCCCCTGCATTGGTGCAGGAATGTTAGAGGGCTGCTCAGTTTCATCTTCATTGGCACTTTGATGCCCAGCATCATCCAGGAATTCTTCCAGAGACCTATCAGAATTTTCCACCTCTTCAACAACTACATGTCCACTACTTGGACTGTTCTCAGTCTTATCAACTTCCGCAGCCATTACAGCCTATTTAGCAATTATCAGAACAGCTTCTTGAGAGATTTCTTCAGTAGAATCTACAAGTAAGGGACAATCTTCTCTTATTGGCTCCCCCTCAATAGAAACAAGGGTTCCTGAACAACCTGAGAAGTTTGATCAGGAATTTGAGAGACAACTGCTCCTAAGAGAGAGGGCTCACCTACCTCCTTTGTAAATTTCTTTTCCCACCTACTCACTGTCTTGACATCTATCCTTTTGAGGTAGTGGAGAGGAGTAGATTCAGAGTCCTTGAGGTGATGAGGAATGCATTGTTTTAGATATAGGGAGAGGATTCTGCCAAAATTGGGGGACTTCAAACTTTCCTTGATCTTCTCAAACAAGATCTTACCCCAATCAAGTCTTCTTTTCAAAAATGACCATTACCATCAGCTCAAACATTCATTTTGATATTCTATCATGTGATCCAGGTTTGCATAAGAATATTTTTCCTATTATATCTAATAGAAGCTTACCCTTCATATTCATTTTCATTCTTGGAATGCTTCCATAAGGTTTACCATCAAGCCCACACCACTTATAACCTTCTAACAAATCCTCAGAGCTTACTCATTCTTCTACCTCATCTTCAACAAAAACAGTTAATTGAGGGGCATTAGTTAGGCATGTGGCAGTTATTCTTATGTATTCTCCAGAAACTGTGGTCAGAATAGCTTTCCCAACCTTGCTGATTTGGGCAGTTGCATACATTTCAGAAAGTGCAATGTGATAGAGTCGAGTAGGCTCAATGAGAACATATTCTAGTTCTGATGCATGCAGCAGAGTAATTACCATATCTAGTTCTTCATCAGCACCTTGGAAACCATCCTTCACTAACTCTCCTCCAGACTGAACTTTCTCATCTGACATTTTCAGCACCATTGCTTGTTGCAGAAAGTCGTCGAGATGAAAGGATGAAGTAGGGATTCTAGGGTTTTGTGTGTGTAATTTCTATGCTTTCACATTGTCTAATAAATGTTATTATGCATTGGGAAGGTTAAGAGGCGCGTGCCTGATGAAATCTTCCCGAATTGTTTTGAAAAACCCGTAATTGCGGCGTAATTATGACGCTCGCGTGTCTTGTGGCATCATTTTGTCGTCCTGACTGAGTTTTGTCGTCGAGAGTGTCGTCGGGACCACTTTAACTTTGTCGTCGAGACACCAGCAATGTCGCATTGACCATCAAGACGATTTTTCTTTGTCTAAGCCGTGTTTCCCTTGATGACTTTCCACTTATGCCTTAGCCAAACTTTCTGTAGTTTCTGTCTTCAAAGCTAAATTGTTAGACTTCTTTATAGTGGACCTTGTAAGAGATCCAGCATTTTCATAATATAAACCAAATCCTATAGTAAGGAAAGTATGGAATATAACATTCCCAATTTAAAAATTTAGCATCCTCAATTCAATTTTGAATTGATTGAACTTAGACTCATCAAGGGGCTTAGTAAAAATGTCAACTATCTGTCTGTCTGTATGGATATAATCAAGACAGATGTCCTCTTTTTCCACATGTTCCCTAATGAAGTGATATCTAATTTCAATATGCTTAGTTCTACTATGTGACATTGGATTTTTAGCAATAGAGATGGTGTTAGAAGAATCACAAAAGAGAGGTATTCTCCTTATTTGCAAATTGTAATCTTCTAATTGGCGTTGAATCCATAGCAATTGAGCACAACAGCTACCAGCAGAAATATATTCTGATTGAGCTATAGAAATAACAATGTTGTTTTGCTTTTTACTACTCGAGGACACAAGCCTTCTCCCCAAGAACTGACAAGTTCCTGAAGTGATTTTTCTGTCATCTTTGCATCCAGCAAAGTCTGCATCAGAATAGCCACACAGCTCAAAGTCATTTGACCTAGGATACCAGAGTCCTAGATTGAAAGTACCCTTCAGATATCTCAAAATTCTTTTGACTGCTGAGTAATAAAATTCTTTGGGGTTCACTTGATACCTTGCACAAACACATGTAGCAAACATGATGTCTGACCTACTAGCAGTGAGGTAGAGCAATGAGTCAATTATGCTTCTATACATGGACTCATTATAGGGTTTCCCCTTTTCATCCTTGTCTAGAGACACATTTGATCCCATATGAGTTCTCATATGGGTAGAGTTCTTTATTTCAAATTTCTTTATGATATCTAAGGTAAATTTGGTCTGAGAAATGAAAATTTCATCCTCAAATTGCTTTACTTGAAGGCCTAAGAAATATTTAAGCTCTCCCCTGCTGCTCATCTCAAATTTACTTTGCATGAACTTGGCAAACTTCTTGCAAAGATTCTCATCAGTTGATCCAAATATAATGTCATCAACATATATTTGGACCAAAAGGATATGGCCCTTCAATTTTCTCAAGAAAAGAGTCTTATCTATTTTCCCTCTTGAGAATTTGTTTTCAAGAAGAAAGGTAGACAGTGTCTCATACCAAGTCCTTGGTGCTTGCTTCAAGCCAGACAGGGCTTTCCTTAGAAAATATATATAATCAGGATAGGTAGGAGAGATAAAACCTAGTGGTTGAGCTACATAGACCTTCTCCTTCAAGTCTCCATTCAAAAATGCTGATTTGTCATCCATTTGGTAGACTTTGAAACCCTTGAATGCAGCATATGCTAGAAAAAGTATGATGGCCTCCAATCTAGCTACAGGAGCAAATGTTTGATCAAAATCTATGTCTTCCTCCTGTATGTATCTCTGGGCTACTAGTCTTGCTTTATTCTTTATGATCACTCCAGCTTCATCCATCATATTTCTACAAACTCACTTTGTCCCAATGACATTGTGCCCTTGTGGCCTTGGGACAAGCTTCCAAACTTTGCATCTCTTGTATTGGTTGAGCTCTTCTTGCAAGGCCATAACCCAAAATTGGTCTTGGTTGGCCTCCTCAAATTTCTTTGGTTCAAATTGTGATAGAAAATTGAGGTGCAAGCTTTCATTCAGAGCATTACTTCTAGTTCTAACTCCATGATTAAGCTCACCAATTATCTGGTCTGCTGGATGATTTATGAGATGTCTTCCTGTTATGGGCAGCACCCTTTGAGGGTTCTTCTACTTCAGTAATTTCTTCAGCTGCTGCTTCAGGATTACCATTCTGAGAATTTGTATTTTCAGTAGCTTCTTCTACTCTTTCTGGAATAGAGTTTTATGGGGAGAGTTCCTCAATAGTCTCATCTTCACTGATTTTCAGATTGTCCAGTCCAGCTTCAATTCCTGCACTGCATGAACTAGATAGAGGGTTATGCAGCATGCTGCTCTCATCAAAATCTATATGAATAGATTCTTCAATTGTAAGAGCATTCATATTGAAGACTATGTAGGCTTTGCTATGTTTACTATATCCTACAAAGACACCTTCATAGCTCTTTTCAGAGAATTTGATAATATAATGCTTATTATTCTTCAGCACAAAAAATAACATTTACTTCCAAAAATTCTGAAGTAAGCTAGTGTTGGCTTTTTACTTTTAATCAGCTCATAAGGAGTCTTGTTATGGTTCTTATTGATGAGTGCTCTATTTTGCACATGATATGCAGTATTGACTGCCTCAACCCAAAGGTATTTTGGGAGTGAGGAGTCACTCAACATGGTCCTACTAGCTTCAATGATTGTTCTATTTTTCCTCTCAACCACCTAATTCTGTTGGGGAGTTCTGGGAGAAGAAAACTCTTGTAAGATACATTCTTCTTCACAGAATTTGGTCATTAAATTAGATTGAAATTCAATCTCATGATCACTTCAGATTTTGACCACAGAGCTGTTTATTTCAAACTTGAATGTGCCTAGGGTATCAAACTTGTGTTTTAAAAAGAACACTCAGGCAAACCTAGAGTGATCATCAACAAGAACCAATGTATAAGTCATTCCTCCTAAGTTGTGCACTGTCATAGGGCCAAATAGGTCCATGTGCAGAAGGTATAAGCACCTAGTGGATTGTTTGTCATGTATGCTTTTAAATGAAGTCCTTGTTTGTTTGCCCATTTGACATGCATGACAATGACCCATTTCTAGACAATCCAACTTAGGAGCATCTTTTACCAAATTTTCTGTCATTAATTTCTTAAGACACTTATAGTTTATGTGGGCTAGTCTCTTGTGCCACTTTACACAAGCAGACACTCCATCATTTGCTACAAGACATACAAGTTCATTCTTTCTAATGCAAATGAAATTCAAGCAGTAAATAATGTCACTCCTAGTGCATGTTAGAATAGATTCAACATTCTTAGAATCTTTGATCAGACACTTATCCTTGTGGAAAGCAACAGTATATCCCAAGTCACATAGTTGACGTATGCTAATGAGGTTATGTTGTAACCCTTCAACATAAGCTACCCTTGTGATAGTGATACTACCATTAGTGATCTTAACATAGCCTTTGACTACACCTCTGTCAGATCCTCCAAATTTGACTTTGGGTCCATCTTCTACAGGCGTAAACTCCTTCAAAAGGCTTCTAGTTTCAGTCATGTGCCCGAAACACACACTGTCCAAATACCACACAGGAATTTTGGTGGTTTTTGGACATACCTGCAAGACAGCTACACCTCCTTAGGAACACATACTTTCTTGGGTCCTAGGTGCTTGTTAGAGAAAGATCTAAATGGAAAATTAACAACTTACTTTTTGATTCTCATATGGGAGTCATTCTGAACAGTTGGATTGAAAACACATACTTTCTTGGGTCCTAGGTGCTTGTTAGAGAAAGATCTAAATGGAAAATTAACAACTTACTTTTTGATTCTCATATGGGAGTCATTCTGAACAGTTGGATTGAACAAACAATCTAAGGCAAAATGCTCTACTTTTCCACAGCACCAACAGTCAAGTCTATTATACCTAGATTTTTTTTTTGTGATGGGTCTCACTTGGTTAAGCTGTTGTTTGACAGCTAACCCTCCCTTCTTGGGAGTTGAAGAATTTCCCCCACCATGAGAATTTCTGGAGGCTCTCACAGGAAGATTCTTTGGGGTGCAGATAGTGCACTCTTCCCAAGGAAAGTTTGTCCTTTGCTCAGCCAAGTAGAAGGGAGCTTAAGACCACTCTCTGTCTTCTTGCTCTCTTTGCATCCATAGATGTTGCTATGATCATAGGAATTTGTGGGTATGATCACCTTCCTGAAAATTGTCTTTCCTTGGAGAGATTTCCCACTGGTTTCACCTTGAGTATAGCACAAACCCCTTTTGCTGGTTTGGGAGAAGCTATCAATCAAGGGAAGAACATTTTGTGGCTTGGAGTAACTAGCCACAATCTTCCTTTCCACTAAGAGTTTCCTCCAACTCTTTGGTTTTGTTATTCTTATGTTTGATAACTTCAGTAAATGTTTTAGTGCTCAGTGTAGACATCGATAATTTGGTCTTCTCTTGAGTTAGTTCATTAACTTTCTCAAGCAACTTATCTCTCTTGTCATTCAAGGAGGTAATCTCAGCTGATTGAGCCTTACAGAGAGCTTTTGCTTTCTTAAGTCCCTCAAACAGGACACCAAATTTCTCAATGTATTCAAAGTCAGTTTCTCTTACAGTTGAAGAGGAGCAGGCATCTGAATCTGTGTCAGATATAGTTGGAGAAGCTTTAGGAATTACCTGGTTGTGATGAGATTCATCACAACTTCCTTCATCTGAGAAAGACATGGATGTTATATGGCTGTCTGATTCTGATGAGGATGACTCAATGTCACTGTCACTGATTGTTTTCACTTTCTTGGCCACAAAGCTCTTTTCCATCTTCCTGCTCTTTGAGTGTTTCCTCTCTTCACTATTCTCCTTTCTTTTGAATGGACACTCAGCTATGATGTGTCCAGGCTTCTTGCAGCTGTAACAAATAATATTAGAAGAAATTTGTTTGTTTGATTTAGAATCATACCTGTCTGATTTGTATCTACTCACAGATTTGTCTTCTCTCTTTGAACTAGAGGGAGAAGCTTCCTGCCTCCTGTTCCCTCTTCTGCTGTTTCTCAGCAGTTTCTTGAACTGCTTGGTGAACAGTGAGAGTTCTCCATCTGATAGCTCAGAACTGGAGTTGTTGGTTATCTCATCCTCTGAGGTGCAAACAGGCTTCACTGTCATGTGCTTTCTTGAAGTTTCAGCTCTAAAGGCCACTGCCCTTTCTCTGCTGGAAACCTTGGAGTTCTCTTCAGATCTTCGGGTATTCAGCTGCAGCTCATATGATAGGAGTTTGCCATACAGCTGCTGAGGCTTCATGTTTCCCAGATTACCAACTTCTCTGATGGCACAAAGCTTCATATCACATTCCTTGTTCAAGGATCTCAGGAACTTATCATTTAGCTCATAATTGGTGAATTCTCTTTCATAAGTTATGAGTCCATTAACAATCATGAAGAACTTTTCATAGCAGGCAGTTATGTTGTCCTTCTTGTCTTGCCTAAAGGCTTCATACTCCTGATTCAGAAGGGATTTTCTGTCATCTCTAACTTCTTATGTTCCTTCCATGTAGATAACTAAGGAATCTCACATTTCTTTTGTTGTTTTGCAATGGATCAGGTTCTGAAATGTGGAATCATCAATTGCATTCACAATTATATTTTTGGCTCTCTTGTCCATAGTGACCAAAGCTACTTCATCCTTGGTGAACTGAGACAAGGTCTTAGGAACAGGGGCTGATGTTGGGTCCACAGGGATTACCGTGGGAACATAAGGTCCCTCTTCAACAGCCATGTAGATTCTAGGATCAGAAACTTCCATGTACAATTTGATCATTTGCTTCCAGATGGGAAAATTCTCTTTGGTGCAGATGGGCAGCTTCATTGAGCATATTTCCTTGTGATGCTCACCAGCCATAGTTTGTGTTAACAACCCTAATATAACTTAGGGATCTTGTTCTAAACTGTTAGGCCTTTGAACTCAACCTACCTATGATACCAATTGAAATATTTGGGTTTGCTTATAATACACCTAGAGCTTCAAAGGCCCCGGGCTCTAACAAGGAGAAGGTCCGGGAAGTCCTCCCTCGCTTTTGGAGGCTATTCACCTTCATCTTTCTTTCGCTTGATGCCTTAGGAGATAGGTGAGTGAATTTTGATTTTTCACTGACTTCTAAGCTACGCCGACCGACCTCGTGTTGACCCTTTTTTTGACACAATCTGACGTTGGCTTTCAACATTTTTGAGATACCGCTCCGTGGGGAATCCCTAATGGAATGGATTGAACTCATCCTTGACATGAAACATAGATTATGGATGCCTCTCCTGGATTAGGTGTTTTCACAGTTATTTAATACTTTTAAAATTATCTAGCACAGCACACAAACAACACAGAAAACACACAGAAATTTATAGTGGTCCCCTTCAAGACAATGTATCAAGAGGTAGTCCATTGTACCTCCCACCTATCTAGCAGTGTCCTAGACTAGGCAACTTCTCCAAAAACTCAGATCTCTTTTCAATACAGCAGATCTTATAACTCAGATCCATACATGATCCTACCTTAGCCCTCACACAGAAAACTTACCCTCAGATTACAAAAACCCTACAAATAACTCAGACTTTACAAGTCCTATCAACACTCAGATCTTCACCAAGATCCTACCAAACTCAGACTTTACAAGTATTACCAACACTCAGATCTTCATCAAGATCCTACCAAACTCAAACTTAACAAGTCCTACCAACACTCAGATCTTCGCCAAGATCCTACCAAACTCAAGCTCACACAGAACCCTACAGAATGAGAAGGTTGTTTTGCTGTTGCAGAAGAGAAGGCTTCAAAGATAAAGCTTTTCACTGAATAGTCTTCTTCTTGCAAATGTAGCCGCAGTGATCTTTTGAATCACTAAAGCTTTCTTGAGAATCTTCTTCTGAAAATATCAGATGATCTCTTCTAATCAGGGAAGAAGATTCTTTCTTTGATCTTCACATCACATTAATGAAGACTTCTTCTTGAGCACTTTTCTCTTTTCTGTTTGCAAGTATGAGAGTAAGAGAGAGAGAAGAACCGTCTATAGATCTCAAAATTTTCTCTATTTATATTCCTCTACACTTTTGCATAAAAGCCCTCATTACTTTATTTCATAATTGATTGGCCAGTAAGGAATGTAGACTGAAACGGCAGAATAAAATATCATAAATGCTTTGCCGTTTTGGAACATGCATAATTTGGAAGTATCTGATATTCTTCATTAATTGCTGAGTAACGGCTATTTTCTGTAGACAATATATCATTTAATATTCCTTGATTAGTGCACAAGATAAGCGGCGTGTATATTCCTTGTATATCAATTTCCAAGAAAGATCTGCGCTTTAAATGCAGCTCTGCATTTGCCAAGACGATAAACTTCCTTCAAGCCGATATCGTCTTGATCATCTAGACGATATATTGTGATCTAGTCGATATCGTCTTGATCATCTAGACGATATATAGTCTTCAAACCGATATCGTCGACATACTTCTTTCTTCATGACTTAACATATTCATCTAAACGATATAGTCGATACTGTCTCGACGATATCTTTGTCTCAATGATATTTTTGCTAAGGCTTAAGACGATATTTTACTTGGTGATTTTTCAGTTCTTGTATAGTCTTGATACTAAGAATATAGTCTTGATATATATGTTACATCACGAACTAAAACACAATACTAAAACAACTTTGTTTATCTATACTTGTGTTCCTTCTTCAAATATAGGAACATTGATGGCACAATACCCAACCTTTTACTGTAAGTGGCGTACTCGCCAACTATTTTATGTGAAGTCAGTTTTACTCTCCACCCTTTTTTTTAGATCTAGGCAATTGATTATCTTATCCTCTCTGAACTCGCGTTATTGTTGTTTTTTGCATGAGCATTATATTCGCTTGTACCGTATTCTCACCTAAGCTTAGACATCGCGTAGGCGTAGTACTCGCGTAGGAATAATATTCGCACAACCCAACCGTTAGCCTTCTGACGTGCGTGTGCTTTAAGAATTTCGTTCGGTCTAGTGCCCGCGGAACCGCTTGAGGCGCCTTGCGTCGAGATGATAGAGTCGATAACTTGGCCTTCCCCTTAGAAAGGGATGGGGGGTACGCGCTGACCTAGCGAGGACCTCAGCGTACTCGCCTCGCCCTGGTCAAGTTATGCCATGAACTCGCCTAGAGTGAGCTTACTTCTAGAGCGAAGTGGGAGCATGACTCTCAGTCGCTGCTTCTGCTCCGAAGTTAATGTAACTCTCTGCTCGAGAATACTCAACTCACTCGAATAGGCAAGTAACCAGCATGCAGGGGGAGCTGAGCTCTTTCGCTCATGCAGAGGCCTGGTTTACGACGACACCCTTCTTGACAACGTCCAACTCACTCGAGGGGGAAAATAGTCAGCATGTAGGGGAGGAGCCCGGTGCAGAGGTCTGGTCTACGGCACCGCTCTGCTCGAGGATTCCACTCGAGGGGGCAAGTGGCCAGCATGCAAGGGAGGAGCCCAGTGCAGAGGTCTGGTCCACGACATCTCTCTGCTCGAGGGAATTCAATTTGAGGGGGGATGCAGCTAGCATGCGAGAGGGGAGCTGAGCTCTTCCACTCACGCAGAGGCCTGGTCTACGACAACACCCTTCTCGACGACGTTCAACTCACTCGAGGGGGCAAGTAGCCAGTATGCAGGGGAGGAGCGTGGTGCAGAGGTCTGGTTTACGGCATCGCTCTGCTCCAGGAGTCCACTCGAGGGGGGCAAGTGGCCAGCATGCAGGGGAGGGGCCCAGTGCAGAGGTCTGGTCCACGACATCTCTCTGCTCGAGGAAATTCAATTTGAGGGGGCAAGTAGCCAGCATGCAGGAGGGGAGCTGAGCTCTTCCGCTCACGCAAAGGCTTGTTCTACGGCAACACCCTTCTCAACGACGTTCAACTCACTCGAGGGGGCAAGTAGCCAGCATGCAGTGGAGGGGCCCGGTGCAGAGGTCTGGTTTACGGCATCGCTCTGCTCGAGGAGTCCACTTGAGGGGGCAAGTGGCCAGCATGCAGGGGAGGGGCCCAGTGCAGAGATTTGGTCCACGACATCTCTCTGCTCGAGGGAATTCAATTTGAGGGGGCAAGTAGCCAGCATGCGGGAGGGGAGTTGAGCTTTTTCGCTCACACAAAGGCCTGGTCTACGACAACACCCTTCTCGACGACGTTCAACTCACTAGAGGGGGTAAGTAGTCAGCAAGCAGGTGAGGGGCCCGGTGCAGAGGTCTGGTCTACGCCATCGCTCTGCTCGAGGAGTCCACTTGAGGGGGCAAGTGGCCAGCATGCAGGGGAGGGGCCCAGTGAAGAGATTTGGTCCACAACATCTCTCTGCTCGAGGGAATTCAATTTGAGGGGGCAAGTAGCCAGCATGCGGGAGGGGAGCTGAGCTCTTCCGCTCACGCAGAGGTCTGGTCTACGACAACACCCTTCTCGACGACGTCCAACTCACTCGAGGGGGCAAGTAGCCAGCATGTAGGGGAGGAGCCCGGTGCAGAAGTCTGGTCTACGACATCGCCCTACTCGAGGAGTCCACTCGAGGGGGCAAGTGGCCAGCATGCAGGGGAGGAGCCCAGTGCAGAGGTCTGGTCCACGACATCTCTCTGCTCAAGGGAATTCAATTCGAAGGGGCAAGTAGTCAGCATGAGGGAAGGAAGATAAGCTTTTCCACTCATGCAGAGGCCTGGTCTACGACAACACCCTTATCGACGACGTCCAACTCGCTCGAGGGGGCAAGTAGCCAGCATGCAGGGGAGGAGCCCAGTGCAGAAGTCTGGTTTACGACATCGCCCTGCTCGATGAGTCCACTCGAGGGGGCAAGTGGCCAGCATGCAGGGGAGGAGCCCAGTGCAGAGGCCTGGTCCACGGCATCTCTCTGCTCGAGGGAATTCAATTTGAGGGTGCAAGTAGCCAGCACGGGAGGGGAGCTAAGCTATTCCGCTCAAACAGAGGCCTGGTCTACAACAACACCCTTCTCGACGACATTCAACTCACTCGATGGGGCAAGTAGCCAGTATGCAGTGGAGGAGCCCGGTGCAAAGGTCTTGCCTACGACATCTTCCTGCTCGAAGAGTCCACTTGAGGGGGCAAGTGGCCAACATGTAGGGGAGGAGCCCAGTGCAAAGTTCTGGTCCACGTCATCTCTCCGCTCGAGGGAATTCAAGTCGAGGGGGCAAGTGGACAGCATGCGGGGGGGAGCTAAGTTCTTTCGCTCACGCAGAGGCCTGGTCTACGACAACACCATTTTCGACGACGTCCAACGCACTCGAGGGGGAAAATAGCCAGCATGCAGGGGAGGAGCCCGGTGCAGAGGTCTGGTCTACGACATCGCTCTGCTCGAGAGAATTCGTTCCCATGCAAACCTGTTTCGTAATGTCTATCTTTCTAGTGGTAGAACATCAACGTTATGTGATAAAAAATTGTTACTGACATAAGTGAATAACAATGCTACATAAGAGTTAAGGGTAGAAGCGCTTTAGGTCGTCTCCGCTCCAAGTGTTTCCGAGGCACTTTCGCTCCACACTTTGCAGGCAGTACCCGCCAGTCTTGAATACTTCGGAGATTATGAAGGGACCCTCCCAATTAGGATGGAGCTTGTCGACCGCTGCGGATCTCCCTGCGGCGTCGACTTTCTTAAGGACCAAATCCCCTTTCTCGAATTGCTTGATTCGAATGTGTTTGTCAAAATATTTGGCCATCCTTCGCTTGACCTCGTCTTGGCGGATCGTTGCCTAGTAGCGGAGCTCTTCCACGAAGTCTAGTGAAAGTAGTTGCACCTCCTCATTTTCCAATCTCCACCCTTCGTCGCCATCCTCTGTTGTCACTACTCTAGGACTCCTGACCTCGAATTCCACCGGGATCAAGGCCTCGGAATCGTGAGAAAGCTTGAATGGTGTCTCTCATGTGGTTGTGGTGGGGGTAGTCCTCAAGGCCCAGAGAACTGGGGGGAGTTGTTCCACCCAGTTCCCCTTCAGGTTCTCCACCTTCTTCAGTAGGTTGACGATGACTTTGTTGGCCGCCTCCACCTGGTCGCTCCTTGGGTGGTGAACTGAGGCGAAGTGGAGGTCAATGCCCAGTTAACTATAGAAGTTGGCGAGCTCTAGGCTGGCAAACTATGGACCATTTTCCGTGACGATGGCGAGAGGCAGGTCGTGCTTGCAAATAATTTCTCCTCAAATAAAGTTTCTCACTACCTGGGAGGTTGTCATTGTTAGTGCCTTCACCTCCATCCACTTGGAGATGTAGTTGATCATTACTAGGAGGAATTTTCTCTGCCCACTGCCTAGGGAAACGGACCCACGAGGTTCATCCCCCAAATGGCGAATGGTCAGGGAGTTGTGATCGACCAAAGGCGTTGAGCCGGTTGCAGTTAGACGTGAGCGTAGAGCTGGCACTTTTGGCACCTCCTCATAAATTGCTATGCGTCCTTCCTGATGGGCCAGAAGCACCCCATCCTTAGCACCGCTTCTCCAAGGTTTGACTCCCTGAGTCACTCCCACATTCGCCCGAGTGGATCTTCTATAGGACCTGAGGAGCCTCTGCTTCTGAGACGCATCTCGCCAAGGAGCCAGATAAAGTCTTCCGATAGAGTACCCCGTCATTCAGCAAGTAGTAGGCCGACTTGTATCAGAACCGCCTCTTGTCGTGTACTCCTACGGGCAGCTCCCCTGTAGTCAGGAAAGTAACAAGAGGATCCATCCACGAGGCACGCTGGTCGATTCCATCATCTCTCTTTCTTCGATAGAAGGTCGGAATAGCTCTGTGACCGTGCCCCCTACCTACTCTGCGGCCATACTTGGCCAATCGGTCCGCTTATGAGTTCTCCTCTCTGAGAACATGTTGTATTGAGAATGATTGGAACATGCCAACCAAACCCTTCACCATGACAAGATAGCGATGCAGTACTGATTCTCTTGCCTCGAACTCCCCCTGAACCTGAGAGGTGACTACCATAGAGTCGGAGTAAACTCGGATGTCATGAATTCCCAACTCGCGGGCGAGGCGGAGCCCTGCGACCATGGCCTCGTACTTTGTCTGGTTGTTGGTGGTTGGGAAGTGAATGTTGATTGTTTGTTCTATTACCGTTTTCAGAGGGCTGACCAGAACGATGCCCCCTCCCAAGGAGTTCTTTCCTGACGCTCCATACACGAACATTTCCCAGGCGACCCATTCGGGTGCCTTTGTTTTGTTCACCTCCACTGTGTAGTCCACTAAGAAGTCAGCTACGACCTGAGCCTTCATTGCCAACCGAGGGATGTATGTGACATCGAACTCACTGAGCTCCACTGACCACTTGGCCTACCTCCCTGAATGCTCCACTCCCTCCAAGACGTTGCAGAGGCGGTGATCAGTCACCACCCTGATTGAGTGAGCTTGGAAGTAAGTTCGGAGCTTGCAAGGGGAGACGATCAAGGCGAAAGCCAACTTCTCCAAGATAGGGTACCGCAGTTCCGCCTTCCGCAAGACTGCTCACATAGTAGATTGGGAGTTACTTCTTACCCTCCTCACGAACCAGGACTGAACTCACCGCCTCGGCTCCTACTCCGATGTAGAGGAAAAGATCCTCACCCTCCTTAGGTCCTTGCAGCAAGGGTATCTGCGTTAATTGGAATTTCAAGCAATGGAAGGCCTTCTGGCACTCTGTCGACCAATCGAACCTCTTATTGTCTCAGAAGGTCCTGAAAAAGGGTGAGCATTTCTCCTCAGCCCTGGAGAGGAATCTACTCAACCCTGCCAACCTACCAATCAGGCGATGGACTTCACGTTCATGGGCGTCTCCGTCTCCATGATGGCCTTGGCCTTATCCGGGTTCGGCTCTACTCCTGCCAGGGTCAAGAGGTGGCAAAGGAATTTCCCTTTCCCTGCCTCGAAAACACACTTCGCCGGGTTGAGTCTCATTTTGAACCTTCGGAGAGTCGCTAAGGTTTCCGCCAAGTCCCGAAGATGCTCCTCCACACTCTTACTTTTCACCATGAGGTCATCAACGTCCACCTCAAGATTTCGCCCCTTCTGCTCTTTGAACATGTCCATCATTCTTTGGTACGTGGCACCTGCATTTTTGAGCCCGAAGGGCATCATCTTATAGCAGTAACACCCGTCGTTGGTGTTGAAAGACACGTTTTTTACGTCAGGAGGGTGCATACGGATTTGGTGGTAACCGGAGCAAGCAACTAAAAAACTCATTACAGGAAAACCAACGGCTGAGTCTACCAGCGCGTCAATCCGAAGCAAAGGATAACAATCCTTGAAACAAGCTTTATTAAGAATTGAAAAGTCGATACACATCATCCACCTCCCGTCCCCCTTCTTCACCATTACAACATTGGAGACCCAGCCTGGGTACTGGATATCCGACAAAAACTCCGAGTCCAACAGCTTTTTGCACCTCCCTGATGGGCTCGGCCAGAGTAATGGTTGTTGCCCTCTTCTTCTGTTGGATGGGGTAGACTCCCTTGTCGAGGTTGAGGTGGTGGCAAGCAACGTCCACATCGATGTCTGGCATGTCCGTGGCGCTCCAAGCGAAGATGTTCGCGCTCTCCTGGATGCAAGATAGGATCTTCTAGTTATCTTCCTCCTTCAGCTCCCCATTGATCTTTACCTTTCCTGGCCTCCCGCCCCCAGTTCGGATCTCCTTCTCATGTACTTCCTCGGCTACCTCTAGCATTGCCATCTCCTCCATTACCTTTTTCGCCTCCTCGGCCTCCCTCTTCCAGTAAATGGTCTTGACAGCGCTGAGATAGCACTGCCTCACCACCCTAGGGTCACTTCTGATCCTGATCTGCAACTCTCCCTAGTTATACTTCAAGCACTAGTGGTAGGATGAGGGCACGCACTTGTAGGTGCCGATGAGGGGACTGCCGAAGATGACATTGTAGTTGATGGGGGCGTCAACTATGACGAACCTGCAGCTCTCCGTCATTCCTCTCAGCGTTACGACCAGCTCCACTCCTCCTTCCTTTCCCCTGAGAAGCCAAAGAGTGGCCCTTCCGTGGCGGTGACCCTCTTCTCGTCCATCTTCATGGTGTCGAACGCCTTATTGAAGACCACGTTGATGGAACTCTCGTTGTCCACGAGGATGCGGGAGACCGTATAGTTTTCTACCGCGGCCTGGATCATTACCGCGTCGTGAAAAGGGTTTTCATTTCCTAGCATATCCTCCTTCGAAAAGGTGTTCTCTCCCATCGAGGGTGGGTTCTGGGAAGTCGAAGATATGCTCCGACGATACACTGCGTGGAGGCTCCCCTTCCGGGTTGCCTCCAACCCCACTCCCCCGAGGATAACTCAAATTCCTCTGTGACCACCCGGTCCGTTCGATCCTCGCACCTTCTCAGAGCGGGGGCTCCCCCCCCCCCCCCCCCCCCCAGTTTCTCACCACTTCTCCTCCTCCTTGCTCCTCTTGTCCCTTCTGGGCTCCTCCTCCAGCTCATCCCCTCAAATCCAAGAACTTCAGACACGTCGCAGTTGTGTGAACTTCCACCTGGTGGAAGTCACAGTAAGGCATTACTCTTCGTTCTTCCTCCCTCCTGGACTATCGGGCTCTCGCTCCTCGACTTCGTCCACGGCCTCGTCTGATCACATTCGCCTCCCGAGAGGGCGCCTGGCTTTTGCCTCCACAGGCCTAGTCTCCTCTCCGGGGAATTACAGCGAGCTCGGCGTTCGGGAGAGAACCTTCTCCCAGACCTGCCGTGATAGCCTCCTCCTGCTGGCCTCCACGTCGGCCTATTGGGTGGGGCCTGGAACTTCCTCTCTTGATCCCGCTGATCCCGATCTCCATGAGGTCTTCCTCCCACCTGTCTCCTCGGCTCTTCCCTTCTCTTGACTACCTTTCTGCTCCCTCTTGTCGCCTCCTTCTCTCCACTCCCGCCTCATTGGCCAATTTAGTGACAAATCCTTGGCTCATCGCCTCGCTCTTTATGTATCGTCTGGCATAGTCGATTAGTTCTTCGAAGGACATAGGGGGATCCGAGCTAACTCCTTCTTGAAGAGTCCCTCTTGCAAGCACAGATTGAAGGCAAGCATGAGGGTGTGTTGCGGCACCTCCTGAACCACGAGAACTTCCTCCTGAAAGCGATCGACGTAGGCCCCTAACAGCTCCTGAGGTCCCTGCTTGATGAGGAAGAGGGCAACCGGCCCTTTCTTCCTCATTTTTGAGGTAGAGAAACGAAGCAGGAAACCCCTACGTAAGTCTTCGAAGCTGTAGATCGAGTCGGTCGGTAGCTGGTGGAACCAATCTCTGGCCTTCCCCTTGAAGGAGATGGCGAATAAACGACACTTGAAGGCATCCGTTATCTACCTGATTGAGACCATGTCCTCGAACAACTGCAGATGTTGAACGGGGTCATCCTTCCCGGAGTAGTAATTCATCACAGGCTCTCTAAATCCTTCGGAGACCGGGGCAGTTAACACCAACCCGCAAAAGGGGCTCGCCAGCGCGATTCGGTGAGCCGGGCGAACTCGCTCGTACTCTCCCTCTGAGTAGCGAGTATCAGGCGGGCTCTTGAAGAGGACTCGTGAGTGGAGGGTCCAATCCTCCTCCGGGGCGCTGTCCTTGCCAGATCGCCTGCTTGGTCCCGCCTCACCGGGCGAGGCGACGACCAATGGGGATGGACTCCCCGCCTCTACGCGAGGCGCGAGCAGGGCTCTCAGGGTGTCCTCCATCGACTTCCTGAACTCTGCGAAGTCGCTCCTTATCACGAACTCGCCCATGGGAGGCGAATTCCCCTGGCCAGTTTCGTGATCGCCGTCATGTTCAGACATGTGATCGCCGGGTGAGATTTTCTTCGCAAGCTACCCGTCCACGCTCACCGCACCAAAAATGTTGAAACCCGAAAACAGGTTCAACTGAGTTTGGACCGAGGGGGTAGCTTGAGTTACTTCTCTCGTTGTCGGATCCCAAGGAATGAGTATTTCGAGTCTGGAACTAGCCCTCACAAACTGGTGGATGAAAGCCTTCAAAAAGAGCCACAGACTGCAGCGAGGTCCCGTCACTAACCCGAAAGTTTTCTGTTACTCCCCCTCCCAAAACCAGAAGCTGAGCCAACACCTTAGACAGCACAGAAGGAGGATGAGTGATGCAACCCGCATCGCTTCCTTTTTATTATTTTTATTGCACTTAGCGTTTATTTTTATAGCGCATGACTTCGCGCATTTCTGGATTTTGTGTAGCGTCGAGTTGTATTGTGCGAGTTATAAGCGCTTGGATGTTATTTTGTATCGCGCATGTTGCTCGCGCATTTCTTTTTGGATCGTTGGTGCGACCGACCAACGAGACCCTAAATGCATAGGTCCGGTAATTTAGAGGATAGATTAGCTTAGGGCAAGCTTTAATTTAATTAACAATTTTAATTTTAAACGTCTATAAGTCATGAAATCAGCCCACTTCCGATTGGCCCATTTCTTCTACAAAGAATTTGTTCCTCTGATTATCATGGAGTGGCTGCCAATATTCATTCAACCATAAATCCCCTATATAAAAGAGTTGTCATTTTCCCTGTGGGGTGGTTGGAAAATGAATTGAACGAAAACAATTTTTTGTTCCGTTCGGTTCTCACAGCGCCGCCCCCCTCCCGACGACCAGCGAAACCGCGCCTTCCTCGATTTCTGTCTTCCTCGACGAAACCCCCCACGCCACCGCCTCTCCCAGCAATCATCTCCTCCGACGAAGCTACCTCCCGATTTCCCCTTCTTGTTCAACGGCGCAGCCTCCGTAGAACTCCCGTCCGGTCTCGCCGCCGCCTTCCACGGCGTCTTTGTGCTCCGGCGCCTTCTGCAGCAGCTTCCACAGGCGGCTCCAGCAGTATTGCCGCCTAGTGTTCCCTTCTAGCCAAGGTTTTCAAAATCGCGATCTTACAATTTTATAGGGGGCAACGTTTTGGGCAAGAGGCAAGATCGCAGGTAGGCTAGGAATGGTAAGATCGCTGTTCAGGATCCTGAACAATCCTACTTCACGCGTCACCGGCCACTTAAAAGCACGCAGGCGCCGACCTAATTTACGTAGAGGGTCTCGATTTCCCCTCTCATCGTCGATTTCCCCTCTCATCGCAGGTGGGCTAGGAACGGCAAGATCGCAGGCAGGCGACGACGCTCGGTTTCCTCTTCCTCACTCGCAGGCAAGATTGCAGGCATGATTCCTCTTCCTCGGGCGCAGTCGCTCGACGCTCGGCACCCTCACGCGACTATGCTTGTTTCATCTTCCCCACTCGTAGGCACTTAGCTGGTGTGATTCCCCTCACGTCATCGACTTTTCATCACACTCCGCTTGTGTGATTCATCTTCCTCAGGTAAGTCTTTTCTCGGTTGGATTTGTATTGAGTAGGTAAGTCTTTCCTCAGTTGGATTTTTCCTAAGGTAAGTTTTTCGTCGTTTTATCTTCCGTGGTTTGATTTGTATTGAGTAGGTAGTTAAAAAATGTCTTCAAGTGGTGCTTCTGCTTCAAGTAGTGCAGTTGGGAGTAGCAATGTTGAAGCTCTTGCCACCACTAGCAAAGGGTCTAAAATGGCCAAAAATGCTCCTGGAAGTAAGAGTGATATTGGATGGAAGTATGGCAGCCTAGTTGAAGAAGATGGGAAAAAAATAAAGTGCAAATTTTGTGAGAAAACAATGACCGGGGGAATTTATAGATTGAAGCATCATTTGGCGGGTACTCAAAAGGACGTTGGAGCATGTAGAGTTGTTCCTAAGGAAGTGAAGAAAGAAATATGGGAGATTGTTGTTGGGTTACAAGAAAAATTATTGAAGAAAACAATCCCCCAAGTGGCAGAAGAAGAGGATGTTGGAGATTTGAAGAGGAAAAGGGAAGATAGAAGCTCAACTGAAATTTTTAAGAGAAGTGGAGCAAGTTCAAATCAAACTACCATCAATTCAATTTTCAAGAAGGGATTGCATGAAGAAGCATGCAATGATATAACATCATTCATCTACAACAATGCTTTAGCATTCAATGTGGTAAAAAGTGAAGAATTTCATAAGATGTGTGAATCTGTATCAAGGCATGGCTTGGGTTTTAAGCCTCCATCATATCATGATATCAGAGTGAAATATCTGAAGCAACAATATCAACAGACTATGGAGAATATTTCAGAACATGGAGCTCATTAGAAGAAAATGGGATGCACTATAATGACAGATGGATGGACTGATAAAAGAAGGAGAACATTGATCAATTTCTTAGTGAATAGTTCAATGGGAACTATATTTCTAAAGTCCATTGATGCATCTCATATATCCAAAACAACAGAAAATGTCTTCGAGATGATTGACGATATTGTTGATGAGGTGGGTGAAGAGAATGTTGTCCAGGTGGTGGCGGACAACGCTGCAAATTACAAAGCCGCTGGAGAAATGTTAATGTTAAAGAGGAAAAGATTATATTGGACTTCATGTGCTGTTCATTGTATTGATTTGATGCTAGAGAATTTTGAGAAGAAGATACAAGTGCATCATGATATAATTCCTAAAGCAAAGAGAATCATGACATATATTTATTCCAGAACATCCCTCATATCTTTATTGAAAACCTTCACTAAGGACAGGGATTTGGTGAGACCGGCAATGACACGTTTCGCCACTTCATACTTAACTTTGGGCTGCCTTCATGAGAACAAACTTGCTTTGATAAGAATGTTCAATTCAGATGAATGGAAAGCTAGCCGATCTGCATGTTCAAGTGAAGGAACACTAATTGAGGAGGTGGTGATGGATAAAGATTTTTGGAAGAAAATTGTCATTTGCTTGAAGGGTGCTTATCCCTTAATGAAGGTGCTTCGTTTGGTTGATTCCGATGAGAAGCCTGCTATGGGATATATATATATATATATATGAGGAAATGGATCGAGCAAAAGAACGCATTGCACATGCCTTTAATGGTGTGCAAAAATTGTAAGTCAATTAGTTTCTTTTTTTAAGTATTATAGATATGAGATTTTTTCCTTATATACTAATTCTAGTATTTGTGATGATTAGTTATCAACCAGTTTGGGATGTGATTGATGCTCGATGGGACAAACAATTGCACAGACCATTACACGCTGCAGGTTATTATCTAAACCCTCAATTTCACTATAGTTCGTCATTTAAAGTGGATTATGAGGTGAAGCGAGGACTATATGACTATTTAGAAAGAAAGACTGGGAGAGATATTGATGAAATTTCAAAGATTGATGGCCAATTGGAGGATTTTAAGAATAGGAAAAAAATCTTTGGCTCTATAGTAGCCAAAACTGGTATTAATATCAAAACTCCGGCGGCATGGTGGGATTCTTATGGAGAAGAACATCCGGAACTACAAAATTTTGCAATACGTGTATTGAGCTTGACGTACAGTTCTTCTAGATGTGAGCGAAACTGGAGTGCATTTGAAAGGGTATAATTACAATCTTATTAAGTATTTTTAATCATCAAAAGTATTGTATACTAATTGATTTTTTTTCTAGGTACACACAAAAAGAAGAAATCGTTTGAAGCAAAAGACAATGAATGATGTTGTCTTTGTGATGGCGAATTCTCGTTTGACCAATAGCAAGTTGAAGAAAACTCATGCACATAATTTTGATGATATTCCATCTGATAATGAGTGGATTGTTGTTGATGAAGATGATGAAGAAGATCTTGACATAGAGCCTCTGGATGTTGAAGAGGACCAAGAGGTAGCTGCTCACATAAGGAGAGGAGAACAAGATCTTGGGATATATGAAGGCGACGAAGATGCTTCATTAGGCACTTTGGTGGGCTTTCTTAGATGACTTATTTTGAATGAGATAAATGTACTACTATTATTTAATATGCAGTTGAACTTTTTTTATATATATTGTTTTATGATTGTTGATCTACTATATATTTTTATATATAAATTAGATTTTTTTTAATTTTGAATAATAAGTAAGATCTTACCGTTTCGTGTCGATCCCACGTTTTACGATCGTACCACTGCCGACCGATCTGACGTAAGATCTCGATCATGACAACATTGACGTCCAGCTGCCCGACACCGCCTCCCAGTCCTCCATGGGTCGGCCAGCTACATCTCCAGTGACCCCCCTGGTTTACCCAAGCCTGGTTGGGATTTCTTAGGGCTCCCGGCACTGTTGTTGCCTAAAGCTGTCTTCCACATTCCTTCAGTAGACTTGTTCGCCTCAGCTACTATTCCTCGTGGTATACATCTTCATCCCCCAGCCTCAAACCTTAGTTAATTTCATGCTCCAGGTTTAAATGAATAGTTAATTGTTGGAGCTTACCCTACTAGTTTTATCTCTTAATTACCGTCAAATTTATATTTGTTGTTGCCACTCACTTGAATATGATGCATGTGGAATTGTGATTTGTGACACTGTTATGTTTGTACGGTAAGCTTCGCGCGCGAGCGACGCCTAGGTCGTTTTAACCGTTTAAATAGCTTGCGAAGTTCTCTTCGCGCCACAATTATTTTATTTCAAAACTACAGCCCTAGGCTCCAGTCTACATCAGTTTTGTGTGGCTGCTGGGATATCTCACTCCTATTGTGGGATAGCCGAGCAGCAAACCTTTCCAAAATTAAGTTTAAGGGTTAAAAAGTTTTTATCCATGGAGTCGAGAGTCGAACACCTCGAAGGGGGTTTTGATGACATGGGTAAGCGTATGGACGAACTTTTGACCGTTGTCACCGCACTCAATGTCTCCATGAGGGATACGAACCAAGTCATGTTAGGGATGTGCACCTCTGTCAATAACCTAGAAGCCCAATTTCACTTAGAGGGTTTCCCTGCACGACGCCCTACACCTGAACCCAACCTGAACCCCAGCCATTGCATCAAGAGAATAGGAACCCGTCTAGGTGGGATGTGGGTATAAAATTAGATGTTTGAGATTTTGAGGGCACACTTGAGCCCAAGGTGTGTCTAGATTGGTGTGACCGATTAGAGTGGTTTCTCGGTTGGAAGCGCACACCTGCCCACCAACGGGTGGAGTATGCTACATTAAAGCTGAAGGGACCCGCACTTACATGGTGGGGACAGGGCGAGCGGATGCGCTACACTATGGGGAAACCACCTATCACTACTTGGGTTGAGTTCAAAGCTCAACTCAAGAGGAGGTATGTTACCGCCGATTTCATGCAGACCTTATATTATCGTAGGTATCACAACCTACGACAGGAGAGACAAACAATCGACAAGTACACACAAATTTCTTGTACTCCAGTCGCGCTTAGATCAGAAGGAGGAAGACCAATGGTCGTGGCCCGTTATCTAAATGGGCTAAGGTATGCGATACGAGAAGACCAATGGTCGTGGCCCGTTATCTTAATGGGCTAAGGTATGTGATACGAGACGAGTTAGAGATTCATGATTTTCAGGACCTGGGCGAGGTCTCCAGTCGAGCACGTCGAGTGGAGGCCATCCAGAAGAGGACATCTGGTCAACGGTCTACTGATGGGCCTAGGTCTACTGATAGACCTACCTCGAGCACCACCACTACTGCACCCACCTCTAGCAATTCTGATCCCCTTCCTCCTCAGGTCATTTCTGGGGCCCTGATTCCTCACCCTGGCCCCACCAGGGGTAAGGAGCTTATGGGATCCAAGTCCAACACTGGAGTATTCCGATGCTTCAAGTGTATGGAGCTTGGGCACAAATCTTCTGAGTGCTCGCGACGCCACTTCGTCGCAATTACTGATTCCACCAATGGACATGAACCTGAGTATGGAGTCTTCCTTAGTGACTCCCAGCCTGGGCCCCAGCCCGAGTCTGATAGTGTTATCGAGGTCGAAGGAGAGCAAGCAGAGCACTTAGTTTGTGTCCTTCGCTATAGCCTGGTTTCCCCTAGCCAGACCTTTGAACATGATGTTCCGAGAAATGAAATTTTTCACACTTCTGCGCGCATACAAGGACATTTTTGTTCCATTATTATTGATAGCGGTAGTATGGAGAAATTCGTTTCTCGGCGTATGGTAGAGACGTTAGGACTCGAGACACCCTTTAGAGCAGCCCTGCCACTTATCTGGGGTTAGTAGTCCTATGACTATCCCCATTACTCATCATTGTCTTGTGGAGTTCTCTATCGAGAACGTGTATCAGGATTCCGTGTTATGTAATGTCTCCCCCATCGATGTCGGCCACATTTTACTAGGACGACCATGGCAGTTTGACCGTCGTGTCATGCATGATGGTGTGAGGAACTCTCATTCCTTCGATCACCATGGGCACAAAATTGCTCTTCTTCCCCAGAAGAATGGTCTTGTTCCTAGAGCACCAGCGAGGACCTCTCCATCATCAGCTTCTCCTTCCTTAGCTACCCATGCGCCACTCCTACTCAGTGCTACACTTCATCCTGGACCCCCGCTCCAGGAAGAAGCATCTGACTCTGGAGAGTCATTCATATTGGAGGTTCTGGAAGCACCACCTTTTATTGACTTTGTCTTCGAGAAGCATACGTTAAGCCCCCATCACGTTCCTCGGGTTCTAGGCGAGTATGTTGAGCCACCCCACCATTATAGTTCGTTGTCGGAGATTTTCAGGTCGGGCCGTACTAGGAGAGTTGAGACGACCCGTAGACCTTACACCCCTCATCGGGACACCCGTTTCCATGGATTCTTGTGGGAGATCTTGGACGATAAAATTGGGGTCTGTTTAAAGTTTTGTGACTCGAGTGGACCTTGACGGGTGAAATCAAAGCGTTAGTCGATCTTGTTCTAGCGGACGTGCGTAGGTGTCTATCGAGCGAGCGTACGTTGCTCTATTAGTTACTGATTCCACGGGCTGATTCCACTTGTTTCCCGTTTTTCCTCCCACCACATGTTTTCCACACACACCGCCCATGTCATCCTCTGAAAGCTCTAATAATTACTGTTTATTTAAATATTTGACATGAAATTTTGACTAATGGGTTGCGAGTTTTTGGGGACGAGACGTTATTTCCAGGTTTTGGATCGAAGCGACAGCATCAGCAGGACAATCATGCAGCATTTTCTCCCATCGATAATTGGATTTCCTACTTGCAGGTTGCATCGAGTCTCGTCAGGGTCGAGCTCTTTCAACCCCGGGAGAATTGATGAAACCCGCATCGCTTCCTTTTTATTATTTTTATTGCACTTGTCGTTTATTTTTGTAGCGCACGCCTTCGTGCATCTATGTGCTCTGGCGCCTTCTGCAGCAGCTTCCACAGTCGGCTCTAGCATTATTGCCTCCTGGTGTTCCCTTCCAGCTGCTCGACACCGCCTCCCAGTCCTCCACGGGTCGGCCAGCTACTTCTCCAGTAACCCCCTGGTTTACCCGAGCGTGGTTGGGATTTCTTAGGGGCTCCCGGCACTGCCGTCGCCAAAACTGTCTTCCACATTCCTTCGGTGGACTTGTTCGCCTCAGCTACTCTTCCTCGTGGTATACCTCTCCATCCCTCACCCTCAAACCTTAGTTAATTTCATGCTCCAGGTTTAAATGAATAGTTAATTGTTGGAGCTTGCCCTACTAGTCTTATCTCTTAATTACCGTCAAATTTATATTCGTGGTTGCAACTCACTTGAATATGATGCCTATGGAATTGTGATTTGTGACGTTGTTACGTTTGTACGTTAGCCTTGCGCGCGCGAGTGACGCCTAGGTCGTTTTAACCGTTTAAATAGCCTGCGAAGTTCTCGAAAACAATTTTTTGTTTCGGTCGGTTCTCCCAGCGCCGCCCCCTCCCAACGACCAGCGAAGCCACGCCTTCCTCGATTTCAGTCTTCCTCGACGGACCCCCACGCCACCGCCTCTCCCAGCAATCATCTCCTCCGACGAAGCTACCTCCCGGTTGCCCCTCCCTGTTCAACGACGCAGCTGCCGTAGAACTCCCATCCGGTCTCACCGCCGCCTTCCACGGCGTCTCTGTGCTACGGCGCCTTCTGCAGAAGCTTCCACAGTCAGCTCCAGCAGTATTGCCTCCTGGTGTTCCCTTCCAGCTTCCCGACACCACCTCCCAGTCCTCCACGGGTCGGCCAAGCTACTTCTCCAGTGACCCCCCTGGTTTACCCGAGCCTGGTTGGGATTTCTTAAGGGCTCCCGGCACTGCTGTCGCCTAAAGCTGTCTTCCACATTCCTTCAGTGGACTTGTTCGCCTCAGCTACTCTTCCTCGTGGTATACATCTTCATCCCTCACCCTCAAACCTTAGTTAATTTTATGCTCCAGGTTTAAATGAATAGTTAATTGTTGGAGCTTGCCCTACTAGTCTTATCTCTTAATTACCGTCAAATTTATATTCGTGATTGTCACTCACTTGAATATGATGCTTGTGGAATTGTGATTTGTGACGTTGTTACGTTTGTACGGTAGCCTTGCGCGCGCGAGCGACGCCTAGGTCGTTTTAACCGTTTAAATAGCATGCGAAGTTCTCTTCGCGCCACAATTATTTAAAAGATCACAATTATTTTATTTCAAAACTACAGCCCTAGGTTCCAGTCTACATCAATGAGCAAGTGTTCAGGCTCTTTAGTTGGGTCAATCTGTGTTGATCTGAGGGATTAAGGGTCATATTTATAGGCAAACTAGTCTGTGGGTAAAACAGTCTTTTTGGTCTGCGGTTAGCTGTCTCCGTCTTAACCAAATTACTATCTGTAGACCCAATGGCATGCGAACAGGCCCTCGCGCCTTTTCGTCATCACTATCCGCATCACCCGATGGTCTGCAAATAGCATCTTCCACTTCTGGGTCACTAGATGCCAAAGCGGGGAACGCGGGGGCCGGGCTAGACGGAAACTCGTCTCGCGCAGCTCTGAAGGGGTGAGTACAGCATGGTCGCCTAGACTCGCCCTTTACCGCCTGAGGGGTAGGCGAGTACGACCAGGGGGTCTGGGCCTATTCCTCTCCGTCCGGGCGAGTAGTCGACCCACTCGCCTAATATGGGTTGTACATCTATCATGAGCCGTTGGAATTTTGCGAATGACATGCATGAATTCGATCTAGTCGCTCGTTCGTCCATGACGTTAGGGTCATACATAGATGGCTTAGAGAACTTACAACTATGTAGTATAAAAAGGGCCCAAATCGTGGGTTCTCATACCAAACCTGACGCAAGGTAGGTTGTGAATGTGAAATCTAAATATGCAACCAAGGTGTGGTGCAGGGAAAATCAAATTCTCATTAACCTAGGACGATGCATTCAATGAAATAATCGATCTGAGATCCGTTTACATATAGCAATCATGAATTTAAACCACGTAAATTGTCACAAGAAAGAACAAATTAAGTTGAAAAGCAAGCAGGTACGATTTTCTTCCGTGTGAGCACTTTGATTTCAAATGTTAAAGGGAATAGGTTTTGCAAGGTGCAAAAAACCACGAAAAGCACACCAACAAGCTAGCATTCCAAATCATATAATGATCTCAATCCGTACAATAAAGAGAAACCAAAACACAAAACAACAAGTACTCACAAGGGGAGGGTAGCCGATGATGAGAATGATGAGATCTGGTGACTATATGAGCGTCGGTGGCAATCTGAAAGGGTCATTGTGGCTGTCCCGGACTGGATCTGGACATATAGGGTTGTTGGACTTGCTGGAAGGTTGTTTAGTGGAGGGGAAAAGGATTAGAGGGTAGCATGGTGGAGGTCGTTGGAATTGGGGTGACTGGAGGCAGTTCAGAGGGTGTAGGGGGATTAGTGTTATCCAAGGCCCGGAAGGGCTGGATAGTGAAGAGGAGGGGGAGAGGGGGCAGCAAAGGGTTGGAAGGACTTTAGGGTGTCAGGCGACTGCAGGAAGGGTTGGAGAGGCGTCAGCTTGAAAGGAGGATGGTGGTGGGAGTGGCGTATAGGAATCATAAAGGGAGAGGAGGGGCGGAGGTTGTTTAGGAGTCTCTTGAGGGTGGCGATTGCTGGTTGGGGGTGGATGGAGAAGTTTGCGGCTAGGGAGGGATGGTGGCTGCTATGAGAACAAAGCACAAGGATAATACCTAAGGAGTCGCCACCTTAGGGCTCCGTATAGTCCACACCGCGGGAGATCACTAGAATTCGGGGGGAAAACCTCCAAATTTTACAATGACCTTTGATGGCTACCTTCAACCTCGTATTTATGGCAAAAACTAATTTAGGGCGACTAGGGGTGTGCGCGATGCGGTTTTGTCCCAAACCACAACCACAACCACACCACAAGGGTGCGTTTTTGGCCCAAAAACCGCACCGCATTGAAATTGTGTGGTGCGGTTTTTTGCGGTGCGGTTTTGTGTGGTGCGGTTTTTGCGGTGCGGTTGCGGTTTCGATGCGGTTTTTAGGTATGAGATTTATATATACACCAAAAAATGATGTGAGGTGAAATAAGATGTAAAATTTGAGCAAAACATAGTTACATGAGCTATATTATCATGAAATAACTTGTATGAGTCCAAGTGAGAACTCGTGCGAGACGCCGAGACCATGAGTGTTCTTCTCGCCTTCCCTGGACACCGTCGGCTGGGAATATGAGAGACGAGAGCAGGGACTATGTGTCGACTGGGAGTGTGAGAGGCGAGAGCGGGGACTGTCGGACTCAGACTGCACCGGAATCCCTCATTTGGTCTTGATTACATGTGTCGGTTCAGATTTGAAAGTTCATTTACTTGTTATTGAATTCTTTGTTGGAAAACTGCATTATTAGGGATCTCAATTTGTATTAATTTGCCTAATTATCGTTCTATTTGAAAAACATGTTCGTCAAGCATTTCGTGGAAGCACCCTTGGTTTTTATTCATCTAGTACTTGTTTATTTATTTAATTTGTTGTTTTCAATTGTGGTCGATGAGACGCGCGAGGGTGTGTGTAAACACGAAACTTGAATCTTGGCGAGACACTTTAGAAAAGAGGGGTTTTAGGTTGAGCAGGGCAAAGACGGAGTATACGAAGCTTAAATTTAGCAGTGCAAGAAGGACGGATGACTTCGTTATTAAGTTGGGTGATCAAGATATTTCCCGCAGTAAGTGTTTTAAATATCTTGGATTGATAGTTTAAAAAGATGGAGGTGTTGATAATGACGTGACACATAGAATCCAAGCAGGTTGGTTTAAGTGGAGAGGCCCTTCAGGAATCTTATGTAATCGTAAAGTACCATTAAAATTAAAGGCAAGTTTTACCGTACTGCAATTAGACTAGCGATGCTCTATGGTTCCGAGTGTTGGGCAGTGAATTATGTACATGAGCAAAAATGGGAGTTACGGAGATAAGAATGCTTAGGTGGATGTGTGGACGCACGAGACTGGATAAAATTAGGAATGAATGTATCAGGGATAAGACAGGATTGGCACCAATTGCAGAGAAGATGCGAGAAGCTCGACTAAGATGGTTTGGACACGTACAAAGGAGACTATTAGAGGCACCTGTTAGGCGTTGTGAGGTTTTAGTCGCTAAGCATGTTAAACGGGGGAGGGGTAAACCAATAAAGACTTGGAATGAGACTATAAGGAAATACATGATGTACTTAGGCATTAGTGAGATTATGACTAAAGCTAGGGCACATGGGCGACGGAGGATCCATATAGCCGACCCCACTATAGTGGGATAAAGGTTTGAGTGTTGTTGTTATTGTTGTTTTCAATTGTGGGTGTTTGTAGTTACCTGTATTATTTTTAGCCCTCGTTGTTAATTTACTTGCCAAAACCTTACTTGAGCTTTGCATCATTCTAGGTCTCCCCGCCATCTCTACACATGCATACGCTCATTAGAGTCTCAATAGGGCATATTCACCTCACGACCTTCACCCTATCCCACCTTACTACCTTAAAGGAGAGCGAAACTACAATTGGTTGGGCTCGAGCTATCAGTCTTCTGGTATCAATGTGGGTACAAAACAAAAGTCCATCACATATGCCAATTAAAGGGAGATGTGAGAAAGGAAACATGAGAGATGACATCTTCAAAAGAACCAAAAAAGAGAAGAAGACGATTGCAAACTCTTCCAGGTGAATTTGAATAACTATGGACGAGAAGAAATCCATGTATGAAAACTTAACAAAAAATTCCACAATCAGCAACAATTTAAAGAGAAACGGTAAGACTTTGGAAGATGTCAAAGTCGTCAAGAAAAAAAATCTAAGCTCCTTGGATTCAAAATTTTGACTGCAAATGGTGGCAATAAAAGAGCCTAATCATTGGGCACAATGACCATGTATGAGCTTATGGGCTCCTTTGAAGCTCACGAATCATGGATCTAGAAGGAAATGAAGCAACAATCAATGGAGGAAGCCATATAATCAAATCTAATTTTAAAAGAAAATGTCAAAGGCCGAGGCCGGTCAATTTCATGGAAAATTTTGTGATCGTGGAACGGAAAAGGTTGCGATCAAGGACAAGGAAGAGAAGACCATCAATACAAGTAGAAAAATTCTTAAGGTCAAAAATTATCTGAACAAAATAAGATAAGGGAGTGTTTGAAGAGTACAAAAATATGACAAAAACAAAGTTCAATGTTTCGCCTACAAGACGCATGGTAATATTCCTCAGATTGTTGAATAATGAGAACAATCAAGAAGATGAGATCAACACCACCATTGAAGAAATCAAGGTATTGTATTGCAAGCCTGCAACAATGGAGAACCCAAATAAATGCATTTGATAGTTTAACATTGACACAAGTAATCACATGTGCAATGAATGGCATGTTCAAAAAATCATTTAGACCAAGCAAAGAAATTTCCATTTGGAGATTACTCCAAATTTTCCCTTGAAAAAAATGCAAAATTCTCATCTATTTGTAGAATAGTGATCATCGATTCACTTTGGATGTTTATTCTATTCCTCCAAGCACAGATCAACTGCTTGAAAAGGACTACTGCTTTGAAATGTATGATAAGGCTCTCAAAAAGGAGAACCACAACACAAATTATCAATAGAGTCGAAATAACTTAAAACAGAATACTCATCGTGAAAATCAATATAATGTTGTCAAATACATAAATAGTTGGCCAGAGACACCTCCTAACTACGGGAATTGAGATTTGGACATCTCAACTTCCATGAACTTGATATTCTACCCTCAAAGAAGATGGTGAACATGCTACCACAAATCAATCATCCCAATTAATTCTATGAATGGTGCATTTTCATCAAAAAAGTAACTCATTCACAGAGGAGGCCAAATATCAAGCAATAAAACCATTGGAATTAATACATTCATATGTTTACACCCAATAACTTCTACACATAAATCTCCTAAATATTTTATTACATTTACTTATGATTCTATTTTTTTTTTAAATATGGGTGCATTTTATGTTTGAGCAAGGCCAAGGCTCTGGATGCTGAATGAAGGAAGCATGGTTATGTGCACATAAATCAAAATGGATTCTTGGGTCTGCCCTCTCTGATGTCTTTGATTTGAGGGCATGATTCCACAACAAACGTGATGGTATAGGGGGCCACTATTTCAGTGGTAATCTGTGAGCAGCCACTTTGTGCATTTATTGTCGAAGGTTCGGTCTTTCTCCTCTGAGAGAAGCCACTTTGTGCATAGGGCCAAAGGTTAGGTCTGTTTCCAATCTTCCCCCGCCCATACCCCCAATGATTGGGGACTATATGGGTTCTGTTGTTGTTGTTGTTGTTGTTGTTGTTGTATGGATGCATTTTATGAAAGAGAAATGAAGTGCTTAGTGTCTTCCAAAAATTGAAAACCCGCCTAGATAAACAAAATGACTATAACATCAAAGCTTTGAGGACAGATTGTGGATGAGAGTTCATTTTAAAAAAAAAAATGTAAGAGTACTTGGAAACATTATGGAAATGGTTAGAAGTATGCTCAAGATCAATAACTTCATATGCAATGCGCAATCTATTTGTGCAATACTACACTCTATGCCCCCATAAAGAGTCGTGTATATATAACATACCACAACTCCACAAGAAGTTTGGAGTGGGAAAAGGCAAAGCATCTCCCACCTACAAGTTCCTGGAAACGTTGCTTATGCTCAAATACAACAACTAAAGAGGACTGAGCTTAATGATAGGAGAAACAAAGCAAGTTGTTGCAATATCTTGCTTTATTGGGTTATGGCACACGTGTGAAGCATGTTGATCTTGACGAAGAAACACATGGGATTCAATCTCCCAAGTAAACTTGCATTGTGTTGCAATATCTTGCTTTATCAAAGATGGCGTTATTATTTTGATGAGTAATTCAACGATATTGTCCACCATGGAAGGAGAAAGTTCAAGGGCGCACAAGATAAGAATCGTGAACAAATTCTATGAAGCATCGATTCTTTATCGAAAGACGGTTAAAATAACAAAAAAACAAGATCACATGAAAGAGAGGTATGAATCATAATTAGCATAAGAAGTTTTCTAGTGCTTGAAACTTACCCCTGCCCATCCAAAATTATGAGGATTTCCGTGTGCTAAATTAATTCTGTTGTAAGGAATTCCAGTTGGAGTATTCCATGCAGGAAGCAACCTGTCAGCAATGTCTCTCGCCTTCTCAAGAAACATTGAGTCCCCAGACAGATCATAAGTACTAAGAAGCCCACCAACAACTCTAGAAATCCATGAAGAGACATAACATTAGATGTAAATGAAAAGCTTCGAGAAATCTATGAGTTGCATAACTTTGTATTCATTGAATGATGCTTGCTGCCTAAATGTTGTAAACTACAAAACTTTAACATATATCTCTCCCGCTGAGAAAAGAAGACTAAGAACTTGAAATATTAAACCTTGTAGAGCAACCTTATGGTCGTCTCAAAAACACTGGCTTCATAGTTTTTGTTAAAATCCAAGGAGTTTGCAACCCATCTGCCATGGAAGAAAGAATTCTCATATCAGATCCATAATAGTAAAACTCATAAATAACATGACCATCTTCTATACTAAACTTGCACAACTTCTTTGAGGGAAAAAGGGATTGCAGATAATACATGTCTGTCATTATAAATTATATAAACGAATATCATTTCTTTATGAAATGATCAAAACATATTGATTTAAACAAACTGACACTTGCTGTACAAATGAATATCATTTTTTATGAAATGATTATGAAATATACTGATCGAAGCAAACCGGCACATACTGTACCAACATAAAGGGAGTTAGAATCAGATCTTAAACAAAATGTAGTAGTTATTGTTAGATATGTTGTATATTGAGTATTAGTGTTAGCCTATAGTCACCTAGGGTGTTAGGATCACCCTCCGTTATTCATGTATATGTATTACTTTGTTCAATTGTGAATACACAAAAGATCCATTTTCCTATCATGGTATCAAAGCTCTAGGGCATCTCTGTTCTGCCCACAAGCCAATCCCGCTCCATCCGCCCGTCAGCTTCCGCCAATCGTGATTCCCGATCTTCGTTCCTCATCGATCTCTCGATCTCGCCGTCTCACAATCTTCTAAGGTGGTATCTCTCGATCTCGCCGTCTCACATCCCCGCTGTTGCTATCGACGACGACGCTCTCCGCTCCTAGCTGCTGCTATTGACGACGACGCTCTCCGCTCCTATCGACGACGCTCTCCGCTCCTATCTGCTGCTGCTCCCGATCGTCTCTATTGTTCCAGTCCGATCGATGAAGTCGCTCGTGCTCATCTCGCCGAGCCCGACGATTCCATCGATACACCTCGCCGCTCGTGCTCATCTCGCCGCGCCCGTCTGCCGCTCGTGCTCATCTCGCCGCGCCCGTCGTCCGCTTCTCCGGTTACCCTGCAGCCCGTTCGTTGCCCCCGCTCGTCTCGCCGAGCCTGTCCGCTGCTCCAGCAGCTCGCTGGAACCTCCTGCTTGCTCTTCAATGGCATCACCTCACTCCTCTTCCGCCTTCCTCGAAAAGGCATTGGTGATTGTTGAGGGGACTCTTTCTCCTGCGCCCTCTACTACTCAGTCCGGTGCTCCTCGTCGTCAGCCGGTCCGCTGTCACTATTGTCAGTGCCTTGGACAAGTTCAATCTGGGTGTCGCAAGCTTCAGAGGGCTCAACAGCCTGGTTAGCAGCATGCTCCTGGTGTTCCTTCCGCTCATTTCTCGGCTCCAGTGCAGTCTCTCTCTGTCTCTGAGCTTGTGCAGTTGATTGTCCAGCAATTTTCTCCGGCCTGCTCTCCTGCCTCTGTCTCTCAACCGGTTGCCTCCGCCCCTGCAGGTACCTCTGCCTCTGACTGGTTGCTTGACTCTGGAGCCTCTTTTCACATGACCTATGATGCTACACACCTTTTGTCATGTCAGCTCATTACTCCTGCCCTTAGTATCATGGTAGCAGATGGCACCATTCACCCCATCACCAGTCGTGGCCTCCTTCACACCACCCATTTTTATATTCCCAATGTTGCCTACATACCTGAGTTATCCATGAACCTTATATCCGCCAGCTCACATCTCATGGTTGTCTGGTTTCCTTTGATGAGTTCACATGTCGTGTGCAGGATCGTCTGACTGGGGCACTCTTTGGGGCTGGTCGTCGTCGTTGCGGGGTGTACGTCCTTGATCGTCTCCACCTTCTTTCCACTTCGTGGTCACCTGCAGCTTCCTCCCTTTGTCCTCCTTCGGTGGGTTTCTCTCAGTGGCACCACCGTCTTGGTCATTCCAGTGGTTCACGTCTAGCTTCTCTCATTAGTCGTGGTTTCCTTGGTCGTGTTTCTATTGATCGGTCTCACTCATGTTCAGGTTGTAAGCTCGGTAAACAATTACAACTCCCCTATCAGTCTAGTGAGTCTAGATCTCAGCGTCCCTTTGATCTAGTTCATTCTGATGTCTGGGGACCCGCGCCTTTTGTATCCAAGGGTGGACACCGGTACTATGTTCTTTTCGTTGATGACTACTCTCGTTATTGTTGGGTCTATTTTATGCGTTCTCGATCTGAATTTTTTCAGATCTATGTTACTTTTTCTGCTATGGTGCGCACACAGTTTTCTGCTTTCATATGCATTTTCCGTTCTGACTCAGGGGGGGGAGTATCTATCTCATAATTTTCGAGATTTGCTAGCTACTCACGTCACTCTCCCTCAGCTTGCCTGTCTCGGTGCCCATGCTCAGAATGGCACCGCTGAAAGAAAGCATCGTCATATTATTGAGACAGCTCGCACCCTTCTTATCTCCTCTCACATTCCTCCTCACTTCTGGGGTGAGGCTGTTTCCACTGTTGTCTATCTTATTAATCTGCAACCCTCCAATTTCCTTCAGGGTCAGTGTCCTGGTGAGTGTCTGTACTCTCAACCCCCACGTTACACTCATCTTCGTGTTTTTGGTTGTCGATGTTATGTTCTTCTCTCTCCACGTGAGCGTACTAAGCTCCCTGCTCAGTCTGTCCTTTGTACCTTTCTTGGGTACAGTGCTGAGCACAAGTGCTATCGATGCTATGACCCTGTTGCACGTCGACTTCGCATTTCACGTGATGTCACTTTTGATGAGTCTCACCCTTTCTTTGTGTCCCCAATTTCCTCGACCTCACACTCATCTGTTACTCCCTCTGACGTGCAGTTTCTCACTCTTCTCATTTCTTCGCCTCATGTATCCTCCCCTCCGGTATGTCCCCCTCCTCTTCCCTTGTCACTGTCTACTCCGTCACCTCCTTCTCCCTTGTCGTAGTCTACTTCGCCTTCAACTCCTCACTCCTCTCCCTCTGATGAGCTGTCCACTTGGGATCGCGTCTCTCCTCTTCCCTATCACTATACTCGTCGTCCTCCTCCTATCTCCTCGCCTCCAGTGCCCCCAGACTCAGTGCCTACCTCTTCCAGCGAGTACCCTATGGATGATCCTCCTGTGCGCCGCAACCCACCTCGTGAGAGGCGTTCTCCCGACCGTCTTAGCCTTGTTACCCTACCGCTGGACCTACCTGCCCTTCCCGCCACTGTCTGCAGTACTCCAGAGCCGACTTCCTATCGTGAGGCTGCCCAGCTACCTGAGTGGCAGGTTGCTAAGTCTGCTGAGTTGGAGGCGTTTGAGCACACTCGTACATGGGAGCTTGTTCCTCTTCCACCTGGTGCTGTTCCTATTACTTGCAAGTGGGTCTTTAAGGTCAATACTCGCTCTGATGGTTCTGTGGAGAGGTACAAGGCTCGACTTGTTGCTCGTGATTTTCAGCAGGAGCAAGGGAGAGACTATGACGAGACTTTTGCCCCAGTTGCTCACATGACTACAGTACGGACTCTTATTGTTGTTGTCGTTGTTCGTCACTGGTCCCTATCACAGCTCGACGTGAAGAATGTCTTTCTTCACGGTGATCTTCAGCAGGAGGTATACATGCTTCCTCCTCCGGGTCTATCCTCGCCTCCAGGCGTTGTCTGTCGCTTGAGGCGAGCTCTTTATGGGCTCAAGCAGGTGCCCCGCGCGTGGTTTGCACGTTTCAGTTCAGTCATTACATCCGCCGGATTTCAGCCATGTCCACATGATCCAGCTCTGTTTGTGCACTCCTCCTCCCGTGGTCGGACCCTTTTGTTACTATACGTGGATGATATGATTATTACTGGTGATGATCCTTCTCATGTGGCCTTCGTCAAACATCACCTTCAGCAACAGTTTCAGATGACTGACCTTGGACAGCTGAGCTACTTCTTGGGTCTTGAGGTCAGCTCAACAAATCGCGGTTTTCAGCTCTCTCAGCAGCGCTACACATCAAATCTCCTTGCTCGGGTTGCTCTCTCTGACTCTCGCACAGTGGACACCCCTATGGAGCTTCATCTTCAGCTACGTCCGGATGATGGGGTTCCACTCTCCGATCCTACTCAATACCGCCACCTCGTGGGGAGTCTCGTCTATCTCACCATTACTCGTCCTGACATTGCCCATGCAGTTCATGTGCTGAGCCAGTTTGTTAGTGCGCCCACCTCTGTGCATTATGGTCATCTGCTGCGGCTCCTGCGTTATCTCCGGACGACGACCACTCGTGGTTTATTCTTCTCCAGCAGTAGTTCTCTACAGCTACGTGCTTACTCCGATTCCACCTGGGCTAGTGATCATGTTGACGTCGTTCTGTCACTGGTTTTTGTCTGTTCTTGGGTTCTTCACTTATTGCATGGAAGTTCAAAAAACAGACTGGTGTTTCCCGTTCCAGCACTGAGGCTGAGCTTCGAGTCATGGCTACCACCGTTGAGGAAATTATTTGGATCCGTTGGCTTCTTGAGGACCTTGGTGTCTCTTCTCCAGATCCCACTCCCCTCTACTATGATAACACCGGTGCCATTCAGATTACTCTAAACCAGGTGAAGCATTCTCTCTCTAAGCATATCGGGGTGGATGCTTTCTTCCTGCGTGAGCACTATAGTTGGGGCACTCTTGCCCCTTCCTTAATTCCTTCTGAGCAGCAGATTGCAGATTTGATGACAAAGCCGCAGACGAGGACCCAGCATGCCTATCTACTGTCCAAAATCTCGGTGTATGATCCCCCGTGAGTTTGTGGGGGGTGTTAGATATGTTGTATATTGAGTATTAGTGTTAGTCTATAGTCACCTCGGGTGTTAGGCTAACCCTCCGTTATTCATGTATATGTATTACTTTGTTCAATTGTGAATACACACAAGATCCATTTTCCTATCAGTTATATCACAATATTTAAGACAAATACCAAAATAATAGTAGCAGGATCAAAAACTATTTTTTGCATCTCCTGCATATCGAGCACAATGAAGAATTCAGCATTAATAAAAAAGATGAAACCAAAATTTCACGATTCCATCATCAAAGATAGGGCTCGAAATGCACCAGAGGTTCGAGAAAAGAACAACGACTACTTCAATAAGCTTTACACTCACTCTCTAGCTTTTTGAAATTGATCCTTAAGGCCCATTATGTACAGTGTGTCCAGAGAATCCACAAGGGTTGCCCCAAGACCCCCAAAAGAATTCACACCATTCATCGATTGTGGCTGATCAACATAGGAAACATGACGCCATTGAAGGTGAACTTTCATTATAATCTATAGAAAACAGAGCTCCAAGACAAATAAAGTGAAACTTTTTGGCCTGCAATTGTTATCACACACAGCAAACCTGAAGTTCATCTTGACCCCATGCATACTTCTCATAGGAAGTCCATGCATGAATCATAGCCTCTTTAACCTTTTCTCTGCGTTCATTGTCAATGGGGTCGTTGGAAACAAATTTATCATTGATCGATTTGCCATCACCTTGGATGATACCTTCACCAGAAGTTGCAGATTGCCGTAATCTTTGCAACTACAAGTGAATTAAAATATTTGGTGGTAATTAAGCCAATTAGTTGCAGAAAAGGGCAGAAACATTAAGAAAGTAAAATACCTGTTCTTTCAAAATCTGAAGCTCTTCATTAACTTTATACAATTCATCCTGCACGTGTAGAAGAAAGAATAAAATTAGCTTTTGTTAGACTTATCCATGATTGCAAAATGCCTAAATAAGTTCTAAAACAATCATTTTTAATATAAGAAATGGAAAAAAGAAGCCGCCAAACATAGATTTCCCTAATTTGACATTTATAATAAGAAGAGAAGTTGCAGTCTTGTAGATCCATGCCAGGATAGTGAATTAACACTTCATCCTAGCAAGAAAATGAATTAATGTGCGTGTAATCAAAGATTTCCGCTCATAATTGAAAAGGGCATCATTCATACGCAAATTTTTATCAGTGAGCTCCCAAATAACGAAAAAAAAATATAGCTAGGAACCACTTTCTAGTACCGTTCATTTTTGAAAGGTTGACAAATCAGGAACTTTACTAAGAAAAGGAATCAAAATTGAGAGAGAAAAGAGGATTGTAACCTACATCGTGTTCTCGGAGGAGGTTCTGACGGTCCCATACGGCGAAGCTCACAAACACGAAGACAGCCACGGCGAGCCCGAGACGCGCCGGTCGTTTCAAGTAGTACGACGGCCGCAGGTATCGACCACACCCAGAGGACGACGATGATCGGCTCCTCACCATCTCCGCCCGTACTGCCGAGAACCCAAAGCCCTAGCTCTGAAAACCTCGACAGAGATTAAAGGAAGTCAAGGGGGACGGGAAAAAGATTGACATGAGATCAGTATAAAAAGTGGTAGATTCCCAGTAACGCGGGGAGCCGGGAAGAGAGAGAGAGAGTCCAAACTTTGGCTGTAGAAATGTGATTTTATGTGCAAATCGGTTTTGGCTATGTGCAAATCATCAAAATTTGTGCTTTTGAAAATACGTCTTATAGGTACATTTTTAGCAAAAGTGTTCAGCATCAAAGTTGTAGATCTCGTCGAGATCTACAGCTTTCGTGTTGAACATTTTGCATAAAAATGCACCTATAAAGCGTATTTTCAAAAGGCGCGAAACATTTCACAATAGTCTCGTGCATCTTGAAAATACGTCTTATAGGTGCATTTTTAGGCAAAATGTTCAACATGAAAGTTGTAGATCTCGACGAGATCAACAACTTTGATGTTGAACACTTTTCCTAAAAATGCACCTATAAGACGTATTTTCAAAAAGCACGAGTTTTGATGGTTTGCACGTAGCCAAAATCGGTTTGCACATAACATCAGCCAAATCAAGTGAGGTCGTGACTTCAAGTTATTCATGCTTAACTCACTGATTGAAAAAATCAAGTTCGATTGGACTCTGTTTGTTTGAGTGTTTTTGCTCCATCGCTATCGGGGGTTTCAACGCTATAAAATAAGTTTGATAACCCTCCAATTCTCATCACCATCGCTCCAAGTCATTTTTGTTTTTTTAGACCGCAGCCACCCCCTCTTATTCCCTACCGCTCTATTACCAACATTCTTATTCTCACCACTTCAACTCTCATCGTCGAAACAAATAGATAGAAAATCAATTCGAATTAAAATCAAATTGAGTTGGGTAAAAATATATAACTTCTTACTACTCTAATTGGAATCTATCTATAATCAAAATTGAAATCAATTCAAATTATTTATTGACCCTCTTATGGCTCGGGCCAGCCCAAAATCAGAATTGAAATCGAAAATGAGCCGACTTGAACTATTTTTAGAGTGAGTTGCTCAAAATAGACTCCAATTTTAATTCTAGGCAGTTTGAATGTCTCAAAATCAGCTTGAATCATTTGGATTCAAATCATAACCGAGTAAAACGTCGGTAAGTTTTTAGTTTCGATTATCATGTTTTTCACATTTTGTTAGTCTCGAACTTCCCTCCAAATTAGTGGAATAATGAGTTATTTATGTTGGGAGCGGGTGTCATCCTATATAATATTTATGTTTGACAAACATTTTATGTTGGTACGACGTCAAGAGAGAGCAGCCAAAAATTAAAAGAAATGATTCAGTTTTGGACAGTACGGTTCTGTGTTTCTTCATGCATGTGAGGAATTAGTCGGTGATCTCCAATTTATGCTCGTCTAAATCTTGATGATTGTTTGCAGTAGTTTTCTTCTTTGTCGTGTGTTGTGAGGCAACGAGAACATGAACTAGAAGCCTGGAACTGGACCGCTTATTCTTACTGCTCTGTGTGAGAGAAGAGGGGCAATGACTCTCAACTATGGTTGCGGCAATGAGAGGTCTTTTTGGATACCGGAAGGAGATCTAGATTGTTATAAGATCCATTTGTTGGTGGAGGACTGTTGATTGTAGTCCATTTCTGAAGGTGTACTGTCTTGAGGGAAGACCATTTTTGAAGTCCTGGTTCCAGTAGTTGGTGTGAAGGCCGATCGCTTGGCTCTCGCATTGGTGGCAGAGATTAACTTGAAGAAGGGATTAATGAGATATTAGTTCCATGAAAGAAATTTGATTTCTTTGATCAGATTTAGGGGTGATCCATCGAGCTTCATTCTTGTATGAGAGGTTCGTGCTCGGATTGGAAGCAGGCTTCAATGATCTTTGTGATCTCATTTGTGGCTTGGTAGATGTCGAGTGACGGCATTGGAAAGTTCCGCTAAGGAAGGACACCACCTTTGGATAAGTACCAAGTTGTGAGTGGACATACATCGATGAGGATCGAATCGATTCACCATGTTTGTTACTACAGTAACTTTATTTATTTTATTTATTTTTTGTATCTTATTAGCGAAGTGGTGGTGATCCTATGGTGGAACGAAACGGGGAAGTCATTTGTATGTGTACTTTATAATATCATCACTACAACAAAATCGCTTTACGGCGACGTTTTTTTATGTCTTTAGTGACGATTTCAAAGCGTCGCGATAGTTTTCGTGACGTTTATAAAAACGTCACAAAATCGTCGTGATTGCGCATGTCGCCGTAGCTCATTGCGACGCTTTCCAAAAAAAACGTCGTAATTGCCAGTTACTCTACTGCGACATTTTTTTTCAAAAACGTCATGATTGACAATTGTTCTATCGTGACACTTTGTTAAAAAAACGTCATAATAAGTAATTGCTCTATTGTGACACTTTTCCAAAAAATATCGCAAAAGATGTTCACCCTACCACAACGTTTCTTAGCCAACGTCACCAAAGCCAAAACTATACAACAACATTTTTTTCCAAAAAAAAACATCGCAAAATATTATATTTTAAAAAAAATGAAAAGAAATTATGATAATAGTTCTTAAATAATCTAAATACTAATCAAAATTCCACTAAACATTTACTTTTTATTTTAATTTAATTTTAAACATTCAAACACAAATAAATAAAATATTCAATAGCAAAGAGAAGTGTGTTAAATATTTATTATTTTATTAATAAAAAAAAGGGTGGGAGATTGCCCAAACCCCTCAATACAAACTAATAGTATTTTCATCTCTAATTAAACTAAATACATGAAAAAAAGTATCTACAAAGAAGAAAAATCTATGAATGCACATTCTTGTACATATTTGATAGTCAACTGATGTCTTCTCCTCTCTTCTTTAGATAATATCCACTAACACGAAAATCAAGCTACTACCTGCATCCTAAAATGAAAAAAATATGTTAAAAAACATTACTTGTATAGTAGTATCTCAGCACCAAGAATTTGGTAAAAGAAAAGATTCGATATATCAAGGAGCTTCTAAGTACAGTGATAGCTATATGTTTTAGCATAGTAAACTAATTTTACATACTTTCAATTAGTAAAAAACATCAAACAAACTATATGCAGCAATGGGAAATTAAAAAAATTGGTGGCAATTCATTAAACAGTTGATATGTGATTGCTAAGTAGTTAGGAGAGAAAAAGCTAGTTAGTAGACCGGTGTATGGATACTCAAAATTAACACATTTCAAGCATAGCGTAATTGTTTCAATCACCATAATGTAAACTATACATAAAACTCTAAGTAATCATGTTTTGTCAAAGTGATAGATTTTAAACTAAATATAATTAACAAAGTTAAATACTAAATTTATTATAAAAGAAATGCACAAAAGTGAAAGGGGTTGCACCTGAAAGATTCATGTATTTGCTAATCTTCAACACAAAGACTACTGCATTCAGAGGAGTATTTGCTTTTATAAGAGCAATAGTAATAGATTATGAAAATTTATGAGTGAAACCTAGGTCGGAGTGGAGCTCTCCAACGGTGTTGACCGATCTTAGATCTCTCCGCTTCACCCGGTCAAACCACTTCCTGCAAATCAAATCGATGGGGTCTCCATGAATTATGCGTATAAGTTTATCTATGGGAGCTAAAGTGTGTAGAAAAAATCATAAATGCATAGAATGAAAGAAAAGATATATAAATAATTTGCAACTCTTAAAATGTATTACATAATTTGCATGATTATGATGCTTATATCTTTACATAGCGGAAAAGCCCGAGAGATAGATAAGGGATCAGGTGTAGATACTTGCTTGAAGTTTCTTTTTCTTCCCAGAACAAATGGAATGAGAGCTGTTGTTAAGACATGTTTGATGCTGAACTTCTTATTTTTTCAATTCTTATTTTTCAGTCTACGTAGGTTATATGTCAAGCAGGGATTTTTTTAATATAAAAATGAAGGAGTATTATGTCTTAAATTGTGCTAAATTGTTTACTAATAAACTTTTATAAAAAAGCTGCAGATTTAACAAAGTATGTGCCTTATTTTGTAAGCATTATATAATATTATAATCCATTCATGACTTTGTGGAGACTTGGAATGAACCTTTTATAAAAGCTCAGAGGCGCGCATGAACCTTTTATAAACTTTTATCAAATATGCAGGATTTAGAAATCAGAGGCTATGTATGCAAAAAATTATATATAATTCTTGGGAGTATATATATAATTTTATTTTATTTTAGTTGAAATTATTGTTATAATTTTTGGGACGAAGCAGTGCAAGAATGTTAAAAATAACGAAGCAGGGAATGTAGGGGTAAGTAATACCTGATGATTCTGTTTTTAGAAAACTGAGATGAAAAAGTTTATTTATGCCATCAAAAACACTTATTAATAATCTGCAGATCAAAACCATTAAAATGATAGTCTTTAGCTTATATTAACACAGACATCGTAACAGTCACTTCTATTTTGTAAAAGATTAAAGTTTATATTAACAAAGCCAACAAAGCCAACAAATCCATTAAAATGTTAGCAAAATGTGAAAACATCTAAGCTTTTATTAACACAGACATGAAAATCTAAGCTTGGTAACACTATTGCCTAAACAATTTACAAAAAATTCACATATGATTTAAATTATAAAATACATTCAATATTTGATCATGAACATCAAATATTTGTGGTGGTATTCCTGGCTGAGCCATTACTCCGAGCTGCAAAATTATTCACTCCCAAAATAACAAAAAATGCTAGGAGTTGAACCTATGCTAGGAGATTTTATATGCAGAGTACCGGAAGATTTAAAATCAGAAAAGTTGAGAAATGGAGATGGAACGGGACTTGGGCATACCTCGGCAATGCAGTGGCTTGACGAAGGGGAGATGATGCGCGTCGCGTGTTGGAAGGAGGCGATGAAGGTGTCGAGCAAGACCTGTGCAAGAAAAATTGAAAGGATTGAAGGGGCGATGGCAGAAGGCTCCAACTGTAAACTGAATGCTTATAATGTATTTTAAAGGAATCAAACAGTATTCAGTTTATAAGCCATCAAATTTGGCAACAAATGAAGTTCTAAAAGGCATTAAAATTGAATGTTGCTTATAAGCCATCAAATTTGGCAAGGAGATTTTAGGCTTTATTTGGCGATGCGGTGGCGAGCAAGAACCGGCGGGAGCAAACGCTCAAATGGAACCGGAGGGAGGAGGCGGGGGATCGAAACAGAGCTTTTGCTCCGTTTCTTATGGCGCGGCGGGTGCAAACGCGGCAAACGCCGCCGCCCGCCATTTGGTTACGCGCCTTGTGGCGGCGTTTGCCGCAAATGCCGCCCGCCACGCCAAATGAACCCTTAAAATCTTTGTCATAAGCATGATACAAATGCAGAAATGTTCTAATAACATACATTATGAGCAGTTCTTTGGCATAAAAATGCATTATAAATTACAGTTCTTGGGCATAGAAATGCATCATAAGCAGTTCTTGGGCATAGAAATGCATTATAAATTACAGCTCTTGGGCATAGAAATGTTCTAATAACATCATAGAAATGTTCTAATAATAGAGCTTAACCATAAAATGATTTAGAGAAGTTGAGAAATGGCGATGAAGGTGTCTAGATGGCAAAAGGGCAGAGAAATAGAGAGGTTTGAAGGGAAGCGAGAATAATACCTGCAGAGGTGATCGAAGCGGAGGAGGGAGGAGGGTCTGTGGAGGAGCAGCTTCTTAGTGGAGGAAGCAGGAGGAGGTGCCGAGGATAAAGCCCAAGCGTTACGACCGCCACCATTTGTACAGTTACTTTCGGCGGATGGCAGTCGAGGAAGACAGTGTTTTCGGCTGATGGCAATCGAGGAGGAGAGGCGCAGCTGCTTTCGGCGGATACAGAGGATGGAATACTGTGCCGAGATGGTGAAAAGAGAGGCGCAGCAGCTGAAGGGACGATGGCTTGGAATTAGGTTTATTTTTTTGGCCGGATTTGATGTTGATATTGTGGTGGGGACGGATTTGAAAACGAAATTAAATTTATTTGTCTTGTGGATCCTCCAACCGAAATAGTTAATGACCAAAAAATCCTAAGTTGGAGGAAAGTAGGGGGTATTTTTGAGGCTATTTTAGTCCTCCAAATGTTTCATCAAGCCCACTTTACTCTTCCCTTATATAATAAAGATAAATTCGTTGGTTGGACAACACGGATGACGACCTTCGACACGAGTGCGAAATAGTATTAAAAAAATGGGGCTAAAATATTAGTCACGTATTAGGTAACTGATTACGGGTTAGGGGAAGAAATGAAAAAGCTAGGGCTAATTTACGGGTTAGGGGAGGAAGTGGATCGCCGGTTAGGGGGGAGGAAATAAAAAAATTCTAAAAGTGGCAATGAAAGTTTTGGAGGGAAACGAATTTTTCTCTCCATAAATAATTTTATATTAAAATATTACATAAAAATTTTGGAAATGTATATTTCATTTGTACTTAAAAACATGTATTTTGTAACAAAATAATTCATTGTTATTTTTGCACCAACAAAAATAGTTGTTATTTTTGAACGTAAACGCAAAATTCATATACATAGGAGCATTTGATATGAGGTTATGATCTGTCATCTTAGACTTTGTTTAATCGACTCATCATTGATCGATGCAGTCATTTTCATCGTTAGGCAACTCATGATACTTACAATATTGGAACATTCACCTAACGCCTCATCGATCAATGTAAACATATTCTCCATACAGAAAGAAATATATATCTTGGTATGATATATTGCAGGGTATTCCATAACTAGTAACATTTGACAAGATCATTGAGCTACATGCCAAAAAATACATGGCTACATGATGTACGTATGTATGTTGACCCTAAAAATTATGTACGTTTGTGGAGACATATATAATATCCACAGTGAACACATTCATATTATATATTTATATATTTAATTACTTGTATCAAGCTTACGATCGAGATCGTCGCTATCATCAATATAACTTCACTACCATAAAAAATATCATTATATATTAGAACTTTAACAGACGATCGTATGTTTTGATGACGCCGTGCTCACCGTCTGCCGCAGCCGTCTCCCGACCATAGGAGTGCGGATAGTCAGGTGTATGGTGATGGGTGTGCGCATAGCAAAATACCCTATCATGGCGAAGCGCATAGCCAAGCGTATGATTATAGGTATGCACATAGCAAAACATATATGCACCCCCATCATGAGGGTACAGTGTGTGCATAACCAAGCGTAGTACGTAGTACGTTATGGGTGGTGCTCATAGCAATTAAATACCCCATCATGGGGGTGTGCATAGCCAAGCATATGGTTATAGCGCATAGCGAAATACCCCATCGTACATGCATGCATGGGGGTGTGCAGTCATATAGTTATGTGCGCATAGCAAAATATCCGGCCATCATGGGGTGCGCATAGCCCCAAGCGCATAATTATGGGTGCATGTGTGCATACAAACTACCCATAGCATTGGAGTACGCACATAACCAAGTGTAAGGTTATGGGTGTGTGCATATAGATAAGGCTGATATATATCATCAACTTAAACATGCATAATGTGCGTCGTATACGTACTTCATGATGTATTTCATGCATCATGCTGATCACTAAGTACATGACATGATTCATGTTCAATCATTTGATAAATGATAACTATATCACTTATATCCCTTTTAACAAAAGATCTTCTGAAATGTTTGATAACAAATTTTGATAGAAAATCATATGTTTTGATGACGTTTTTAAAAAAAATCGTCACGAAAGATAAACATGTATGCTGACGTGTTTTCATGCAAAGCGTGGCTAATGCTAAATTTTTATATTGGCGACGTTTTAAAAAAAAATTGTCGTTAAATGTAAACGAACGACGACGTTTTCAAAAACGTCACAATAAAAACATTACTTTAGTGACGTTTTAAAAATAATCGTCACAAGAGCTCAACACGTATGGTGACATTTTCCCTAAAAAACGTAGCAAATGCTATTTTTTTGCATTAACGACGTTTATGAAAAAAATCGTCGCTAAATATAAAACTAACAGCGACGCTTTCAAAAACGTCGCAAAAAAAAACGTCGTCGTAGAGACTATATCTTGTAGTGCATACTGTTAGGTTTATAATTAATATATGTCCGCGCGTATCAGGACTGACTCGGAACGACCCAACGGGTTACGTGTCACTAGGGTTAGGCTCTACGCTGGAGATACTACATAAGGCCATTCCACACCTTGATGAGACTTAGTGGACTATCTTGAGCAGAACCTCAACATTCTCAAGATAGGAATTAGGGTTTCCGCTCAAGCTCTCGTTCCCGTGAATCCTTTCGGCGCTGTTCCTTTTCGTTTTCCGCTGCTTCCTGTTTTCTTTCTCGCTACTCCTCGTCGATAAAAAAAAGATTGAGACAGAGGTCTTCTTCCCCGCTCGCGATTTCCACTGCTCGGCGCTCGATCGAAGGATCCATCGTTGATTGTCGTCGCTGTTTCGGGAAGAGGGGTTCTCGATCCTGTTCATCGCTGGATTTGGTTTCTTTGCGGTCTTCCCGACGCTATCGGTCCAAAGATGCTCCCGATCACTGGATCTGGTTTCTTCCCCGACGATCCAGAGATGCTCCCGATCCAGAAGCGTTGGCCTTGTGGCGCTCTCGACGTTATCTCCAAGTCGTTTTTGGTCGCCGCCGATCCCAATCGCGACTCCTGCGCTAGTTTTTGTCGCCGATCGCTGGAGAGAAGTAAGATCGCAGATTCGTTTTTTTGATCTGGGGTTGCCGCACGACTAGAAGTCGGATCTTGCCTGCGCTTCTCTCAGATCTGCTGTCAGGAAGAAGGAAGGAGCTCTCCTCGGTTTCATCGAGGAGTCCTTATTCTCTTTAGCTTCTATAAATTGAGATAAAAAAGAGAGATCTCCATCTCTGAAAGAGCGTCTGCTTATTCAGATTAGAGATCAAAAGAAAGATCAGTAAGAGGGTAGATCTACTTGGTTTTCTGTCGATCCCTGTTGCCGCCAAGATCGACGTGGATTTTCTTAGATCTTTGTTGGTTGAGTGTGCCGATCCTGTCTTGTGTCGCTGCGAGAAAGAGAGCAAAGCAACAAATTACTCGATTGGATCTGAAGTGGTCAACTCATCTCCGCACGACTCAGGTGACCTCGTTCTAGAATTTTCATTACTGTCTTAAATCTAGTGCGAAGTCGAAGAAGTGTGCGCTCGACACTGTCAAATTGCAGTCGTTCGACGCCTCCGACTTCCTCAGTTAAAAAATTCAAGTCCAACTAGGAATGAAGGAACGCGACATTTTCTATACTGTGCAAAGTGACTTTGCTTCTACTGGCGAAGGCGTGGATGAATACCAGTGGAACAAGGATGATGACTTCTGCAGGGATTACCTGCTGAATTCCCTTAATCCTCGTCTCGCACTGACCTACCATGCATACAAGACTGTAAAGGAAATCTGGGATCGTCTCAACGTGCATTTCCAGAAGGAGGAGGTACTATAAAAGTTGCTCATTTGGGAGAAGTTCTTCAACTTTTGCCTCAAAGCAAACTTGTCGATCACTTCCCATATCATAGAGCTGGAGAACTTGCGTCACAAGCTGGAGGATGATCAGTCGAAGATGGACGACAACTCTTTGTTTATCTGATTCTGAGCAAGTTGCCTCCAGAGTGGCTCACCTTCAAGACCGAAATGCACAGGCGGAAGGAGAAGATCACTATGGATGAACTCAAAAGATTCATCCACATTGAGGACCAGAACATCGCTAGAAAAAGCGCGGAGCAGGTTGTTCAGTCCTCACAGGCTGTCAACTTCGTTTTTTCGACCTAACATGCCTTCTCGGAAGCCTCCGGCACCTAAGGGTGACACCCCTGCCCAGTTGGCGGCCAAAAATCCTTCTCTCAAAAGGAAGAAGGGCAAATGCCACAACTGCGGAAAGTGGGGTCACTGAGCCGCTGAATGCAAGGGTTCGAAGAAGCAGAAAGATGAAGCTCCACAACAAGTGGCGAACATGGTGGTCGACAAATCTGATCCCAAGTCCTTCGTGGCTATGATTATGAGTAGTCACCGTAGTGCGTCCTCTGAGTGGTGACTGGACAGCAGTGTCACTTGTCATGTTATGAATGAAAGAGGTTTTCTCTTAGAGGTCAGAGCAGTCCGAGATAGAGTAGAGAACTGCAATGGAGGAGAGATAATTGTTACTCATGCTGGGACGGCAGAGTTAGTCCTCTTTTCAGGTAAAATTTTAATTTTGCAAAATGTTAAAGTAGTTCCAAATTTAATAAAAATTTTAATTTCTATGAGTTTGTTAGATAAGTCTGGAATGTCTTTCACAACCATAAATGGTAGAATAACACTAACTGTTAATTCACACTACTTTGGTTGTGCTTACCTAATCAATGAAATATATAGACTTAGCCTAGAAAATGAGTGCATAAATCAAGTGAGTTCGTCTCTGATAGATCCAAAGCTACTACATAATAGACTTGGACACGTTCACTATAAGAAGATGCGCGATCTAGCTAAGAGTCACAACATTCCGTTAGATTTTTCTATTCGATTTGATAGGTGCGAGATTTGTGCCAAGACCAAAATAACTAGAAACCCTTACAAGACCATTTCTAGGAGCACACAACTTCTGGAGTTGATTCATTCCGACCTCTATGACTTTCGTAGTCATGCCACTAGATGGGGAAGGAAGTATCTGATCACCTTCATCGATGATTTTTCTAGATTTTGTCATGTTTACCTATTGAAATCGAAAGACGAGACATTCGAGACCTTTAAGTTCTTCAAATCTCGGGTAGAAAACTAGTTAAATTTAAAGATTAAGAGACTTAGAAGTGATCGAGGAGGAGAATACACTACAACTGGGTTTAGGGAGTTTTGTGTCACTGATGGCATAATACTTGAAACTACAGCTCCTTACTCACCTCAATCGAATGGTGTTGTTGAGCATAAGAATAAAACTTTGATAGAGATGTTGAATTCTATGCTCCGGACCGCAGGCATGCCTAATACCTTCTGGGGGAAGTAGTCCTAACTGTGAATCACATTCTTAATAGAGTGCCTCACTCAAAGCTCAGTTCTACCCCGTATGAGTTGTGGCACGACCACCTTATAGATATAACACTCTTAAGACTTGGGGCTGTATCGCCTATGTGCGCATACAAGACCTTAAGAGACCTAAGGTAGGACCTAGAATGACAACCTGTGTCTATCTAGTAGGTGCAAAAGATAGTGCAGCTGACCGGTTTTTGAATCTATCCACTAATTCAATGATATAGTCAAGAAATGCTATCTTCTTTGAACATAAATTTATCAAAGATCATGGTCTGATCGTCCCTGGATCTACTAGCATGATCTCAGAATCTACTGTAGAACCTGAAGCTGGCCCCTCTGACACTGATCCCCAACCAATAGAGGTGGAACCTGTTCCTCTTAGAGTATCTACAAGAGATAGAATCTCTAAGGATTTTGGTGAGAATTTCATCACCTACCACTTAGAGGATGATCTTTTTTCCTACTAGGAAGCGATGAGATCTAGAGATGCATTAATGTGGGCAGAAACCATCGATGACAAGATGAACTCGCTGCTACAAAACAATACTTGACATCTAGTGGACCTACCGAAATGAGCTAAAGTCCTGGGATGCAAGTGAGTATTAAGGAAAAAGTTGCACAGTGATGGGTCTATAGCCAGATACAAAGCACGTCTAGTCGCTAAAGGTTATAAACAATAGGGGGATTGACTACTTTGATGTCTATTCACATGTGTATCACCTATCCACTATTAGGATTCTTCTAGCTCTAGCTTCTATCGAGAACTTTATGGTTCATCAGATTGATGTGAAGACAACCTTCTTGAATGGAGAGCTTAATGAGGAGATCTACATAGCACAACCTGAAGGTTATGTACATACAAATCTAAAAGATAAAGTGTGCAAGCTAGATAAATCCATATATGGGCTTAAACAAGCGCTTAAGATGTGACACATGAGGTTTGATCAAGTGGTAAAGAACGTTGGATTTCAGTCCAGTCTTTCAGACAAGTGTCTCTATTACCGCTCGATGTCAAACCAAACAGTCATCATATGCTTATATGTGAATGACATGTTGATTCTGGGGTCATACCTTATTGTCGTGAGGGATATTAAATCCATTCTTGCAAAAGCATTTGATATGAAGGACCTTGTTCCTGTGGATACCCTACTAGGTATGAAAGTTAGAGTAGACAAGAGACGTGTCACTCTAAGTCAAACTCATTACAGAGAGCAGAATCTCTCTACCTGGGGTTATAAAGATTGTAAGCATGTTGAAACAGCAATTGATCCGAACGTCAAACTGAGTCTGAATGAAGGGACAAGCGTTGATCATGTAAAGTACTTAAAGATCATTGGAAGTCTCATGTACGCCACAAGTTGCACTAGACCAGACATTGCCTTCTCCGTAGGCATGCTGAGCCGCTTTACCAGTAGTCCAGGCAAAGAGCATTGGGATGTCTTAAACCGGCTGATGAGGTACCTCAGAGGTACTAAAAATCACGCTCTGTGCTACACTGGTCACCCTCCTACTTTGGAAGGGTACTCTGATGCCTTTTGGTGTTCAGAAGTTGGAAACAGCAAGTCCACAAGTGGATTTATATTCACCTTGGGTGGCGCTGCAGTTACTTGGAAGTCCAAAAGACTGACTTTTATAGCCTTATCGTCTGTGGAAGCCGAGTTATTTGCCTTAGCTTCTGCTGGTGAAGAGGTAGACTGGATCAGGATTTTGATTCTAGACATTCTCTTGTCTAGACTTCAAGTCAATTCTTTAAGCATGTACTATGATAATCAGACAGCCGTCCAAGTTGTTAAGAATGTCCTCTTTAACACTAAGAGACGACATATACGACTGAGCCACGCTCTTTTGAATTATCTAAAAAACAAGGCATTATCACTTTGATCGAAGTGCGATCGAAGGATAATCTAGCTGATCCATTGACGAAAGGAATGCCCAGAGACCGTTCAATCAAAATAATGGGGGAAATGAGACTCAAGGTGATTTGAGATCAGCCTTAGTCCAAATGTTTTGATTTCGTCACTTTCCTTTGTCAAATCAAGCCTATTGTGCTCCATTGATGGTTTGGTTGCTGAGTACAAATTTAGTGAGTTGTTTCATTCCACATTTGATGTTAACAACCCCATCTGGATTCGTCTTCCTTAACTTGGAGGAGAGTGTTATTCCACATCTGATAACATAACCCGACTTGTTTTGGACCTTCTCTTGTTGTTTGGTTCCATTCCACATTTGAGGAGTTCCAACCAACTTCAGAAGAACAGTAACCATGACATCACATATATGAACATATATAGAGTTGCGTTGTCCAGAAGTCTGAAATCGTTTCATTTGAAAACAGTTAATAGATTCTGCGGTTGAACCTAAAATACTCTACATGAAGTCCTATTAGCTTAATTAAAGTACTACGTTCTTATATGCAGAACTAGATACATGCACATTTTTCATGGTTGAATTCATTTTGAATGAAATTCTTTGTTGGAAATTACAGGAGCTGTTGTTGTAGGAGGAGCACGTGCAGATTGGGATCCTGACAAGGATGATCTGTTGGACGATGACTTCTAGAGTGTTTTGTTTTTGTTTTCTTTATTTGGCTTAGAACACTGTTTTAGCTCTCTTCCTTTTACCTGTTTTGTTTGGACTATTATTTGCTCTTCTGTTGATCATGAGACATTAGGTGTTCCGGTACCTGTTTCTCTGATTGTACTTTTGACTATGATGTGATGCTGCTGAGTTTATATTTTATTCTTATACGTGCATACATACTTCTGTTTCCTTTCAGTCTAATATGTTATAACAGGTGCTTGCGGACACGATTGTGTATTGAGTCGAATTTGTTAAACACTACACACACCAACCCTTTCCGACGTCAGGTTTACCGCGGACATAAGAGGAGATTGTTAGGTTTATAATTAATATATGTCCGCGCGTATCAGGACCGACTCGGAACGACCCAACGGGTTACGTGTCACTAGGGTTAGGCTCTATGCTGGAGATACTACATAAGGCCAATCCACACCTTGATGAGCCTTAGTGGACTATCTTGAGCGGAGCTTCAACATATACTTCTAGGTTGCACTCTGATGGTATGCGATTTTATCCCCAATTGGAGTTTCCACGTAAAAAATCTATTTTTTATTTTGTGTTTGTGATGGGTTTTCTTGTGTTTTTGTACCACTAAGCGGTTTATGTAGGCTTTTCGCTTGCCAAAAATTTTTAGTTCCACTACAAGAAGAAACTTCTACCGCAACGCATTTTCTGAGCTTCCACGACGCTTTTCAAACGCCACGAATAGTTTTGCGACGTTTTTTAAAATGCCGCAAAATCATTATGGTTGTCATCGTTGTCGTAGCCTTTTGCGGCGTTTTCATAAAAAGCGTCGTGGTATCATTTCGACCTACCACATCGCTTTAGTTTAAATCGTTGCAGTATCCTTTCGTGTCTACTGCCACGTTTTCAGCAAAAGCGCCGCGAATTCCCTCGACCAATGGCGGCGGCCGCAGTAGCTCTGATCTTTAAATTAAAAAAATAACTCTTTGGCCACGCTTATTTAGAAAAGCGCCGGAAAATTGGTTCTGATTTTTTTTAAATGTTCTGCATTACTGTTGAACCATCAAAACATAAATCATACTGTTTTCTTGTCTCTAACATTATCCTGCCTCAATTAAGCCTCAAAGTTGAATAAAATATATGGAGTGGTTCATGAGTCCCTTCTCACATGATATCAGAACAACTATATAATTAATTACAATGTTTCACAATGCTTAAGTAAATATTTCACTAACCAGCTTAAAAAGAGGCAATCAACAAGAATTATCTATAATATGAAAGGAATCATAGAGCAAGAAACTATGTTAATGGGAAATTGTTTTCTGAGCATGGCTTAAACAACCACAAATAAAAAAAAAGATATTTGAAAAACCAACTAACTACATACATGTTTATTAACAACCAAACAAACTAGTATCTAGTTTTCTCCACTAAGCTACCAAGCCACTCATAAAGTAGCTCCTCAAAAGAGATTCGCAATGCCATTCTCTGCTTGGATGGAAATTCCAAAATTATGTCCAAGCATAACTACACAAATTCAAATAAGGGAATAAGTGTGGATGCTTGAGTTAAATTCAAAGGTTTCGATAAGATGAGATGCAGGGGAAGACAATGATAGAACAAAAACTAAACTCAGAGAAAATGGGAAACAAAATTAAGGGTTTATGCATTAATTATAACAGTTTTGCCCAAGTCCCCTATTAATTGATAATGTTCTCTCGTGTCTTCAACTTGCTAGTTTTGTCGGAGCTTGAAAGGCATGGATATTGTACATGTTAAGTTTTCCTGATTTGCTCTGGACGGTGGTGGTGAAAGCATGGAAGTTATTATCATAATCATGTAATCTTAATAGCAATAAATGATGTAATGTGGGTTGTTGGACTTTTATACCTCTCTGCTTGCTGTGTAACAATATCACGTCTATCTCAATTTGGCTGCTCAACTTGGAACATTACTTGTTAGTTGAGGTTGTAATTGGATTCAGGTATCGGCCTACAAAAACATATATGCATTGCCACCACTGCTCTTAACAGGGGCGTCTAGATAAGGTCTTTCAAAAAAGAAGAAAAAAGGCTTCTAAAGCTAGCAAAAACCAGCTACAAGAAATCCTCATTCTCTCAGCCCCGATTGATACACTTTCAACCACATCTCCTGACACTAATGTTAATGCCCCTATTCACGCCCAAGAAAATACCCCCCCCCCCCCCCCCCCCCCCCCCCCCCACACACACACACATGGATCGATGGATATCCTTATTGAATCCTTTCACAATGAGGGGGTACCCACCCAAATTTTAAAGCCCAACAAGACACCTTCCATCACCTATTTATGAATCAGCTAGAATATATGCTCAAGGTCTATATCCAATACCCAAATTCAAAAGGTTGTAACATGACATTACAGGTAGTTTAACCACCAACAAATTCTAGTTGATTCCGATAAAAATCATCGGAACCACCATCACGATTGAAAGGCAGCGAAGCAACAACGAGATAACGAGAATAGGAGGAGGAAATGAGAAATAAAACAACTCTCCAACAAAGTTAAACCAAAAACATGAAATGAATTATATAACAGCTAAAACATGCCCCATAAATTTCCCCATCCGGGCACAAACTCGCGCGGAATCAAATCAGGAAAATGAGAAAATGCGCGATGCATCTACATAAACCAAATAACACAGAGAAAAGTATGGATCTAAGAAAGAAAAAAAGGTGTAATTAGGGCTATCTCAAGGCGCATTTAGCAATGGATTTAGCAGCTTGAATTACCACTTAGGATTATGTTCTTTGTCATGAGCCATTCTTCAATATTTGTACGTCTTTGTCACGAACATGTAGTAACAAATAGCAATCCTCCATTTTTTGATGAACACCAAGTTTTACTTTCTACTACCACACGCACCGCCTGAGATTAAGTACAATAATTCATTAGTTTTGTTAAGAAGACAAATTTTAATGCCCAATTTGATTAAATTCCTAATTAAGTTACCATCATCGGGATCAACTCTTGCAGTAGGATCACTTGAAGGTGTGTCATTAGAAGTGGAATCATTTTGATTTGATCTTCGCGTAGATGTCATCATTGGCATCAACTGCACACATGATGAATATTTATAACATATAATTAACTTAAATAAGTAATGCTAATTATATTTTACAATTCTTACCTGATCTCGTGATGTTTCAGAGTAAACATTATTAGAACCTTTTTGCAGTATAGCTTCCATAAGACAATTTATTGTGTTTTGCATAATAGACATTTGTTTTTCATTTGATCCATCTCCCGCATCTGTCTGGGACACGTATGGCTCGGGCAAGCTGCTACTGGGTGACGTTATAGATCTGGGACATTCGAATTGCAGTTACACCGATTCTCATACCACGACAACGACCATAATATTTTGGACCAAATCTTGACCTAATAAAATAAAATATTATGATATTATACAATAAACGAATGAAAAAAGTGTTTTACGATCATTCATTTTTTACTTAAAAGCAACTTCGTGAATTTCATTTACTGGTGTGTCAGGGGGATGTTGCAGATTTTGTTCCTCAATAGCCTTCTCAAATGCATCTTAAGAAGTTAAAAATGAAAATTAAGAACATGTGTTTTATATATTCAACTCTTTTATTAATGGTTGTAGATATACGTCGATATTGTTACCAGACATTTTCAGACCAGGTATCAGACCTTACATACTGATAGATCTTTTTTTCATGCACTCCCAAGGTGGCACTTTGTATACTATCAATATAATTGGCCACGTGTTATGCGTGCTACTAAGATCTCCAAAAGTATTGAAATCATCTGTGGCAAGACCAAGATGAATATTTCTAGGATCACTAGAGAACTCTTTGTGACGATTATTGAAGTTAATCCATGCCAAACCATCTCTAGGGTGGTGCATTAAGTTGTCATGATTAGGTTCATTGGCATGACATTGCATCATGTTAGTTGTTGCTTGCAAAGAAATAATCGCTACAACCGTTCTTTCAATGAAGAGTACCTATAAACTTTCTTTGAAATCTTCTTTGCATTTTTCTTGTCTTGTTGCTTACGTTTCCTAGACTTGTGAACCACTTGATCTTCAACTATTTCAACCCATCGCGACTTGCCGCACATGTAGCAAACATCGTCATTTTGGTGTGGTCCCCAAAACAAAGAACAACATTTTCACATTCATCAATCTTAATATAATTATGACCTAGTTTGGAAGTGATTTTCTTGGCTTCATGATAGTTAGCAGGAATTTATTTATGTCCACCCGGCACCACACATCTTGTAGGATTTTCAACAACATATTAAAATGTGCATTACTCCAATTTCCAAGAGTCTTGATATGAAGAAGATTCAATAAAAAAAGATAATTTGATGTATTCTTGGCATCCCTCCCACAATGGTTTATTTTCCTCTAATAGAGATGTATATTGATTGTTTGCATCTGTACTTATGGGAGCTTCATGATGCTCAAATATCTCTTCTTCACCAATATCATCATGAAGTAAATCATGTTCATCTAAGTTTTCATCATGTTGTAAATTTGGAATAGCTGTATGCAATAGTTCATCTATTGGATCACCAGAGTTGTAATTAGTGTAAAATGGACTTGCATTAAAAGGACATTTTTTTTGTGAATACTCTATTCTATGAAAGTCATCCATCATGATAAATCCAATATGCGTAGTTCTCCATTATATCATTCCAAATAATATGTTCCTCTACAACATTTCAATCTCAAATATTCATATTTAGATATTTTCTACATGGACATGAACACTTCTCCCCAATTGGTGTAATTATGTAATATGAATCTAGCAAATATTTCATGTCTTCTAAATAAGTATTTGAGTGTCATGGCTCTAGCATCCATTTTTGTCCAGTGTTATTGAATATAAAATATTTTGTTAGGTACCTACATAAGGAACAAACAAAATATAATTAGAAGTATTTATTGACAGACCTTTAAATTTAAAATAAATTAAAGAGGGCAAGAGCAAAACCTTAAAGGAGAGTAATAGTTACTCTACTGCTATTATTTACAGTATTAGTCCATTAGGCATGGTGTCCTAACATGCATCAACCATACTTATTCCAGTTAGAGCTTTGTAGATTGATACTTAGTCGATTGATAATCTCAGTTAATTTTTTGTTGCAACAATTTTGACAGTATTATTCCAAGAAAACATATATGCATTTATACCTTGAAGTCCATTGATACAGTATTAGTCAATTGGGCAAGTTTGCATTAAAAATAAGAATATTAAAAACATGTTCAATATGAAACTAATTACAACACTACTTTCTTAAGAAAATTATATTTTCTAATCACAGACAAGAATCTTCGGTGGAAGGCTATTAAAAACTAAACTTTTTTTAAACCAATTAAAAGAAAAGTCACCAAAACTAGCTCTAACAGCAGAACAACATGGTGGGTAGTCTATGAAATTTTCAAATGGATTTAACTTAAAGTTCGAATTAGGGGCAACATATTTTCTTAGCAGATTTGAACCTAGAGGTATGAATTAGGAGGCCTTGTGCAATGTTAATTAGAATGGGCACATATTAAATGCAACTACGACACATGTTTTGTTGTACTAAAATCACTTCACAAATTTAAACAACTACTCATAAGTTTCTAATGTAACTTACCTAATCCTACTAGACCCCATGATAGTGTTAGGGCATGACATGTGGTGAGAATGGTGAGTTGAGGCAAGGAGAAGACCTTAAGACATATTGAGTTAAGGTGAACTTACATAGTACCCACAAGTGAGCACAAGACAACTTAGGTCAAACTAGCCCAAATTGAACTCACAAGTACAAATTGACCTCACCATTATGTCCCTAACCCTAAAGGAGACTTATTTGACCAAAATCCCCATCAATTGGCCAACCAAATTGGCCAAATTGACCAAAGTCAAACTTAGGTCAACATAACTCTATTCAACACAATTAGGTTCAATTGACCTTCACTACCTCAAATAGACCTCACCTATGTCCTCATATTCACTAAGGAAGGTCATTAGGTCAATAATCACTAATTGGTTCCACCCAATTTCAAGGAATTGACAAAAGTCAACTCTTGGTCAACATAGCCCAAATCAACCCAATCAAGGATCATCTGGTCTTCAATTGGTCAAATTGACCTCACCCCTAACCTTCTAACACCATTAGAGACCCAATGGACCCAAAATTCCCATCCATGGGTCAACCAATTCATCCAGCTTGACCAAAGTCAAACTTAGGTCAATTTGGGTCAATTAATCCAATTGGAGCGTCGCCATGGCCCAATGGACTTTGGGTAGAATCATAGGACTCATAACCATCAAGTGGGGCTAGCCCACTCACCAATTTGACCAAGTCAACCCCAAAGTCAACCATGGTCAACATTAGGCCTAAAGGAGGAAATTAAAGGCCCAAGTGGATCGATTCCAAATGGACTAAGGCCTAAACCTAAGCTTAACCAGCAGACCACATGCTAATTAACAACCCATGATCTTGAAATTGAAAAGAGAAGACATGCATGGGGGCAAAAATGACATTTCCCCCAAAACCCATAAGGACAAGGAAGAGTTTTGAGGAATAGAGGCATCATGGCTCTCCATTCCTCTGCCCAAGCTCATAGATGAACCCCTTAGGCCATGAACAGTCAAAATCAAGGGATGGAATCCACTCAACAGCAAAGGAGAAGTAATCCATGCCATGACCGACACACATACCTTCCAATCTCCATATCCAACCATCACCACCTCCTCTAGACCCTTCCATCATCTTCAAAAGGGCCCTGTTGGAAATTGCATTCACAATTACCTTGATTTGTGAGAAGTCACCCTTAAACTAAGATTGAATTGCTTTTGTATTTGATATGCTTTTCTAGTATTGTCTTGCAGATTATCATGGCTAAGTGTAAGCCAATGTCAGGTCACAATGGGTCTGCAAACACAGTTTCATAAAATGTAATCCCTCATTATATGAAACATGGTGATGACTCATGTGTGATCTCACTATTGGGGTACACTTCTTTTTCAAGACTATTGAAGACTTTGGAGTGCGGCTGCAGCATGTGTTCAAGAGAAGAAAAGAAATTTTTGTAAAACAAATTTTTCCTAAGGATATGTCTCGAGAGATCAGACATGTCTCGAGAGATCGTGGTTGTCTCGAGAGATCTTAAGTCTGAAATTTCTGTAATGTCTCGAGAGATCATTTTGTTCTCGAGACATCTCTTTCCTGCTCTCTCCGTTTCATGTCTCGAGAGAACCCTTATGTCTCGAGAGATCACTCATGTCTCGAGACATCTGTCCGTAAATTTCTAATTTCGTTTTTCTCTGTTCTGACGGATCGTGATCGCCCCTCTTCGTTTCTAACGGCTATTTTGATGCTTTTAAGATCGTGTTAACCCTTAATCGCTCCTCTCCATATATAGAGTTGCTCTTGGGTTATTTTAAAAGAAGTTTTGACGATTCGTTCATGACCTAATCTCTCTCCTGATCAAAAAGGACGTGAAAAGCGCCGCTCGCCGTCGCCTACGATTGGAGATCGTTCTTCTCATTGGAGTTGCGGATTTCTTTCTAGAAGGGTTCGATTGATCCATACTCAGGTTCTACAATCTCTATTGGATCGTTTCGGATTGCCAAAGACAGATTTGAAGGATCGTTGTTCTTCCTCATCGTTCTCAAAAGCCATTCAAGAAGAAGGAAGAAAACGCCTCTGTTATTCAGATCTGGTTTAGTATTGTTCAAACCCTTTTCAATCTATTGTAGGAGAAGTTTTCTCCGAGTTGTAAGAGAGGCTCTCTCTGAGTTTGTAGGAGTTTGACTCCGAGACTGTAGGATCGTTCTTGATCCGAGATTTAGTGAGTAGTCAAGTCTAGCTGTGGTGCTAGATTGGCGAGGCCGGCAGTGGAGTACCCAAGTACGGGGAACCACTATAAATTCCTGGTGTTATCTGTGGCTGTGATTAATTTTGTGTGCTGTGCTTTACGTTTATTTTTAATTCCGCAAAAGACGTAGAGATCACCTATTCACCCCCCTCTAGGTGATTTAGGTAGGCAACTAGATACTTCAATTGGTATCAGAGGGTCGCTGTTCGTTGCTAGGTTAACACCTTAAACAGGATCCATCCTTCTAGTTGCTAGCAAGCCATGGATAGAGTCAAGGAATCCTCTCTGAAATTGCCCATCTGCACCAAGGCCAACTTTCCTATGTGGAAGGAAAGAGTCCATTTTTATATGGAAGCTGCAGATCCCAGAATCTTCCAAGTTGTGGAAGAAGGTCCCCATGTGCCAATGACCGCTTCATCAACAAATCCTACTGTTCAGATACCTAAGAAAATGATGGATTTGACTAAGGATGAGATAGCTCTTGTTGCTCTTGACAAGAAGGCTAAAAACATAATTGCAAGTGCAGTGGACGATTCCATGTTGCAAAACTTAATTCACTGCAAATCAGCCAAAGAGATGTGGACATCCTTAATTGTTCTAATGGAAGGCACTGACGAGGTAAGAGAAGATAGAAGGTCTCTACTTAATCAAGAGTACGAGGCGTTCAAGCAGAATAAGAAGGAGTGCATTGCTGATGCGTACGAAAGATTCTTCAAGATAGTCAATGGTTTGAGGAACTACGACAGGGAGTTCACAAACGGTGAACTAAATGACAAATTCTTGCGTTCCCTAACGAAAGACTGGGATAGCAAAATTGTGGCCATTAGAGAGTTTGGAAAACTGCCAAGTCTAGAACCTCAGAATCTGTTCGGGAAGCTGTTGTCTCATGAACTGCAGATGAACATCCGAAAGTCTGAAGAGGATGTAAATCGAGCTTCAAGCAAAGAAAGAACCTTAGCTTTGAAGGCAGAGAATTCAAAGAAGAGCAAAGCAGTGATACCGATCAGAGAAAAGGAATCTGATATTGAAGAAGAATCGGAAGCCAGCTCCTCCTGTTCCGAACTGTCTGATGGGGAGTTCTCTTTAATCTCCCGTCAGTTTAAGAAACTGCTGAACAAGCGGAGGCACATGAACAACAAGCCGTCTTCCTCGGATCATAAATATTCTCGTCGTGATGGCGAATATCACAGGAAGGGCTCAAGCAATAATGACAGGTATAAATCCAAACAGAACAAACACATTTCTTCTGACATTATTTGCTATTGTTGTAATAAGCCAGGGCACATGATTGCTGAGTGTCCCTATAAGAAGAAAGAAGGTGGAAGAAAAGAAGACAAGAAATCCACTCATGGAAAGAAGAAATCAGATAGAAGCTTCGTCGCTAAGAAAGCCAAAACTCTGAGCGACAGTGACTCCGATGAGTCGAGTGATGAAGAAGAAGCTTACTTCGGTCTGATGGCTATGTCTGATGATGAAGAAGCACCCCCGTACACTGGAAAGGTAAATGATCACACTATCCTATCTGATTCTGATTATGCTTCGGCTGAACAAAAGGATAACCTCTCAGACGATGAATCTGAGCTCATGTCTCAATATACCAAAATGCTCCAAAGCTTTGACAAGTGCCGAAAGGTTGTCAAAACTCAGGGTAAGGAGATCATGGCTCTCAAGGAGGTGGAATCTAACTTGAGAAAAGAAGTTGAAGAACTTTCTTCTCTCAAAGAGGAAGTCCAAGCCTTGAAAGACAAGATCAAAAGCTCGGAAGAGACTCTTGCCTTGAGAGATAATTCGATAAAAGTCTTGGAGGAACAGCTTGCGACTGAGAAGAAGTTGGTTGAAGCATTCTCTCAACCTAAAACTGTTCTGCCAATAATTGGTACTTTTACCACTAAGGCAAAAGGAAGCGGTATAGGACATGAAGCTAGTACTAGCAATTCTTCAAAAAATACAATTGCTAAGAAGAATGGTCTGGTTGCTAAGAAAGCTACTACCAAAGAAAAAGGGAAAGCTCATCAAGAGCCTGTAGCATTCAAGAAAGTCATATTCCCTACGAATGCTTATGATATGGAGAGTTCCTATGGTCATTTCACACGACCAATTCCTTTTTCACCTGTGAATGATCATAAGGAATGGGCTCCTCCCCGAAACTTTGGTGATAGTGCTTTTCAAGCACCCTATCAAGAGATTAATCGGAAAGGGTACGGTCCATTTGTTCATGGTCCGAGTGCTAAGAAAGCACCAAAAGTGAATGCTGTTGCACCAAAGCCGAAGAGGACAGTACCACCTTGTGTGTGTTGCCCCCATGAGGCATCCTCATCAAAAAGGGCTACTCCTGCAAGAGCTAACGTTCAAAAAGTTAAGCAGGAGAGTGTAAAGAGAAGGTACAACAGATTCGACTGTTGGTGCTGCGGTAAAATTGGTCACTTTGCCGTTGATTGTTGGTTTAATACAACGTATACTAGGAGACCACAAGTGAACGTTGCAAGGCAGACCACTCGCAATGTTAACATTTATCGTGGTGCTCAACTGACACGGGACCAAGGACCCAAATCTGTTTGGGCTCCTAAGGCGAAATGATTTATTTTTTGCAGGTATGTCCAAAGGACAATAAAAATCCAATCTGGTACTTGGACAGTGGATGTTCTCGGCATATGACCGGGACAAGAAGCCTTTTGCAAAACTACATTCCAGTTGCGAACGGTCCAAAAGTTATTTTTGGCGGTTCAGACAGAGGAATAACTAAAGGCTATGGTATGATTTCTAATGGAAATGTATCTTTTTCCGATGTAGCTTATGTGGAAGGATTACAACATAATCTGATAAGCATAAGTCAACTTTGTGATAAAGGATACATTGTTGATTTTCATAAAGATAAGTGTTTGATAAAGTCGGCTGAAAATTATGAAACGATTTTATCAGGCATTCGCTGTAGAAACATATTTTGTTTAAATTTTCTTTGCATATCCTCTTCTACACTAGTATGTCTTTTGGCAAAAGATAGTGCATCTCTTGTTGACCAATGGCACAAGAGATTAGCACATATAAATCTCACAACTATTAATAAATTGTTTTCTCAAAACTTAGTGCGAGATGCACCAGATGTTAAGTGCATTAAAGATAGACCTTGTCATGCATGTGTAAAAGACAAGCAAACAAGAGCTACCTTTAAGAGCATTATTGGCAAAGATTCAACCAGGTGTTTATACCTACTTCATATGGATTTGTTTGGTCCTTTGCAAATTAGAAGTTTAGGAGGAAAATCTTACACATTGGTTATTGTAGATGATTTCTCTCGTTTTGCCTGGGTATTCTTTCTGAAACATAAGTCAGATACCTTTGACACTTTCACTAGTTTTGTCAGGCAAGTCCAGAATGAATTTAACTGTTCGGTGGTCAAAATCAGAAGTGACCATGGTACATAATTTGAATCTGGAGCCATGACAGAATTCTGTGAAAGCCTCGGTATCTTTCATGAGTTTTCCTCTCCTCGAACTCCACAACAAAATGGAGTAGCTGAGAGAAAGAATAGAACACTTATTGAGGCTTGCAGAACCATGTTGAGTGACTCTTCACTACCTGAATATTTCTGGGCTGAAGCTGTCAATACTGCATGCCATGTGCAAAACAGAGCACTCATAAACAAAAACCATGAAAAGACTCCTTATGAACTTCTAAAAGGCAAGAAACCGACCATTTCTTATTTTCGAATCTTTGGTAGTAAATGCTTTGTGCTAAACAATGGAAAGCATTACAAAACTAAGTTTAGTGAAAAGAGTTTTGAAGGGATTTTCGTAGGCTATAGTAGCCATAGTAAAGCTTATCGTATTTTTAATAAGAAAACCCTGGTGGTAGAAGAATCTATTAATGTTGTATTTGATGAGACGAGCATGCTTCAAAGCAGCTCCTCTAGCATTTCTTCTGTAGACACAGGTTCAAAGCTGCAGGACTTAAGCTTGGATCAGCCAGTTGAAGAAAATTCTCAACACTTCATCAAGATTCCCCCAATAACAATCTATGAAGAAGATCATCCTGATGAAGAGCCACTCCAAGTGGAGGAAGATACTCCAACAGTAGAAGAAACTCCTATTGGTTCAAATCATGCAAGGAACCTCGGGCTACGACACATGAGGGATCATCCAGTTGATCAAATCATAGGAGATCCTCATGAAGGAATAAGAACAAGACGAGGTACCATTAACGAAAATATGCATTTAAGTTTTCTTTCGCAGGTCGAACCAAAGAAATTCCAAGAGGCAAATGAAGATCCATCCTGGATAATTGCTATGGAAGAAGAATTAAATCAGTTCAAACGATGTAAAGTATGGACACTTGTTCCAAAACCCAAAGACAAAAATGTCATTGGAACAAAGTGGGTGTATAGAAACAAGCTGGATGAAGAAGTAACAATCATAAAGAACAAAGCCAGACTTGTAGCTAAAGGGTACAGACAAGAGGAAGGCATCGACTTCGATCAGACGTACGCCCCAGTAGCAAGGCTCGAAGCGATCAGACTCTTCCTTGCTTATGCTGCTTTCAAGGGTTTCACCGTATATCAAATGGATGTCAAATCCGCGTTCCTAAACGGAGACATTAAAGAGGAAGTATACATTGAACAACCCCCAGGTTTTGTTAATCCTGATCTTCCCAATCATGTTTATTTATTACAGAAAGCTTTATATGGTTTGAAACAAGCTCCTCGAGCTTGGTATGAGACGCTGTCTAACTTTCTTCTTGAGAACAAGTTCACAAGAGGAAAGATAGACAAGACATTATTTCTTAGGGAAGTAAAAGGCAAGATTTTGCTAGTGCAAATCTATGTCGATGACATCATATTTGGCTCTACGGATGATAACCTCTGCAAAAAGTTTTCTAAACTTATGCAAGGGAAATTTGAAATGAGTAGTATGGGTGAGCTGAAATATTTCTTAGGACTTCAAGTGAAACAGTCTGAAGATGGAATCTTCATTTCTCAGACAAAGTTCACTAAGGAGTTGATTAAGAAATTTGGAATGGAGAGTGCAACCTCTATGAGGACTCCAATGAGCTCAGCTACGTCTCTGGACAAGGATGAGAAAGGGAAACCTTTTGATGAAACCAAGTACAGAAGCATAATTGGCTCATTGCTCTACCTTACTGCCAGTAGACCTGATATAATGTTCTCTACATGTGTTTGTGCTAGATATCAGGTGAACTCTAAGGAATCCCACTATACTGCTGCAAAGCGAATCTTGAGATACCTTAAAGGCACACCAAATCTTGGCTTATGGTACCCAAGAAGTAATGATAGCGAACTAATTGGTTTTTCAGATGCAGACTTTGCAGGTAGCAAAGACGACAGGAAAAGCACTTCTGGAACGTGTCAATTCCTCGGAAGGAGACTTATTTCCTGGAGTAGCAAGAAGCAGAATTGTGTTGCAATATCAACCGCCGAGTCGGAATACATTTCTGCTGGCAGTTGTTGCGCACAACTTCTCTGGATAAGAAATCAACTTCAAGACTACAACATGAAGCTCAAAGACATTCCTATGTTTTGCGACTCTTCCAGTGCAATTGCTATCGCAAATAATTCAGTCTCTCACAGTCGGACAAAGCACATCGAGCTACGATATCACTTTATCCGGGAGCATGTGGAGAAGGGTGACATAAATCTGAGTTATGTCCCCACGGATAAGCAAGTTGCAGACATCTTCACGAAGCCACTGGATGAGACCAAGTTCTCTTTCTTCAAGACGGAACTTGGAATGCTCAACATGGAGTAATGGTCAAGTCAATCAAGACCTTGGCGATAGGAAGTTCTCTTTTGACAGGTCATGTCTCGAGACATAGGTCATCACTCGAGACAAGAAGCAGATTTTGAAATAAAGTGATGTCTCGAGACACGGTGTATCTCTCGAGACATAGGTTATTTTTTTTGGAATCCAACCGTCAGGTACGCGCTATTTCCCTTTTATAATTTTCGAATTTCCGTAAAATCAAAAATATATATATATATACGAAATCGGAAAACTTGATGTTCACGCGAGTCATCTCCCGAGACCTCCTCGACCTTTCGTCTCCCTCTCGAGCGACGATCGTCTGCGACCAGTCTCAGTGCTGCGGTGGTTCTCGGTGATTCTTCGTTCAACATTCCTCCCTCCATCTTGCTGCAATGGCTCCCTCTCCTCATCCGAAAATCGGAGTCGGCAACGAGGTAATTCGGTTAGGTCTTGCAAGTTTATCCAATGAGTTCCATACTCTGTTTTGTATGCTTGATGCCGCTGGTCTCACCTTCGTTCTCGAGCATCCTTGCATGATTTTGTTTGAAGAGGTTGAAGAATTCTTCATCAATGTGAAGCCAATCAAGGAAGGAAGTATGTTGATCTCCTTCGTTAAGGGTATCAAAATCAAAGTCTCTCCAGAGACTCTCGCTAAGTATTTGCAGTTGTCTGAAGTGGAAGCTGAAGAAGAGCTAGTTGACACTGATTGGTTGACTACAACAAGGTTCTGTGGTCTAGATTTAGATTTTTCTACACTTAAGAGGAATAAGTTGAATGCTGTAGGGAAGCTCCTGCTGGACATTATCTCAAAGGCACTTTTCTGCAAGACAGGCTCTCAAGGACATGTGTCTGAAGAGATGTTTCTGTTGATGATTGGCATTGTTACTGGAAAGAAGAGAGATTGGGCCTCAATCTTATTCTCAAATATCAAAGCTTGCATAAACACTCCTAACTTTGCCCGGATCATCTCACTGTTTCTAAATCAGTTTAACCCTGCTATTTTCAACATGTCCAAAGGTACAGTTATCCATCACCTTAAGAAGATAGATGTCAGCTCCTTGCAGTGATGGGACATTCGGATCAAGAAGCCGGAATTGGCTGGTGCTCCTTCTGAGGGGGAGACTCTTAAATCTCCAGTTGCAAGAGAAGCAGAAACTCCAGCTCCTTCTTCTGAAGATCAAGCACCCTTGGTGACATCATTGCCACTTTCATCTCGAACTCGCTCTAAAGCTTCAGGTCGTGCCAAGCTGCAAATCCGTTCAAAAGCCAAAGGAAAATTGCCTCAGTTGAAAGTAAACTAGGCAGAGAGTTAGCTAAGATAAAATCCAATTATGAAAATCTCTCTGATTTGATGAGCCTAGGGAGCAAGCAAATTGATCATGCAACTGAAGGTGTAGGCACAGTGTTGACTCAGACTGTTATACTGACAAAGCTTCAAGAATCAGTGTCTGACAAGGCTGAAGCCAATACATTCAAAATTGTTGATGAAGTCGGAAAGTTCAAAGATGATACTCTCCAAACCCTCTCTGTAGAAGTCAGAAAGGGGGAGGAAAATATAGTAGCTAAAAATGACAGATTTGATTGAAAGCTCCGTTTCTGCTCTTCAAAGCTCATGGAATTCTCAGTTTGAGCAGTTCTCTTCTAGGATGATGAAGCAAGTTGCTGATATTAATGCTTATTCATTCAAAACAGCAACGTGGCTTCATAATCAGATTTTTCCTGAGTTGGCGATTGATCCAGATGTTCCTGTTCCTCAGTTTTCTCCCAGGCCAGAAGAACTACTTGGGAAGGCTCCTATAGTTGAAGATCAATCAGATAGGGCTGGGACCAAAGGAAAAAGAAAATTTGGTGAAGGTTCTTCTGCCAGTCGATCAGTTCCTAGTTCTAGCTCTACAGGTCAGTGCAAAGCTAAGGATGAGAAAAGTTATCCAGAAATCTGGAGCCCCGTCTCAAAAGACATTATTCTTGAAACCTACAAGCTAGTTCATGAAGGTAAAATGAACAGATCTGAATGCTACAGCTCTCAAGAATGGGAAAAACATGAGACAGCTCAAAGTAAGCGAAGGATTCATTTCAGAGCGTTTGGTTATAATAATGCTGATGCTCCGGAACCTCCTCCGTTTTACCATCCCAAGCCTCATGCCTTTTTCTCCAGACAAGAAGAAAAAAGGAAAAGGAGATCTTGAAAGATGATGATGATGATGATGCTGACAAGACATATTTTGTTTTCATTATGATTTAGTGAACATCAAGTCTTCTAAACAATTCAAATTTAGATATATATATATATTTGATGTTTTGATGTTCTTTACTTTTTCGTTTCTATATCTTTGTGTAGTATAGCATATTTATTCTTTAACTGCTGTAATTCAACTTAGTGTACAGGGTTCTGACTTCTACAAATAGGGGGAGATTGTTGGAAATTGCATTCACAATTACCTTGATTTGTGAGAAGTCACCCTTAAACTAAGATTGAATTGCTTTTGTATTTGATATGCTTTTCTAGTATTGTCTTGCAGATTATCATGGCTAAGTGTAAGCCAATGTCAGGTCACAATGGGTCTGCAAACACAGTTTCATAAAATGTAATCCCTCATTATATGAAACATGGTGATGACTCATGTGTGATCTCACTATTGGGGTACACTTCTTTTTCAAGACAATTGAAGACTTTGGAGTGCGGCTGCAGCATGTGTTCAAGAGAAGAAAAGAAATTTTTGTAAAACAAATTTTTCCTAAGGATATGTCTCGAGAGATCAGACATGTCTCGAGAGATCGTGGTTGTCTCGAGAGATCTTAAGTCTGAAATTTCTGTAATGTCTCGAGAGATCATTTTGTTCTCGAGACATCTCTTTCCTGCTCTCTCCGTTTCATGTCTCGAGAGAACCCTTATGTCTCGAGAGATCACTCATGTCTCGAGACATCTGTCCGTAAATTTCTAATTTCGTTTTTCTCTGTTCTGACGGATCGTGATCGCCCCTCTTCGTTTCTAACGGCTATTTTGATGCTTTTAAGATCGTGTTAACCCTTAATCGCTCCTCTCCATATATAGAGTTGCTCTTGGGTTATTTTAAAAGAAGTTTTGACGATTTGTTCATGACCTAATCTCTCTCCCGATCAAAAAGGACGTGAAAAGCGCCGCTCGCCGTCGCCTACGATTGGAGATCGTTCTTCTCATTGGAGTTGCCGATTTCTTTCCAGAAGGGTTCGATTGATCCATACTCAGGTTCTACAATCTCTATTGGATCGTTTCGGATTGCCAAAGACAGATTTGAAGGATCGTTGTTCTTCCTCATCGTTCTCAAAAGCCATTCAAGAAGAAGGAAGAAAACGCCTCTGTTATTCAGATCTGGTTTAGTATTGTTCAAACCCTTTTCAATCTATTGTAGGAGTTGTTTTCTCCGAGTTGTAGGAGAGGTTGTTCTCCGAGTTGTAGGAGAAGTTTTCTCCGAGTTGTAAGAGAGGCTCTCTCTGAGTTTGTAGGAGTTTGACTCCGAGACTGTAGGATCGTTCTTGATCCGAGATTTAGTGAGTAGTCAAGTCTAGCTGTGGTGCTAGATTGGCGAGGCCGGCAGTGGAGTACCCAAGTACGGGGAACCACTATAAATTCCTGGTGTTATCTGTGGCCGTGATTAATTTTGTGTGCTGTGCTTTACGTTTATTTTTAATTCCGCAAAAGACGTAGAGATCACCTATTCACCCCCCTCTAGGTGATTTAGGTAGGCAACTAGATACTTCAGGCCCTAAGGAGTCAAGCTAGCCTCAGAGAGCAGATCTTTTGGTGGAGAATCTATGTATCGGGAAAGCTCGTCGGAGAGGAGAAAATCCATGGTCACCCACGGGAACACCCGTGGCTGAGCCCCAATTGAGGCCCATTTCTCCTCCTCTCCCTCTGTGCTAGCTCTCTAGCTCTTTAGGCAGAGAAATTGGGCTCAATCGAGCCACGATCCATGTGAGATAGGTGAGAAAAATTGAGCTTTTTTATCATTGCTCGGGTTCATCGGAGAGGTGATTTCCGGCTGGTATTTCGCCGCCAAACGATGGCCACCACCTCAACGTAGGAGGTGGTGATGGTGGTGGTGGCCGGCCGTGGTGGTGGCCGGATGGGCAGAAATAGCCTTGGAAATCAACCCAGGACGGGACAATCCTGTCCCTTGGCTAGATGAGGAAGATGGAATCTAGGCCATTCATCCCAAGGCTAATGGCTATTTGCAGGTCAGGTTTAATATAAATGAAATGTTTTTGGCACACTTTATACAATAGTTTGAACTCAATATTTAGGCCACCCAAAGAATATTTTAGGAAAATTTGCCTGAGACAAACATTGTAGCACTTGAAGTCTATTTTTATAGGATTTTAAATCACCAGATTTGGTGACCTACAACTCCTTGTAGGGCCATTCTTCTAAGATGTGTCCTAAGGGAGGATCAGTCACCAAAATGTAAATTTATATCACATGGGTATTTGCTTGGACCTAATACTTTGGACATGCAAGTATATACCTTAGACACACCCCTGCCCAAAAATTAGAATTTTTGGGCCTCATTTTTCTATAGTTTTGTAAGAAATGTGTTGTTTCAAATTTTTGAAATATTTGTGGCTAGATCAACTCAAAATGACTCAAAACTTGGGTGGCCTATTATTTAGGTCATAAATGGTCATTGGTAAAAATTTGAGATCATTTGGGTCTCTGTATGTTGATATATTCCACATGCATGTGAATGTAATGTATGAGAAATTAGTGTGCATATAGCACTATTTTGTATTTTGTGAAATTGTCACAAATGGCTTAATGCATGACAATGATATTTGGGAAATACACATATTATGATGAAGGGAATCATCTCAATAAAAATTAGGATTTTTGGAGTTGAAAATCCTAGGCATTTAGTTAATTATAATTATGCCACATAATTAAATTAATCAATTGAAAGTGACCAAATGACTTAAGAAAATTCTAATTTTCTGACACATGATGATTTAGGCTAAAATAAATCTTTGATAATTTTATTAGGTTTTTTGGAGTTGACATTTCTAGGTATTTAATTATATATTATTATTCACATAAAAGTATAAAGGAAATAAATATGACCTAATTTCTAAGGGAAAATCCAATCTTCTGTAACCTGGTGCTTTATGTTAAAATACATCTCTGAAAATTTTATTAAGATTTTTGGAAGTCATGTACATTGTAAATTATCAAAAAATTTATTTGTCACACTTTTGTATTATTGCAATTTTCATGGATAATATTACTTGGAAAATTATTAACGATTTACTAAAATATCGTTAGATCTTTATAAATCTATAGTAATTTTTCTAGAATTTTTGAATTAATTATTTTGGTACTTACTGTGTAATGTGACAAATTGATCTTAATCCTTAAGTATGGAAATTATGGTCATAATTATTATGGAAAATTATGAAACTACAGAAACCATGATATTTCACCACTATATACCCCTGATAAATTATTTGGAACATTTTAACTTCTGGAATTGACACTTCTTGTGTAAAGTGATATATGTCCTGAATTTAAAGAATTTTTACTCACGACCAAATTAATTAGGAATATTATGAATTTCTAATCATTTCTTAATTTTGTCATGATGAACACGCCTGTAAGACATCATTTATATTAGTCCCTATAAGTTGTAGAATTTTTGGAGAACTGTTGTCCTATAGTTGAATATTAATTTAGAATCATGTCACATGTTGAATAAATGAAACATTTGGGGTTTTTCCACTTTAGGAAATTATGATGATAACTTATGATGATAATATGATCATGATGCATCATTAGTATAATTTTGGGACATGTAGATAAATACATAAAGGTTTGCACCACGCACCGCATATTAGAGGAAAAAGGGTTATGCATCGTTCAATAGAACGTCTACAGATCTTGGAGGTGATCATAAAGGTTAAACTTGACTGATTTAGTGGCAATTGGGGGTGTCATAGACTTCTGGTTGAAGCCCTGGGGCAAGGCACCAAATGGTATTAAATGTTAGTGCACGCGAACATTAAAAGGGGTTTTAGTCTTGGTGTCCGACGATAGGTCGTCACTCCCCTTCAAGTACCCTAAGTCATCTTAGGATAGTTTAAGAGTAACAATGAGAATGGTATTGGCAATGGGTAGCCACTAATAAAATTAAATATCTTGAGAAAGAAAGGTTTGGGATGTCACCCCAGCATACCTTCTAGTACAGCTGCGAGCCCTTCACCGGGTAGACCCCGGGAATTCCAGGATTCACCTTAAACCGCTATGACCAACTAAACAATAGATAAGAGTAATTTAAATAGGAGAACATAAGAAAGGTAAACCTCATCCCAAAATATGGTACGGAATGGTTCAGAATCTATTGGTCCTGCGAGCTGGAGGATCAGACGGTGAGATAAAATTTGCATGTGCATAAATTAGTGGCGGGTCTTCGATACTGGTCCAGACATCACACCGATGGCAATACGTTGACTCTGGCATGGTGTGGTGATTTAGAGGCCAGTAGGTTGTTTTACTGTGGTCTGGAGGACAATCCCTAATAACCCACACTCGACCATAAAAGACTGGTGGGTTGCCAGCAAGAGTACTGATGGTTATTTTACTAACAAATCGAAAAGGCAAGTGCACCTATCGAATCGTAGCATAGAAAAATGTTGTATTAGACCGGGGCTGTCAATTACTACTACTCACGCCGTTACTATTATCCTACCGAACGAAAGTTGATTTTGGTTTTTGAAATTGAAAATTACAAGCATGAAGAATTTACGAAAGAGAAATTCACGATTTTATAAAGACTTAGCACTTGATTGGGTGTTCTTGGGAACCCGATTATAAAAGAGGCGCTTTAATTCTTAAAAATTATGTTTCGATTGGAGGATTGAAAAATACGATAGAGGCTCGCTAGAGACAACTACCGCCTAATTTTAATAATACTTCAAACATAATCTCTTAAAATTTGAAATAAATTAAAATTGCATGAACGTTAATCCTGAATCCAAAAGCAGCGATATTTTCAATTCTCAAAGAAAATACAACAAACCCTTTATTTCTGAGAGATCTAAAGCATCCACGAGCCTCTCGGCCAACTAGAATACCAAATCGGATAGCGAAATTTATATACTAGCAATATAGACTCGCAATCAAAATTTAATCAGAAATATATCGAAACAAAAAATCTAAGAATTAGGGACGATAGATTAAAATGTAATCTTCATCCCAATACTAACAGATCAAGCACTAAGAGAAAATTTAGCTACTCATAGTAAGAAAAGAGACAACAATAAAAGAGACAGATTGCATTTTCATTAAAAGGAAATAATAAAAGTGCACAACTATATTAAGCAAAATGGAAACAAAAGCATAAGAAACAACATGAAATTAAACTCTCATACAAAGTAGAACTCTCTTGAACTTTCTCTCTTCTCTAACTCTTGAACTTTTCCAACCACCTCAAAGCCTTGAATTTGTGCTCCATATATAGATGCAAAAACCATCTAGAATCATCCCAAGAGAGTTAACTCTAGGGGATGAATCTAGATGGGAGATATAAATGGTGTGACCTATAGAATTCCAAGGGGAATTCGGCTAATGAGGAGGAAAAAGAGTGGATGGGATGCTTGCAATAAATTGGAGTTGAAGAGAGGAAGTTGTAGTGGCTGCTCTTGAAAATACATTTAATTGGAGAGGAGTTATGTGTTTCATGTGAGTAATGTATTAAAGTGGGATGCATGCTAAGATTAACAAATCCATGTGATTGGCTGCATGGATGGAGTGGGTTGTATTATTGTGGAGGAATTAAAATGGGCTCATGAAGTGAACGACTGCTGTTATAGGAGGTGAACAGTTAAGTTGATGCATTTAAGTGGAAGATAAACCGGCTGAATATAGGAGAAATGAAAGTGGCAGCTTGCATGAAGATAGAAGGTGGACCGACTGAATATAGGTGATTGAGTTTCACGTAAATGGGCAGCCATATTAAATAAAATTCCATGCATGGAGTTTCATGAAAACTGATGAATATTTTTCTAGAGTTTTATGAGTTCACGTGCATGGAAATGGAGGAAATGAATCAGCCACATGGTGTTGAATGTGACCGCATGGAGAGGGCGGCGACCATGGCGCGCACGTGGCGGCAACATGAAATTATATTGACGAGTGCAGCTTGAGCTCTCAAGTTCGGCCAACGCGACAACATTTGCAAGACTTCATCATCCAACGCCAAGATCGCGGCCGCGATATTAAATATATATTTTTGACAAAATTAACTCCAAAAAATAAGGTTGACAACGGGCTTTTACGTCGAGATATGCCGAAATTCCCCCAGGCCTGTCATAAAATAAAATAAAACAACAGTAGTGCGAATAATTATAAAATATTAATAATTAGATAATTATAATATAATTATTCGAATATATATATAATTTATAATAAAAATATAATAATAATGATAAGCATATTTAAGTCCAAATATGCTTCATCAAACTACCATAGACTTAGCATTTTGCATGTCCCCAAGCAAAACAGAACTTAAAGTAGAGGCTAAACTAACAAAAAAAGTTTTTGTAAGGAACTCAAAACAAAAATTAAACTATCAAAATTAATATGCTACCAATGAGTGCGGCGAAAAATCAAGGGAGAGGAGAATGAAGAAAAATTTAAGAATATTACTAGAGCATAAAACATAGATTGTAAATTTTCCACTTACATAAAAAGAAGGCATCAGAAATTTAAACTAACAAACATAACAAAAGTAGCGATTCCACCAAAACAAGCGCATTGAACAAACAACATGTTGCTAGACTACGATTATTCTACAAAACACTCCAAGGTAACCTCCAAAGAAATCCATCAATGATGGTATCCATAGGCTTGCCCTATCACACTTTCTCCACTACACAAGTATAATGTCACAACTTAAAGATCAAAAGGGCTTTCATTAGGAATAAAACTTGGCTTAGGCATATGATTTGGAATTGGAAATCAAAGTTGAAAAATGATGGCTAAGGATCACACTAAACCAAGGTGAGATAAAAAAAATCAAAATAAAACCTTCCATAAGAGTTGTCATGAAGCATAACATACAAATTTTTTATCAAACTCTCCTTTTTTTTAAAAACAAAAGGCCATGAATAATTTTCTTTATTTTTCACAATTGGCCAACAAAATTCTTTTTCACTTTTTTAATTTCCATTATACTTTGCTCTTTACACATATAATCTCCAAATATAGAATTTGAAATTTCCTCATTTTCACAATAAAAACCCATCACAAAATTTTAATAAAACTCAAATTTGTAGTGTGATCATGGGATGGATGTTTTGGCTTTGGTGAAAAAGAAAGCTGAAGGTAACAAAGGAAATAAGGAAAAGCCCAAAGTGTTTAAACAATGATTTTTTTTAAAAGTGGGCAAAAAGGCACAAACGATCCAAAAGATGGCCTAAATCACTTCTAAAAGCCATGACAAACCTATGCAAATGCTTCAAGAATCGCTAAAGGCAAGTTCTAGCCACCAAGAAAGACTACCTTACAAGTGAGTGTCTAATAATACCGTCTAACAAACATATGCACGCTACTACACTTAGATTAGAAGAGAAGACTACAACATCATTATGCCGATAAAAAAGTGATGCCAAAATTTTATGAAAGAGAAAACAACAAAATTATCGCATGCAAAAGTAATATAATTAAATTAGACTCTATCCTAACATACTACCAATGATTAAAAGTACTACATGAGCCTACACAACACTCAAAGAAACATACTAAAATAATGATAAAAAAATAATTTTTGATGGATTTCAAATTTTATGTTTTCTAAAATTTTTGGAATATTATAATTTTTGTGTTTTTTTGTAAAACATAATTAAATGGCAAAAACTTAAGCCTATATAAAATTTTTGGAAATTAGATTTTTCATTTCTATTTTTTTTGAATTAGCTATTTTATTTTTTTGAAAATTTTTAGCTAATTTTTTATATGATTTTTTTTTTATTTTTTTTAATAAAAACAAAAAGAGCAACGTGAAACTCAATTCCCCCAGACTTGAGAGAAACATCGTCCTCGATTTAAAAAAAACAAAAAAGAGATGAGAAAGAAGTAAAAGAAAGACAGGAATTATAAAAAAAATAAAATAATAACTTCCCTGAATTGGCATGTCCGAAGGTTGATGCCGCTCCACCATGCTTGCTTTTGTAGAACATCTTGAAAAACGGCTTAGATCATCATGAAAACAATAATGTTGAAGCAGGCGAACAAGGAGTCCAATTCGCAGGAGCCGTCCAAACAAAAAACAAAAAGAAAAGGAAATGCAAAAAGAAAAGTGCAAAAAGAAAGAAATGAACGACAAAATAATTAAGTATTAGGTAAGAGCATAGATTCATTGTTCGCAGCAATAGTATCACTAGAAAAATAAAGTTTGAGACACTGACCATTAACTTTAAAATCACCCTTATCAGGGTGTGAAATCCACACAGTACCATAAGGAAAAACTTCCTTCACCATGAAAGGACCAAACCAACGCGTTTTGAATTTGCCAGGAAATAAGCGCAAGCGAGAATTATAAAGCAAGACTTGATCGCCCGGTTTAAAAGTTTTTGGATGCCTTAAATTTTTATCGTGAAAATGCTTTGTTTGCTCTTTATAATTTTTATTATTTTCATAAGCATTGGAGCGCCACTCGTCGAGTTCGTTTAGTTGAAATTTGCGATGCTCGGCGACTAAGTGAGGATCGAGATTGAAAAATTTTAAGGCCCAAAATGCACGGTGTTCTTGTTCTACAGGTAAGTGACACGATTTTCCATAGACTAGACGGTACAGAGTACAACCGATGGCGGTTTTGTAAGCCATCTGATAAGCCCAAAGAGCATCGTCGAGTTTTAAAGACCAATCTTTTCTAGAAGATGAAATGATTTTTTCCAATATACGTTTGATTTCTCGGTTGACAACTTCAACTTGGCCGTTAGTTTGGGGGTGGAAAGCAGTGGAGAACTTGTGTGTAATGCTATATTTTGATAAAATTTTGGCAAGCTGGGCGTTACAAAAATGCGCACCACTATCACAAACGATCGCCCTAGGCGTACCAAATTGAGAAAATATTTTTTTGAGAAAAGAATAAACAACACGAGAATCATTCGTAGGAAGTGCTTGGGCTTCCACCCATCGGGAAACGTAATCAACCGCAACTAAAATATACTTATTTCCGCAACTAGAAGGGAGGGGACCAATAAAATCTATTCCCCAAAGATCAAAAACTTTGCATTCAAGAAAATAGTTTTGCATCATTTCATTTTTACTAGAAATATTTCCGTCCCGTTTGCAACTATCGCACCGACTCACCAAAGATTGAGCATCTTTGAAAAGGCTAGGCCAATAAAAGCCTGCACTAAGTGTTGGAACACAGTTCTTCCGCATCCCTTTGATTTGAGAATAACAAATCCTACTTGTATTTGATCTTGTTTGCCATTGTATTTTTAGTATGCATGCTTGCATAGTGATGACACAAGTAGGTGGAATTATTGGTCTGGAACAACTCAAAGCTGAAGTATGGAAATTGGTCTAACGCCAGGCATTAGAAACTAACGCTAGGCATTAACGTGCAACTCACTGGGATGATTATGGCAAGGTGGAAGCAACCGTGATTGCAGGGGGAAGTTTATGAATGATCTGACCTAACACCAGCGTTAGCCTTAACACCAATGTTAGGATTGCCTAAAATAAACAATTCCTAAAGTGCAGAATCTCCTTCCTATTTTAAAGATCCGAGCCATCAAAACATTACTATACTGGTCAACGCCCGACGTTAGCCTTAACACCGGCGTTAGCTCAAGTTCTACAAATTTGATGATTTCGTCTTCTCCAATTACTGATTGATTAGAGCCCTATTCCAGCACTTCAGAAACTCTGAGAGGGACGTATTTCTAGACCAACACATCTCCCACTCAATTTCAAAAGGTGGAATCGAAGGAGGCTTGGATCAACATGCTAACTCAACACGAAGAATGCACGCTTGGACTTCAACGATCTTCAGCGATTCTTCGGCGTCTCCTTCAGATTACCTCATAGGGAGTTTTTATATTTGTCTTTTGTATTTGCCTTTTTATTTTATTATTGTAATCGGTTTGTGAATTCGCCTCGTGTTGACGACTAGGTCTGGGTAGGACTTAGGGAGGAATTTGCCTCGTGTTGGCGACTAGGTTTAGGGAGTAGATCTAGGGGGTGCTCGAGGGCTTTCTGGGGATAGGAAGGCTAGAGCGGCTTGAGGCCGTATCTGGGGAGATATCGGCTAAAGCCAACCGGTTCGTGGGGATACGAGTCGGTATAGAAAACAAAAAGAGATTTTACTTTATCGCCTATGATTTCTAGCGTCATAAGAAATCAAGTTTTGTAATCTTATATCTCAAGTTAATAAATTCATGTCTCTCATTTATATTACTTGATTTCTTCCTTAAATTAATCTCTTATCTTTTCTAATATTTTAAAATATAACATAAGTTTTTAATACCCTTATTCACCCCCCTCTAAGGGCGCCTCACGATCTAACAAGTGGTATTAGAGCGAGGTTATTCAAAATCGGCTTAACAAACGAGAATAATGTCGTCTATTGATCATGATCTCGCTTCTACTAGTGGGGAAAATTTTAATATAAATGAAAAAGTATTATCACCACCATTATTTATGGAAAAAAATTATAAAGGGTGAAAAATATTAATGAAAATTTTTCTTAAAGCTTTAAATGAAGATATTTGGTATATTACTATTGAAAAGCCATCTAGCGTACTAAATAGAAACGAAATTATTTTAAATGCACAATCTATAAATAGTCTATTTTGTGCTGTAGATCAAAATATTTCAAACTTATTTATAATTTGTCTACCGCATATGAAATTTGGAATTTTCTTGAAAGAACTTATGATTCTCCTTCTATAGGTATGGAACAAGCGCAAGACTTGGAGAACATACAAGTTTGCATGGATGTTCAAGAAAACTCCTCACATGATGGATCCATGAAATGCACATCAAGTGGAAGAGATGATAGAAACTCCTGTTTGGATGTGGAAGATGAAGAAGAGAAAGGAACAATATGTTCAAATATCGCATCATCCACAAACGCTGTAAGAAAATCAAAATCTCTTATTGTGTGTAATTCTATTTCTACATTACAATTGCTACAAATTACAAAACGCAAAATTAAGAAATAAAGAAGTGCTAATTGTAAATTGTGCTTAGAAAATAAAGATTTAATGGCAAAAATTAATGAAGAATCAAATTCTAATTTATCTAATTCTACCCATGTCTCTTTAATTGAAAATTTTACACTGTGTATATAATTTAATGAGTTAAAAGAAAAATACAAGGAACTTGAAAAGAAATTTTTTTTTGTAAAAGAACATTATGAAAAATTGTCTTTAGAAAATTCAACTTTAAAAAGTGATTGTGCTATGTGTAAAAGTTATAAACTTGAAATTAAAGAGATGGATGAAACATTTGATGAATTTAGAAATAACTATCAAAATCATATTGACTCTATTGTTTCCACTCTTAAGAATAACACAATTGCTTATAATAAAGCTAGACATAATCTCAAAGTTAAAAACTATGAATTAGAAAATTAAATTAACTTTCTTAAGGAAATTATAAAGAAAAATTCTCAACACATAAATTCCAATTATCAAGCAAAATCCAAAGGCAAGTTAAATATGATTTTTCTTAATTTATCCAAGCAATACATAGGAATTAAAAAGCAACAAAAGCTTGTAAATGAAATTCCAAAACTTTATCATCATTATCATTTACAACATAATTATTCTCCCAACATAAAATTAAATGCAAATAAATTTCCTTCGAATTATAAATTCAAAAATCATATTTATCCAAATATTCAAGTAAATGACTATGGAAACTTGAAAACTAAAAATAATGTTTGTCGTCTAAGGTATGAATGGAGACCCATACTTAAGAATGACACACTAATGTCAAAAGAAAGGGTCCATTCATCCTTGTCTCCCCCAAAACAAACATGATGTACTTGGGTACCCAAAGGAACCATCCCACTTGGTCCCCTTTGGATACCTAAATCTCATATTCATTAGGTTTCATACAAATGCATGAAGTAGAAATAATTAAATATTAAATATCATCAACTCTACTTCATGATATTTTTGTTTATTTTTTCCATCATGCTATGGTCACTTTGTATAACATGTGATATGACTTTCACACATTAAGCCACAAATTCATTAATGAACCAAAGTGAATGAAATTGAATAAAAGTCATATCATCTCTCAAGTGACTTATCTATCCTTTTTTTTAAATCCATTACCTTTAAAAGTCTTATATCATTATTATAAATTAAATGCTAAAGTATCTTTTTATATTATGAAGACTAATAAAATAATTGTCTAAAAAGGGGATTTAAAAAAAAATTAGGGGTCTTAGGCTAAATATATAAAATGCACAAGAAGTTGATTATTTAATTAATATCCCTGTGTCATTTGATAGCCTCTAATATGTTTAATCATAATCATACAAAAATCGGAATTGAAAAATCGCAAAAATCATATGTTCTTAAAGAAAAATCAAAATCAAATATACAAAAATATGCGAGATTTTGACCCAAACTTCAAACGATCATAACTTTTGATCCGCTTGTTAGAATCTCGCTCACAATAGCTTTTCGGAATGAGGTCGAGAAGATCTATGCAATGGCAAACCAGCTTTGCACGTTAGAGTTCATTTCAACCCTCAAAATTGCCAAAATTCAACTCAGTTTAAAAGTTATCTCAATTTTTCTTTTTTCGACAATTTTTTTGTCTATAAAATTTAAATATTTAGTTTGGGCAGCAACCAATAACACTTAAATATCTTGATAAAGGGAGGTTTGGGATGTCACCCCATCACATCTCCTAGTACTGGTGTGAACCCTTCACAGGGTAGACCTCGGGAAGTCCAAGAACCACTGTAATTTGCTAAGTCCAACTAAAACCTAGCAAAGATCAAATTAATTATAGTCTCATGTGTATACCGAAAAAGAAAACAATTATTACTATGTTTTCAGAAAACTATATATATATGGTTTGATAATATTCAAAAATCAAAGAGAAAATTTATAAAACCATTCAAAAATAACCAAAAATAGTTTCTCACTATATTCATTTTCGCCATACAATCTTCTCCTTAATATGTTGAAATGGATGAATATGAATTATTTTATTTTAATACTTACATCATTATGAATAATTAATTATGAGTACCTAAATTTCTATGAAAAAAATATAATGATCATGCGAAATCAAAAGATCTTTTAAATTCAAATATTAAACATAAATACAAAAGATCATATTTGCTTCCAACATATGGTTATGATCATTATCATGAATTAGTTAATGTGTGTGCATGTATCTAATCTCTATGCAGACCCTAGAACCAACTTTGTAGCAATATGAATAATTTAAATTGAATCCTCACTTCATTCTAGGTCTATAAATTAAATTCTATTTATTGAATACATGCAACATCATCATTATTAAACCTATGACATTCAAACTAATCATTCTAGCACCATATTTTACTATAGGTAGAAATCAATGTCTAGGCTAGGTATATCATGTCATGATGTGGTACGGTAAAATTGAATAATGAAATGTTAAGAAACATGAAAATTACTTAGCTTTAAAATCAATAAAATCATCTATCTTAACTACAATGACAATTCTAAAAATTCTTAAATATAAAGCCAAAGTTTATGAGTCAATCCATAGGACAAAATGCTTAGGATGTCCATGATCATTCACCCACATTATGTGTCTCACAATAGCGAGGGCGTAGGATTTTATGCATTAGAAGACCAAACCTCTAAGTCACGTCTTATCCTTAACCGGGGAGGGTTCCAGTGGGGCCTTGCGAGGCACTTGGGGGAAATAGTACTAGGTTGAGAGTTCTCTAGTGTGTGCATATAAGATTAACACCCCAACCTATGACATGTGTGCAGCTCCTCATGCCCTTCCGTCACTTAGTACGGGACTAGTGTGCAGGCATATAATTAGGGTATTATATTTTAGGACATTCCTATATCGTATATTTTGCATGCACTCTTTATGATTATATTATTCATGCATTCTTGTTTTGATCAAACTTGCTTATCTTGTGTTTTGCATATTTTATCATTTTTGAGCTTTAATGATCTTGTAAAACACAAGTATTTGAAAACCAAATAAAAATATAATTTTTTTTTTGAATAAATAAAACATGCTTAATGAGTCTTTTAATGATCTCCAAAATGTCTGAAATTTATATACTAAGAAGGCCTTTATATAATAACAAGAAATCAAAGATTTTTTTTTAAAAATGCATGAAATCATCTACTGTCTCGGCATTAAGTAGTTAACGCCAGACATTAGCCTCTAACGCCAGCGTTAGAAATTAACGCCTAGCGTTAAGCTTTTGTGCAAAATTGCCAATATCATAATGCTGAATAGTATCTGATCTCTATATCTCTTAGTTCAGTCTTCATGCAATCTGATTTACATTATTTGAATTAACATTCTTAAAAATAATTTTACAACCTTTTTATGGAAATGTATTCAACAATTTTGAGCCTTCTAATCATCTTTAAATTTTCTAAAATTTCTACACCAAGAAGGACTATTTGCATATTCAATATTCCAAAGGAAATTTTTTCAAAAATCTAAAAAAAATTGAGTTCTGATTGGGCGTTAAGTAGTTAACGCCAGACGTTAGCCCTTTTTTTGCCAAATTGAAATTCTGTTTTCTCTAAACTTTTTTTTGGTATTTTATAATGATCTTTCTCTGTTTCTTTTCTCGATTTTTGAAATTATTTTGTTATTAATTTGGTTGTTTTATTCCAAAATACAAAAATAATTCAAAATAATCAAAAATATGTTTTTGTTATTTGTTTTGCTTTAAATATTTACAAAACTATGGGTTGACTATAAGATTTCACAAGAGCAAACTTCTTAGTTATTTTATTTTAAATGGTCAAAATTGATTAGGCATACACTTAAAGATTATCTTCAATGTCTAATTTTAATTTCAAATTTCCTAAACATTGTTTAATCTTCATGCCTTGACCTTAATATGATTATGTGCAATGAAATAGTCTATAGAAAATTATGTATGATTGCCTATCATGCCTCTAAGTATGAGTAATGTTTTATGCTAATCAATGATTCATACACTCACTATTTTGATAATCTACATGTGCTAATAATCCTCATCTTGCATGATTGTGTAGTGTAAAAGTTTTTAACATATTAAGTTGTATGTCTAAATTACCTACACCGTATTTCAAAAATAAATTTCTTGCACACATAGAAGTATTATTTCAAAATTGTAAATGTTTGCAATAACAAGAGAATTCGGAGACCTTTGGCCCAAAAATACAAAAATATGAAATAAAATGCCAAAGATAACTCCACCAAGCACTACTCACACTCCTGATAAGTCTTAATGAGCATTGTGAGGTTGAGCACCTTGGAAAGAATTGTAAAGTGTCTTGTGCAAACACATTTTTATTATCACTTCTATTTGTACACCAGATCACTAAAAAAATAATATAACAAAGCTAATGTGATCCCCCAAGCAATACTTTGCTCCCTAATAAGTTTTAATGAGCATTGTGTGGGTGAAGCACCTTGGTAGTTGTACTTATGTTATGTGCTTTGAAATTTTTTTTTAGATATGATGTGTGAAAGTAATTATAAGATTACATTCTTAATGTTGTTGTTACTATTTCATTACATATGTCATGTGTTTTGATTATTTCACTTGTATACTTTTATCAAAACACCTTATGCACACATCATTGATTTTCATAAAGCTTCTACTCATGAGAATTGGATCCTAATGAAAAATTACATAATTCTCTAAAAACGTAAGTAAAAGCAATAGATTGCAATGCATGATTTCTACAATGTTTTCTTTACTTGAAATACAAATTGGTTACATTGTAGTTATTATCTTGTTGAATATGTTGATTCGTGCTTGCCTATTTGTTATGAAAATTTTCAAAGTTAAAATGCTCAAATGTGAAGAGTCTAGATATATTGTTGAAATGGTCAAACTATTATAAAAATATAATTCTTCATAACTTTGTTTTATCTTTCCGCATTCCTATTTGACTATGTGGTTTTTACCATGTGTTCTCATGCTTATTTCTAAGGATTTGTCTTTCACTTGTACTTGTCAAACAATATTGCATTTCTTTCAACAAGTAATATCCTTCTTAAAATTTAATTTGAAAAGCAAGTGGTAGAATTCCTTTGGTAAAATCATGGAATGTTGTTCGTTCACGCTTATCATCTATCTTTCCGCTGTGTTACTCTCTCCTTTAGCTCGATCACGACTTAACTTATGTTAAAACAAAACTCTTACTTCCTCTCTTATTTATGTTCTACCTTTTGCCCTCTCTCTTTTTTTACACTCCACCCACTTTTACTAATAACAAAAGGGGGAGAATAAAATGATAAATCACAAAGAGTAGGATTCACTAAATTAAGGGGGGGGGGGGGGGGGGGAGCATGAATCTAGTCTATGGGTGCATACACTAAGGGGGAGCGCTTAAGTAGGGGGAGCAAAATTTAATAATCTATAATTTTTATAAATGTCTAAATATTGCTTGTGTCAACATCCTTCTAAAAACACATCTATCTTATATCTGATTTATCTCTATTGGATTTATTATTTTCAAAAGGGGGAGATTGTTGGAACACGGTTCTTCCGCATCCCTTTGATTTGAGAATAACAAATCCTACTTGTATTTGATCTTGTTTGCCATTGTGTTTTTAGTATGCAGGCTTGCATAGTGATGACACAAGTAGGTGGAATTATTGTTCTGGAACAACTCAAAGATGAAATATGGAAATTGGTGTAATGTCAGGCGTTAGAACCTAATGCTAGGCGTTAACGCGCAGCTCACCGGGATGATTATGGCAAGGAGGAAGCAGCCGTGATTGCAGGGGGAAGTTTAGGAATGATCTGACCTAACGCCAACGTTAGCCTTAACGCCAGCATTATGATTGCCTAAAATAAACAATTTCTAAAGTGCAGAATCTCCTTCCTATTTTAAAGATCAGAGCCATCAAAACGTTACTATACTGGGTCAATGCCCGACGTTAGCCTTAACGCCAGCGTTAGCTCAAGTTCTATAAATTGGATGATTTCGTCTTCTCCAATTACTGATTGATTAGAGCCCTATTTCAGCACTTCAGAAACTCTGAGAGGGCCATATATATTTCCAGACCAACACATCTCCCACTCAATTTCAAAAGGTGTAATCGAAGGAGGCTAGGATCAACACGCTAACTTAACGCGAAGAATGCACACTTGGACTTCAACAATCTTCAACGATTCTTCGGCGTCTCCTTCAGATTACCTCATAAGGAGTTTTTGTATTTGTCTTTTGCATTTATCCTTTTATTTTATTGTTGTAATTGATTTGTGAATTCGCCTCGTGTTGGCGACTAGGTCTGGGTAGGACTTAAAGAGAAATTCACCTCGTGTTGGCGACTAGGTCTAGGGAGTAGATCTAGGGGGTGCTCGAGGCCTTTCTAGGGATAGGAAGGCTAGAGTGGCTTAAGACTGTATTTGGGGAGAGTTCGGCTAAAGCCAACCAGTTCGTGGGGATACGAGTCGGTATAGAAAACAAAAAGAGATTTTACTTTATCGCCTATGATTTCTAGCGTCATAAGAAATCAAGTTTTGTAATCTTATATCTCAAGTTAATAAAATCATGTCTCTCATTTATATTACTTGATTTCTTCTTTAAATTAATCTCTTATATTTTCTAATATTTTAAAATATAATATAAGTTTTTAAAATCCTTATTTACCCCCTCCAAGGGCGCCTCACGATCCAACACTAAGAACTTTGTGAGCGGTCCGATTGGCTTGATAATGTCCTCTGGTCGATCCTTCATGTAAATGTTTCAAAATATTTTGACCTTCTTCAAACGAGACACATCTTCTTACTACTTGGTCTACACATACTCTAAAGAGAAAGGGGTCCTCCCAAAAATAATTCTTCAAATCAGAAAAGAATTTCTTCTTTTGCTGAAGAGAAAAATCTTTTGGGAGAACACGGACCACTAGATAATTGGCAAAATTGGCAAACCAAGGAGTAGAAGAATAAGTGTTAATTTTCAAAAGTTTTTCATCCGAAAAAGAGTCGTTAAAAGAATTTTTGTTTAATTCTTCGGTACAAGGACTTTCTAAACGAGATAAGTGATCCACCGCCAAATTTTTGGATCCTTTCTTATCCCGAATTTCCAAGTCAAACAATTGAAGTAGTAGAATACAACGAATTAAGCGCGACTTGGCATCCGGTTTTGAAAGTAAGTATTTATGGGCCGAGTGATCCGTAAAAACAATGATTTTGGAGAGGGTTAAATAAGGGCGAAACTTATCGATAGCAAAAATAACGGCTAAAAGCTCTTTTTCAGTTGTGGTGTAATTTTGTTGCGCCGAAGTGAGAGTCTTACTCGCATAATAAATAGGATGAATTTTTTTAGAAATACGTTGGCCTAAAACCGCACTAACGACAAAACTACTCACATCACACATAATCTCAAAAGGAAGATTCTAGACCGGGGCGATCATGATCGGTGCGTTAATGAGTTTTTCCTTAATTAAATTAAAAGCATTTAGACAAGCATCGTCGAACAAAAATGGAGCATCTTTTTCGAGGAGATGAGTGAGAGGCTTAGTGATTTTAGATAAGTCTTTTATGAAACGACGATAAAAACCGGCATGTCCTAAGAAACTTCTAATAGCTTTTACGTTCATTGGCGGAGGTAGTTTTTCGATTACTTCGATTTTCGCCCTATCTACCTCGATACCTTTAGAAGAAATCTTATGACCTAGAACTAGTCCCTTTCGTACCATAAAATGACACTTCTCCCAGTTCAAAACGAGATTTGTTTCTTCACATATTTTTAAAACTTTCTCAAGATTTCCTAGACATAAATCAAAAGAGTCACCAAAAACTAAAAAGTCGTCCATGAATACTTCCATAATGTCTTCTACGTACTTGTCAAAGATAGCCAACATACACCTTTGAAATGTAGCTGGCGCATTGCATAGATAAAATGACATTCTTCGATAGGCGAAGGTGCCAAAGGGACAAGTAAACATTGTCTTCTCCTGGTCCTCGGGCGCAATGGGGATTTGGAAATAGCCCGAGAGACCATCAAGAAAACAATAGAAGTTATGTCCTGATAAGCGTTCTAGAATTTGATCGATAAAGGGTAGGGGAAAGTGATCCTTGCGAGTAACATCATTTAATTTATGATAGTCAATGCACATTCGCCACCCCGTTATCGTTCGTGTTGGAATGGGATCATTTTTCTCATTTACTACTACCGTTATGCCACCTTTCTTAGGAACTACTTGAACTGGGCTCACCCACTTGCTATCCGAAATCGGATAGATAATCCCCGCATTTAATAATTTAAGAACCTCGCCTTTTTCTACGTCATTCATATTTGGATTTAATCGGCGTTGGGGTTGAATGACATTGCGTGAGTTATCTTCTAAAATGATTTTATGTGTGCTAAAAGATGGACTTATACCCTTGATATCTGAAATTTGTCAAGCTATAGCTCGACGGTGCTTTTGTAAAACCGTTAATAATTTTTCATTTTCCGATTCAGTCAAAAATGCCGAGACTATAACTGGTAGATTAGAAATTTTCTCTAAAAAAATATACTTAGGGTGATCGGGTAGTTGCTTAAGTTCCAAAGTAGGTGGTTGCTCGTACGAAGATTTTAAAACCTTGTCCTTATCTAAAATAATTTCTTCAAAAGATTTGGATTTTATTTGATTTTTAGAAATATTGCTAATAACCATAACAGTATTAGGTGGAAAATTATGCGGGAGTTCAGAAAAAGAAGAAAAACTTTGTTCAGAAATTTTTTTAAAAGAAAACTTTTGCTCGTCATGAGAAACGTCTAAGAAAAAACATGAATCATCATTTGAAAAAGTATTTTTCATGGAAGGAGTGATGGAAAATAAAACTTCATCATCGCCTACTCGTAGAAAGAGTTTTCCATTACTTACATCGATTACCACATGAGAGGTGGCAAGAAAAGGGCGACCAAGGATCAAGGGAACCTCGACATCCTCTTCGATATCCAAAATGACAAAGTCTACCGGAAAGATAAACTTGTCAACCTTTATGAGCATATCCTCTACTATTCCTAACAGATAATTAATGGACCTATCGACAAGTTGTATACTCATCCTAGTCGGGCTTAGAGTGCCCAAACCTAGCTTTTAAATAGAGAAAAAGGCATCAAGTTGATGCTCGCTCCTAAATCTCCCAACACGTGTTTTACAAATAAATCACCAAAAAAGCATGGAATAGAAAAACTACCCTGGTCATTTATTTTTTTGGGCAAATTCTTTGTTAAAACTGCGGAGCAATCATCTTTTAAAGTAACATGAGATAAATTTTCCATTTTCTTTTTGTTAGTTAGAAGATCCTTCAAATACTTAGCGTATTTGGGCATTTGTGAAATCGCTTCGTAAAAAGGTAAATTAATATGATTTTGTTTGAAAATTTCCAAAAACCGATGATATTGATCATCTAACTTTTCTTTATTTAATTGAGATGGATACCGCGGAGCAGGAGAATTTTTAAAAATGGGAGGCGAAACAATAACTTCATTTGAAAGAGGCGGTTCATTTAAAATAGGGGCAATAGTCACCTCGGGCTATTTGCTAACTGATGGACCAGATACTTCTTTCCCACTCCGAAGAGATAGCTTTCACTTGCTCTCTCGGATTGGGCTCAGTTTTAGCGGGAAGAGTCCAAGGCGATCGCTCAGATATGATTTTGGCGAGCTGCCCGATTTGATTTTCAAGATTTTTAAATGTTCCCGTTAAGTTACGAATTGTCGCCTCATTCACATTAATATATTTTGAAAACATTTCCTCTAAAGTGGGAGGTTTTTGAACATTGTGCGCAGGAGCAGGTGGTGATGTAAAATCGGTTGGTGGCCACATCGCATTCGAAGGATTACTCCAAGAAAAATTTGGATGGTTACGCCATCCCGGATTATAATTGTTCGACATATTAAACGGCGTAGAAGAAGAAGATGAAAAATTATTAAAAATAGGCTTGGGAAAATTCCCTAAATAATCTACTTGCTCGGTGGCAGCATTTGCATTTGGCCATACCTGAGGGGCGGCAGGAGCAGACATCTCCGTCATTTTCTTGCTCAACATCTCCACTTGCAAAGCAAACTGGGAAACCGTATCAACCTCGTACATACCAGCAGGTTTGTTTGGGCGAGACCTTGGCACGTTCCACTGATAAGAGTTCATGGCCATGTCCTCGAAAAGCTCAACAGTGGCTTACGGAGTTTTATGGTTTAAAGTACCACCGAAAGCGACATCTATTATTTGCTTAGTGGTTTGATTTATCCCATTATAAAATGTCTGCACTTGTAACCATACAGGCAGAGCATGATGAGGGCACCGTCTTAACAATTCAATAAATCTTTCCCACGTATCATAAAGCGTTTCAGAATCGATTTGACTAAAAGAAGAAATATCATTTCTTAATTTTGCAGTTTTGGCGGGCGGAAAATATTTAGATAAAAACTTTTCCGTTAATTGAGCCCATGTGGTGATGGAACCTCTAGGAAGAGAACTCAACCACTGTTTAGCTTTAGTCCTTAAGGAAAATGGAAAAAGTCTTAATCTAATCGCATCATCACTCACGCCATTTATCTTACAAGTATCATAGATTTTGATAACGTTTGCAATATGCAAGTTCGGATTTTCATCTTGTAATCCGTCAAACTGCACATATTGCTGTACCATTTGGATGATGCTAGGCTTAAGTTCAAAATTATTGTTCGCTACAGCAGGGCGAACAATACTTGATTATGTATCCTCCAAGTTTGGCTGAGCATAATAGGACATGGTCCATTGCTGGACTTCATCTGGATTGGGCTCACCCATATTTTCTGTGTTAGTGTCTCCGATCGACTCTTCGAGGTCTATATGTAAATCCTGATCACTAATTCGGAGGCACTGCCGAAAGGTGCGCTCGATCTCTAGATCAAAATGAATATCAAGATTACTCAAAGAGCTACTACGGGTCATGCACTAGAAAGAGAAGGGGGGAGAGAGAGAGAGAGAGAGAACGAAAAAGAAAGAAAAAGAGAGAACTAAATGATGAAATAAAATAAAAACTCAAAATTATTTTTGGCAATAATTTTTTTTATTTTGCGGATTGAGTCTCGAACTTCCTGAGGACTACCCGGTGAAGGGTTCGTAGTGGTACTAGGCAAAATGGTGGTATTTAAGCCAACCTTGCCCTTTTCGAGAGAATTTAGATGGGGTAGAAAAAGGGATGATGTGGGTTGATTTTAGATATATAAATATATTTTTAGATTTTTGTAGAAGTAATAGCGAAAGCGTTTTCTTAATATTGACAAAAAATGTCCCCGACAACGGTGCCAAAAACTTGATGGTTATTTTACTAACAACTCAAAAATGCAAGTGCACCTATCGAATCGTAGTATAGAAAAATGTCGTATTAGACCGGGGCTGTCAATTACTACTACTCACGCCGTTACTATTATCCTACCAAACGAAAGTTGATTTTGTTTTTTGAAATTGAAAATTGCAAGTACGAAGAATTTACGAAAGAGAAATTCATGATTTTAAAAAGACTTAGCACTTGATTGGGTGTTCTTGTGAATCCGATTATTAAAGAGGCGCTTTAAATCTTAAAAATTCTATTTCGAATGGAGGATTGAAAAATACGATAGAGGCTCGCTAGAGACAACTACCGCTTAATTTTAATAATACTTCAAACATAATCTCTTAAAATTTAAAATAAATTAAATTTGCATGAACGTTAATCCTAAATCCAAAAGCAGCGATATTTTCAATTCTCAAGGAAAATACAACAAACCCTTTATTTCCGAGAGATCTAAAGCATCCACGAGCCTCTCGGCCAACTAGAATACTAAATCGAATAGCGAAATTTATATACTAGCAATATAAACTCGCAATCAAAATTTAATCAGAAATAAATCGAAACAAAAAATCTAAGAATTAGGGACGATAGATTAAAATGTAATCTTCATTCCAATACTAACCAATCAAGCACTAAGAAAAAATTTAGCTACTCATAGTAAGAAATGAGACAACAATAAAAGAGAAAGATTGCATTTTCATTAAAAGGAAATAATAAAAGTACACAACTATATTAAGCAAAATGGAAACAAAAGCATAAGAAACAACATGAAATTAAACTCTCATACAAGGTAGAACTCTATTGAACTTTCTCTCTTCTCTAATTCTTGAACCTTTCCAACCTCCTCAAAGCCTTGAATTTGTGCTCCATATATAGATGCAAAAACCATCTAGAATCATCCCAAGAGAGTTAACTCTAGGGGATGAATCTAGATGGGAGAAATAAATGGTGTGGCCTATAGAATTCTAAGGAAATTCAGCTAATGAGGAGGAGGATAAAAGTGGATGGGCTACTTGCAATAAATTGGAGTTGAAGAGAGGAAGTTAAAGTGGCTGCTCTTGAAAATACATTTAATTGGAGAGGAGTTATGTGTGTTTCATGTGAGTAATGTATTAAAGTGGGCTGCATGCTAAGATTAACAAATCCATGTGATTGGCTGCATAGATGGAGTGGGTTGTATTATTGTGGAGGAATTAAAATGGGCTCATGAAGTGAACGACTGCTGTTATAGGAGGTGGACGGTTAAGTTGATGCATTTAAGTGGAAGATAAACTGGCTGAATATAGGAGAAATGAAAGTGGCGGCTTGCATGAAGATAGAAGGTGGACTGGCTGAATATAGGTGATTGGGTTTCACGTAAATGGACAGCCATATTAAATAAAATTGCATGCATGGAGTTTCATGAAAACTGATGAATATGTTTTCTAGAGTTTTATGAGTTCACGTGCAAGGAAATGGAGGAAATGAATCAGCCACATGGTGTTGAATGTGACCGCATGGAGAGGGCGGCGGCCATGGCGCGCAAGCGGTGGCTTGAAATTATATTGGCGAGTGCAGCTTGAGCTCCCGAGTTCGGCCAACGCGACAACCTTCGCAAGACTTCATCATCCAACGCCAAGATCGCGGCCGCGATATTATATATATTTTCTGACAAAATTAACTCCAAAAAACAAGGTTGACAATGTGCTTTTACGTTGAGACGTGCCGAAATTCCCCCAGGCCTGTCATAAAATAAAATAAAACAACATTAATGCGAATAATTATAAAATATTAATAATTAGATAATTATAATATAATTATTCGAAAATATATATAATTTATAATAAAAATATAATAATAATGATAAGCATATTTAAGTCCAAATATGCTTCATCAAACTCCCCCAGACTTAGCATTTTGCTTGTCCCCAAGCAAAACAGAACTTAAAGTAGAGGCTAAACTAACAAAAAAAAGTTTTTGTAAGGAACTCAAAACAAAAATTAAACTATCAAAATTAATATGCTACCAAAGAGTGCGGCGAAAAATCAAGGGAGAGGAGAATGAAGAAAAATTAAGAATATTACTAGAGCATAAAACCTAGATCGTAAATTTTCCACTTACATAAAAAGAAGGCATCAGAAATTTAAACTAACAAACATAACAAAAGTAGCGATTCCACCAAAACAAGTGCATTGAACAAACAACATGTTGCTAGACTACGATTATTCTACAAAACACTCCAAGGTAACCTCCAAAGAAATCCATCAATGATGGTGTCCATAGGCTTGCCCGATCACACTCTCTCCACTACACAAGCATAATGTCATAGCTTAAAGATCAAAAGGGCTTTCATTAGGAATAAAACATGGCTTAGGCATATGATTTGGAATTGGAAATCAAATATGAAAAATGATGGCTAAGGATCACACTAAACCAAGGTGAGAGTTTCAAAAAAAAAAAAATCAAAATAAAACCTTCCATAAGAGTTGTCATGAAGCATAATATACAAAATTTTTATCAAACTCTCCTTTTTTGTAAAAACAAAAGGCCATGAATAATTTTCTTTATTTTTCACAATTGGCCAAATTTTTTTTTTCACTTTTTTATTTTCCATTATACTTTGCTCTTTACACATATAAGCTCCCAATATAGAATTTGAAATTTCCTCATTTTCACAATAAAAACCCATCACAAAATTTTAATAAAACTCAAATTTTTAGTGAGATCATGGGATGGATGTTTTGGGTTTGGTGAAAAAGAAAGGTGGAGGTAACAAAGGAAATAAGAAAAAGCCCAAAGTGTTTAAACAATGAAATTTTTTATAGGTGGGCAAAAAGGCACAAACGATCCAAAAGATGACCTAAATCACTTCTAAAAGACATGACAAACCTATACAAATGCTTCAAGAATCGCTAGAGGCAAGTTCTAGCCACCAAGAAAGACTACCTTGCAAGTGAGTGTCTAATAATATTGTCTAACGAACATATGCACGCTACTACACTTAGATTAGAAGAGAATACTACAACATCATTATGCCGATAAAAAAAAGTGATGCCAAAATTTTATGAAAGAGAAAACAACAAAATTATCGCATGCAAAAGTAATATAATTAAACTAGATTCTATACTAACATACTACCAATGATTAAAAATACTACACGAGCCCACACAACACTCAAAGAAACATACTAAAATAATGATAGAAAAATAATTTTTGATGGATTTCAAATTTTATGCTTTCTAGATTTATTTTGTCAATTTTTGGAATATTATATTTTGTGTTTTTTTTATAAAACATAATTAAATGGCAAAAACATAAGCTTATATAAAATTTTTGGAAATTAGATTTTTCTTTTCTATTTTTTTTATTAACTATTTTATTTTTTTGAAAATATTTAGCTAATTTTTTATATGATTTTTTTGAATTTTTTTAATAAAAACAAAAAGAGCAACGTGAAACTCAATTCCCCCCCAGACTTGAGAGAAACATCATCCTCGATGTAAAAAAAACAAAAAAGAGAAGAGAAAGAAGTAAAAGAAAGACAGGAATTGTAAAAAACAAAAAAACAACAACTTCCCTGAATTGGCAAGTTCGAAGGTTGATGCCGCTCCCCCATGCTTGCTTTTGTAGAACATCTTGAAAAACGGCTTGGATCATCATGAAAACAGCAATGTTGAAGCAGGCCAATTCGTAGGAGCTGTCGAAAAAAAAAAATAAAAGGAAAAGGAAATGCATAAAGAAAAGTGCAAAAAGAAAGACAAAAATAATTAAGTGTTTGGTAAAAGAATAGATTCATTGTTCGCAGCAATAGTATCACCAGAAAAATAAAGTTTGAGATGCTGACCATTAACTTTAAAATCACCCATATCCGGGTGTGAAATCAACACAGTACCATAAGGAAAAACTTCCTTCACCATAAAGGGACCAGTCCAACGCGATTTTAATTTGCCAGAAAATAAGCGCAAGCGAGAATTATAAAGCAAGACTTGATCGCCCGATTTAAAAGTTTTTGGATGCCTTAAATTTTTATCGTGAAAAATGCTTTGTTCTCTCTTTATAAATTTTATTATTTTCATAAGCGTTGGAGCGCCACTCGTCGAGTTCATTTAGTTGAAATTTGCGATGCTCGGAGACTAAGTGAGGATCGAGAATTAAAAATTTTGAGGCACAAAATGCACGGTGTTCTTGTTCTACTGGTAAGTGACACGATTTTCCATAGACTAAACGGTACGGAGTACAACCAATGGCAGTTTTGTAAGCCGTCCGATAAGCCCAAAGAGCATCGTCGAGTTTTAAAGACCAATCTTTTCTAGAAGATGAAACAGTGTTTTCTAATATACGTTTGATTTCTCGGTTGACAACTTCAACTTGGCTGTTAGTTTGGGGGTGTTAAGTAGTGGAGAGCTTGTGTGTAACGCCATATTTTGATAAAAGTTTGGCGAGCTGGGCGTTACAAAAATGCGCACCACTATCACTAACGATCGCACTAGGCGTACCAAATCGAGAAAATAATTTTTTGAGAAAAGAATTAACAACACGAGAATCATTCGCACGAAGTTCTTGGGCTTCCACCCATCGGGAAACGTAATCAACCGCAACTAAAATATACTTATTTCCGTAACTAGAAGGGAATGGACCAACAAAATCTACGCCCCAAAGATCAAAAACTTTGCATTCAAGAAAATAATTTTGCTTCATTTCATTTTTATTAGAAATATTTCTGGTCCGTTGGCAACTATCGCACCGACTCACCAAAGATTGGGCTTCTTTGAAAAGGCTAGGCCAATAAAAGCCTGCACTAAGTGTTGGAACACGGTTCTTCCGCATCTCTTTGATTTGAGAATAACAAATCCTACTTGTATTTGATCTTGTTTGTCATTGTATTTTTAGTATGCATGCTTGCACAATGATGACACAAGTAGGTTGAATTATTGGTATGGAATAACTCAAAGCTGAAATATGGAAATTGGTGTAACGCCGGGCGTTAGAACCTAACGCTAGGCGTTAACGCGCAGCTCACCGGGATGATTATGGCAAGGAGGAAGTAGTCGTGATTGCAGGGGAAGTATAGGAATGATCTGACCTAACGCCAGCGTTAGCCTTAACGACAGCGTTAGGATTGCCTAAAATAAACAATTTCTAAAGTGCAGAATCTCCTTCCTATTTTAAAGATCTGAGCCACCAAAACATTACTATACTGGGTCAACGCCTGACGTTAGCCTTAACACCAGCGTTAGCTCAAGTTCTATAAATTGGATGATTTCATCTTCTCCAATTACTGATTGATTAGAGCCCTATTCCAGCACATCAGAAACTCTGATAGGGCCGTATTTCTAGACCAACACATCTCCCACTCAATTTCAAAAGGTGGAATCGAAGTGGGCTAGGATCAACACGCTAACTCAATGCAAAGAACACACGCTTGGACTTCAACGATCTTCAGCGATTCTTCGGCGTCTCCTTCAGATTACCTCATAAGGAGTTTTTATATTTGTCTTTTGTATTTGTCCTTTTATTTTACTATTGTATTCGGTTTGTAAATTCGCCTCATGTTGGCTACTAGGTCTGTGTAGGACTTATGGAGGAATTTGCCTCATGTTGGCGACTAGGTCTAGGGAGTAGATCTAGGGGGTGCTCGAGGCCTTTCTGGGGATAGGAAGGCTAGAGCGGCTTGAGGCCGTATCTGGGGAGAGTTCGGCTAAAGCCAACCGGTTCGTGGGGATACGAGTCGGTATAGAAAACAAAAAGAGATTTTACTTTATCCCCTATGATTTCTAGCGTCATAAGAAATCAAGTTTTGTAATCTTATATCTCAAGTTAATAAAATCATGTCTCTCATTTATATTACTTGATTTCTTCTTTAAATTAATCTCTTATCTTTTCTAATATTTTAAAATATAACTCAAGTTTTTAAAACCCTTATTCACCCCCCTCTAAGGGCGTATCATGATCCAACAAGTGGTATCAGAGCGATGTTATTCCAAATCAGCTTAACAACCGAGAATAACAACGTCTCTTGATCATGATCTCGCTTCTACTAGTGGGAAAATTTTAATATAAATGAAAAAGTATTATCACCACCTTTATTTATGGGCAAAAATTATAAAGGGTGGAAAATATTAATGAAAATTTTTCTTAAAGCTTTAGATGAAGAAATTTGGAATATTTTTATTGAAAAGCCACCTAGCATACTGACTAGAAACAAAATTGTTTTAAATGCAAAATCTATAAATAGTCTATTTTGTGCGTTAGATCAAAATATTTTCAAACTTACTTATAATTTGCCTACTGCATATGAAATTTGGAATTTTCTTGAAAAAACTTATGATTCTCCTTTTATAGGTATGGAACAAACGCAAGACTTGGAGAACATATAAGTTTGCACAGATGTTTAAGAAAACTCCTCACATGATGGATCCATGGAATGCACATCAAGCGGAAGGGATGATGGAAACTCCTGTTTGGATGTGGAAGATGAAGAAGAGAAAGGAACAATATGTTCAAATATCGCATCATCTACAAGCGCTGTAAGGAAATCAAAATCTCTTATTGCGTGTAATTCTATTTCTACATTACAATTGCTACAAATTACAAAGCGCAAAATTAAGAAATTAAAAAATGCTAATTGCAAATTGCGCTTAGGAAATAAAGATTTAATGGAAAAAATTAATGAAGAATCAAATTCTAATTTATCTAGTTCTACCCATGTCTCTTTAATTGAAAATTTTACACCGTGTATAGAATTTAATGATTTATTAGAAAAATACAAGGAACTTGAAAAGAAACTTCTTTTTGTAAAAGAACATAATGAAAAATTGTCTTTAGAAAATTCAACTTTAAAAAGTGATTGTGCTATGTGTAAAAGTTATAAAATTGAAATTAAAGAGATGAATGAAACATTTGAAGAATTTAGAAATAACTATCAAAATCATATTGACTATATTGTTTCCACTCTTAAAAATAGCACAATTGCTTATAATAAAGCTAGACATAATCTCAAAGTTAAAAACTATGAATTAGAAAATAAAATTAACTTGCTTAAGGAAATTATAAAGAAAAATTCTCAACACATAAGTTCAAATTACCAAGCAAAATTCAAAGGCAAGTTAAATATGATTTTTCATAATTTATCCAAGCAATACATAGGAAATAAAAAGCAACAAAAGCTTGTAAATGAAATTCCAAAACTTTATCATCATTATCATTTACAACATAATTATTCTCCCAACATAAAATTAAATGCAAACAAATTTTCTTCAAATTATAAATTCAAAAATCATTTTTATCCAAATATTCAAGTAAATGACTATGGAAACTTGAAAACTAAAAATGGAGACCCATACTTAAGAATGCACACTAATGTCAAAAGAAAGGGTCCATTCATCCTTATCTCCCCAAAAACAAACACGATGAATTTGGGTACCCAAAATAATCATCCCACTTGGTCCCCTTTGGATACCTAAATCTCATATTCATTAGGAATCATACAAATGCATGAAGTAGAAATAATTAAATATTAAATATCATCAACTCTACTTCATGATATGCTTAAACTTTTTTTTTGTTTATTTTTTTCCCATCATGCTATGGTCAATTTGTATATCATGTGATATGACTTTCACACATTAAGCCACAAATTCATTAATGAACCAAAGTGAATGAAATTGAATAAAAGTCATATCATCTCTCAAGTGACTTATATATCCTTTTTATTTTTTTTTAAATCCAATACTTTTAAAAGTCTTATATCATCATTATAAATTAAATGCTAAAGGTTCTTTTTATATTATGAAGACTAATAAAATAATTGTCTAAAAAGGGGATTTAAAGGAAAATTAGGGGTCTTAGGCTAAATGTATAAAATGCACAAGAAGTTGATTATTTATTTAATATCATTGTGTCATTTGATACCCTCTAATATGTTTAATCATAATCATAAAAAAATCGGAATTGAAAAATCGCAAAAATCATATGTTCTTAAACAAAAACCAAAATCAAATATACAAAAATATGCGAGATTTTGACCCAAACTTCAAACGATCATAACTTTTGACCCGCTTGTCAGAATCTCACTCACAATAGCTTTTCAGAACGAGGTCGAGAAGATCTATGCAATGGCAAACCAGCTTCACACATTTGAGTTCATATCAACTCTCAAAATTGCCAAAATTCAACTCCGTTTAAAAGTTATCTCAATTTTTCTTTTTTCGACAATTTTTTTACTCTATAAAATTTAAATATTTAGTTTGGGTAGCAACCAATAACACTTAAATATCTTGAGAAAAGGAGGTTTGGGGATGTCACTCCATCTCATCTCCTAGTACCGGTGTGAACCCTTCACAGGGTAGACCTCGGGAAGTCCAAGATCCACTGTAATTTGCTAAGTCCAACTAAAACCTAGCAAAGATCAAATTAACTATAGACTCATGTGTATACCAAAAAAGAAAACAATTATTACTATGTTTTCAGAAAACTATATATATATGGTTTGATAATATTCAAAAATCAAAGAGAAAATTTATAAAACCATTCAAAAATAACCAAAAATAGTTTCTCACTATATTCATTTTCGCCATACAATCTTTCTCCTTAATATTTGGAAATGGATGAATATGAATTGTTTTATTTTAATACTTACATCATTATGAATAATTAATTATGAGTACCTAAATTTCTATGAAAAAAAATTAATGATTATGCGAAATCAAAAGATCTTTTAAATTCAAATATTAAACATAACTACAAAAGATCATATTTGCTTCCAACACATGGTTATGCTCATTATCATGAATTAGTTAATGTGTGTGCATGTATCTCATCTCTATGTAGACCCTAGAACAAACTTTGTAGCAATAAGAATAATTCAAATTGAATCATCACTTCATTCTAGGTCTATAAATTGTAATTCTATTTATTGAATACATGCAACATCATCACTATTAATCCTATGACATTCAAACTAATCATTCTAGCACCATCTTTTACTATAGGTAGAAATCAATTTCTAGTCTAGGTATATCATGTCATGATGTGGTAAGGTAAAATTGAATAATGAAATGTTAAGAAACATGAAAATTACTTGGCTTTAAAATTAATAAAATCATCAATCTTAACTATAATGACTATTCTAAAAATTCCTAAATATAAAGCCAAAGTTTACGAGTCAATCCATATGACAAAATGCTTATGATTTCCATGATCATTCACCCACATTATGTGTCTCACAATAGCGAGGGCGTAAGATTGTATGCATTAGAAGACCTAACCTCTAAGTCATGTCTTGTCCTTAACCGGGGAGGGTTCCAGTGGGGCCCTGCGAGGCACTGTGGGGAAATAGTGCTAGGTTGAGAGTTCTCCAGTGTGTGCATATGGGATTAACACCCCATCCTACAGCATGAGTATGGCTCCTCATGCCCATCCGTCACTTAGTACGGGGCTAGTGTGTATGCATATAGTTAGGGTATTATAATCTAGGACATTCCTATATCGAATATTTTGCATGCACTCTTTATGATTATATTATTCATGCATTCTTGTTTTGATCAAACTTGCTTATCTTGTGTTTTGCATATTTTATCATTTTTGAGCTTTAATGATCTTGTAAAACACAAGTATTTGAAAACCAAATAAAAATATAAAAACCTTTTTTGAACAAATAAAACATGCTTAATGAGTTTTTTAATGATCTCCAAAATGTCTGAAATTTATATACTAAGAAGGCCTTTATATAATAACTCAAAATCAAAGTTTTTTTTTAAAAAATGCAAGAAATCATCTACTGTCTCGGCGTTAAGTAGTTAACGCCAGGCATTAGCCTCTAACGCCAACGTTAGAAATTAACGCCTAGCATTAGCCTTCTGTGCAAAATTGCCAATATCATAATGCTGAATAGTATCTGATCTCTATATCTCTTAGTTCAGTCGTCATGCAATCTGATTTACATTATTTGAATTAACATTCTTAAAAATAATTTTACAACCTTTTTATGGAAAAGTATTCAACAATTTTGAGCCTTCTAATCATCTTTAAATTTTCTGAAATTTCTACACCAAGAAGGACTATTTGCATATTCACTATTCCAAAGGAATTTTTTTCAAAAATCTCAAAAAAAAACAGAGTTCTGATTGGGCGTTAAGTAGTTAACGCTAGGTGTTAGCCCTTTTTGCCAAATTGAAATTCTATTTTCTCTACACTATTTCTGGTATTTTATATTAATCTTTCTCTGTTTCTTTTCTCGATTTTTGAAATTATTTTGTTATTAATTTGGTTGTTTTACTCCAAAATACAAAAAAATTCAAATAATTCAAAATAATCAAAAATATGTTCTTGTTAATTGTTTTGCTTTAAATATTTACAAAACTATGGTTTGACTATAAGATTTCACAAGAGCAAACATCTTAGTTATTTTATTTCAAATGGTCAAAATTGATTAGGCATACACATAAAGATTATCTTCAATGCCTAATTTTAATTTCAAATTTCCTAAACATTGTTTTATCTTCATGCCTTGACCTTAATCTGATTATGTGCAATGAAATAGTCTATAGAAAATTGTGTATGATGCCTAGCATGCCTCTAAGTATGAGTAATGTTTTATGCTAATAAATGATTCATACACTCACTATTTTGGTAATCTATATGTGCTAATAATCCTAGTCTTCCATGATTGCGCACAATAAAAGTTTTTAACATATTAAGTTGTATGTCTAAATTACCTACACCGTCATTCAAAAATAAATTTTTTGCACACATAGAAGTGTTATTTCAAAATTGTAAATGTTTGCAATAACAAGAGAATTCGGAGATCTTTGGCCCAAAAATACAAAAATATGAAATAAAATACCAAAGATAACTCCACCAAGCACTACTCACCCTCCCGATAAGTCTTAATGAGCATTGTGAGGTTGAGCACCTTGGAAAGAATTATAAAGTGTCTTGTGCAAACATATTTTTATTACCACTTTTATTTGTACACCGGATCACAAAAAAATAAATAAATATAACAAAGCAAATGTGATCCCCAAGCAATATTTCGCTCCCTGATAAGTCTTAACGAGCATTGTGTGGGCGAAGCACCTTGGTAGTTGTACTTATGTTATGTGCTTTGAAATTTTATTCTAGATATGATGTGTGAAAGTAATTATAAGATTACATTCTTAATGTTGTTGTTACTATTTCATTACATATGTCATGTGTTTTGATTATTTCATATGTATACTTTTATCAAAACACCTTATGCACACCTCATTGATTTTCATAAAGCTTCTACTCATGAGAATTGGATGCTAATGCAAAATTACATAATTCTCTAAAAACTTAAGTAAAAGCACTAGATTGCAATGCATGATTTCTACAATGTTTTCTTTACTTGAAATACGAATAGGTTACATTGTAGTTATTATCTTTTTGAATATGTTGATTCATGCTTGCCTATTTGTTATGAAAATTTTCAAAGTTAAAATGCTCAAATGTGAAGAGTCTGGATATATTGTTGAAATTGTCACTATTATAAAAATATAAATCTTAATAACTTTGTTTTATTTTTCCGCATTCCTATTTGACTATGTGGTTTTTACCATGTGTTCTCATGCTTATTTCTAAGGATTTGTCTTTCACTTGTACTTGTCAAACAATATTGCATTTTTTTCAACAAGTAATATTCTTCATAAAATTTAATTTAAAAAACAAGTGGTAGAATTCCTTTGGTAAAATCATGGAATGTTGTTCGTTCACGCTTATCATCTATCTTTCCACTGTGTTACTCTCTCCTTTAGCTCGATCACGACTTAACTTATGTTAAAACAAAACTCTTACTTCCTCTCTTAGTTATGTTCTACCTTTTGCCCTCTCTCTTTTCTTACACTCCACCCACTTTTGCTAATAACAAAAGGGGGAGAATAAAATGATAAATCACAACGTGTAGGATTTACTAGATTAAGGGGGAGCATAAATCTAGTCTATGGGTGCATACACTAAGGGGGACCACTTAAGTTGGGGGAGCAAAATTTATTAATCTATAATTCTTATAAATGTCTAAATATTGCTTGTGTCATACACCCTTCTAAAAACACATCAATCTGATATCTGATTTATCTCTATTGGATTTGTTATTATCAAAAGGGGGAGATTGTTGGAACACTGTTCTTTCGCATCCCTTTGATTTGAGAATAACCAATCCTACTTGTATTTGATCTTGTTTGCCATTGTGTTTTTAGTATGCAAGCTTGCACAACGATGACACAAGTAGGCGGAATTATTGGTCTGGAACAACTCAAAGCTGAAATATGGAAATTGGAGTAATACCAGGCGTTAGAACCTAACGCTAGGCGTTAACGCGCAACTCATCTTGATGATTATGGCAAGGAGGAAGCAGTCGTAATTGCAGGGTGACGCGCAATTTCAGCACCGCTAATTTAGCAAGCGCGAAATGTGGTACGGCGACATTGCACCGGTCGTTGTCAAGTAATTAAAGTAGGGAGAAATTCCCCGAATATCGTTCTCAAAGGACCGCAAGTTGGGTAATATGATTTGCTTATTAGGAAATTAATTACGAGGATACTATGTTAACAACAAGGAGTTTGGTTGGTTTTGTAGTGATAAGAAGAAGTAAAACTATTTTAACTATGCGGGTCTCAATCACCGCTTCGCTTGGTGGATGAGGTTATTGCAGGCCGCGATGCCGTGCTTCATTTGGCGGATGGACGGTGAGCAAATGGGGGAAGTGAGTGCTGATGGTGGTTGAGGGTCGAAGGCACCTCTTCACTCTCACCTCTAGCTTTTGCTAGAGTGAGCTAGCTAGAACGAGTGTATGGAAGTGGAGTGGGGGCGGAGCGCATCACAGCAAAGCATCAAGCGAGAAATAAAACAAGAGTATGCTTCCATTCATAGACAAATAGAGATCACTCTAGTTCAATACAATAGTTAGGCATACATTTCCAAAAGAGAGAGAGAGTAAAGGAAACACGAGATGAGAAGCCCCGCCGTAGATCTTGGCCAGAATGGGGGGTTGTCAAGCCTCCTCCGAGCTCAGTCCTTGGTTGCTTCCGGGGTTCAGAGGCTGTCACTACCTCCAAACATCATCCGTCTTCTTCTCAGAGCTGGGTCTCTTCCACTTAGTCCAATAGAGATGCCAAACCTTGAAGTACTTATTGTAGATGGCGGGGAATGCTTTAGGGACCCTTGATGGAGCTTAGGATCGATGGATGAAGCTTTTCCTAGGTAGGAGATGGATGGATGGAGCTTGGAAAGGGAAAATGGCGGAGCTTGCAGAAGAATTTGCGCCCAAATTGTGCTGAATGCCCTAAAATCGCGGAGCCGGTATTTAAATACGGAGCAGAGCAAACACTGCGCACGATCAGTGGCGCATGACCAGTGGTCGTGCGCGAAGGAATGCTTGTGATCGTGCGCGGTCAACCTGTAGCAGAGTGGAAGATAGGAAAATAACGCACGGTCAGTGGCGCACGACCAGTGGTCGTGCGCGAAGAAGTCCTATGATCGTGAGAACCGCTCTGTCATTTAAGGGGAATTAACGCACGACCAGTGGTCATGCGCCTGATCGTGCACGAAGGAAAACGCACGATCAGTTGCTTTTTAGGCCAAAATTTGCCCCAATCCATTCCGAGCGTTCACATGATCCTTGTACCTGCATGAAAAACATATAGACCACTGATCCGTGCACACCACAGGATCCACAAACAAGCATAAAGTAATAGATAACGAATCACGCCACGAAGAGGGTAGGGAATGCACTATAGTTGAGAATATGAAATGCCATCTATATAAGTATAGATGAGCAGTAAATGAAGTGCAAAGGAACGATAAACAACCCAGATGAGCCCGAAAATCACTATATAACCCGGACTCATCACACCCCCAGACTTACCTGTTTGCGCGTCCTGAGCAAACAAATCCGGCGGAGTGAGAAACAGCATAGCTGGTCTAGCAATTGCGAGAGCGGAGTAATATGCGAAGTCGCATACTCATGAGCACAGAAATCTAGTAGAAAGAATTTTTAGTTATACAGAAATAGTTTACACAATTCTAGAAGCGTAAAGATATATTATATCTACTCAAGAGTCGAATCACGGGGAATCACCCGGTCACGCGTAGGAAGAAAGTAGAATGAATGATGAGGCGAACATTACTCAACACCGGGGTTCGGAACAACCTCCACTGAAATCCATCAATGTCAATGACCATAAGCTCACCCGTTCGCACTCTCGGCATGGTATTCGTTAGGTTCGATGCGTGAGTCGGTAGGGCTTTAGGTTGAGATAAGGCTTGGGTTTAGGTGCGGTAAACAATGATAAATATGAAGGCTACACACAACCCAATCGAGCTGATACTAAATAATTTATCCAAGCAACCACTACGAGCGCGGGTGCGTCATACCCCCAGACTTGAACTTTAACACACGGGCATGTGCACCGCCTACTCAGGGATATCAATTTCCAACAGATTTTTTTCAATTCTACCTTTCATCATTTTTTTTTTCAAATTCTGTTTTCTTTTTCTCTTCTTTTTTCAAATTTTCTTTTTCACTTTCAGCACATGTGCAAGGAAGCATAGCCACATTTTTTCAATTTGCACCACATCAACACCCTCAAACTGAAAATAATTAAACTCGAGCTTGGGTTTGGGTGTGTGATTAGGATCAGCTGTTTGGCTTTGGTGGAATGAAAGTGGAGCTAAATCAATAGGATCGGGTTGGCACAAAGGGCTAGCAAGGATTGTATGATAGGACAGGTATAAAAAGCTCAAGCTGGCCAACATGATGGCCTACATCATTCTCACGCACTGGACCAAGTCATACCTATGCTTCGAGAGTCGCTTGGGGCAAGTTCTTAGCCACCGAGAAAGATAATTCTTCCTCCCGACTCAAGCAATGTGAGCCTAGCTCCTGTCTACACACATCCCTACACTACCGTTTGGTTCGCACTGAATTCACCACTCTTGAGTAGAATAAACTAAAATTACGCCGAAAGAATAAAATGTAAAACTAAAAGCATAAAGAAAAATTTATTCTACACCAATTTCTATGCGATACATGAACAATTGACTAGAGCACTACATGAGTCAACAAAGTACTCCGTTTCGCAATCCTAACCCAGCACCGTAATTTCCCATTCACACAACCAAGACGAGTTAGACTCGTCACGCGCCTACAGTCAAGTGCGCGCTCAAGTGTGTGTCGTGGTGTGCCATGAAGATGAACAATATTACAATACATAAATTAAATTATAAATCCTAGTATGTTGTGCACTATGCATGTGCACGTGGTAACGACACTCACATTTCCCCAGACTTAATCTAAGCGCAAAATATGTTTTTGTAGCAGCATACGCTTAAGAAGGCTAGGGTGAGAGGTTACCCCATGCTCAGAAATGAACATACCAGAAGATATGGCGTTTTGTCCTGAATGCGGTTGTTCCGCCTTGCTCCAAGAAATACGGACCTGCGATTAAAGAATTCCCCAGGCACAACAAAGATATGATAAAGAAAATAAAAAAAAGAACGGTTGAACGGAACCAAGCGGTCCCCAATGAGTTGTCTCCCAAGAGCCCTTTTTTTAACGTCCTTAAAGGTGGACCAAATACCTGTATTAAAGTCTGATAGCAATAATTATGATGATTGTTCAAAACTAAATAAAACGGTGCGACACAGCATAGCAAAATAAAGAAGTCCAAAATCAGAATAGATGACACAACACAACAAAGCCCGGAGACCCCATCACACATCAACTTTA